>CM055612.1:22231412-23441235 GCA_029379385.1 Quillaja saponaria
TTTCATAACTTAATATGTGAAGTTACTTTTTTTTTAACGAGGGCTTCAAGACATTATATGAAGAGTCATGACATTTTTTTCTTTTCATTTTGGTAAATTAAAATGAAAAATTAAAATGAAAAGATACGTGAAGTACCTTTTATATTATGGTAAGTAAAATTATGACCACATCACTACTATTTTATATTTAAAAATATTCACCATATTTATATAAGAGCCGAAACTAAAAAATAAAAACTATTAAGGAGAATCGAATTCTTAATCTCTTTAAAAAAACACTTATTCAAACATTAATATTTGTTGTGTACGAATAAAGTTTTCATGAATAAGTTTATATGTTTACGATTTGAACTAGCAAAAGGTTTGTAAAAGTTGAAATTGTTATCTTGGACAATGCAATTGAGTTCAATCAAGCGTAGCCGATGAATGTAAAATTGATAATTGATAGATGAGTTTGAATCACTCAAAGCAATTAATGAAATAAAAATAAAATATGTTTATTTCATTATCAAGTCTTTGTATCCCTTATAATTTTAATTATTTATTTGATGGGAAGACATCAGGAAGGTGTGTATATTTTAGTTATTAAAACATGTTCTAATGATCTCATCGATTTTGTCGATTTTTATATAATCGATGTTTACTTTGATTATCTTAATATTATGATTAATTAATCTCAATAAAGTTAGGAACAAGTGGTACAAATTTAAAAGAGCTTGGATTAAGATGTGTGATTATTAAACTCCTTAACAATTGGGGCTATGTACTTTGTAATTTATAAGGCTTATAGCCGGCGCAAACACTTAGGAAGACTAATTTAGTTAATTAATCAACTTTAACAATAATTTTTAATAATTAACAATTTCTACATAAGATATTAACTAGTAGCATATATTATATGATATTATGTTATTTAATTTGAGTGCTACGTGCAACACGATTAATTATATTTAATTCGATAATAATTGTCAATTACATCTTAATTGGATCTTTTAATTTGCCATCAAGGAATCTCGTGGACTTGTATCTGGAGGTTTTTTTTTTTTTTTCCTTCTTCTAATTGTTTTGTTAGAAAGTGAAAGAATTTTATATTAGCTAATCGAAGTGACAAATGGGATAAAAGTAATATGCCTCGGCATAAAAAATAATGTTAAGTTCAACTTTTATTTAAAAATTTAAATAAATCTTTTTAAATATTTTATAATCAATACTCTTTTTTCTTTTTTTGATCCATATGATTTAGAAAGCAATTAAGAGTTTATTTGAATGCATAAAATTAGAATTAAAATTGAAAATTGGAATATACTAATTTTAATATTTTTAGTTAATGTACATTTTAAAATTGAATTATAATATCTATAATGATGTGTTTGGAACCAATTTTTTTTTTACTTCAATTCAATTTTAATTCAGTTCATTTGAAATGAATTTTTTTATTTAATATAAATAAATAATTATAGAATTCAATTCTTTTGTTTGGAAAATATAAAAAATTTATTTCAATTTCTAAATTTTTTCTAAACTATCCTAATTTTTAATTAAAATGATCACTGAAAAAAAAAAAAAAAAAAAAAAAAAAGTCCTCCGATGCTTACTAAAATATGCTCATAATTGGAGTCAATCATATGCAAATATGTTTGTAATGCAAAATTTTAATAATTGTCATGAAACACTAGATAAATGACAACAAATTTACAATTTCAGCAACTGCATAAAAAGTTTGAGAAATAATTATGAGCAGACAATTTTCATTTAAGATATGAAAAATAATAAGGATGATGTCATTTAAGGTGTAGAAAAAAAAATAGGGGTAGAATTGTCATTTAAAATGTGAGAAATAATAAGGATAAAATTATTACTTTAGTTGTGAGAAATGATAAAGACAAAATTATTATTTAAGTTGTACAAAATAATAAGGATAAAATTGACATTTAAGGTGTGAGAAATAATAAGAGTTAAAGTATTATTTTAACTGTAAAAAACAATAAGAGTTAAATAGTCATTAAAGGTGTGAAAAATAATAAGAATAAAGTTTCATTCAAGTATAAATTCATTTCATTTACATTTTTCCAAGGTTCCAAATACACTTTAAAACACTATATTAAACTCTTATATGTAGATCATAAAATGTACAATTCCAAATAATTTTATTTCATGTGATTGTTAGTAATATACCTTATAAGTCATTTATTTGTGGCGATACATCATGTTATACCGTTGGCCACCACCTACCAATATCTTGCTATACCTTCGGCCACCACCCATCGACATCCTCCTCCACTCAGCCACCACCCATAGACATCCCTCTCTTTTTGCCACCTTCATCTACCAATGACCCCTTTTGTCAGCCATTAGCCACCACCTATCGACATTATAGCAACAACTTCTTCCACTTGTCAATACCAATTACCACATAAAGATAACCATTGTCCACCACTATCATCGAACTTGGTGAAGATGATGAAATTCATTACTTAGACTAATGAAAATATCGTCAATCACTATCAAGACCAACATAGACAGAAAAAAAATTATTAGTAGGGAGTAGGAACTCATTGAAAAATATGACAACTATTTTAAGGACAAAAGCATTGCTTATATAATTTTGAAGTAACTTTTTCTATTATCCATACTCATCCATTACAATTCTAACCCATTTTAATAGATATAAATTCATGCATTCAAATGTACCATACCTGAAATTCATTTAAAGAGAAAAGAGGAGAGAGAAAAGAAAAGGAAAGGCAGAAGTCGAAATTCATTCAAAGGAAATGTGGGCAACAAGTAACAACCTGAGCGAGGGAGAGAATTATGAAAACAAGGTGGGGATCATGGGGGAGGAGATGGTAGGACCATCGAAGACAAGGAAATCTGGGAGACGTGGCAGAATCAAATGGTGATCCCCCCCTCAATACGACTCTGGTGTGTGTAAGGCCTCATTGGTCCCTAACGTCACGTCCAAATCAAGACACCCTGTTCCCTTTAGTTTTCTGCAAAATCACGATTTTAGTTGTTAAAATATTAAATTCCTATCAATTTTATTATTAGTTTAATTAATTTATTAGAAAATTAATTAAATCGGGATGAACAGATCTTTTCAGAAAGAAAAAATAAATAAAAATATTGATTCAATTTAAAAATTCATATTTAAATTTTAAACCCACATTATTATGTGTTCTTTGTTCCATCTAGATTTAAATAATTTAATATAATTTGAAATAAAAATCTGATTAAAATAATTTAAACATGGAAGATTTAATTAAAAAATAATTTTGTAAAAATGTATATAATATGAAGGATACAGTAACTAAATCTAAAAAAAAATAATAGCAACTTTTACCAAATCATTAAACTTTATCTTTCTCCTTGCTCACTGTTCATCTTTCCTCTTGCACAGTTGCACAGAAAAGGCACTGAAAACAACCAACCCAATAAAGCTAGACACAAGATTATTTAACGCTGTATCTTGTACGTGATCTCCCCGAATTTTCCGTATATTTTTATGCATCCAATGGGACCCACCCCCACAAAGTAATGGTTCTAAAATCGATGTTGACGTCTGAAACCACGTCCTCTGATATCTATTCCTAGTGGGGGGGGGGGGTCCATTACCACAGTGTCCAACTAATATTATATCAATCAACACTCGCAATTAGAAGCGTGATTTATACTTGCCACGCCTTTGCGCCACTTGAGTTGAGAATTACACTAAAGCTTTCTCTTATTGGTTGTGATTATATACTTGCAACTGTGGCGCGTTTATTGCAAGATGGTCGTTTCCCTGATCTCTCCTTCCACCCTGCTGCTGTTGGTTTCTAAACCGTATCCCCAATCGAAAAAAGGAAAGGTGAGCAACACTCGCTATGGACCCAGTCAGCAATACTCACTATTAGAATACTAGTAGAGATACCTACCCAAAAATAAAATAAAAATACTAGTAGAGAACTAAGTGTGCATGTATAATACACTGCTTTCATAGTTTCATATGTGAAGAAATATGGTTGCTATTATTCTTCAACTCTCTAATTTACAAATATCATTACATTGAAAAATATGATAGCTTTTAAAGTTTGACTGAAATACCGTATTAATAATGCTTATTAATTATTGACTTTTGCTCACCATAAATGAATAGTTCCTTAATCTCATCTTTACTTTTAAGTGGAACTAAATCTTATTCTTAAAAGAAGAAAGATCTATAGGTTTCATATTAGATTTTGTTGTTATTGGTAAGCAACTTTGATTCTTAATTATGACTCAACTTGAAAAAAAAAAAAAATCAATTAAAATCTCTTCATTTATTAATATTGATTTTTTTAAAATGTCTTATTCAATCATTCTTAATTGCCTTTTAAAATAAATTTTATTGTAATTTGTTTTTTAATTTTTAAATTTAAAAGCATAAGAGAGTTCGTATCGCAAATAGAGAACGTAAAATACACGCGCCCATTGGAAACAGGTGAGTAAAGAAACCAGTTCTTTGGTAGGTGGATCCCACAATTCATTATCGGTCTTAAGGCAAGACATCACTGGATGGATTAAGCGTACGGCCACCTGAATTTGTAGCGTATGATGTTGGGGTTACGCACGAGCTGTACACTATCAGTCTCAGTAAGCATCTTTTCATTTTTAGCATTGCGGTGCTGCCACGGCTCTTTTTAAATACTATATACACTTGCCGGAGCTCAACATTTTTTTTTTTAAACCCAATAAAAATATTTTAATTAACAGACGATTATTGAAATTGAAAACAAAATAAAAAGGAAAAAAATGTTTACCATTATTATGGTTCCCTTTCTTCCTTATCTCTTCCACATTCAGTTTCCTTCAGATCCTTCGTTGGACCTCCCACCCATTTTTCTTTTTCTTCTCAAAGAATGAATTTTGAAAACAAAAAGCGGAATCCATTTTAATTCTAGTCTTTTTTTCTGTGCTTGAGTTTATTTTCTTTGCAAGATGAAGAGGGATCACCAAGAGAGTTGTGGGGGTTCTGGCTATAGCGGTTCAAGTGGCAGTGTTGGGAATGGTGAATGCTCATCAATGTCAACTGGTAAAGCTAAGATGTGGGATGATGAACAAGATGCAGGGGGAATGGATGAATTGCTTGCTGTTTTGGGTTACAAAGTTCGGTCATCCGACATGGCTGATGTGGCCCAGAAGCTTGAGCAGCTGGACATGTTTATGGGCACAGCTCGGGAAGATGGAATTTCTCATCTTGCTAGTGACACCGTTCACTATAACCCTTCTGATCTCTCTGGTTGGGTTCAGAGTATGCTTTCTGAGCTCAACTATTCACCCACCAATCTTGATCCTTCAGGTTTATTGGGCAACCAACAAATCGACGGCCCTGTTCTAGCTCCGGCTGAGTCTTCAACAATTCCCAGCATAGATTTCTCGAATTCCAGCCAACAGATTGAGAATCAGTCTGGGGTTTACCACGATGATTCAGAGTACGATCTAAGAGCAATTCCTGGTGTGGCAGCGTACCCACCAAACGAAACAACATCAGATGAGGAAAACAGCCCGAAGCGATTGAAAACCTCATTTGGGTCAAATTCTGTGCCATTCTTCGCATCAAATTCGTCACCGTCGGCACTTGGGGAATTGGCGACGATTGTGGCAGAGCCAACGCGGCCAGTTGTCCTGGTTGACTCACAAGAGACAGGTGTCCGTCTTGTTCACACTCTCCTGGCTTGTGCAGAGGCGGTTCAACAAGATAATTTGAAGATTGCAGATACGCTTGTCAAGCACGTAGGCTTGCTTGCATTGTCTCAGGCCGGCGCCATGAGAAAGGTGGCGACGTATTTTGCCCAAGCTTTAATTTCCCGAATTTACAGATGCCCACAAGACGGTTTTGATTCCTCTTACTCCGATATCCTCCAGATGCATTTCTATGAGTCCTGTCCTTACCTCAAATTCGCTCATTTCACTGCCAACCAAGCCATACTGGAAGCTTTCGCGACGGCGAACAGAGTTCATGTAATCGATTTCGGATTAAAGCAGGGGATGCAATGGCCGGCTTTAATGCAAGCCCTCGCTTTAAGACCTGGTGGCCCACCGGCGTTTCGATTGACCGGAATTGGCCCACCACAGCCGAACAACACCGATGCTTTGCAACAAGTGGGTTGGAAATTGGCTCAATTGGCTGAGACTATAGGCGTTGAATTCGAATTTCGTGGATTTGTTTGTAACAGTTTGGCGGATCTTGAACCCTCCATGCTTGAGATCCGACCCGAAGAGGTAGAGTCTGTAGCAGTCAACTCGGTTTTCGAACTCCACCGTCTGTTAGCCAGACCCGGTGCGATTGAAAAGGTACTGAACTCGATCAAGGCGATAAGGCCGAAGATTGTAACCATAGTGGAACAAGAAGCGAATCACAACGGACCGGTTTTCTTCGACCGGTTCACGGAGGCTTTGCATTACTACTCTAACCTGTTTGACTCGCTGGAAGGATCATCGCCCGGGTTAACGCCACCGAGTCAAGATCTAATGATGTCGGAGATGTACTTGGGGAGACAAATATGCAACGTGGTGGCTTGTGAAGGGCCGGACCGAGTTGAGAGACACGAGATGCTGAATCAGTGGAAGTCAAGAATGGGATCAGCAGGGTTTGACCCGGTTCATCTTGGATCCAATGCTTTCAAGCAAGCTAGCATGTTGTTAGCCCTTTTTGCTGGCGGAGATGGGTATAGAGTGGAAGAAAATAATGGGTGTCTCATGCTTGGGTGGCATACTCGGCCGCTTATCGCCACCTCAGCTTGGCAAATGGCCGCCGTTGAATCGTAATGAGTTGACTCAGTTCTGGAAGAAAGCGATCTAACTCGCAAAATCCCAAGGTGGTTCACTTGTTCTAAATGATGAGATTGTAGATTTCTACGGAGGATGAGTAAGCGAGGCGCAGTTAAAAAAAAAAAAAAAAGAGACAAAAGCTGTAATTTGTACTTGCAACTTTCAAGTTCTTCTCCATGTGTATGGTTTTTTTTTTTTTTTTTTTAATAGGATAATTATTTAGTTTTAATTTGAAAGCTTTTCAATTGTAATTTCTTAGATTAATTTATTTTCTTTTCCCCTGTTTTTTTCTCTTTCTGATGGTTGGGATTTGTTTTTGGCTACTTTGAAAGTTGGAACAAGCGTGTTCATGTATTTTCCTTTTCTTTGCTTTCCAATAAACATCATTTATATGTGGGAAGTTTATCCTCCAAATCTTATCTGATGTAATCATTCAGGTTTGACTAGTAAGTCTTTTAAGGTTCTTAGCCAAAAAAAAGTCTTTTAATGTTTCACTTCCACCCCTTCCTGGAAACCAAACAAACAAAGCACAAGGTTAATGTCAAGGTTATTTTTATTCAATTATGACAAATGGATAGGAGGGGATAGACTTGTTCATCTGGTTAATCATAGCTATAGAAATCAATGATGAGTTTGGGTTTTGTAAAAATCTTACTATAGGTGTAGAGGTTGTGGTAGAGGATGCTGCTAAGCTTAATTTATCGTGAGCTCTCCATTTACGCATGCGCTTGGCTAAACCCACTGTGCTAGCTGGTTCATCATTCCAATTGGAGCCTATTAATTGAAGGTTCCTGAATTGAAATACAAAGCCAACATGGTTCATCATGTCTAAACAATTAAAGGCTATGCCTTTAACTACATTGAGCTGATGAATAACCTGAAGTAAGTTTAAACCATACATAGCCTGTGTACATAGGATTAATTATTGCCAAGTCGAACTGTACGTTCAAACTAGTGGTAAACATATAAATGCACCAATCCATGGTAGCAACCAACAAATTTAGTAGAACCCTAAATTAATTTTAATTATATTGGTATTTAAATTAGTTCAAATTACAACTTAAGAGTTTAAATTATATAAATAATTACAATGGGAATTATGGTTCAAATATTTGGTCATCTTCTCCAGTGATTCTCGTTGTCTTCGTTGGGTCTCGATGGTGTTTATTGTCATCTGTGGAAGGTCGTAATGATGGTGATTATTGTCTTGGGTGAGTCCTGATGGTGTTTGTCTCTGTCTACGGCGAATCCTAATGTTGTTTAACTTCGTCTCCGATGAGTTTGACAATGGTGGACATAATTTACAATTGATCTCGATATTTTTTGTCATATCATGTGGGTCCGATCAGTGGTGGTTGTTTTATTCGATGAGTCTCGATGGAGATTGTGGGTCTTGAAGATGATTGTCGTTGTTTTGATTGGTTGATGGTGGTAGTGAATGGAGGGTTGAAAAAGTTGCTAGTGAGTCATAGTCAATTATTATGTTTAATTTTCCTCGTTTTATCCCTGCAATTCTGACCTAATTTTCCTACTTACAACCTTGTAATTTCTTCTAATTATGCCATATAATTGTAACTTAATTTTAGGTATAGGTCAACTTTATATTTGTATACTATCTCTACATGAATGAAAAATACAACATTCCATTCAACAATTTCTTGCGGCTGCTCTGTCTCTCTACATATATATATATATAAAAGTGGTTACTAATGATGTCACATATAGAAATAATTTATGATAAAAAATAAAATTTTCAAATCTGAAGTGTACATCAAATTAAAAAAAATTAGAATTATCCAATTTCAATTTCAATTATATTGATGAATGGAATTATTTAATCAAAGTATATGGACAAATGTTTGGTAGATATTTCCAATTTTAAGCTACATAAAATTGTATGACTAACCTTCTTATTTGCCAATAAATCTCATCTCTCCTCCATCTTAATAAGTTTTCAAGTTGAAATCTATAATTTATGACTTTAAATGTTGAACTATTGGCCAGATGTTTTCTTGCAAATATTACATTTGAATTGTTCAGATAATATGACCACCTTAATGACTTCCGTGTCAAAATGATTGCTTTCTTTTTTTTCGCTTCATATGTTTTAAATCTGTGATTTTATGTATGCGCATGTGCTATGCAAATTATTTTATTATATTATATAAACGAGAGAGAGCCCAAGACTCTAAGCAAACAATGTCAAAGTAATTTTCATGAATTGATTGTACTTACCATTCATATAATACTAATACAAGTCAAATAAAGATTGGTGTTATTGATAAGCATTTTACTGAAGAATTAAATATTGCCACCAAATATATGAATGATATTAAATTGACAAGCACATATCATATATGTTGCCTTTCAATATCACTCTTTCAATGTCACTCTTCTTATATATTCAATCTAAATCACACACAGCTCTTAGCCAATTGGTCTAAAAGTCACCATCTTTCTATAAGAATGGGCAGCTCAGCAAACAATTTTTGGTAATGGATTCTGAAATTGACAAGGGGTTTGATTGATTTTGACAATTTCCATCATTAAGCACTACTTTATTTCTATTTGAAAAACATTGGGACCCTCTAAGCATGAGAAAGGTTCTTTGTATACCTCTCTTATTTATTTTTATTTTTTGAAAGGCTATCTTTTTCAAATACTGCTGAGATTTTTTATTTTTTCATGACCAATTTCTTTTACATTCTCACATGCATATTCTCCACTATTTGCAAATAAAGGTCCTTTTTGAAGAATAAAAAATTGGTATGTGCTTTAATTATTAATTTATTCATTGACATTGTGACGCTAAGATTAAGAAGTAAGAACTCCTCCACTGCAGGAAAGGTTGCCATCATCCAATCAACTTTCATTAAGAAAATGAATCAAAAAAGAAGAAGTAATATTCAAGTAAACCCTTTTAATCAAAATCTATTGGAACTTTGTTGAACGGAAAATTTGACTTCCAAAAATGAAAACACTGTGTATTTATATCAACATTTTATCTTTCTGCTTATTTTATATTTTTCCTAAACAGAGTTACAAACTCCGGTAATTTTGGAGGATGACAGAAAAAAATTTCAAATAAATAGAGTCTCTTCATTATCGGATCGGTATCATTACATGAACCATATTCACAATACAGATTCGAACTCGAGTGACCTAGGCCCATACTGCTACTACTAATCTGTGGCTCAGGCCCAACGGAACTCATATAAGCCCAACATTCAACAGTTACGTTAACTAAATATTCTTTTTCTTTAAAAAAAAATAAAAAAAACTAATACTATTTAGTGTTTCTGATTATCATGTTATTTGTTTTATTTACATTAAAAAAAAAAAAGAGAAAGTAAAATGGAAAATAAAAAGGTAAATCTATTTGAAATGTTGACTACGGATTATACTTTTTATAAAAATTAATGAGTTATTTTATTGTTGACCATTTATTATTATCTAATGATTTATATAAGAGAAATTTTAAGAACTCTAGAGGATTTGGAACCCATGTGTGTTAGATAGTTTGTAATAAATGTGGAGACTTAAAGTGGAAAGATAAAAATTTATTTAAAACTTTATATATATATATATGGAGAGTAAATAGTAGCTACCCTTTTCCTTTATTTGGTTATTTATTTATTTATTTTGAAGGAGGAAGAGGAAATGATGTACACCTCCAAATCCTCCAAAGTAGGTATGCAAATGGTCCGAGCTAACAAAACTTGGCTTGACTCGAGCAAGCCCTTAATAAGGTTGTACGTGAACACTCTGTCAATTTGCACGCCTGCTCCAAAGTATTTTTTGTACATTGTTGCAACTAATATATTCATATTCTTTCTATTGAATATCTACTAATATCTAAATAAATATTTTAAGGATATAATCATACAATTATGTAATAATAGATCCTCAACTCCCAATTAAGAAAGATACCCCTGCTCCAAAGTATTTTTTGTACATTGTTGCAACTAATATATTCATATTCTTTCTATTGAATATCTACTAATATCTAAATAAATATTTTAAGGATATAATCATACAATTATGTAATAATAGATCCTCAACTCCCAATTAAGAAAGATACCCCTGCTCCAAAGTATTTTTTGTACATTGTTGCAACTAATATATTCATATTCTTTCTATTGAATATCTACTAATATCTAAATAAATATTTTAAGGATATAATCATACAATTATGTAATAATAGATCCTCAACTCCCAATTAAGAAAGATACCTTATCAACCACTCTCCTCTCCCTTTATTTTTCAAATGGATCTTTAGCACTTATTTGGATGGAGGGGGGGAATGGGGCGAGATGTGAAGAGAGTGTACATTTTTCTTAGTTTGGAAGTTTAATTTTTATTTTTTTTATTTAAAAGACGGATTGAAAATGAAGGTATACATGTACTCCTGAAAATCTCTCAATTTGTTAATCCATTCATATTGAAAGAATTTGGAAAGAAAATAAGTTACATTATAATATTTGTTTATAATAACTAAAATATCTCTATTATTTTTATCAAATACTTACTAATATCAAAATAAAATATTTTAAAAGCGTATTGCAACATTATGCAATATTATATCATCTTCTATCATTTCCCCTAAACTTTCAAGTAAAAAAAAAAAAAAAATCTTATCATCCCGTAAATTTTTTTTTTAATTTCCAAAATGAAAAATATAATAAGTATCTTTTTTTTTTTTTTTTTTCCTACTCTTCCCCCATTTCATTATGTACCCTGATCTACTCTTATTTCCTCTCGTTCGGTACCATTTCCTCCCTTTTTCTTTCATACTTCCATAAGGCTGGATTATGGGGGGCTGATGCTGGGATTAAAGTTTGTTTGGAAGCATGTGTACATGAAAGTGGCGGCGGAGATGGATTCCACAACACTCTTGCGGATCCAGGAGGAAGCTTTTGTGAAGCTAAACTCAAACAGAGCCATTAGTTCATGTTTTTAGAGATTTGAGTTGACAATGGCTTCTTGCAATCCAACACAAATTACTTCATACAATTTTTTGATTATAAAAGATACATATTAGAGGCATATTCGTCAATGAAGAAGTCATAAATAATCAAATTCAAATAATTGTGTGTGAGAAATCTTGCTTGTGAAAATACAATTAGAATTAATATTTCGTACAACAAAGGCAGTACAAATTCTATACAATGAAGGCATAAATATAAATATATACAGATTTTCAATTTTTTTGATTAATTATATATATAAAAGAGAAGGGACATGAGGGGATAATTAAGCAATACAATAACTAAATCTCTTTCTCAAACCTGACCTAAAAAAAAAAAAAAACCTAAAATCAAGGAAGAGCCCTTACTCCTAATTTTTATGTGCTTTAGGATTTTGTGTATCGGAGTCCTCAACAAAACTATAGAGGGAATGGAGGCAAAGGAGAGGGTAATGTATATTTTCCCTAGTCTGGGAGTTTTGTTTTTTAAATGGAAAGAGAGGAAATAGAGGGGTGCATGTATATCTCCAAATCCCTCCAAACCTCAAAATTTTAATTCTTCCAATTTGGGAGAATTTGGAAAGAAATGATAAATACTTTATAATTTTTTTTATTGCAATGCTTAATATACCCATATCTTTTTTATTAAATATATACTAATACTCAATTAAAATATTTTAAGGACAAAATAATAAAAATATGAATATTTTTTCATCTCATCCCCTTTCTCTCCAACTCCAAAATAAGTATCGTATCTTATCATTTCTTCTCTTCTCCCTTTATTTTTTTTAACTACCAAATGAGAGAAAAAATAAGTGTCAGTTTTCCGTCACTCTCCTCTCCTCCCCTATCCCTCCATTTGCTTTCCTCTCATTTCCCCTCAAACTCCCAGATAGACCCTTAGGGTGCATTTGGATGGAGAGAAATGGAGGGTGAGGAAAGGAGAGTAAAGGGTAGGTACACTTCTTATTTATTTGGTAGTTTATTTATTTATTTATTTTTGGTTATATATATATATAAAAAGACGAGGACGAGGAGATTATCCCACGAAATCTCTCAAAAGTAGGGGTGCAAACAATCCGAGCTCAACTTAGCTTAGCTTGTTAGTTTTTAGGAGAGCTCGAGCTCGAGCTCAACTCATTTTCATTAAAAACTCATGAGCCTAGACTCGTTAACTGATCACGAGTCTGAATCTAAATTTAAGCTTAGTAAGATATCATGAACTTAATTTTTTTTTAATTTCAAAATATTTTTAAATATAATATAGTACTTCATGTAGGACAACCGTCTAATGTATAGTTATTTAACAACTATGCTTAATTAAAATATATATATATATATATTAATCTTAGATTATATATATTAAACGAGTCGAGCTTACGAGTTTACTAGTCAGGTTTGTGAGCTTATGAGTCGGGCTCACAAGTTTAAGAGCCGAGTTTTGTAAAGTAGACTTGTTTAGAAAATAAACTGATTAGCTCATGGGATCCCTTAACAAGTTTGTTCACGAATGACTCTGTTTATTTGCCCCCTTAGCTAAAGTCTATTTTTATAATTTTTCCAAATTGGAAGGATTTACAAGAAGAGGATAATGTACATTATAATTTTTTTTTTTATATGGTGACTAATATACTCATATTCTTAATTTAAATACCTACTAATATCTAAATAAAACATTTTAAGGATATAATCATACAATTATGTTATGATATATCCTATACTCTCATTCTCTTCTACTCCCAACCAAGAAAGGTACCTTATCATCCACTCTCCTCTCTCTTCAATTTGTTTTTTTTTTTTTTTTTTTAAGCTCTCAAATAAAACAACATATAGTGTCATTTTTCATATACTTTTTAAATTCTTTCAAATTGGAATGATTTAGATGAAGAGGATAGCGAACATTAAAAGTTTTACTTATTTGTGACTAATATACCCATGTTCTTTTCATTAAATATCTACTTGTAAAAATAAATCGCACACACTTACATGCATCATCTATTTGTACTTAAGAATAAAATTTATGCATATATATATATATATATTCGAGTTGACAATGACTTCTTGCAATCCAATTTATATAATTTTTTATTATAAAAGAGATATTATAGGCATAAACGTCCATGAAGAAGTCATAAATAATCAAATTAAAAACAACATTGTGACAATAATTTCAAAATTAGTTATTATTAGTTTATTACATCCTTATGGATTATACTGAAATTTGGATGTGATGCCGTTTTAAATAATCTAAATATCTTATGGATCAAATTCAAAAACCATTTTTACCATCTAAAACTATTAACACGTTCTTTATGGTAGTTAAAATATTTGTGATGTTGTATTTTTTAAGGAAATAAATGATGTTAAAAAAAAGCCAAACTAGCCATAAATCAAACCATTCAAAACCTAACAATTAATTTACTAATTTCTTGTTACCATTCGAACTGCCTAACGATCAGTTTACTAGCTAATTTATTGTTAGCAATTCAAATCTCCTAATGGTTTGTTACTAATTTATAGTTTTTGTAATTGATTGTATTAATATCATTAGAAAACAAATTGGTCATATTAAATAGAATTGTTACAATAATGAATCAATCAGTCCCTCATGACATAAATGCTCATACCACCAACGTGACTCTATCTGTGATTCTACTAGCCAAAATTGCACTAGTAATAATGAATCAATTCAGGCTGACTCAAATAAAAATTAAAAAATCTAGAAGTGATTCTAGAGAAGTTTATTCCCATTATGTCTTTAAAATAAACACTTAGAAATATAAGGTAGAACTAAATTAAAAATAACAAAATTTTCTTATTTAGTATTTTCTAGTTTTGCTAAGCCATCCGCACAGTAGTTTGCTCGTACACCTTCAATGAATGTTGTTGTAACTCTTAATCGCTTTTGCTGTTTAAAAAATAAATGAAAGAGCAGTCATTGTTTCTCAAATGAAGTTGAAGAATTAGACAATTGAAAACTTTCTCAATTTTAACTAAATTCTTTGTTTAGTAGGAAGAAAAACGACACATTCTTTTTATTTTACTTAATTATGAAATGAAACATTAAAAGGAGAAACAAATATAAATTACTCTAATGTAGTGTCCTTTAAACAATTCACCATGTCATTAAAAAAATTAAACATGTCATAAGATGTTTGGACTAATTGGACATAATTAAATATATAAGGACTAAATTAAAATATGAGAAAAATTAGGTACCAAATATTTACTTTTGCCTAAATTTCAATCATGTTAGGTAGAATCAAATTTTCACTGTGAAAGAGAGATTACATGCTATCAAATCAATTGCTAACACCTGGTTACAAACCTTTTTCAGATCCAACTCATTATCAAAATATTGTTGGGGTTTTGCAATATCAATTTTGCATGTCAATTCATGTATGCACCCACAATGGCACACCAGATTATGATTGTCATTTTGTTCAAAAAATGTAGGTATTACAAACTTAGTGACTCGACTTTTCTCTTCTAAGAAACAGCTTGTAGAGATATATTACCAAACTTTTTTTCACTCACAATTATCACTCCTGAGAAGCTGGAGGAGAACAGGGTAGGTACTTTGATAGAGGACTGCATGGAATTGCTGAAACGGTAATGGAATTGCTCAGTGCATCATGTTTATCGAGAGGGGAACAGGTGTGCAGACGCTCTGGCCAAATTGGGATTCGCTTCAACAAGTTCACTCACTCTTCTTCGTGAACCTGCAGTGGAAGTGCAGCCTTTTTGTGGAGGCAGATGCTGGGGAGATTGCTTTCACCTGTGAAGTCTGGATAGAAGATGGTGTCTCGGTCTTTTAGGAATAGTTCTTAGTTTTGTTCTTGTGTTTTCTTGTTTCTTGTATTTTCGATTTCCTTATTACCAAATATATAGATAGAAGTATTGATAGATATCCAATTAAATTTTTTATTAACTTAAACTAAATAAATAAAAAAAATTACTCTTTTAATAACTACTTACACTCTCCTCATATAATCAATTCATTTCTCTCCTTATAAATAATTTTATAAGAGTAAATAAAGTAAAATACTTGTCTGTTTCTACTAATTAAAAAAAAACTACTTTGGTAATAACTACTCACGTTATTTCTCACTTATCTACTAATTCATTTCTCTTTAAGATCAAATAAATTAAAATACCTCACAATTTTTTTGTTATGCAATCAATTATAATTATTTTAATATTTTATTTAAAATAAAAAGTGCTTCCGGACATTTGCGTAATCGCGTGCAATGAATTTAGTTCGAAATATATTCGAGTTGACAATGACTTCTTGCAATCCAATTTATACAATTTTCAATTATAAAGAGATATAGAGGCATACACGTTGATGAAGAAGCCATAAATAATCAAATTCAAAAACAACATTGTGATAACAATTTCCAAATTAGTTAACAATTACATCCTTAATTATGGATTATACTGAAACTTGGATGTGATGCAATTTTAAATAATCTAAATATCTTATGGATCAAATTCAAAAACCATTTTTATCATCTAAAACTATTAGCACATTCTATATGGTAGTTAAATGTTTGTGATATTGTCTTTTTCAGGAAATAAATTATGATTAACTAAGCCAAACTAGTCATAAATCAAACCATTCAAAACCTAAAAATAATTTTACCAATTTCTTGTTAGCATTCGAACTGCCTAACGATCAGAATTACTAATTTATTGTTAGCAATTCAAATCTCCTAACGGTTAGTTACTAATTGATAGTTTTTGTAATTGATTAATTAATATCATTAGAAAACAAATTGGTCGTACTAATCAGAATTGTTACAATGAATCGACCAGTCCCTAATGACATAAATGCTCTTACCACAGAACGTGACTCTATCTGTGATTCTACTGGCCAAAATTGTATTATAATAATGAAACAATTCAGGCTGACTCAAATAAAATTTAAAATCTAGAAGTGAGTTTAGGAAAGTTTATTCTCATTACATTTTCAAATTCAAAATAAACACTTGAAATACAAGGTGGAACTAAACCAAAAATAACAAGATCTTCTTGTTGAGAATTTCCAAGTTTTGCTAGGCCATCTGCACAGTAATTTGCTCGTACAACTTCAATGAACGTTGTTAGAACTAAATGGGTCTTTCAAAGAAAAGTTACGATGAGAGGAGGAGCTGGATTATCTCAAAGTTCGTCTTTTACAAAAAAAAAAAAAAAAAAAAAAAAAAAAAACTTCACTAAATTGATTGAATAGATTTTTTTTAGACTTTTTCACCATTGATAGACACTTCGTACCATATATACTATTGCAACAATTCAACAATAGGCAATTAGAAGTCGACAATACTTTTTTGTTTTTTTGTTTTTTTTATAGATGATAAATGATCTTAAGTTAAGTTGAGAGATTAAAAATTTCTTAAACCTAAAATTGGTCATCTTTACCAATTGACCTAACAATTTATTAAAATAACTACCACTTAAGAAAAAAAAATTTAATTATTGTAAACATGAGAATTGATTATTTAATTATTATTATTTAAACATAACAAAGTTATTATTTTCTCATTACTTTTTGTCTTTCAAGTTATTTAACTTAACAGGAATTTTTTTTTATTTTATAAATAACGTAATTTGAACGTTAGTGGCCTTATAATCACAATCAGGATAACTATTAACATAGACAAATTAAAATTTAAAAGGCTCAAAAACAATTTAATATAATTAAAATTATATAACTATTTTAGAATTGCAATGTATAACAATTAACTAAATTTTTTTAAAATTAAAAAGACCAAAGGGTTTTTTGACGTTTAGCTTTTAGGTAAAAATACATTTTTAGTTCTCAAATGAAGTTGTAGAATTAGTCAATTTAAAACTTTTTCGATTTTAACTAAATTCTTTGTTTAGTAGGAAAAAAAAAAACGACACACTCTTTTTATTTTACTTAATTATGAAATGAAACATTAAAAGGAGAAACAAATATAAATTATTCTAATGTCATGTCATTAAAAAAATTAAACATGTAATAAGATGTGGGGACTAAGTGGACATAATTAAATATATAAGGACTAAATTGAAATATAAGAAGAATTTTAGGTACCAAGTTTTTACTTTTGCCTAAATTTCAATCAAGTTAGGTAGAATCAAAATTTTCACCATGACAGAGAGATTACATGCTATAAAATCAATTGCTGACACCTGGTTACAAACCTTTTTCAGATCCAACTCATTATCAAAATATTGTTGGGGTTTTGCAATATCAATTTTGCATGTCAATTCATGTATGGTGCAACAATGGCACACTAGATCATGATTATCATTTTGTTCAAAAAATGTAGGTATTGAAAACTTAGTGACTCGATATTTCTCTTGTAAGAAATAGCTTGTACAGATATATCATCAAACTTCTTTTTAAAGATTCACACTTATCACCATGGAGAATTGTTGTAAGAATATATATAGTGCAATTAGTTATGCCAACTCTAGTACAATTTATATGTACTCTTTCTATGTAACGAATATCAATTCAAACATAATCAACTTTCGATTTAACTCCATCATTATTATAGATGAAATAAGATTACATTTTTCAGCCATCACAGCTAAATTATATATAGAAGACAGTGACTTGAATACGTCATCCAGTTTGAAGAGATCTTCAGTTGAAAAGGTTACGTCCAATCAGATATTATTTTGAAAGAAAATGATTTGTTTAGCCATGACTTCCATCCACTTCTCTTTTCAGACACCATCTCTGATCGTGCTTCTGCCTTCAGTAATGGCTCCTTCTGCATCTTGCACAAAACAAACTTCCTTGCACCATGAGATCCTATGGATTCTTTTGGGCTCAAAGCTACAAAACAAGTAGAAAACAATTCATGCGAGTCTCTCTTCCCCAATTTTTTATTTTTTTATTTTTTAAATTTAATTCTGAAAGAGAAAGCACGTGTTAGCAGTTAGAATATAGAAATGAATAGTGAGAAAAGCTTTTTAATTATTTATATATTTTAATATAATATATTAAATAATGCACTGAATTGTTATTAATTTTTACAACACCAATAAACAAAAGAGTGATATATGTAACTAATACTAACCATCATCATTAATTTTAATCAAATAAATTTATGTAATAATTATATTTATCGACAATTGATCAAATAATAACTCTTTTTAAGAGTACAAGATAATCTAAATTCCATTTGGGGCCACCCCTCTATGATATGATCTTAATCATTTTGGTCTCATATATGAATATGTTATTAGTATGTAAAGTGCTACACAAATTTTGGGAAATTAACTTTATCCAAATGTACAAGAAAATCAAGATAGTCTGATGGAAAAATGCAAATTAAAATGAAATGAAAAGGAAGAAACGAGTATCTGCAAAGGGGTAGATGATGGTACCCTGAGATTCTGCATTTTCACAGTAAAGGAGGAAATCGTTGACATCTGAACCAAGAACTGGAAGCCGACCTTGACGAGCATAGCATTTTAGAGCTGTATCAATGACCCCAGAAACAAGATCTCCTTCATTCACAATAAATCTTATTGGTCCTACACTTCCAACAATGTTGATAATGATCAAGAACCTATTGTTCTTCACACTTTGATCATTCTTCTTCTTCTTCTTACTTCTATACAGCATAGTCTTCTCAGACACAATCTTCTTCAACATTTTCACCTCTCTGTTTTTTTCAAAAATGAAATCAAACCCAAAAGAGAGAAGCTAATTAACAGGTTCAAGCTAATACCAGGGCAGACAGGATTAAAGGGTACCCGCAAGGTCAAGCTTTGACTAAAATAAAGAAGAGACGGCACGAAAAGGAAGAGATATTCCCAACATTCAAGACTCAATTCTCAGTTGGAGCTAGGCACATGACTTTCATGAATATATATATAAAAGAAGCACTGAAAAAAAAAGAAAAAAAAAAGAAAAAAAGAAGAGGTTGTCTTGGATAGTTGTGTATTCCACTTAATTTCAAAATTGGAATTATTTAATTCATGCAACTGATTTATAACGAAATTGATAGATAATCTTGTGGTGGTGGTGGCGGCCTAATGCCATTGCTGCAAAATCATACTGGTGAATTGATTGTCAGACTAGTAACAGGTCCTTTTAGTGTGCATGGTGATGTACCCACTATGGGAAAATGGCATCTTCCTAGCTCTCCCTCTTTTCTCTATCAGAGGAAGGGACACCTTGGCGCTCAACTTTGACAACCTGTTTTAAAATTTAATGATTTGATTTGATATGATATGATAATATAGAAACAAAATTCATTAAAAGATAATTAGTGATTAATGTTATGGGTCTTACACTACAAAAAACTATATTGACAACAGCTTATGTCGTCAGTATTAAGACAGTTTCTTATAGTCATTTTTTCTTTTTCTTTTTCTTTTTTATCATTGAATTTAATGCATTCGATGACTAATTGACTGTATCGACATGCCATTTTAGTAAGGAAGAGTTTATAAAATACTTCGCCTACGGTAGGATTCAAACCTATTAAAATTAAGTTACTTATTATTGAATCTTAGTACTAATTAATACTACCTAGATTAGATTTATAATTATTTGGGAATGAACACTTTTACTAAAATATTTCTTATGATTATTTTTATTATCTAATCTCCAAAACAGAAAAGATATGCTTACTATATCTATTTTTTTTTCTCTGCATTAATGTTCATATTTTTCGGTATCATTAACTGGCCCTTTCACCATTTTCCCTTCATATATATAAAAAGAAAAGAGTTAATTTTTCATTTCCATTTATATTTGCATATACTTGCTATTCTTCCATCCTAAAACAATTTATAGATATAAATAGCATGAATTGATATTTAGTTATTATAATTATTTCATACCTCATGATTATCATGAGATTATCATATGATGTTCAAGGATAAAAATTCTACCATTGCAAAAAGCTATAATTAGTGAGTGATTACATATACGGATTATTATTAGATTATCATCCTCTCATGAAGGTACTATATGATGCTTTAGAGATATTATAGAAAATAAAAAGTGGAATTAAACAAACAAACAAAAATCATAAAGTTATGTGCATGATAATATTCTCTCAATTCATGAATTTAATTCCTACCTCCATTATTATCTCATTGTTCTTTCCTTTTCAAATGGAAAAAAACAATTATGAATTTCTTTCATTCCTCTAATGCACAACAAACAAATCATAAATTAATTTTCATTTTTCAATTTCATTTTATTTGTAGTTTTACTAGTACACAAAAATACACAAGAAAAACGAGGTTTGTTCCTAAGAATTCTGATACAGGACAAAAGATAGATGCAAGCAATGATAAAATAACAAATTAAACCATTAGAATGAAGATTAACAAGTAAATTATTCCAATTCACCTTTTTTTGTTTAAAAATGTGATTGGAGCTGACCGTAATGCTGCGGCAATTGCATACCTAGGATCACTCCAGGTATGCAATTATAATATAAAAGATTTTATGATATGGTTGCTTTCATTTTCTTTTATTTTTATTTATTCAGTATTTTGAGGTTTTTAAATAAAAAGATTTATGTTTGGTTATGGGTAAGGCTTGAACAATATAAATTTAGAATTCTTAGATGATACCGAATATCTATTATAAGTTTTAATTCTGAAAAGTTTAAGAGATTATATACAATGTCGATGGACAATACCAGCTGTGCTGGTATCGATTTCGCGCGAGATCGATATTAAATTAAATTTGAATTTTGACAGTCCATTATTCTTGTGGATAACAATAAGAGGGGGTTTATATTTGATTATAATCTAGTCAAACTTGATTATAATTAGATAATCTAGAGGTTAAGGATTTGGTTAGGAATTTTTTAAATTATAATATGAATATAATAACCTTATTATAATTAGATAATATGGAGGTTAAGGATTTGGTTAGGAGTTTTTTAAATTATAATCTGATTATAATAATAATAAAAAGGTAAGCATTTGATGCTTATTTTTTTTTCCACTTATTATCATATTTTATAATGATCAAGGTTTGACCAAGTAAAAGACTATGATATCTCCATCATTTTCATAAATAACACCCAATACCATAAACACCTCACCCTTTATGCCACAACTTAATTTTAATACTCCTTTTTGATAATTTTAATATAAAATAATTAACTAAACAATTGTTTTATTAAATACATACACAATTTTAAAGAGTAATTTCATATACTTAACTTAACTCAACTAAACTCAACTCAACTAAGCCTTAAATCCCAAATTAGTTTGGGTCGGTAATATGAATCATTTTCCTCCATACGCATCGATCCGAGACAACATTTTTAGTAATCCCTAAAGCAGCCATATCTTTCTCGATGACTGTCTCCTCATGTAAGTTTTGGTCTCTCCTTACCACGTCTAACACTTGACACATGTACCAAGTCACCTTTCTTAACTATTGCGTCTATTAGGCTGACAGTTGGATATGTCCAAACCAACATAGGCGATTCTCCCTCATTTTCTCTTCAATAGGTGCTACTTTCACCTTCTTACGGATCTTCTCATTCCTTATTCTATCATTTCTTGTATGTCCGGTCATCTATCTTAACATTCTCATTTCGGCTACTCCCATCTTATGTAAGTGTTGCTTCTTAACTGCCCAACATTCATTACCATACAGCATAGCTGGTCCCACTGTGGTCCTGTAAAATTTTCCTTTCAATCTATTCTGGATTAGGATCATATAAAACTCCCGAAACACTTCGCCACTTCACCCACCTTGCCTTGATCATATGGTTTATATCATGCTCAATAGCACCATCTTTTTGTATAAATGAACCTAAATACTATAAACACTTCATTTGTAGGGATTGCCTTGACCGTCTAATATTATTTCATTCAATCCTTCTCTAGTTTCACTGAAACGCAATCCATATACTTCAGTTTTTGTCCTACTCAATCTAAGGCCTTTAGATTATACGCGTTCTTCCATATTTTTAGTTTAGAAATTAAATCTTCTCTAGTTTCAGTCTACCAACACAATATCATCAGCAAACAACATGCACCATGGAGCCCTATATTGAATATTATAGGTAAGTTCATCCATGACTAAAGCAAATAGGTAAGGGCTTAAAGATGAATCTTGCTGAACACTTATCATGATCGGGAACTTCTCCAGTCATACCATCTATGGTCCTGCACTCTAGTCATTACTCCCTCATACATATCTTTAATAACTTCTACGTATTTAGTGGGGACTTTCCTTTTTCCCGGGTACCCATCACAAGACTTGTCTTGGCACATTATCATATGCTTTTTCTAAATCAACAAAGGCCATGTGAAGATCCTTTTTCTTGTCTCTATATTTTTTCATTAATCTCCTAAGGAAGAAAATAGACTCTATTGTAGATATTCCTAGCATAAAGCCAAATTGATTCTCTGAAACTAAGGTCTTATTCATAAGCCTACACTCAATCACTCTCTTCCACAGTTTCATTGTATGACTTATAAGTTTTATTCCTTGATAATTGGTAGAACTTTGAGATATACTTTGAATATCTCCTTTATTCTTATAAATAGGGATCAATGTACTCTTCCTCCACTCATCGGACATTTTCTTGGTTACTAAAATCTTGTTAAAAAGATTTGTAAGCCAAGTTACTCCAATATCTCCTAAGCATATCCAAACTTCTATTAGTATATCATCTGGGTCCATTGCCTTACCATTCTTCATCTTATGAATAGCTTATTTAACCTCTTGTGCTATAATCCGACGAACAAATCGGCAGTTCCTATCATCAAATGCGTCATCAAAGTTCTTCACAAGCCTTGCTTCTAGCTTCCCTAACCGCTTTCTTAGTATCTTTTCTAACTTGTCTAAAACATTTATAATTATCTTCATTTCTACACTAGTATAATATTTTATAACACTATTTTTTAACTTTAATAGCTTGTTGAACTTCTTCATTCCACCATAATGTATCCTTAGTTGAAGGTCCACGTCCTCTACTTTCTCCTAACACCTCTCTAGTCATATTCCTGATATGATTCATCATCTCATCCCAAATTATATTAGAAAGAGCCATCTTCTCTCCATTCAAATTCCACCATCTAGTCTTACTACACTTATTACTTCTATGATTTTGTTTCCAACTCTTAACACCAACATCCACAACCATAAGTTTGTGCTGAGACACTAAACACTCGCCGAGTATAACTTTACAATCCTTACAAACCACTCTATCAACCTTCTAGTAAGAACAAAATCTATTTGGCTCTTATTTGGCCCAGCTACTAAAGGTGACTAAGTGCGACTCTCGTTTCTTAAAGAACGTGTTAGCTAAAATTAAATCATACGCAATTGCAAAATTTAAAATAGACTCTCCACCCTCATTCTTATCTCCATGACCATATCCTCCATGTACTCTCTCAAAACCTTTGTTAGTACTTCCTACATGACCGTTCAAATCTACATCAATAAACAGTTTCTCTCCTAAAGGTACTCCTTGGACTATCTCCTCTAAATCATCCCAAAAAGCATTCTTAGTAGATTCTTCTAGTCTTATTTGTGGAGCACAGATGTTAATGATATCGAAGGCCTACTTGTCTATCATCAATTTCACTACAATTATTCTATCACATTTCCTCTTGACTTCAACTACCTCATTCTTTAAATTTTCATCTATAATAATTGTCACTCCATTCATATTTCTAGTCTTACCGGTATACCAAATCTTGAATCATGTTCTCTCTATCTCTCTAGCCTTTTCTCCAACCCATTTTGTTTCTTGTAAGCAAGCAATATTAATCCTCCTTCTACTCATAATATCTACAAGCTCTCTCAATTTACTAGTAAGAGTCCTTATGTTCAAAATAGTTATGCGAATCTTATCCTGGACTAGCTTCTTTACTCGCACTTGCCTTTGATGCGAGAAATCTTGCTCATTTTGCACCACACCTAAGCGTCAATGTGGCGTGCCACTAAGGATGTGACGACCCAACCCTTGCCTATTTCTCACTACACCCGGGATCCGATACAATGCATCGCTAAGAGGGTTACGCCACATCGAATATTCGGTAGGATTTATCGTCATAGAGTTTGACTAGTTTTATGCTGGTTGTCAACCCTATCGCAACTATCCTCCTTTATCTAGGCTTGAGGATCGGCAGCAGAGTAACCTCTGGCGGAAGTTAATTAGTAATTTCATATATTATAAGTAATTATGTTTTATACGATTTTACATAATTTAAAACTCAATTATAATAAATTATTTTAAGTAAAACATGCATGCTCTAAATATGAATTTTGATATAAGGAATTATGGCAAATCGAAATTTGTAAAAATCTTGTACTCCAATTTTATTTTAGTTTTTCGTTTGTTAGAGATATAGCAATCTTAATCAATTAGGCGTATTGTATTAGTTTGGTAGGCTCAATTAATTAATTAATTATATATTTATATAGACTAAAACACTTTTTTGGAAGGGCTAACCAACTTTATAGTTAATTATTTTCAATTACAATAACTCAAGACCTGATGCGGCATCAAATACCAATTACAATAACTAATCCAAAAGCTTGTGTAACTTCAATACAGAAGCCAGCTAATGTAGCAGCCCATAACGCTCCTGTATCAATTATATTATATCTTATAAAGTTTAAGAGATTATTTACAAGTACTAGTAGATGATACCACTAATATCAATTTTACTTCGAGATTGATATTAAAATGAAGTTGAATCTCGACATTCCATCTTTTCTGAGGATGAGTATAAATATGAATTTTGATATGTGGAATTATGAAATGGATGAATATTTTAATTGGTGTAGTACAATTTTTATTTATTTTTTAAAAATTCCATTGGTTAAAAATGTAGTAGTCTAAATCAATTAGGCCTTGTATTAGGTAGACTCATATGAAAAATATACTTTTGGACTAAAATACTTTTTAGATGGGCCCAACCTAACCTTATAGTTGCTTACCTACTACAATTACAAGGACTCCGAAACTGATGTGGCATCAATACTCATAACAATTTCAGTAACCTAAAAGTTCATGGGCTTCGACAGAAGCTAATGTGACAATCCTTAATGAAAAAGCATCAATTACATTATATTTTATAAATAGATGATCACACATTTATTACTGTAAACATTCATTGTAAGTCTTTTATTTGAAAGAACATATATCAATTTTCGGACATAATACATATGAATGAAAAATGCACAAACAATTCATCATTGTTCATGAATAAGGGTGGTAACGAACTCAATTAGTTAGTGAACAATTTGTGTACTAGTTGTTAAGGGCTCTGATTGAGCTCAACTTGTTTCTCTCTATAAATAAAAGTTCTTGAACTTTATATTTGTGGTTGTTACTAAAACAACTTAAGTTCAATTTTACTAAAACTCGGTTTATAAATTTGTGAGTTCAACTATAGTGTAATATTATTTAATATATTTTATTATTATTTATGTATAAAATTATAATAAATATATTTATATATAAAAAAAAACTTGATTTCGGTGATAAGCTACTCAATTAACTCTCTAATTGTATCATAAATAACATATACATATTTGATTTATATCGAAAATGCAATTGAGATGTAGAAATAAACAAAAAAAGGGAATTGATCAAATTAACAAATGGTGTGTCACAATGTTATCTCGAATAAATTAAAACTCTACATAATTGTGATGCTTTTTGTTTCAATTGAAGGCGACTCAACAATAACATGTTTCTTTTCCAATAAAACCCGTCCTCTTCAATTTGGGCAAGGGAAAACACCAAATTACCCTTTTCTCCTCTACTAGTGCAATAAACCCTCGACCCTTGAATTTTTTGGATATATGAGATAACAAGTGATGCTGAATCACTGAAGATCTTGGTATTTGGTGTGCCTTTCAATAAAACTTTGATCAAAGATTAAATGGGTGAGAGAAGAAAATGAGGAAAGAATAAAATCTACCCTCAGCCCAGAAAATTATGAAAAGAGCATAAGAGAAAGGGATAATTTGGACATTTTGATGACGGAACTGTTAAAGTTAACCATGATTTGGATGGTGGGGTTATTTGCAAATTAAATTCAATTATATGATGGAATGTACTTAATTTAATAAAAAAATTATGGACATTGCAAATTGATAGTAGTTTGTTAGAGAACAATTGACCCTTAATAAAGATAATACTAAGAATCATGTCCCATTAAAAGAGAAAAAAAATATGAAGTTTTAATGAACCAAATTCACAATAATTTAAAATGATATAAGTTTAATATGAAGAAAAATTAAAAGGTAATAATATCAGAGGAATTAAAATTTAAGCAAAATTTTATTTTTATTCAAAATAAATAAAAGCTTCATCTTTGAAAAATGAGTTTGATTATTAAAGAGAAACTGAAATTTGATATTGACTTGATAACTAAATGGTAAAATTGGTAGGTACTATACATATTATTATAGGTAAAATAACTTATTTTTGAAGAAAAAGTTAAAACTATGATTTATTGGCTATGCGAAACTATATCAGGACTTTTTTTTTTTTGGTCTAATCCTAAAACAAAAGTACATAGGAATTGTTAATTTTGTACCATCTTGTAAGATTAAATAGTATAAATTTATAAATATATATGTGAACAGTGTAGTTATACTAACTGTCACAGTATTTTGCTTTATAACAATTATGTAATCTATTATTATTAGATATGGTATAAGAAAAAAGACTAATATATATAATATTTTGTTATTGACACATAAAAATTAATTTAATAATCTTATATTATTCTAATATTTTTAAACTGATATATCGACACATGTCCTGTTTATTACAAATAATACTCCAACCATTAAAATTTAAATTGAATTATGCCGGTAAATAAATAGATTTAGGATATTTTTTCAAGAGAATTTAAATATTTGGATTATATTGCTTTAACTGAGTTGAAAGTAGATCCTATTAATGTGTTACAGCTATATCAACAAGCTGTTGGGTCTTTTTGCAAATGCATAAACAATCTCTCATTGTACGGTGAAGTGCGGGGGGTCACTTACAAACTTCGAAAAGATGGTGGAGTGGGTTTACTAATTGTTAATTTGTTACTCTCAAACTCGATCCGTACACTACTTTCTTGACACAAAAAAATAAAAAATGGAATAAAGTACACATGTGTCAGGCAGATAGTATATATAACCCTAGACACACAAATATGCATTATTATAGGCACATGGAATGCACCAATGCGTCATACATATACAAACAATGAATAGATGGTGAAAGTGGGGTGCAAAGTAATTCGCTCATATGAACACATGTCAAAATAACATTAGTTATGTCTTCACAGTAACCTATTAATTTTTATTTACCTATTAATCATGAACTTATTCTATTTATATTTTCTACCAATAAGTTCCTTGAATTCCCTTTTAGTTTTTTTATTTTCGCCCAGAGGTTTATTGAATTCTTTCAATTTCATCCTTTCCTTGTTTCCTTCTCCTCTTCCTGATTATTTGTGTATGCTGGATTTTCTCTCATGACTATTCTACTTGTACCAAAGGTAGTGCTCGAAACCAAAGGAAAAACACTAGAAGACATTCAGGCATGCATCAATTCATAGAGATAGAAAACATGGTTGGAAAAATTAGATGGTTAAAATTTTGGGGTCAATCAAGTATATTTCTCTAAGTAAAATTCAAGCCAAAAGAACAATATGACCCAGTAAAAATAAAGTTCTATCACGAGAATTCACAAGAAAAATACCAAAATGTTACTAAGAATAATGGAATACTATATACTTAAATTAGCAGATAATTAAGCAAAGGTTATGAAATGAGAATTAACACCAACAAAAGTAAGTAATGCTATGAGTAATGAAAAATATTTTTTCAATTCACTCACTACAAAAAAATGAATTATCCACAATAAAGTATCATCTACAGTAAATCTGTTGTAAAATAACTTATTTATGATGATATATATTTATCCATGATGTTGTAGATAATAAATCAAAAAATTATCAATTTAATATTTTTATTATTATCCGAGATATATCCTTATTTAGGACAAGTAATTGCCCGTAATAAATCTATACTACTATAAAAGTAAGAGACTATAACTAGGGTTAGAATATCATAATTAAGGTTAAGGTATCGTAATTAAGATTAAGGGTATTGTAATTGAGGTTATAGTACCATAATTAGTGTTAGGGTATCTTAACTAGGATTTTAGGTACCATAATTAGAGTTAAGGTACCATAACTAGAATTAGGGTTAGGGTACTGTAACTAGGGTTAGGGTGTCGTAATTAGGGTTAGGGTACCCTAATTAGGATATTGTAACTAGGATTAGGGTACTGCAACTAAAGTTAGAGTATTGTAATTAGGATTAGGGTACTATAATTAATGTTAAGATACCGTAACTAGGGTTTGGGTACCATAACTAGAGTTAGCGTTAAGGTATCCACAATTAGGATTAGGGGACTATAACTAGGTTAAGGGTACAGTAATTAGGATACTATAATTAGAGTTAGGGTTAGGGTCCCGTAACTTGGGCTAGAATACTGTTATTAGGGTTAAGATACTATAACTAGGATTAAAGTTAGAGTAAGGGTATCATAATCATGGCTAAGGTATCGTAACTAGAGTTAGGATACTATAATTAGTGTTAGAGTACTGTAATTAGGGTTAGTTTTTTTGTCCTAATCCTTTTCGTATTAATAATTCTAGAATTGTCAATAATTATATATCAATAGGGTTGAATTTCTCAATTTTTTTATTTAATAAGTTATAAATAATTATAATAGTAAAATTAAAAAGAAATTATTAAGATTATAATTTTATGATTATAATGTTATTTTGAGTTTATTCTTTTTCCATTATTAGAATATTGAAAAAAATATTTATATTATGAATTAAACTTTTTATTGAATTGATATATTTATTTAATGAAACTAACATAAAATATTAAATTTTATTAACTTTAATTTTTTACTATACACATAAATTATTGAAGAATATTAATATGTATAATTTATATGTGAAATAGTAAAACTAATAGAGTCATCTACTTTTGTAACAAATTTTAAATGTTACACAACAAATCACGTCTACCTCGTTGATCATGCCCCAAATTTTATCGGACGAATAGAACCCTAACTCTCTATTTCTCAATCCCAATCCCAATTTCAGTTTGTACGGAGGAATCTGATTTCTCCGATAAATCTCTGCCCAACTGTAGCTGAGTAGCTAGTCGCTGCCCAGATGGGTTAGAATGTATATCTTCGATGCCTTCTATTTTAGTTTGCAAATTTTGGACGTGCATTCTTTTATCAATGTGATGGCAGATTTTGGATGTTCTCTTTCCTTTTGTGTTGAATGAGACTCTTCCATGGAAAACATTAAGCATAGACCTATAGAGCCTCCTTCATGGGTTTCTCAGTAAGAGCTTTGGGTAATTCCCATCACACTATCAGTTCTCCCTACCTTCAAAGTGGAACACTGCTAATGGATCAGCAAGAAATATAATTAAATCCAAAACATTTACCACCAAGATTTAGTTGAGAAATTTTTTGCTTTTTGCTTCACAAGTCATATATCCCTCGTGGCAACTATATAATTTATCTTTTGAACTATGTAAATTGGATTTTGGTTCATGGTTGTAAATTGTGCTAATGGTTTTGAATTAATTGTAAAGGGGGTAACGAGTTTGCTTACTTGTACTAATAAGTTTTTTAATCCCAGAATACTACTGTTTTGTCAATTCCAATTTCTGATAGTTAACGTTCTAGTAGACTGATATTATTGTATCCCAAAAAAAAAAAAAAAAAAAAGATTATGATACTGTTATAACTTATTGAATGCATCTATTGTAGGCTGATTTTGGTTAAAGATTTAGCTTGTCCTTAAGAATTTTCACATCAGAGTAATTGACATGTCATGTAGATTTGTTATGCATTCACTCCTTTTGTAGTGCCATTTCCTATATAGCTTATCCATTTATGTTCTAATTTTCAATTATATATTGTGTTCTACATATCTATTGGTCTACAAACACTTAGGTGGTTAATGTGACAACTTGCATTAATGGTTTTCTATTTATGTCACTGAGATGAGGAATTAAGATTATCGTAACTGAGTCTTAAGGACATTATATAATTATGTAGTTTTATAATTGGGCTTGAATTATGATTTGCAGTTTGATAATAAATTCCAGATTTAGTGAATGGGGACTTAAGAGAACCTATGTTGTTTGGAATGTTAGCTAATGGTAATCTCTAAGGCAATGCTGAAATTATCTCTATGAGACCAGATTTTTGTCTTCCTTCTCTTTTACTGAAAAGGTTAGATTTATTAGTGACTTCTTCTCTCTTGCTAGCTAAGTCCATTAAAACTCTACCAAGTTAAGGACTATGTACATAAGTTGAAGTGCTCTTGTCATACATAATTTTATCTAATGAATATATCCCAACATGACCAAAATAGTTGGGTCACTCTGTGATGGTTATCATCTGTATGCTAATTTTGATATGTTTGTACCCTGAGAGTTCAAATTTTTTATTTGAATTTTATAGAAGTGGCAGAGGATAGAGTTATGCTGAGTTGTTTCTAGGAAACTCCCGTGGGAAGCAACTGTACCTTGTGCTCTCCTTTAGGTTCCTCTGTATCCTGCTGCCTCTACTCGGAAAAGGTTTTAATTCCATACCTTGATAAATTTTGGGTGTTCTATTTAGGTTTGCTAGGTATAATTTTCTTCGGTTTAAGGCACCTAAAAAGTCATATAATTTATTGAAAAGTTGCTGCAACTTAATAAATAAGAAAAGAAATATAAACATCCTTCTCATTATTAATCCAAAATTATTATTCATTTTCTTATTATTAACTCTCTCATGCTGTAATCTATGAAGGACCAAGAATTTCATAGCTTCTTCTCAAAAGGGTGTGTGCTTCTTCATGTTTGAGTAGCCCTTTGTAGGGTATACTTTGAGAGGAAACTTAGGGTATTGGATTCTGCCTAGCCTAGTGTCACAACCCAAGCTTGTCCAGTGCATGTCGCACATAGGCTGCTTGCCTTGTGATGGGCACGTTGTGGGTAGCTAGTCATATGTCATGACACATTGTGATATTTTTGTAAATAGGTAGCCAGGGGTAGTCGGGCAACTGGGAAATATGATATTCCCTCATGCTAGAGAGACTATAGTGCATAAAGCTTTTTAGGGAGGGTATATATGTGAGAAAATTCAAAGTTGTACACGAGTATGTCGGATGAGTGTCAAAGGTCTTGGTGTTGCTTGTAACTTCCCCTACACCAAGCCATTTGCCTATGTTGAGAGCATTTTGATAACATTGTAATTTGATCGTTTTTCAATTAATGAGAAGTTTAAGCCCTTTTCTTGCAAACTGTGTTGTATTTGCTTTCTTGCTTACATTGTTGCGCACTAGCCTTACGGGTTGACACCCGAGGGGCATTGGAGAAGCTAACAAATGCTACATAGGCGTTTTTGCGTGTTAGCAAAGTCGGCCCGTGACAGTTGATATCAGAGCTACGTTCCGAACCGCTGAGGAAGTAGCAGTTGGTTGTTGTCATGATGAAGGGAATGACGAATCAACAAAAGTTCGATTAGATTGACTCGCAGCTGGGTGAGCTTGCTGGAGTGTCTGACTCCATGATAGACATACGGGCGTCATTGAAAGAGTTTGACATACCCGGATTGATTGAAAGGGTGACTACCCTTGAAGGACTTGTCAGCCGTGTGCGGGCACTTGAGAGGAATAAGAATGTCCAAGGCACAGGTGACAATGCTGCTGAGCTCGAAGAGCGAGTTAGTAGTATCGACCAATCCCAAGCACAACTGGAGGGTGCGGTCCACACCATGCGTGGTGAAATTTTGGAGGACATGTCCATCATGAAAGATGAACTTGGTGAGCTGAACACCAAGGTCAATATCACCATGAGAGTGGTGGGTAATGACAACCACAACCCGTATGTTGAGGGTGTGGGGCAACGTCAAATGAAAGTTCCTGAACCTTGGGCTTTTGGAGGAGCACGAGATGCAAAGGAGTTGGAAAACTTTTTATTTGACATGGAACAGTACTTTCGAGCAGTAAGAATGGATTCGGAAGAAGCAAAGGTGACAACAGCTACGATGTACCCTGCTGGAGATGCAAAACTCTGGTGGAGGACAAGTATGTTAACATAGAAGATGGTAGATGTGTAATTGACTACCTGGGAAGATTTGAGGCGAGAGCTGAAGGCCCAATTCTTTCCGAAGAACGTCGAGTACATCGCTCGGCGCAACTTAAGGGAGTTGAAACAGACGGGGGCTATCCAGGAAGTATGTGAAGAGATTTGCGGGGCTGATGTTAGACATTCATGACATGTCAGAGAAGGATAAGATGTTCTATTTCCTTGAAGGCTTAAAGCCATGGGCCAGGGCCGAACTTCAACGATAGCGGGTCCAAGATTTGGCCACAGCTCAGGCCGGCAGCTGAGCGCTTAACAAACTACGCTCCAGAAAGCTCTGCTAGTAAGAAACCACAACAACCTTCTAGTGGAGGCAATGACGGACAGTTTAGCAAGCCAGGAAAGAACAAAAGTGGGGGAGGGGATCAGAGGAAACCTTCCTAACCCCTCCAATAGTCCACAATCATCACGAGGGTCTGTCTCAACCTCCAAACCAAGGGACAATCTCTTGTTCTTATGTAATGGACCGCATAAAGTTGCGGAATGTCCACAGAAAACTGCACTCAATGCTTTGCAAGCTTCGGTTCGTAAAGCACCTCAAAGTCATGCTGATGAGGATGGGGATGAGGACGAGTCTGATGAAGATCAGCCCAGGATGGGGGCATTGTGGTTTATTGGGGCACTCAAGAAGCATGCTGAGAGTTCCAAGAAGTGCAGGGAGAAGGGTCTCATGTTTGTGAAGGGCCATCTTGGTGGGAAGCCGGCTACGAGTGTCATGCTGGACACTAGGGGCTACCCATAACTTTGTTTCTGAAGCGGAAGGCCAAAAAGCTGGGCGTAAAGTTGGAGAATGACTAAGGCTGGATGAAAGCTGTGAATTCTAAATCCTTGCCTACTGCAGGGAAAGCCAAGTAAGTGTCTGTAAAGCTTGGGACATGGGAAGGCCGTGTCGATTTTGTGGTGGCCAAGATTGATGATTTTGATGTTGTCCTCGGGATGGAGTTCATGCTTACTCACAAAGCAATTCCAATCCCTGCTTGCTAGTTCTCTTACTGATAATGGGAGAGCAACCAGTCATGGTGCCAGCAGTGATTAAACAACTTGGTGAGACCAAGCATCTGTCGGCTCTTTCAGTTCAAGAATGGCGTGAAGTGACATGAACCTACTTTTGTGGCGGTACCCTTGGTTACTGAGGATCAAGGGGAATGGAGAGCCAGTGTCTGCCAACCATACAAGGAGTTTTGAAGGAATATGAAGGAGTCATGCCTGACAAACTTCCACAAATCTTGCCGCCGCGCAGGGGTATCGATCATGAGATTGAATTAGTGCCAGGCATCAAGCCACCTGCAAAGGCTCCATACAGGATGACACCACCTGAGTTGGCTGAGCTCAGAAAACAAGCTGAATGAACTACTTAGAGTCAGGGTTCATAAGACCTTCAAAGGCACCGTTTGGAGCACCTAGCGTTGTTTCAGAAGAAGCAGGATGGGAGCCTGCAAATGTGTGTTGATTATCGGGCACTCAACAAGGTCACAGTGTGGAACTAGTTATCCTATACCGCTCATTACTGATCTTTTTGACCAACTGAGTGATGCCAAGTACTTCACAAAGCTGGACTTGAGGTCCGGGTATTACCAAGTTCGAATTGCGGAGGGGGATGAGCCGAAGATGACTTGTGTCACTCGATATGGTGCATTTGAGTTCTTGGTGATGCCATTTGGGTTGACGAATGCACCAGCCACATTTTGCACTCTTATGAATCAGGTTTTTCGCCGGTACTTAGATAAGTTCGTCGTTGTTTACTTGGATGATATTGTGATCTATAGCTCCACTCTGGAAGATCACAAAAAGCACTTGCAGCTGGTTTTCAATAGGCTGAGAGAGATCCAGTTATTCATGAAAAGGGAGAAGTATTCTTTCTGAGCAGAAGCGGATCAAGTTTCTTGGCCACATTATTGAGCAAGGTTGTGTCCGAATGGATTTGGACAAGGTGAAGGCCATCCAAGAAGTGGAAGACTCCCATTAGCGTGACTGAACTGCACTTTTTCCTTGGTTTAGCAAATTACTATAGGCGATTTGTTGAAGGCTATTCAAGGAAAGCTGCACCCCTTACAGAGTTATTGAAGAAGGGCACAGTTTGGCATTGGGGGTGAGCCATGTCAAACTGCATTTGAAGATATGAAGTTGGCTATGATTAATGATCTTGTTTTAGCCTTGCCAGATAACTCGAAGCCTTTTGAAGTTTAGAATGATGCATCTGATTATGCCCTTGGGGGAGTCTTGCTTCAAGAGAATCATCATGTTGCTTATGAGAGTCATAAGTTATCACAAGCCGAGAGGAGGTATACAGCTCAAGAGAAGGAGATGCTTGCTGTTATTCATTGCTTGCAGGGTGTGGAGACATTACTTGTTGGGGTCAAAGTTCATTGTGAAGACTTGATAACACGGGAGTTAGTCATTTCTTTACACAACCGAAGTTGACACCGAAGCAGGGCCGTTAGCATGAGTTTCTAGCAAAATTTGATTTTGATTTTGAGTTTGAGCACAAGGCGGGGAAAAGTAATCAGGCAGCTGATGCCCTTAGTCGCAAGGCTGAGCTTGCGGCAATGACCTACGTAGCACACATATCGGCTAGTCGTGTTACTACTTCAATGCGATAGCGCATTCGAGAGAACTTGGATAAGGATCCAGTTGCTCAAGCTATCATAAACCTAGCCTAAAGAAGGGAAGACTCGTCAGTTCTGGGTGGAGGATAGACTACTGATAGCGAAGGAAGCCGATTGTTCGTTCCCAAAGCAGGGGACCTGCAAAGGATGCTCATGAAAGAGTGTCATGACACTTTGTAGGGCCGGTCACCCAGGGTTGGCAGAGAACTTATGCCCTTCTGAAACAGGGGTATTACTGGCCTCAGATGAGAGAGGATGCAGTTAACTACTCCAAAACGTGTCTTACCTGCCAGCAAGACAAAGTTGAGCGGAAGAAGATTGCAGGGCTACTAGAGCCATTGCCGGTGCCTGACTCGTCCGTGGGAAAGTGTGTCTCTGGACTTCATCACCAGTCTTTCAAGAGTGAGAGATTTGTCTACTATCTTAGTGGTAGTGGATCGATTTTCGAAGTATGCCACATTCATCCCGGCACCAAAATATTGCTCGGCAGAAAACACAGCACAATTGTTCTTTAAATATGTTGTCAAATATTGGGGTGTGCCCAAGAACATTGTCAGTGATCGAGATAGCAGGTTCACAGGGACTTTCTGGTCCGAATTATTCAACCTACTCGATTCACAACTTAACATCTCATCTAGCTATCATCCACAAACTGATGGCCAGACTGAGAGATTTAATGGCATGCTTGAGGAATATTTGTGCCATTTTGCCAGTGTCAACCAGAGGAATTGGTCCAAAGCTACTAAACACTGCTCAGTTTTGCTTTAATGCTCAGAAGAGTTCTGCGACAAACAGGAGTCCTTTTGAGATTGTTACAGGGCAGCAGCCGCTCCTACCACACACACTTGATGGGCCTTATACAGGAAAGAGTCCTAAAGCACATCACTTTACTAAAGACTTAGAAGCAGAACATTGACTATTGCCCGAGCATACTTAGAAAAAGCTTCTAAGAGAATGAAGAAATGGGCAGACAAGGGACGTCGACAGTTGGAGTTCTAAGTTGGGGATCTTGTATTGGTCAAGCTCATGAAGGAACAACTCAAGGGACTGAGGGGGCACGATCACAAGCTTATTCGTAAGTATGAAGGTCCACTTCCAATTGTTTCCAAGTTTGGGAAAGTTGTCCTACAAGATCGACCTTCCACCCTGGATGAAGATATACCCAGTGATTCATGTTTCCAACCTGAAGCCGTATCATCCTGATCCAGAAGATCCAGCACGTAATCAGTCAACCAGGCCAGCAGTCAGCCTTCAAGAAGCCACCAAGCAGAGTAGCAGAGGAGATTCTAGCTGAAAGGAGAGTGATTATCAGAAGACGCCCACGACTTAAGTTCTTAGTCAAGTGGAAAGGTCTTGGAGATGAAGAAATTAGCTGGGAGAAAGTCGAAGATCTGTCAGAGTTCCCAGCAGAAGATTGAATACTTTCAAGCAGCTGAGTCAATGAGGACGTCGACCAATTAAGTGGGGGAGAATGTCACAACCCAAGCTTGTCCAGTGCATGTCGCACATGGCCGCTTGCCTTGTGATGGTATGTTGTTGGTAGCTAGGCATATGTCATGACACATTGTGGCATTTTTGTAAATAGGTAGCCAGGGGTAGTCGGGCAACTGGGATATATGATGTTCCCTCCTGCCAGAGGGACTATGGCGCAGAAAGCTCTTTAGAGGGGGTGTATATGTGAGAAAATTCAAAGTTGTACATGAGATTGTCGGATGAGTGTCAAAGGTCTTGGTGTTGCTTGTAACTCCTCATACACCAAGCCATTTGCTTATGTTGTAGCCATGTCGAGAGCATTTTGATAGCATTGTAATTTGATCGTTTTTCAATTAATGAGAAGTTGAAGCCCTTTCTTGCAAACTTGTGTTGTATTTGCTTTTCTTGCTTACATTGTTGCGCACTAGCCTTGTAGGTTGACACCCGAGGGGCATTGGAGAAGCTGACTTGCTACCCACGAGGAGCTAACAAATGCTACATAGGCGTCTTTGCGTGCTAGCAAAGTCGGCCCGTGACAGCCTAGGCAAGTGGTTGGTGAGTTTCCTCGACATTTAATGGGTTTTCTTTTGGTGTATTCTTGGAGGAAGTGTTTTGATTGAGTTAGATTCATAAAACTTCTACCCTTTCATGTTGCAACTCTGAAAGACATTTATTTCTCACGCCTTTTTTGATATAAATAGTGAAATAGTAACTAACATGTTATGATTGGCCTAAAATTCATATAAAATTGACTGCTAGACCAAAGCATCTCATTTTTATGTACATCATTAACAGAATAATTATTGTAATATTTTCCATATTGTTCAAGTTACAAACTTATAATTTAACTATACACCATCAGCTGAGCACCAAAGGAAACACCTGTGCTTCTTTCAATTTTTTTGTTTTTTTTTTTGAAAACCAGTTCATTTGGAAAATGAAGTTTATGATATGATGAAGATAGACTTGGACCATATACAAAGTAAAACAGTACTATGGTACTATCTTTCCAGTGGTGTGTCAGTCCTCTTGTCTTTTTTCCTCCTTGACTAGATTTGTTTTTAACTTCTTATTGATTTGAAAGCTAATGAATGATCATTACTTGCATATGCAATAGATTTATTGCTGTATTCTATTACAAATTTTCTCCATGTTTTAGTATTTGTTTGGGTTCGTGTTACTTGCTGGATACAAGAGTTGTTTGCAAAAATTTGGGTTTATTTTATCCATTTTCTGACTTATAATGCATTATTTTTTGTTTTTTTTTTACTATCATCTTTTCAGACAGGCATTTGAAAAGACGGTAAGCAGCTTTCTTTCTGAGGATCTTATCCTTCCAAAGGTACCCTCTAGTCTATAACATTATGTGTATTTCTTTTAGTGTGTGGGAATCAGAATTCTATTTTGTTTTTCCCTTCAATTATGTGTCTCTTAGTTGTTGTCGTTATGGCAGTTCAACTATTATAGTATAACTTGGACATTGGTTTACCATGAATATCTAATTAAGTAAAGCTTTGAGAATCTTTAATTTCGGTTTTCATGTTTTCTTTGCTCTCCTTGAGAATCTAATTAAGTAAAATTATGTTTAGTTTTTCATTATACATTGAGGAAGTATTTAGATTGCAGATGAACACATTAATAAAAAGTTGAACTGACCAACCTATTAGTGTCTAATTCCTAAAATAATTATCAAAGATATGTGCTGATATATGAAATTGTGTTCAAAGATGTGTATGTTTTCAGAAGTCGTAATGATTTAAGGTTTTACTACTCCTCGACCTCCGCAGCAGCTTGAAGTCTTCAATTTCAGGTACATTTTTTTCCTTCAGCTTAAGGTTCAATTACATTTGGTAATTTCATATTTATTGAGGATTTATTAACATTCTCAGAACTGTAATTGGTGTTGATAATTTCAGTGGCACACTTAGTTCAAAGTCAAGGCTTGTTGGATATTTCATTCCCACATTTAGAACTTTTTCCTGCTATTTATATTTCAATTGATCTAATAATATGTTCTATAAGAAAATTCAGGTTGCTTTCCTCAAGAGATTGTCCCATTTGTCTTTGCGAAGGAATATCATTTCCATCCTCACATACTGAGCTCAGGGTATGAACTCCAAACTCAAATACATTTCTTTAGGCAACATCTGGCTGTTAACATGCAAATTATGTAAAATCATTTAGGCCATGAATGTCCTAGACAATTCTATAACATATGAATTTATCTGCTCTTTAATTTTAAATCTTATTTCGCTTTGTTGCAGGATTTTTTTTGGAATGCTAATTGCTCTTACTATTACGCTAGTCTACTACATCTTGCTAAAACCTTAAAGCATTGAATAAGGAATAAATTCATGATAAGAATTATGTGTCATTCGATTTATTTGATGACAAATGAAGATTTGGTGATATATGGTTACTTTCTTAAATTTGAAAGGGAAACCATTTGACATGTGTTTTTTCTTTTAAAAATTATAAAATAGAAAAAACTTGTATTTGCTACTGTAGCATATACAATTATGCATAAATGCTGGATTATATGCGATGAGCCCGACCATCGTAGATACCCTGAAGGCTTGTCTGGAATAAGCTTTGGTACTATATTGTGCCAAGTTATCTCTTACAAGTTTTTACTTATCGTTGATGGTGATTTTGTCAGTCCTGGATAAGTTTATTAATTCAGCGACATATATCTGCGATGGACACCGGTCAGAGATGTACCTGTTACTTTTTTTTAATATTATTTGTAATGGTATTTGCTCATACGGATAACTCATTTTCTTATATTGAATGTCTAAGGAAGAGATGATTTAAGATTATGAGATCATTATGCCGTTTTATATATAATAAATCATGAACCTTTTTTGAATTACTTATACTCATATTTAAATACAATTACTCATGTTTGGAATCACAACCAAATTACACACTATTGTCCTCATCCATAAAAATCTACATTCATTTCTCTAATGTAAAACGATAATATATTTTTTTATCTCTACAATTTCCTTCTTTCATATATTGATGTCTATGTTGCATGAAGTTGTATCAGTTTTGACAAATTAATATGTAATTATTCTTTTTCTTACACGACCCAAAATATTACACAACTCATTCATGATATTTTGTGGCATGGTAATTGATGTATCATGATGTACTGAATATTATATTCTATAGCATTGACTGGAAGTATTTCTGACCTTACTATCACAAATTTTGACGTTGCAATCATTCTAGACACTTCAGGTGAATTATTCTTGTCAGGGTCTAAAGGATAATAATAATCTTTCTCAAGAGTTCAATGATGACCCCATTGCATATTCATTAATTAATCAATTTATCAGACTAACCAACAATTTAGATAAATTATTCTTCAAAGATCGTGAATAAATGCACAATTTATAAGCTCTCCAGTTATCACAATAATTGAAGGCTAAGAGTTATACTTTGGGGGTTAAAGTAAGTGTCGAAACAATAATTAAAGGGTTAAAATAATAATTCAAATTCGCAATAATTCGGGTTTACATCAAAACAATAATTTGCTGACTAGGGTGGGTTCCCACGAGCAGCTTTGTCTGAGTCAGGTGTTGAAACCCACGAACTAAGATAAAGCTGAGTTTAGGAATCCATCCACGAACTGAGTTTGAAATTTTGTTATCGTACGTGGATAATAGTTCAACTCATGAACTGGTATTTTTATCTTTATTTTTTAAAAGAAAGCTGCATCATACAAAGTAGTATTTTTGCTAATCTCATACAAGTGAAAATTTCTAGTATTTTTACTAATCTTCTATTTGCAGATTCCCCTCTCAGAAAGTTGTGGTAGAGTTTAACTTGTTGGAATCCCTCAAGTATGGTAGACTGTAAGAGTTTCACTTTGTTAGTATCCCTTAGTTTCAAGACCAGTACCCAATAACTGTCCTAAATAGAAATACACCCCAAAGACAAGCATGTGCTTAAAATTTCTGAATTTTTGACCAAGGGGGGTTGTTTCAAAACGTTTGATAACGACTAATCATCCTACTTTTGCTTAGATGCCAAAGTTTGGTGGAATAGTAATGATTTCTCATTGTGTTTGTTTGGTCATTGATTTTATTATTTTTGAGGAGCCAACGTTGACTTTATAAATTAGGATAGTTCATTTATGCAACAAGCCAGTTTAAGTACCATTATTCTCAAATTATCGTGTACTTTATATAGTTCATAAATGGAGCTTTTGGTTACATTTGGATATATATTATATTTTTTAACATAGTGGTTGAATGACATCTTTTAAGATATTAAAAATCTAAAATTTATAATATTTATTAAGATAATTAATTATTATGTCAATGTTATTTTATATATAAATTATAATGTTTCAAGAATTTTAATTTTTTTAATTTTTAATTTTTTTTGCTATTTAACATTCACAAGAAATTATTTATGTTTTACAGTCTCGGTTTAAGGGTCAGCATTCCTTAAAAAAAAATACGTGCACACTTTTAATTAGAATAGAAATAGAAATAGATAATTGGATGGAGGAAGTCAACTAAATCTCGTATTCTGTGAACAATAATAAAGTAGTGTCTTATCAATATGCAAATAAAACGATAAACAAATTATTTACGAATACACGAACAGGTATTTAAAATTTTGAGTTTATGTAAATTTTATATATATATTTTTTTTCTATTTATATGTTTCGCATCTGCAATTTAGATTTGAAAGATAAATTTAAAAAAGAGAAATCATATATAATAATGTATCTCATTTTTATTTAACAATTGATTTAAATAGCATGGTAAATCTGACAATTTTTTTTAAAAAAAAAAAAACCTTAACTTATTTTGTTCTCATTTTTTTTTTCCATTAAATTTAAAAGAGAATATTAGTTATATAGGAAAAAATAATTGTGAGGAATACATGAAGAAAAAGGAAGATAATTTTTTTTAAATTAAAATTAAAAATTATTCAATAGATAAAAAAAAAAAAATCAATAATGTGTTCATATAGGGAAATGGAATAATTTTAAAAAAATTATATTATTTTCCATACTAAGTTGACTTATGTATTAAAATATAAAAAGATTTACTTTCTTTCCTTAAAAAAATTATCTAGAGAATTTAAATTGTAAAGGTAAAAAATATATATAGATAAATATAGTATTTATGCAAGTATTATTCCGTCAATTTGGATGAAGAAACTTAATGTTTTGAATTTTATGAAACACTAAAAAATTTAATGTAATATTTCGAAATACGTGTATGAGATATTATAAGCATTTAAATCGTTGAGGTAAAATGTAAATAGTTCTTCAAAATTAGATATTGATTAGAACATTTCTATAATTTTTTTTATTAATTCAAGATATTTTAAAATATTAATTAATTATATGTTACTAAAATTTAATTAATTAATATAAAATGTATATTTGACAACCCGTTAATTTAATACAGTGTAAAGCAATTGACAAACCTTGCAATTACACACTGTGGAAGGCGTGGTATAAATAGCACTGCCTGTTGGGTGTGGCCGCGTAGGTGTCAGAAAAAAAGCGAGCAAGTCTCTCGGAGTTCAACTTTTGGTTCTTAATTAATTTCCGATGGAGAACTTGTTGGGTTTGCTTAGAATTCATGTCCATAGAGGTGTGGATCTTGCTGTCAGGGATGTAAGAAGCAGCGACCCTTATGTTGTTTTCAAAACGGGGAAGCAGGTACAATTTTTATATGTTTTTATTTATGCTTCTTCTTTTGTTGGATTTCTGGGTTTTTCTGATCAGTTGTATTCCTTCTTTTACTCACTGGTTTGCTTGCTTGGTCTCAAGGTTTAATATGTTGACTCTGATTTGGGAATAAACTGTTTGTTGAAAGTCCATCTTTCTGTTTCTCTCTGTTCAGTTTGATCCATTTTTTATTTGATACTTACCTCTGCCTATCTGTTAGATTGATTTTCTTCATTGATGGCTCAGGTAACCTTGACTTGATCAGAAAACTTATACTTCTGTCAGTTTCCTGTAAATTTCTTCAATTTTCATGAAAAATCTAGCAAAGTTGTTGTTACAAATTGAATGATTACAGATTTTTTTGGGCATCAGTAGTAAAGAAAGCTGGGATCCAAAAAAAGAGAGCAGGATTTCTTCCTGTAATTCTGTTTCAATAATGAAAGGTTACCCAAAAGCAGAAAATAAATTCAGTTATTAATTTTGTACTCTCAACTGATATCTATAATTAATATCTCTGATATATACAGAAGGTGAAGACTCGAGTAGTGAAGAAAAATACCAATCCAGAGTGGAATGAAGACTTGACTCTATCCATTGCAGACCCAAATCTTCCAATCAAACTAGTGAGTAACGCTGTGAAGTTAGATTCTATTTACTCTCATATATTATATAAGATTATGTTATTAATAGGGGAGGGGACTTTTTTGCAGTATGTATATGACAAAGATACATTTAGCCTTGATGACAAAATGGGAGATGCAGAGTTTGAAATTGGTCCATTTTCTTGAAGCAGTAAGGATGAGACTTGGGGAGTCTTCCAAGTGGAACTATAATTACAAAAATACAACCGAACCGAAAAAATTGCTTAGCAGAAGAGAGCTGCATTCTCTGGAGAGATGGCAAAGTTGTCCAAAACATGTTTCTTAGACTCAGAAATGTGGAATCTGGAGAAGTGGAACTCCAATTGCAGTGGATTGACATTCCTGGTTCAAAGGGTTTGTAGTTCAAGATTATAAGCTCTCTAATTAAGCATTACTTCTCTCTGCTTGCTGTATTTGTATATTAAACTTGCAGCTTCCCAAAACTAGCTGCACTACTGCACCTAATGAACTTAGGCAGTTGCTTAATTTGTTCATAAATGTGTAACTTACATATACAAGTATTATCCTCCCAAGATTACAATCTCCCAAGTAAATTTAGAGAGATTTAAAATTGAGTGATGCTTAATTGATCTTTTTTCGAAGATTCATTAATAATGACTCCACTTATCTTAGCTTGTTCAAGGTTGAAATCATGAATACATGTATAAATTGTAGGTGCCTGATACTATACGAAGGTCTTCGCACGCTCATAAACTCTGCGCATGCATTAGGTAATTGAGGAATTGGAGCAAACAAATATCAATCTATATAATTGATACGTGTCTAAGCAATTAATATTATTTTGACGCTGACCGATTTGAGATTTGAAAATCTCCAATATCCTATTACTGTCTCTAACAAATCAAGGCCTTGGGTCATTTGGGCCTTCCTAATATGTGACAGTGAGTCCATCAATTCAAAATTTATATAGAAATTTGTGAGAGGAAAATGTACAATTCTAATTACCATGGATCATATTAATAATAAGCAATATTACTTCCTCTCCAACTATATATTTATTTTATTAAATAATTAACTTTCCAGTGTATCGTAAGTGTTATATAATTTTTCAAAGAACCCGTATATATAATCAAAATTTATAAAAAGAACAACAAAGAAAATACTATTTACAAAGTAAAATGAATCACTTATGAAATACAAAAAATATTAAAAGGACCAACATGCTATTAAAATAATATTTAATATTAATAAATGGAGTGTATCGTTTTAGGATCTTACACATGAACATAATAATATACATTTAAGAAGTCTTTATAAATTGTTCATTAAAAAAAATGAAAATTGGATTAAGAGTAGTAAAATTTCATTCATTATTAAAAAGGAGTGGATTTATATATATATATATATATATATATATATATATGGCCATGGTCTACCATGTATATCTAAATATTTTTTTATAAGCTTTTCAATAATTCAAAAATAATAAAAAGTTAAGAGAGAGGGCCTAATTATTTATGAATTAAATGAAACTAGTAATTTAATACAATATAATCTTGATGAGGAGTGATATTTGCTTTAGAATTGATACTTCAATAGTTGTGTGGTTTGTATGGACTGATTCGTTGTGACTTTAATATATGCTTGTGATCACTGCTATGTATTCAAAACATTTGTCATTCATTGTGGTGTCCTGGTATTGAAAACTTTATATATATACTGATTAATTTAATTTTTGATTTAGTTAAAAATATATTACTTACGAAAATTTATAAAAAATTTACTCAGTTAAGTTTTCACTGAAGTTTGGAATAAAAAAATCAATGAAGGGCACATATTCTCAACCATTAAAAAAACTTCTTAAAATAATTTTTTTATTTATATTATTATTTTTCCAATTATAAATTCACAGGAAAAAAAAAAAAAGAAAAGAGAAGCCTTTGGTTCAAATTGAACTTTCCTTCTCTATTACAAAAAAAATTAGTAAATAATAAAACTCCCATTAGTAACCTAAAAAAAGAAGTCCCAAAAACTGAAAATTTGGTGTTGAAGGCCTAGCTCCTCACCTTTTGAAAATAAGCAAATTCTTGGGTTTTTTGCTTGTACTATTTTCTAACATTTCCAAAGTTAACTCACAAAATCATCAAATTTTTTTTTTATGTAATAGTAAAATCATTTCATTCAAAAAAATGAGAAATTTTAATCCCTTAACGTTGCTATAACTAATTTTAATTTGGCCTTGTTTATAATTATTGGTGACATCAAGCGAGTTTAACTCAAAACTTATAGACATTTTATATTTATATTTTGTATATAAGTATATTTATTGTTGATTTATATATAAATAAAAAATATTAAATAATATTAAAACTAGTCGGGCTCTCAAACTTATGAGTCGAGTTTTAAAAAAATTGAGTTGTACTTGTTTTACTTAATGAATTCAAAAATAAAACTCAACATTGATTAAATCAGAAAATAAGCGGAGCATGGTTGGAGCTTTTAACAAGTAATCCATAAGTTGTCAGGACTTTGAGTGGTTCAGCGACACCTGATATCTCTACTATCTTGGAGATCCAAGAGTCAACTTTTCTGGAGCCTTACTTGGTATTTATTCTCTCTTCCCTCACCTCCAAAAAAAAAAAAAAGGAGAGAGTAATTCATAAGTTAGTTCAACTCATTACCACATTATTTACAAATAATATAGATAATAAAATACAATGTATACTCCAATGTTATGAAATTCAGTCCAGAGGATGACCCAAAAAAGTATCTGGGTCTCAAGTTACCAGTTCAACTATTGGGTTGACCCACGACATCATAATTATTTTTAAAAATTTACTTTACATATTTTTCATATTTTTTTTATACATGTAATAATTTAATATCAAGCAATAAATAAAAATTAAAGAGATAAGAAAAATAGTTTACTAAAAGTTTCTATTATCAATTGTTATTTTAAAACGAACCAAGTCTTTAAATTATCATTGGGTTGACCAGGCCAAGCGAGGTCAACCTCTATTTCGAATGACTAATCCTGATCCGAAATAGCACCCAGACTACATTAGACCATTTTTATCGACCGAATCAGTTCAGGGCTTAAAACACTAATATTCTTATATCTAAAGCCAAAAAATAAACAAATCGTGTATGAAAGTAATTATTAAATTCTTGATCACTTTTTAAAGGAGGATTGGTATTTTTTTTATTAAAGTAAACAACTATTTCACTTAAACAATTAAGCTAGTATAGGTAACGGCCCCAATAATTTAATTTGTCTCAAACTTTATATGTATACAACTCCCAGACGTCGGAAGAAGTATATATTTATTTAATATTAATTAATGTTAGTCTGGTATGTATAAATGATATTTATAGAATTATAGTGAAAATGAAACTGGGAATGGAATAATATAGAATGGAAGGATTTTTTTTATTTTTTTTATTATCTAGTAGTGTTAGTGAGAAATAATTATTTCATTTACTTGATATGCAATTTTTAAACATGAAATAACATAGAAATTATATTGAAATTATAAAAATATTCCTAAACAGGTAAAATAATAAAAATGCAACATAATTTATGAAATTTATATATTTTTAGATTTTACTAATTAATTTTTAAATTTTATATTATTATTATTTGTATTATTTTTTATTCATATACTTATTTTTATTTTATTAATATTAATATTTTAGTTTAATATTACTTAATTAATTATTTATAATTATGTAATTTTATTATTTAATATGATAAGAAGGGATTTGTAATTTGACTAAAATGAATTAATTTATTATTTTATATATAAAATTTTTTTTTACTTTATTTTATTTTATTATTTAATGTGATATAAATGGTATTTTTGTCATTTGACTAACTAAATATATTTATTAGTTAGCATATTTTTTATTTTTTATTTAACTACAAATTTTTATTTAATTATTTATTTTATGTGATATAAGGGTAATTTTCTCATTTGACTAAACTGAATAGATTTCATCAGTAAGAATGAGGAATCCCAACTCTTATGGTGGGTTTAAGAATTTTTACTTCTATGAAAGAAAATGGTCAGACTAGAATGAGCATTACGAGACCAAATGCGTACCAAATAAAAAAAGTGACTATTTCATAACATCGTGCATGGAATGAAATGATCATTCATGTGTACAACATTAACCATAAGAGTGTGTTTGAAACTAATTTAGGGCATGTTTGGGTGGACCTTGGCTGCGCAATAGCGGCCACTGGGCTGCCCAAGTTGTACTGTGTCTTGTTTGGGTTGTTGCAGCCCACGTGACTCTGTATGTGTGTCCAAACAGCCAGTCTAACCAGGCTTCTGGGTCACAATGGCTATTTTTTAAAAATTTCCCCTTCCCCAATAATTACCAACTTATCCTAGCCAAAAAACTCAAACTGGCCTACCTTTTTTTTCCTTATTCCCATTGTGTTCCTAGCCCACATTTGAAGAATCTAACCGTTTTGCAAGCACAATAGTCCAAAATTTTGAATTTTTTTTTCCTTTACTATAACTGTAAAATGGCTTTTTAATTTTATTTATTTTTCCTTATTCCTAACTTTATAAATATCTCATTTCATTATCCCAATTTCACATCATTCTCAAATTACTCCTATTCTTCAAAGTTTTCTTTCTCTCAATTTTTTAGTCTTTGATGTTTGTCTACAATTTTTCACTCACCTATTTGGAGAAAAATTATAAATATTTTCAAGGTATGATAACTTTATTCCCTTTTCATTATTATAATTTTTTTAAAATTATGCTATTTATAAGTTATAAATAAAAATTTTGATTTTGTTATTTTATTTTAAAATTAACTTTTAGTACATTTAATTACAGATATAGCATCACCATATGATCATGCAAATGACAATGAGGAGGATGATGTGCTTATTTTTTCAATCACAACATTAGTTGTTGCAGGACATGCTTCTCGACACGTTTTAAATATATGACAAAAATACCTTGTAGAAACTCACAACAAACAAGGCTCATGTGAGTAGAAGAAGTTTTAAATGGTAATCCTCGTTATCATGAGAATTTTAGAATGAAGATGCCATGCTTCTTAGGATTCTTCCAAATTCTCGAATAAAGGTATCAAATGAAACCAACAAAATCTATTCAAATTAAGGAAATAGTTGCTATGTTTTTATATTTGGTAGGATAAGGAGCTTCAAATCGTACATCACAAGAAAGTATGCAACACTCTAGAGAAACAATACATAAGTTGTTTAAGCGTATATTGCATAGTGTCATGTTGTTAGCCAATTATATATCATGCTAGTTAATTCCTGAATTCAACTCCATTCTAACCGAAATAAGAGATGATAGATGATATATGCCTTTTTTATCAACATTGTATTGGTGCCACAAATCGTACTCATACAAAATGTCATGTTCCATATGATAGGCAAATAAAGGTTACGGGACACAAAATATTATGGCAGCATGTGACTTCAATTTGTGCTTCAATCATGTAGGCAAGTATTGCCCATGATAGCTGGATACTTGGAAAAGCCTTAATATTTCATCAAATTTTCCACACCCACCTCCAAGTAGATATTATTTGGTTAATTCAGTATATGACATGAATAGACGGATTTCTACCACTGTACAAATATGAAAAATATCATCTTCCACACTTTCAAGACACAACACATGTTCCAAAGAATGAAAAGAAGATCTTCAATTACTGCCTTTAAGTTTAAGGTGCGTAGTTTAGATGGTGTTTGGAATTTGGAAGAAACACTTTCCCATCTTGCGAAACATGCCCACATATTCCTCCAAACAAGAAGTAAATATCGTAGTTGCTATCATGACTATGTATAACTTTATTAGAATAGGAGCTTATGGTGATTTAGAGATTCAACCTTATGATAATGATTATGATCTTTTGCTGGATCATTTACAATAGGAATACCTTAGAGAAAGAGAAATTTCGGAGATGTGGACTACAATAAGATCCTCTATTGTCCACACCTAGCTCAATGGGGGAGGTCCGTGATAGTATAAAAGATTATCTTATTATAACTAGTCGTTGTAAAATTTTTAGTTTAAAATAATTATAAGTCTTATGTTGTAATTTTCGATGGTAGAATTTTAATTTGCAATGGTAATTATTAAAGTTCTACTTTTTAATTAAGTATGTTAATTACATTAAAATAAAAAGTTATTTAATTTTAGTTAGAATTAACTTCAATTTCAATTAAAAATCAAAACCTAATAAAAATTAACTTAATTTCAATTAAAAATCAAAACTGAGTAGAAAATAGTTTATTTTAATTACAACAAAAAATAAAGCATTTTAGGTAATTTGTATACAAAACTATTTTCAGACTATGGTTACAAACCATAATTTTTAGACAACCTAAACAAACAGTCAATTTGAGACCACGGTCTTAGACCATGATTTTTGTCTGACCGCCAATCCAAACTCACCCTTATACAAGTAAATAAAATTATACTACAAAACTTTTGATCAACTGGGTGTCTAATTTTTTCATGTGAGATTAACGGGATTTGAATCATTTAGAGTTTTAAATCTTACATAATTTCAAAAGTTATTATTCTTTTTTAACGATCTGTCTAAAAAAATTAATTTAGTAATAATCATTAAATACAAATAAATAATCAAAATAAAGATCGTCATTATTTTTAATATGAAAAATGATCTCTCTCATCATTGCAATAAATAGATTTACCTTTTATATTTTGTATTTCCTTCTCTTTTTTTCTACTATTTTAGTTTTTTTTTTTTTTCATTGTTAATCTTGCTAAACACCATTACCATTTTTTTAATATCATCCATTTCACACAATTAGTCCCTAATACATTGATTTTAAGGAGGAAAAAAAAAAAAAAGAGGCAATTAACTCTCGTTCATAATCATTACATCATCTTTGTTTGTTTGGAATCTCTTTTGTTTTTGGCTAAACTATATTTTGATACTTTTAATTTAGCTCAGAATTTACTGTAATCCATATGATCTTTCAATTTATTACAATTAGATATTTTTAATTACAAAATTACTTTAATTGAGTTTTTACCGTCTGTTCAAAATAATTCAACTATCCACATGAATTAATTGACGAACACAATGGACTGTTAGTATATATTGCACCTTCTTCAATCTCAGGTTCCAAGTGTGTGGTACCTAACAGGTGAAGAACCCTTTGTAATTGAGGCGGCAACAAAAGGAATTTGGTCCATGGTGTTAATCAAGATTAGAGAAGTTGCAGTAGCATTTATGGGTTAATCTATTAAGAACACCATTTAGTCAATTATCTCTCTTTATTTCTGATCACCAACCAAGCAGATTTTAAAAATTAAGAATTTGAATTTTTTTTCTTTCATTTTCTAGTTTTTAGAAAAAAAAAATTATTAAAAAATTTGAGCTTTAAAAAAATAATATATACAATCCAGGTGGTAATTTTTTATTCATCTAATAATTCACGTGAATTGGGCATTTCAGAGACTGTTAGCCACAACATTAATTGTTTGTTACCACCAGTTAAGTTTATCTGGACAAAATATGACGGTAATGACCCAGTTGAAGCAATTTCATAATTAAAGGAGCCAAATTACAAAAAATTAAAAATAAGAACTTAGACGAACCCCAAATCAATTTACAGTGGAAAAAAAAAAATTAGCAAATAAGAAATGTAAAACAAAGTCTTATAATTAATCCTTTATGTTGAACATTTATTTCAAATTTATAAACCCAATTAATTAACCATAGAATTATAATTACTTTTTCTTATTTCTTTTTCACAGAAAATAACACTTACAAAGTATATAGAGTCTAGGATCACCTTATATAAACACATATGGTGGTGACATATGCAATTACTAAGTGATGATACTGTTTAAAGCAACAACTAAATAATTCTAGTTGCTGCTAAGGGAAGCATCAAGCCCTTTGGAAATTTTGACTGCAAAATCTGCATAGAGTTGTGGGTTTGGGGAATTCTCATTTGCCTTCTCATATTCAAATGACCATTTTACTTTGCCACCTGCACCTTTGCTTTAAAACTCTTGTAAAGCTGCAGAAGAACTCCTTCAAGGGCAATTTATGTGATGGATTTGTTTCTTTCGCCTACTATATCAATCTTCACTTTTGCTGTCATTGGACTTCCTGCAATATATAAATTTGCAACAACAAAGCTTTCAATGAGTCAAATATATTATAACTTTAAAATAGGCCATAAATAATGAAAGCAATGTTTGAAATTAAGACTTTTATTGTTTCATCTTAAAGTTTAAATTTAAAATGAAGATGAATCTTCAACATTAAAAAAAACTTGTGTCGTGTTATCCAATAAGAAAAAGATCAAAATTAAGGAAGCTTTAAATCATGTTTAGTAATGTATAAGCAATTTTATGCAAAAATTACAACTCACCAAGATCATATTTGACATGCAGCACAGAACTAGCTCTATCTTTGTCTCCTTGAAGTATTTTCAAACTCTTTACGTTTTCTGGAAACAATTGAACCAGACGGTCCAAATGGTTCCAAAAGAACCCAAAAAGTTTTTCGGGTGATGTTATATCCACTTGTGGCTCAAGCTTGCCTATTTGAGCCATATAATTCTTATACCAACCAAAGGCCTAAAAATGGAAACTAGGATTCCAAGCAACTTAATTACACTTCATTTTGATGATAAAACTGTGGCTGACAAAGGCCTTTTTGTAAGGGATAATTTGTTGTTTCAGTTTTTTTTTTTCTCTGTATACTATCAAGTGGGTATGGTGACCACTACAAGTGGGTTTTTGTGACCACATGCAAGTGGGTTATGTTTGGTGACCACTCAATTATTTTGATCACCTTGGGTTTTTGTACTTTCTTTTTCTTGTCTTTGCTCATTTTGAGGCTCAAATTTGAGATAACTGAACATTTGTGATCCGCATGTAGTGTCGAGTCAGAATTTGTGAACAAATTCAGTCTCTATTCGAAAATAATGGTGACAGGTTCTATCAATAAAAACATAAATGTTCATAATATATATATATTAGTCTAAATTATTCAATATTTTTAAGAAATAAGATAAATATTAATTTTTTTAACCTAATTTAACAGAATAATAATCACATCTCTCATTATATATTACAGTGTTTTTTTTTACTTGTAGTTTGTACACTATCTCCGCATGATTTGAATTCATAAGAAAAATCTAAAAAAGAAAAGAAAGTTTGTATACCACATTATTATTATTTTTAAAAATGATTCAGTATGCTAATTTCTTGATTTGTAAAAACAAAAATTAATGATATTTTTGCATGAATTATTTCACTTTCTTTCTCATATCTATCCCCGTACTTAATTTAATTTCTTTCTTTCTACATTTGGATATAGAAAATTATAGTTATGTATATCAGAAAGAAAAAAAGATGAAATTTCTATGAAATTATTCAATGAATAAATATTTTCTTTATACTGAAAAATTAATGATTTTTCATTTTTTTTTTATTATTGATTGTATTGTTTTAGACCTAGTGGTTGATTTAACTTGGATACGTGACATATGATTATTATTTTATTAACTGAGGTGACTGGACAGACTACTCAGATGTGTAACACATGATTGTTATTCAATTGACCTAGTCTGTAATACATGACTGGACAGACTACTGGTTCAAGGCATACTGCTATCTTCTGTTACTAGTAAGCATGTTTGGAGCATCTTGGAAATTCCTATAACCCTCTTTGATTTCTTCACTCTTGACATTTTTGAATGGATCCATTATAATTCTTCCTTCTCTCAAATCCATTCTTATAAAAATTTTAAATTGCCTTGGAATCTCATTTTTGTGCATTTGTGTTGGAAATTGTGGACTAACTGTAATTCAAAATTCTGTGAAAACTTGGATCACTCTACTGAATCAATTCTTTCAATTACTTTTCTTAATGCTTCTAAATTTATTGCTCCATAATCATAATTTTAACAATTGTGTCTCTGTTTTCATTAAATGGTCACCATCTCAGCCAGGATTTGTTAAACTGAATACTGATAGTTTTTGTTTAGGAGATATGGGAAAAATTATAGCATGGGGTTTGATTAGAAATAATTTAGGAGGCTTCATGAGAAACATTGGTCTTTGTAACAATGTAGAAGCAGAGTTATGGGGTTGCATGATGGCATCAATTTGGCAACTCAGTTGGGTTTTCAGAACTTAAAAATTTTTATTGATTCAAAACTTGTTATTAACCTTATTAATTGTACGGATTTAGATTCTCATTTTTTTGAATTCCGAATTGATGACTTGCATATTTCTATTCAAGGGGCTTTCTCTAGCCATTTTGTCCCACAGCTTCCAAGAAGGAAATTAAGCTATTGATTTATTAGCTAAAGAAACACACACGATAATCATGAACTTTACTGTTTTATCTTATATGCCTTCTTTTTTGTATTATGTTTTACATTCAGACTTTATGAGATTTTCTATTCAGAGATTTGTAATTGTTAATTAATCTTATCGAACCTATCTAAAAAACAAAAACCCGAAAAGCTTTTCTGGTGAGTTTATATATATTTTCTTGTGCCTCAAGCTTGCCTATTTGAGCCATAAATCCACCCAACAAAAGGCCCAAAAAGGAAGACAAAGATTTTGATGATTTCAGCAACTTATATTTTTAGGGTATGAAACTGACGCTGTCGAAGGGCTTCTATAGATGGATAATTTGTTATTAAGTTTTTTTTTCTTTCTTCAAATATTATCAAGTGTCTATGGTGATGACTATGTACAACTGGGTTTTTGTGACCACATGCAAGTGGGTAATGTTGATCACCTTGGTTTTTGTACTTTCTTTCTTTCTTTCTTTCTTTCTTTTTGTCTTTATTTCTAGACTCAAAAATTTGAGGTATCTGAACAAACTAAAGAGATCAACATGTACTAATCAACTAAGTATATGTGATTTTCAGCAAAAAAAATAAGAAAGAAAAGAAAACTAAGTATACGTGATCAAATTCCGTCTTTACTTGAAATTGGAGCATTTACAAGAGAGAAATAGTCTCTGCCAGTGAATAAAGCACGTATTCAATATAAATCTGATAAGAATATTTATAAATAAATAAAATAAACATTAGGCTTAATTATATTTTTAGTCTAAAGTTTGTTTGAGAAATTAATTAATCTTTATATTTTTAAAAATTAAAATATCATAGTTTTAAAATTCACATAATATAATTCTTATTGTCACTTTACGTGAAAGTTGACGTGATAAATAATATTCCTACTTCACTTAATCTACTAGTCATTTTTATTTGACACGTCATTCCTAATTATTTTCTTTCTTTCAAATTAAAATAACTAAAAAATAATAATAGATACTATATTACATGATTTACAAAATTATGAAATATGAAAATAAAACTGAATTATCGATTATCATTTCTTTTTGTAGAACTCAAACTCAATCATGAAAAAAAAAAAAAAACCATATTTAATCTTTTAGTTCCGAGTCCATCACATTCAATTGGCAGATACAGGCCCAGAGAGTGCAAGACTTCCAGAGGGCCATTAATTCTAATGGCAGCCTGCATCCTCATGCGGCCAATCCCACACTAAGGTGCTCCATGTTTTACTGCATCAACATTCCTCTCCTCCTGCATTTTCTTTGTAGGAGCATATAAATAGGGAAAGCAAATGACTATCTTCCTTTCACCGTCAATAAATCCCAAAGCAAAATAGCAGCAGATAGCAGAGAAAGAAACGGATTCGCCACACAAATTTGGGAATACAGCAATTTGCCCAACACGGCTTCTTTACAAGAAAACGCCCGCATGAAAAACCCAATTCATTCCTTGAGCAAAGAACCAAGCTTGAGCAAGAGGAAGAATCTGCTATGGCCAAACCCCGTTCTCACACGGCGGCAGGGGTGCTCTTCCTTTCCTGCGGTGGTTGAGTTTACATTTAGTTTCTTTTGTATAAAATTTAGGGATTTTGGAAAGATTTGGCATCTGGATCTTAATTGATTCTTCTTAGTATTGTTTATAAATATTTGAAGATGTTAACAATTAAAAGGGTTGCGAGCGTGGTTTCCAATTACTAGGAGGTTGATCGTGATTGAGAAAGAAATAAAAGGGTGTGGCCGGATGTGCCTGGGGAAGTGTTGATAAGGCTAATTCACAAGATGGATCTCGGGTTATAAGCTGAACGGGTACAAGCCCATCAACCTAATCAACTACAACGCACCGTTCCATTTACTGGCCTTGTAATTGATATGGTTAGGCTGTTACTCTAGTTAGGCCATGTCAGCTAGTTAGTTGGACCTGTTAGCTCAATTCGGTTAGTGTATTAGAAAGTTAAGAGTGTATAAAAGCTGTAACTCAGTGTATTAAAAATTCATAGAAAAGTTGTTAATGAAGTTGGCTGAAGGCCCTTTTCTGTTTTCTCTCTCAAATTCTCTCTTTCTCATCGCTAATTCTGTGAGATTGAGATTCCATGCTTGGAACTTGATTTTGCGCTTATCACTTGCCAGATAATCCATTACCTATGCTTCCTAGTGCAAATTTGTTTTCTTTGAAGCCTCTTTTTCTTTTTCTTTTTTTCTCTTATTTTTACTTTGTTTTCTTTCTTTTTAATAAAAGGGGAAACCGGTGCTTTAGAAGGTAGATTTTTTATGGAAGCATTTGAAGAATGCATGAATTAAATGCCAAATAATTGAATGTTAAATTGTTTTTCATCCTCTTCTCTTCCAAAATTTCATATGGAAAGAGAAACAGAAAAACTAGAATCTATTGTATATGATTTTATTAGAGTGTGCATAGCTGATAATTACTTGATGTTAATATATTTCTCCTTTTTCTTTATTGGCCTTGTAATTTTGTTATTTTTCTTTCATTCCAGTTTCAAAGCTTCCTCTTTATTTGTTTAAGAAATATGATCAGGGTTCTGTTCATTGTGGTATTCTAGAACCAACTGATGAGGTACCTCAAATATCATTCCTTCACAATTTGTTGCTCGGAGAGTGGGAGGATAGAATGAACCGCGGACTTTTCCAGTATGATGTAACAACCTGTGAGACCAAGATCATTCCCGGGCTATATGGATTTATTGCCCAGCTGAACCAAGGGCGCCACCTGAAGAAAAGGTCCACTGAGTTTCAAGTGGACCATGTTCTTCAGCCATTTGATGAAAATAAGTTGAAATTGGACAAGAAGAAGTTCTCTTCAGGTTTGAACAAAGCAGGGACTGCAAGAGTCATTTTAAACCACGTGCCCGTCTTGGCAAAAGAACAATCAATGTACTTTCCATAAATGTAAGTAAATTCAATATATTCTTTCCTTGGCAGTTGTAATAGGTTATAACCACTTTTTCCGGACAACTCTTTTTCTGCTAATGCTTTGTAAGATTTAGTATCTGCAGAGAATTTTATGTGCATTTTTTGTTTTTTATTCTTAGATAGAGGGGGAGAGGTCGAACCCTAGGACTGGGGCTAGGGGAGAGCCTTAGGCTCAGGTACTATTCCGCTTGAGCTATTTGAGATTATTGACTGGTGGATTGGTTGAATTTTGATACAGGTAAGCCCAATTGAATATGGACATGTGCTTTTGTTACCTCGTGTCCTTCACTGCTTGCCACAGAGAATTGACCATGAGAGCTTCTTGCTTGCTCTTCATATGTCTAAAGAAGCAGCTGATCCTTTCTTTAGATTGGGATACAGTAGCTTGGGTGCCTTTATCACCATTAATCATCTTCACTTCGAAGTATGTTCCTCAGTCAAATTCCTATTAAGTAACTCCAGATGTTTTAATTTTTATCATCTTAAGTCTTTCTATTCTGTGCATTCGCCAGGCCTATTACTTAGCAGCACCCTTCCCAGTTGAGAAAGCCCCAACTCAGAGGGCAGTTTTGGAAATGGGACTTGAGCATAGAGGAGTGTTTGTTTCTCAGCTCTTGAACTATCCAGTTCGAGGACTTGTTTTTGAAGGTGGAAATAGAGCACGAGATCTATCTGATGCTGTTGCTAATGCTTGTGTGTTCCTTCAAAACAATAACATCCCTTTCAATGTTCTCGTCTCTGATTCTGGAAAGAGGATATTTCTGTTCCCTCAGGTACTATTCTTTCATATGAACATATTACACATCACTTTTGTTGTGATTGCTATTGGGGAAAAGCATTGCTTAACTAGATAACTGTTCTTTGAGTATGCAATGTACATTTCTAGAAGAACGTATAGGCTGTACTTGGGTTCATGTCAGTGCTCATTCTGGTCAAAAATCTCAAAACAGAATTGTGTATATCTAGAATGTTAGTAACTGGCATTAGAAAGAAAATAAGATGTTTGTGACCATGTTTCTTGGTTTACGAGGGATATAGATTTGATTAAAGTTTCCAGACAACGGACAGATATTGAGTTCTATGTTAGAATAAGATACTATATAGTGTACATTATCACATTTATACAATACTGAAAGCTTCCCTCTTCATTAGCTTCTATCAAACTCTGTTTTGATCTTTAATTTGATTGTTCTCTTTATATGATCTAGTGTTTCGCAGAAAAGCAAGCACTTGGAAAAGTAAGCCAGGAGATCCTTGACACTGAAGTGAACCCTGCCGTCTGGGAGATCAGTGGGCATATAGTATTGAAGAGAAGGAAGGATTTTGAGGATGCATCTGAAGCATATGCATGGAGACTTCTATCTGAGGTTTCATTATCAGAAGATAGGTTCCAAGATGTTAAAACTTGCATACTGAAAGCAGCAGGCTTGCATGTAGCATATGTAGAGGAGAATTAGTTCCTACGTATAAGCCACTACCCCTCCTAAAGGTGCCTAGAGATTATCTAGTTCATCTGTGACCAAATGAAGGTAGTTTTTACAAAATTGTCATGGAGCCCTTAATATAATTGTAAGATTCATTTTGAATACAATTGACTTATATTGCGAGAGAGTGAATACACACTATATAATTGACTCATACTATTTGCACTATTCAAAGTTTATAGGTAGACAAAAAAAAAAAAAAATTTAAAATAAAAATCTGTCTCATTCTTTTTGTCTTTTAGTACAAGTAGTAGATTTAGTTGTCCACATTGAAAAAGTATAGTGAAACTTTAGCATTAATTAGAAAATCCCAGTTGGGGAACTTTAAACAGCTCTATCCCATACAGTTGGGCATCCCAAATTACGAGCGAGTCATCATCTTCTTGAACTCGTCGAAATTCACGCTTCCATCGCCGTCGGCATCGACGGAACTGATCATTCTCCGGCAATCACCCAACGAACACTTGTCTCCTAACTTCCTCATGCACCGCGTGCAACTCACTTGCCGATATGAGCCCGTTCTTATCAATGTCATACAGATCGAACGCGTCGCGTAGCTCCTTGGTCCCACACTGCTCAGCGCCAGCGCCATTGATGTCCGATCCACCATAATGAAACTCAGCAAACTCCTTCAAATCAATGTAGCCGTCTCCGTTCTTGTCGATCTCCGACTTAATGCGTTTCAGCTCCTCAGACGTTATCTCCGAGCCAAGTGTACGGAACATCTCCTTGAGTTCTGAGGTAGAAATTCTACCATCTCCGTTTTTGTCGAACTTGTCGAAAATCAATTTGACCTCGTCTTCCATGGAGTCCTTCAAGAGCAGAGAGAGACTAGAGAGAGTAAAATTTTGAAGAGGAAGAGACTCCGATTTTTCGACTAAGAAGACTGCGATATTTATACAGGTGGCGTTCACGCGGTTTGTACATTGAACGCGTTTACACCGAATATATATTTATTTTTTTTTTGGTGGTGAGGAGTGAGGAGTGAGGAGCAGAAAGAATGGGTTCTTTAAAGTTTGGTAGCTGGCGTAGAAGGAAGAGTGATGTTTAACTGCTTCTCAAGTTATGAATGGTGCCTAACGCGTTAATGCCTTCTTTTGCTTTTGTCTTCTGTTTTTTTTATCTTTTTTAGGTAGAGTCCACTAGAATTTTCTTATATTCTCTAATAAAGTTTGTAGTTTTCCTTGGTTGGGTTTGATTTTGTATCGTGATGAGTTTCTTTCACGAGTATTCTTGTTTGTGGTGCAATTCATGCATGGTTCATAGTGTCAAGTTGGAGACCTACAAAATCAAGCCAATAGTCCGATGTTAAATCTAGATTTAATCAATTGAGATAAAAAAAAAAATTGTTGCTAAAATTAGTCAATATAATTAGAATAAATAAGCATAAAAGTGTAAAAAGTACATATATAAGTTTCAGTGCCTTTATTTAGAATATTATGAATTAATAGGATTGTGTCACATATCATAATATTAATCAAATAATTATAGAGATCATTACAGTTATAATGGGACATGATGAATTTCCATTATAAAAGATCATAGGGACGTAAACTAGATGTTGAAAAAATTCTAATTGGAATGGGTTAAAAATAAATTGACCATATACCTAGGTCATGTTCCCATTTGTGGGGTTCAACTATTGTGCAAAACCATCTGGTGATATTATTGATATAATGATCTTATTGTATTATCATTAATGTGATGTTTTGATCATTGGCAGTGATGCTTTTATCACTGTTGTGATGTTTTAAATTTTATGTGTATATATTTTGCTTCATCTTATCACTTGTTTCGCTTCACTATTCCACTCTACCTTATTACTCTCATATTTTTATCTTTAATATTACAGATATTTTTCACTTAGATAAATTGATAAAGAGTCTCTACCACTTCATCTCACATGTTTACCTAACCAACTTCAAGTTTTTTCCTCTCATCTTTATATATATTTTTAATTGTTCAATGCTAGTTTTAATTAAAAACAATTGATGATAGTATGAAAAAAATACTTAAATATATTATAGTTTTGATTAAATTTCAAATAAAATTTTTATTCTAAATAAGAGAGTTCGTTTTAAGTAAAATAAATTCTAATTTTATTATATTCCAAACACATTGAGGAAAGTTCAAGAGAGTGGAGAATTTGGAGTCATGGTTTATGTACTGAGATGTTTCTCAATTGGAGCTGATTAGCATCTAAACATATTAGTTTTTATGACGTACTCAATTAATATGCTCTAATTAGTTTTTCATAATTTACTCCAATTGTTTTTTCTACAATGTATTCAGGTTCTCTGAATGTGGTTTATGTGAAAATATGAGATTTTATGAAATATAATCTTGGAACCAACATCAATGTAAGCCATGAATTTTTTTTTAATTATCTCGTTCCCTGCATATAAAAGAAGTTGCAATAGCATTATGCTTAGTATTTAGCACGTTACAAGATCAATTTATATTTGTTAAAGATTCATTTGTATTCGTTATCATAATCAAACATAATAAATCATATTTCTATTTAATATTTATATTCATGATTTTAGTTTTTTGTATTTGATATATATATATATATATATATATATATATAAACATTTCCTTATATTATTTCTTTGTAGCAGATCTCTTGATAAAGGCAGTGAAATTTTAGATTTTCATTTTTCATTTGTCTGCAAAAGATATATTAATTTTTTTATATTTGCTAATAATTAATTCTAAGTTGATTTCTTTAAAATATATTTATTTTATTTTTAAAAATTTATGATTCCACAATTGTACATCTAAACAAGAGAATTAGAATTGTGTAATTCTATGTTATAATTTCTTGTGGGATCTAAATTGAAAAATTATAATTCTGACTCAATTTCCATTTTATGAAAATTAGAATTAAACATAATTTTAAGCAATAGCAACAATTAGGTCCATTTATCGAAAAGTAACTATAGATGACGTGATCATACATCATATTAATAGACAGATAAAAAAATTAGGACAACATGTTTTAAATTGTAAAAAAAAAAAGAAAATCAATTTTTTATTAGCAAAAAAAAAGATTTAAGATAAAAAATAGAAATTAAAAAAAATTAAAAATTCACCTCTGTAGCCACTCACACAGCCACCACACCACCACCACACAATCTCCATAACCACCATCATCAAGTAAAAAATCCCCGATTTGTCAAGAAAGTTCTTCCATTTCTCCATCTAATCAATTTTTTTGGAAAAAAAAAAAATTCTTAAATCTTCTAAGGGACTTATCACAACTCACATCATATCATGATTTTTTTTTTGTCAATGTGATAACTCTACATTGCTAACATAATCTAACTTCATAGTACACATACACATAAGTAGATGGTCGTCTCTTTCTTTTTCACTTATTGATTGATTTTTAAGAAGTAAAACTCCAATATAGTATCAGAGCAATATTCTAGACCCACCAACAAAGCTAGTCTTCTTCTTCAACCAATTATGGTTATGTCCAAATTATTTTAAGCACATTTCGAATAATCAACTTCTCATTTTTTATTTGATCGTGACTAATATATTGATCTAGATAATGTACGAGAATCTTGCTACCTCATGACATTTTCAAGTCATTACAAGAAGATTCGAGCCTATAAAATAAATTAATTAATTACTCATTCTTAATCATTAAGTTAATCTTATATTTTTTTTATTAATATAAAATAAATTTATTTTTACAATTTACTTCCATATGATTTGAGTATAAGTTAACTTTCATACATGTTTTAAATTACAATTTTCTTTTTTATAGTTTGATTAAAACTAAAACTTACTAATATCAAGGAGTTAGCCTAATAGATAATAATATAATCTCTATTAAGATCAGAGAAAATAAAATTTCGGGAAATATCCAATAGGTACATATATCTTCATACTCATTGTTGCTTTGGCAGAATTATGTTTTTTTATATTATTTTCATATAGCTAGTGACGTGTGATTACCAAACATTCCTTACTATTTAACTCATAGTCAAATTTTATGAAAGTAAAATGTAATATTTTATATAAGTGTATGAAAGTTAGTTATAACCAAATGGCAGAAGATCTATATTCTACTTAATTTAAATAATTATTAAATTTTAAATTAATTGGAATAAACAAAATCGTAAGACTCTAAAATAAAATCTAACTTTATAGCCAATGCAAATTTTCACAAAAGAAAAAAATAAAGACACATAATAAATTCGGTTTTGAAATTATTGAGGAACATTTAAAATATACTAGTCCTAGCCTCCTAGGATCCAATGACAGACATGGACAGATGGCAACTGTACTAAGGCCATTAGCTGTGCAAAAGAAGCAAAACCCAAAGTGACGAACATTAATCTCTCACTGGCCTCTTCTTGCTTTGTCCGCCACAACATCTGAAGCCTTCCCTCCAACTCTCCCTCCGGAAATAGCCCACCCCATTTCTCTCTTGTCTCTCTCTGACAATCACTCTCACAGGCTCCAAGGAGAGAGCAACCAACATTGCCTGCTTTACTCAATATCCCCCTAAATCCCTGCTTTGTCTTTGTTCAGTGTTGGCCATTCCAATGCAAATTCAGTTTTGAACCCATTTCTTATCCGCATCTTTTACACCAACCCATCAATTTTAACGCCAAAAAAGTATTAAAACAGAAAGAAAAGCAGTGATTGATTCTGAAAAGATCAAAACATTTTTTTAGGGGGCGGTGCTTGTTTTGATGGCCCTTAACATTGGTGCTGTTTGCTTCAGTGGCCCTCCAAATTTGTTCAAGTTTTGTCAACCAACAGTCCAAGGCTCGGGTTTCCCTCGCCCACTTCATTTTCCGGTTGTCCGGCTGAATGTGAAAGGTATTTCAACTGTGTGACTTCAACAATTTGTCTTTGCTGAGATTATTTCATGGATTTTAGTATGTGTTCTTAATGTTAATGATTGATCAATCATGTGCTATGGGTAGTCTGTATCTGAATGTAGAGTTGTTGCAAATTTGTAAACATAAAAAGTTTCCTCCAACTTCCCTACTTTGGTAATTTAATTGAAAGCTTAAAATGAAGAAATAGTATTCATAGATATGTTGTTGATGTTCAGTATATGGCTTGACTTACTAAAATCAGGTCATGACTCAATGGATGAAGTCGAGAGGCACACCTAGAACATTGTATGATTAGAAAGTATCTTTTAATTCAAGAACTCCTCTTTCCCTTTATCTTTATCTTGTTTTAATATGGTCAACTCCTAAGGTTTTATGGTTCAAATTTCAAAAGATAGGGGATATTAAAAAAAAATTAAATGCTGATAATGTAAATTTGGGTAAAGTGATGATGTAAGGTGGAAGGGCAACATGAGATGTAAGCTGCCTCTGCAAAGATACTGGCTTCGAAGTACAGAAAAGATGTGGCAAGCTATTTAAGATACTTGTAAAGTATGATTAAGACTAACATATGCATCGATGTGGAAAGGCATTCAATTCTAATGGCTGAAAGAAAACTAGAGAGTGAATATGGTTATATTGTCCTAGATAGTGGTACCAGGCTATGTGGCTAACCCTAATTGATTTTAAAATTAGGAGTATCTGAACCTATTAAAAAGGTAAGTTGAGTTGAGTATATGAAGTTACTATCACTACTTTGCAAATAATATTAAGCCCATCCATACAAGATCTTTAAATTCAATATGCAAAACTTAATTTCCATATATTTGTTGTAACACTCTAAGTTCAACTGGCCCAAGTATCTTTGAAAAGTCAACAACCCATACCACATGGGTGTCCAACTGGCCCAAGTACCTTTGGGTTAAAAAGCTAGCCGGAAGGTACTTACTAGTTAACCCTTGTGGGTTATATACACCTCAGTCTAACAAACACCCTAGTCTCCTCTTTCCTAACCAATGTGGGACTTCCTCTCTTGGGGTATTACAATTACCCCACTCCTTTAGAATTCTTGATGTCCTTGTCAAGCTCCAATATCAAGATCTTCCCCCCCTAGGTGATGTGGCCATGTCTTGGTCCAGGACATACCACGAAGGGTAAATGCTCTAAGTCCAACTAGCCCAAGTACCTTTGAAAAATCAACAACCCACACCACATAGGTTAAACTATTAGCTAGAAAGTACTTAGTAGTTGAACCTTTGTGGGTTATATACACCTCAGTCTCCTCTTTCCCAACCAATGTGGGACTTTCTCTTGGTATATTACATTTGTAATATTTTTTATCAGTTACCGGTGTTCTTACTTTTGAAATGAACTGAATCATGACAGTATTCTCATTCTGTGCTATAAGTTATTTTCTTTCTCATTCATTTCTCCTTTTGATAATTGTAAACTAAAACTTTTACTGTCATATTTTATAGCAAAAGCATATCCAGGTGATGGTGTACCTGAAACAAAGGGAATCCTCACTTGTCGTCTGTTTTGGGGAAATGCTGATTGATTTTGTACCAACGATCAATGGGCTTGCTTTGGCTGAAGCACCTGCATTCCAAAAAGCTCCAGGAGGTGCACCTGCTAATGTTGCTGTTGGCATAGCTCGTCTTGGTGGTTCATCGGCCTTCATTGGGAAGGTAGTAGATTCCAGCATTCTTGTTTTCTATAATTTAACCAAATGGAGAAGACAGCAATATAGTTTATAATAACAATTCACGCTTTAGCGACCCCTGTTTTAATAACATTTCAGCTCTGTGCGTGTATGTATGTTTTATAACCTCGTGTTTCCTTCAATTTTGTGGTTCGCTACAAGTGGATGTCAGTTTGAGGGTTAGTGTGTTAAGCATCTTTACATAGTTGGGCCCAATTTTTATCACTGTAAGCTTTTGCAATTACCAGTAATCCAGCAGGGACCTTATGGTCATTGAAAGGCATATTGTCTTTACCAAGTGACCCTTTCCCTTCTTGCTCTCCTATGTAGTGCCTATAGTTGAATCTTGATGTTAATATGTCTTTGTGCTTTATCCCCTTTGCTTATATTGGACAAGAGCAAATTGAGAAAGCACACTTTTGTGGTAGCTGGGTAAGTATACTCAAAATGCCAAAAGTGTACTTTATGTATGGCATGAGCCTGACTTTTGACCAGTTGGAGCCTCATTATGTTCGAAACCAATAGAACATAATTTCTTTTCAATATGTTTGTCAGATGCCTTGGAATCCATGATTATTAATTTCTTTTCAATATGTTTGTCAGATGCCTTGGAATCCATGATTATGATCATTCAACGTCATATTATATTACTATTTAGCCTTTTTCTGTGTTCATCTTGTTACTTGTACACTTGAAAACGCATTATGGTGAGGGGTGAGGGGTGCGGGGTGCGGGGTGTGGGGTGTGGACTTCTGGAGTTTATACTGCTTCTCAGCTTAGGCATAGATAAGTTTATCACTTCAGTAGTCACTTGTGATTAGACCTATTCAGTTATTTGAAGATGAACAAAAGCTAATTGAGTGTGTGGAGAAGACATTAAATCATTGCACATTGCACCCTCACTTTTGAAGCCAGGGCTGTCAGAATATGATGATGCATATTGATGAACTGACTTGTAACTTTAATCTATACTTTCAAGCTTGTTAGATATTAGTGTGAAATTCATGATTCACTTTTTCATAATTAACCACCATAAAAAAAGTTTCTATTCTAAATATGAGACTTGTATAAGTGTATTGCTATAATAATTTGTTGGTGAGGATGAATTTGGATACATGCTTTCTTGTATATTGAGTATTAAAGACATTATTCACTTTTCCATAGTTACCTGCCAAAAGAAAAGTTTCTCTTATAAATACGAGACATTTAATGCTTTATGTAATGTGAATAGGTTGGTGAAGATGAATTTGGGTACATGCTTGCTGATATATTGAAGGAAAATAATGTAAACAATGAAGGGATGCGTTTTGATCCTGGTGCACGAACTGCTTTGGCATTTGTTACACTGAGGAATGATGGGGAACGTGAGTTCATGTTTTATCGTAATCCTAGTGCTGATATGTTGCTTCGAGAATCGGAACTTGACCTTAACTTAATCAGAAAGGTATTTTCAAGAACTGCTATGCACAATAATCAAACTAAAATTGTATGTCTGTAAAAACTGAATAAAAGGTAAACAGTACTCAATGAGTTATTCAATATTCTCAGTTGAATCAGACATCAGTTGAACAGTTTTAGCTGTTACTGTTTAGTTAACTTGCTTGAATGACTCTTAATCATGTCATGTAATTAGTAGTATCTAGTTATAAATGTTTTATTATGTCAGACCTACCTTGTCTGGGTCTCAGGCATCATTTGCATCGCTGATACTAGTGCGCTATTTAGTTTGGTTTGAGGCACTACTATAGTACTATGGTGGCTCTTACAGTCTTCTAACCCATGTTGTGTGACGGGTCTATATCTTTGTTATTGTTCTCCAATACGGTAAATTTTTTTATAAAGTAATCATAATAATATTTGATCTATTTTGTTATTTTTTGGCAGGCTAAAATTTTTCATTATGGTTCTATAAGTCTTATTACAGAGCCTTGTAAGTCAGCACACATAGCTGCAGCGAAAGCTGCGAAAGATGCTGGTGTAGTTCTGTCCTATGATCCTAACCTGAGGCTTCCCTTATGGCCTTCTGTAGAGAGTGCTAGAAAAGGAATCTTGAGTATATGGGAGACTGCTGATATTATTAAGGTGTGTACCATTTAAAGAGTGCAGATTTCCTACCTGTTTATTCACACTAGCACTTTCTTGTTCCCTATTCCATAGTTCAGTTTACATGGACTAATGCTATTTCTGATGACATCCCTCTAATGCAAATTTTCAGATAAGTGAAGAAGAGATATCTTTTCTCACAAATGGAGAAGATCCATATGATGATGCAGTTGTTCGTAAGCTATACCATCCAAATCTTAAGTTGCTTCTTGTTACTGAAGGTGCAGAAGGTTGCAGGTATTACACCAAGGTAAGCTGCCTTCAAATGATTTTTCTAAATATGCTTCTTCTCAAATTGTCTCTCCCCCACCAACCCCCCTTTCTTTCTGTCACTGTGTGTTCCTTCCAGCGCACGTGCATATACTTTGCCGCACAATGATGATTGATGAATCTGTAAATTTGATATACTATCGCAGTTGTTGTTATTGTTGCTGCTGCTACTTAAAACTATAGCAGCCTTGGAAGCATCATTCTTTCCAACTGAAGATTTCAAGAACTTTCCAATCTATTCTAGTACTATAACTCAACTTAAATAAGTCCTAAATTCCAAACTAGTTGGAGTTGGCTGTATGAATCATTTTCCTCCATTCATATCAATACAATGTGTCACTTTTAGATCATATCCTTCTTAAGAAGTTTTCTCCATATAATTCTCTGTCTCCCTTAACCCGCTTAACCTCGTACTCTGCACCAAGTCACCTCTCTTAACTATGGTATCCACCGGCCTATGTTGGATATGTTCAAACCACCACAAGTGGTTTTCTCTCATCTTCTCTTAAATAGGTGCAACCTCCATCTTCTTACGTATCTCCTCATTTTGTATTCTATTTTTCTTGTATGTCTTGTCATTCATCTCAACATTTACATCTCAACCACTCCCATGTAATCAAAATTTTCCTATTGTTTATTGGAGACTAAACAATAACTGAGAAGTATTTTTAACTCTGACGAAAATTAGTATTTCCCAATTTCCTATTTCCTATAATCTTTCAACAACTTTCCTATTTTGGTTGGAGCAATATGAAAAAAATAAAGCTTACACAGAAGTCTTCCAAATTTTCAATCTTTATGAATTTAGTCAACTGTGGTGTGTGTATATCCTTTAAGTCAACCTCCAATTGAGGTTCATTTTAAATATTACATCCTTCCTAGGCAGCATTTGCAGATTTTAATATCTAGAAATTATAATTATGAAAGACAATTTAGGCAATATCCTGTTACTAACTTTGGCATCTGTTGCATCAATTCAGCCTTTTGAACTGTAAAGGGTGATAATCAAAAGAACAAATTGTTATAAATCAACACATGATGCATTGACCTAAAAGGATTCTCTTACGTATCGATCTATAGCTAGCTTTTCCCTCTAATGGGAAGAAAGTGCCATATATCACGTGCAACTTCTCTTCTAAGTTAAAAACTTTAAGATTGTCTGGCAAACATCTTTCAACAGTTATGTATGTAACTATATTCTTGTCCTCTTAATAATGAATAAGAAATCTCTACTCTTCTGCAGGACTTCAGCGGTAGAGTCAAGGGATTGAAGGTGGATTCTGTGGACACCACTGGTGCTGGGGATGCTTTTGTAGCTGGAATATTATCACAACTAGCTGTTGATCTATCCTTGCTTCAGGTACTAATTTTAAGATAGAGAGACATTATAGTGCTTCTTTTAAAGGGTGATAATTAAATATTCTGGCAAAAATATTTTTTGCTTAAGTAGTACATATATACTTTTCAACCCTGCCTCTAGAAACAAAGACAAAAAAGGGGAAAAGAAAGAGATTAATCCTGCTCTTATGGGAGCTAATTTGACGGCAATATCATCCATGTTTGCGCTTTATCTTCCTTGTCAGGTATTGATTTAGCGTCACAAAATCCTGAGTGAAATAAAAGAATGACCAAGTTGAAATGAAGATTTTTAATTTCTTTTTGGCCCTCATCTCTCTTGTTCTTGGCATGAAAAGAACAAGAATCCAGATACTTTCCTACGTCAAGAGTTACATTTAAAAAAATTATTTCGTACATCTACCTTAACAAAGAGGTTGGTTTTGACTTGTAGAAAGAGGATCAACTGAGAGATGCTCTAAAATTTGCTAACACCTGTGGCGCCTTGACAGTAATACAAAGAGGTGCAATTCCAGCCTTGCCTACGAAAGAAGCCGTTCTCAATGCCATGTTGAAATCTGTATGGTAGGATTACAACCACATTTCTGTAATTATATGAGAAGTTGGTAGTTCACTGCAAATTCACTGAAATGATTCTGACTCTGTTGATCCAGCTGCAATAAAAAAAGTTACCACATTATTTGTCTGAATAACTTGAATACATTTTAGTCAGCTCATGCTGTAATCTTCACGGCAATCCATTCCATCATGCAGTTTTTGTGAATATTTCTGTGTGTCAAAACCTGTAGCACGTATAACTTCATGTATCCTACCCACCTTTTGTCGTTAATTATTTTCATATGGATCAGCATGTTTAAGACTTAACCGTTGTAATAGGACAACTATTTGGTGAAATAGGACAACTATTTGGTGAAATATTTTATTAAGTTTGAATTGTTAAAGCTGTCAAAATCTACTGTAAGGAATGTGGGGCTAAACCTTTGCCCCAGATATGGGGTAGAATTGAAGGATTGCTACCCAAGCTGATTCATGAGTGGTAATCAGAATCAAGTTTTTTTTGTTTTTGCTAAGAGTAATCAGAGTCAAGTTAGCTTGTTGAGGAATTTCATATATTCAGGAATGAAGAAACTTCTTTTTTTCTTTTCTTTTACAAGTCTACAAGCCCAAATTTACTTCTGAAAGTCAATATCTTTTTCACATTCTAAATGACTGAGTTTAGCTTAACTATTTATAAATTAATACATGATTGAGTCTATGGTTTTCACTCCAATCATTTGAAAACTAACTAGTGGGAGGATCTGGATTTTCAATGTTGGATTAAAGACATGATATTTGAACAAAAATTACATAAGAAAAAGGGGGAAAACTCACAAAATGAAACAAATTTGATGCTCAAGGATAGGTAGCCACAGATTACAAGAGATCACCAAGAGCTTCTTAATCGGCAAATTGCACTGGAGCATAATTTTACTCTTTTTTTTTTTTTGGTACATCATCTGAGAGGATAGAACATAAGAGTTTCTATCTAAACTTCACACCTTAGATTCATTAGTTTTTTGCTTTTGTTTTTGTTTTTTTTTGTAAAATTTATGTAATATAATATTAAAAGATTCACAGATAAATAAGGCTTACCATTCTCAGATTCATATTGACCCAATGATGTGAATAATGCAAGTCTTACCTAGAGAGACCAGTGTATTCCTCCAGACTCCAACCATTTATCTAAAACAAAAATAGTATAAAATTTTCAAACCAGAATTCCGAGAAAATAGTTGTGGCTTACGTTAATTGGTCGACCTAGACTACATGCTTAAACCCGGAAGCGATGTTGAAGGATAGCCTTGCCTTCCAGGACAACAAACTCTTTTTAAGCCATGCTCTTCCCTATGCCTGTCCATAAAGCAACTTAAAATCAAACCATCAACAGGAAACTTGTTCCCAAGACAATCTACAATGGCTGATGATGCTCAAGACAAAGCTGAGAGGGAGCGCATTTTCAAGTGCTTTGATGCTAATGGCGATGGCAAGATCTCTGCAGCAGAACTTGGAGATGCACTCAAGACACTCGGATCAGTAACAGCAGAGGAAGTGAAACGAATGATGGCTGAGATTGATACTGATGGTGATGGATTTATTTCATTAGATGAATTCACTGAATTCGCCCGCGCTAACCGTGGTTTGATGAAGGATGTTGCAAAGATATTCTAAATTCTTCAACTTACCTTTGTTTAATTGTTATTCTTACAAATTGTGTTATCAACAATCAAAAAAGAGAAAAAGAAAACATTGTGTATTTGTGTGTGATTCTTTAAATGAGCTAATGGAAGGTTCACTGATGAAGTTGTCCTATTCGTTAGTTTCTCAAAATAGAATCTTGTTGATAGTTAAACCATTCTTGGAATTAATTATGTATTTGGTGTCTCAGGGTGTTACTTATTAGTATTATAAGCAGGAACTTGACCTTTGGCTAGAAGTCAGTTGAAAGCTTTTTAATAGAAGGAATACTGTCCCATTTACACCTGAAGCATATTAAGCTTAACCAGTTAGAAGTTATCCCAGAATTCAAAGAAGACAAGATTCATATCAAGGAAGCTTTTAACTTGAGATGTAAAAGGAACTGTAAAGCCATCCATTGAAAATCTATTACACTTTACCCTCTTTGAGAAAAAGGGAAAGGTAAAATGGAACTTATATACACACATAATGACACAAACAATCCTGCTTTAATTAAGATCCAATTTCTATGTACAATTTCATTACTGCTTCATTTCTAATTTCTAGCACTCTGTTTGACCAACATTGCAAAAAGGGAGGAAAAGAGGAAAAATAGTATACCGATTCAATGTGTCGCAATCTAACATCCATATAGATGATCATCATCTTCAAACTCCGAAACTCCTAGCATAGCCAAAGCTAAGTGACTCTTCATCTCACTTTTAGTTTGTTGTAATTGAGGGTAACAATCAATGACACATCCATTCCCAAGAAAACCAGCCTTCTTCCTCTTGGAGAAAATAGGATCTTGTTCTCCTTTCATTATTGCAATAATCTCATAGATGCCTGGCCTTCGAGATTCTTCGTTGGTCACACAGGCAGCAGCTGCTTCTATCACCCTACCTATTTGATTCGAGCATTTAACACTGCATTCGAGCCGTGGATCAAGCAACTCTTTAATGGCTCCTTTCCCTTTCTGTAGTACGGGTTTTGCCTGCAAAGATTAAATGTGTACAAATAAAATTTGTCAATATTCTTGATAAAATTGAGCCTGCAGTCAAATGTTATGTTGAAGTCAAGATAGTAAAGATACTGCATAATTGCAGAGGAATATCAACGGTTCTATTCACTGTCAAAACTGCAGAGTTTTGAACTTCTGGGCTAGACAAGCAAAAGACTAAAAAAACCTTAGGTCACACTAATGATGTTCAAATCCAGATAAGTAGGAGCAAAACCAGCTCACCACCAAATTCAGAAAGGGTGAGAGTCCTCCTTTAAAAATCTCACATGATAGACCAAAAGCTATCTGACTTATTTGGCATATTCTACAGTATACATACTCAGATTCTACAGTAACATTTCAAAGATCATGGTTAGAGGAAACAACTCCCACACAAACGCAAACATCTAAATCTAGTCATATGAATAACTCAGCAAATATACAATCCAAAATTCAAATTTCTCTGAATAATTTGCATGGAGTGTTGTCAAATGGTCCACTTCGTTTTAATTTTTCTTGTGTAACGAATTATCTAAATAATTGACAAACATAATGCAAGCTAATTGTCTACTTAAATTATTATCCATGTAATAGAAATCAATTTATTTTTACAGCTAAATCAAGATTTTTCTTTCCACTTTTCATATATCAGTGATGCTTTGGGCAAGGTATGATCTGATCTTAAGAGTTAATCAATCACTTAACCACACTGAAGTCATCAATGTTCGGTGTTCTTCCCCTTTTTCTAATGTCTAAATACATGATTATGTGCACTACCTCAACTGTATTTATTTCATGGTCTTGAAAGCTATAAATTGATGTGGCATAATTAACGACATTGCTTGGTTGACTGTTAAAATGTTCCATCTGATAGGAGTAGTTTTCGCTCAGAGCACTTTCGGCTGTTTTCAACTATTAAGCAATTACGATGATTCCTTTTTCTTAGAAGGAGATATGCAAAGCTAATGGTGGTGAAAAATTAATCAACCATCAGAAAAGCAATTTAAGGCCATACTGTACAAGAATTGGGTGCATAAACCTACCCATAGGACCAAGTTCTCCTCTCCCTGTGGCCTTTTTGCTTCAATTGGCTTCCTGCCAGTCACGAGCTCCAATAAGACCACCCCAAAAGCATAAACATCAGTTTTATCTGATACTTTCCCATGCTGGAAATATTCAGGAGCCAGATACCTGTTCATAAGAATTTCAACTTTAAGTGACTTAAATATAAAAGCATCAGGTGGGAAAAATTGCAGATCAAAATTTAAACACATTTCAATTTTATACCCAAATGTTCCTTTGACAGTCTTGCAAAGGAAAGGGACTGATGGAGCAGAAGTCCAAGAAGCTAATCCAAAATCACACAACTGCAAAGGGTATGTTACAGAACATTAAAAATGCTTGTATAGGCATAGGTGGATATTGATTATGAGGCAGTGTTCCATTGAACTAACCCATAAATAATCCACAACAAAGTATGCTCTTACTTTTGGAGTTTTTTTAGAAGAAAGGAGAATGTTTGAGGGTTTAATGTCTCTATGGACAACACATCTTTCAGTTCCATTATGCAAATATGCTATAGCCTCTGCAATTCCGATGGCAACCTTATACCTCACAGACCATGGAAGTGAGGAATTACCCTTTACACCTTTCTTCTTTCCTGTAAGATATGCAAGTCATAAGTCAATAAAACTAATCAATTCCAAATAAAATCCAGAGTAAAAACGAAATATAACTCAAAATAATTACCATGCAAATGGCGCTCTAAGCTGCCACCTGAAACATACTTGTATACCAAAAATAAGCCCTCCTCTGGATCAATACAAAAACCCACAAGGGGAACAATATTTGCGTTGTGAAGAGAACTAGCAATCATCAATTCTCTACAAAACGCTTTTGCAGACTCATTGTCTTCCTTGTCTAATCGTTTCATCGCCACTGCCGTCTTCAAAAGCCCAACTCTTCCCCTAAAAACACAGCTCAATGCCCCTCTTCCCAAGACTCTGCCTACCCATAACAAAAGAATCAATTACAATCTCAAAAGAGAAGTCAAATTATATTTCGGCAAAAGTAAACCATAAAAATATTACCTTTGGAGAAATTGTGAGTTGCTGAAAGAATTTCAGCATAGTTGAATCTGATCAAAGTATTGGCCACTGGGGATATGTTTTTTTCCAATGACTCAATTCTCCGCCATTTCAGTTCCTGGGTACGAGATTCACTCATCCCATTGTCTAAATTAACCATCAAAACAGTTGCAGCACTGGAAGAGCTCATGCTGAACGACTCAAGCTCAACCTGAGAACAGAAGCTGAATCTAAACGAGGAGTGAACTGATTGTGGCTCAGCATTTGATAACTCTGCCCCACACCCACCAGACTCCGCTAGCAGCCATGCGTTGTTATGCTCAAAGTTGGTACTTTTCTGGTTTTTGCCGTTGCTTTCGCCAAGGCCTTGACTTTTGCCGGAATTTCGCCGGCGGGCAGATTGGAGAATACGGGCCAACCCAAGTTCCCAAATCATCTTTTGTACAAAGGTTTTGAATTTGAGCTTGTTATAGCTACAGTACTTATCTGCAACTATAGTGGAAGTGTAAGGCGCATTGGGAGGCTCTCGAGAGTCAGTGCAAGTTCCTTGGGAGAATCCCATTATGAAAGCAGATCTCCAAAACAGCACAGACACCCAGAAACCAGAAGGAGAGAGAGAGAGAAAAAAAAAAGTAAAGGCTGCTTTGCTTGTAAGGTGGGTGGGAGAGAATTCTCAATGTAAGAGAGAAAGAGACACTGAGGGTTGGGGAGTGGGTATGGGTTTTGTATAAATAATTGAAATTGGATTAAACAAACTAACGTGACAATAGAGTGGGTGAAGGTGAAAAATTAAATGTTGGATCAAATGGGTTATGGGGTTTGCATTTGCTTTTGATTTAATAAAGAGGAAGAGTGTTAATGATGGTGAAGAATATGGGAATCTTCTTGTTAAGGGCTAAAGAAAGACAACCCTTTATTTAGAATACAGAATGGTGCGTTTTTTGTCATAATTTTGGTGGGGAACAAGGAAGACAATGACAAGGTGATAGAGTTTTTAATAGAGAAAATTGAACCTGAGATTTTCCAGATCAAAACATTGGATTACGAAATTGATAATTTGGCTAAACTTTGTCTGAAGAATCAAATGGTAAGGAGAGAGAGAGAGAGAGAGAGAGAAGAATACATAATACAATGTAATAAGGAAAAGGGGGAGAATGTAAAGCTTGTGGCTCTGGGGTTCTTTGTATGGGTTTTGGAACAAAGGAAAAATATTAAATGCAACATCAACTCTAATCAAATGGCTTTGCAGTTCGTTGACCCTCTAACTCCCAACAACCACTCCTGACGGACCTGTTTAGCTGGTTTTATCATGAGCAGATCTTGAAAGCTTAAAATTTGTGATAGTATTAGTCTACCAAAATTTTGTTTAAAATAAGATTAATGTCCTATATGTTTCACACAACTATTTCGGACACACAAGTGTATAACATGGAAATACATTTCTTACATAATATCACAGTCATATTTTTATTCTCATGCCCAAAACATTTGGTATAATAGATACAAACTCATTAATAAATATATAAACTCTAAAAGTAAAACCAACAGAGGCTTAACAACTCAGTAAGATCTCTTAGAACAAACAAATTCAAATCATCCAGAGGAAACAACAGGTGAGTTGAATTCAACAGGCTACCAGTAGATGTGGAGGCAAGTCAATCCCAGCAAAAATTGCATTCTCTGTGTACATGGGACATTTGAGTTAGATCAAGCTCGCAGATGTTAACTGCTATACACTTATTACAAATGTTCATACTGATTAATAGTGACAACAACTTGAGAATCTTCATGTTCTAAATCAAAAGGCATACATTTATAACCCAAATTCCAATAAAGTCTCATCCTATCTATGATACATTACCCAGAAGTCAGTCCTTATCAATACACTTGGGAAGAGGTTACAAACTTTAAAAAGTTTATGTAATAAATGATTTTATAATTTAACACGGTTAGGAAATCAATTTATCATTATGATGCTCTGGCCCTTGCACGTGCAGCAATTGTCAATAACCAAGTGGAACCTACACTAATTAATGACTAAGTAATTGGAATATCTCTTTCATATGAGTTTGCAAATCATTACACATGGCATATCCTGATTCCTGCACTCTCAAATGATCAAATCACAATAGTACTCCAGATCCAATTAGGTTATGATCATAGGACCCTAAAGGCATTATATTATAATTATAAAAATTTCTTATTAAATTTTACCTTATACGTCTATGAGATTTTGAATTCGAGTTGTACCATCAACGGTATGTAATCATTATGAATTATAATTTATAATTGAATTTCATGTAAATCCTTTGACATAAAAATTAAAAGTTTTGCCTTCTATAACTGATTTATTTTTCTCCCATAGATATAATATTAACATTTTACATCAATCACATATATATTACTACACACGATTTTATCAAATCAAAAAATCCAACATATTATATGATCAATTAATAACCAATCGATAAAGACTCAAACCTAATATCTAGTGGTCCTCAATATTACACATCCATCTTAACTAATGCGCTAAGACCCTCATCTACTCTTCAATTGATCCATTTTGTTTTGGACTTAGTTAACTAATTAATCAAATCAATGCTAGATGGAGGGTTTTCATTCTTAAATCACATGGCTTGGGAACTTGGTAATTACATGAGTCCCTACATTTGGCCAGCCAAAGAAGAAAAAGAAACCATAAATTTTAAATAGTTAAATTTTAGATTGTTTTGTTTTGGGTGAATTCTAATTGAAGTATTCTTGAGCATGAACTTCTTTAATTATAAAATAGAAGTGGAATTAAGTTAGTCAATTTGAAATATAAATATAAACTTTAATACATTAAAGAAGATGGCAAAAAGAGTTCTTTAAAAGTACAAAATTGATTTGGTGTAATCAAATCTTCCTAATGAATAATTAATGACAATTAATGATAATGTTAATTAAAGGAGCTAAAAGACGAAACTTATTATGACTGTAGGTAGAGTATCAATTAAGCAGTATATCAGCTGTGATTCAATGATTGATCGTCCGCAGACACTGCAGTTGTGCCATGTCCACAAAAAAAATTATTTTTGAAGGAAGGAAAATATTGAGATATTAATTATTAAGAGGAAAGGTAGTGAGGGACTTTATTGATCACTCAAATGATTTTTTTTTTTTTTTTTCTTATTGAAGGTGTTTTGGTTTCTGAGAATTTTATCTTTTTTTTTTTTTTTTCTTGAAAAATTATTTTTTTTAATCAGGTATTTCAAATTAATTATTTCTATTCTATTTAAATCAAATTTTTAATCAACTCAAAACTATTAAATTTGGATGGAACTCAAACATTTAAAATTGAGAAAACAAATTTGTCTAATTACTAAGCCAATATTCATCTGACTTTTTTTTTAATGCATATTTTTTTTGATCATCTCCTACAAAAAATGTGTTAGTTAATTTCATTAAATTTCATCTCAATTTAGTACTTTTAATTTGATAAAGAATTCAATTAAAATAAATTAAATTATGAAGAACCAAAATAGAGACAATTGAATTATAATCATAAATTAGAAAAAATAATTTCTTAAGAACCAAAATAAAAAATGATGTAATTCTCAATGGCCAAAAATAATAAATAAGTCATTAAAAAAAAATAGCAATCAAGTAATTTATGAATCAACTTACACACACCTCTACTAATCCACCTTTTCGAGAACTCGGCCCTATTTACAGTGCTAGGATTACAATATATAAGAGATAAAGATAAAGTAAATTTCCTATAAGATAAAAGATAAACAAAAAAATAAATCGAATATATAAAATAAAGATAAATTATAATCTTGATTTATAATTAATATTCCCTCAATCTAGATTTTGTCAAAGTTGCCATTCCATTATCTTCTTCAAATGACAAAAGATTCCGTCTTCATAACTTTTGTGAGAATTGAATTCTAAAAACATGGACAGATGTAATCCTAATTAAATTCTTATAAGAGATTAAATTTTTTTTTTTTTTTTTAAATTTTCACATAATAATTTTAACTTTTGAACTCACCAATTAACAATTTCTCTATATAAATATATTGTAAACACAAATTTTCACTCGGCAACTTACTTGAACATCTATTAAACTTTTCATCCAAAGGAATACAAAGTTAGACAACTTGGCATAAACATTAAGATTAACAAAAGAATGTGAAATTAATGGAGGTGAGGAAACAAGGAATTATTCTTAGGCCACCATACTAAATTAACGACTGGTCCTAGACCTAGCTAGTGGACTAGTGAAAGTGTGCATATATGCATCCCATTGGTACGTTAATAATTGAGTGTCCCTTACCCTTAAGAATAACATGATGTTCATGTGAAATATTGGTGCATTTCTTTGCTTAATTTGCTTATGGAGAATGGACCAGAATTTTTAGTCACAAAACCTGATCAGATCAGGTTATTAGTGAAGTGGTGCCTCGTGAGATCATTAACTTTTGTACCTAGGACAGAATAAATTAAGAGCAAAATATAATATAATACTACCTAATTCTTTTCTGCCTGAAACATACAAACTCAAAAAACAAAGAGAAACCAAACACCATGGACTAGAACAAAACAAGCTACAAGAAACCATAAAAAACACAAAAGTTATATAGAAGGCAAGGAGGTCCATGGAAGCCATCAGCGCTAATAGTAACGACAAAACACTACAGGAGTCACCTAATTATGATGCATTTAGCTGTATTTTATGTGTACTGGCCAATTTAGGCAACTTGGTGAGCGTGCCGGAGTGGTTATCGGGCATGACTAGAAATCATGTGGGCTTTGCCCGCGCAGGTTCGAATCCTGCCGCTCACGTTTAAATAATTTCTAATTTCTTATTTTTGTGCTATTTACTTTGAAAAAGAAAATAAAATCAAAAAATCGCTAGAAGGAGGGCTTGAACCTCCGACCTTGTGGTTAACAGCCACACGCTCTAACCAACTGAGCTATTCCAGCTACACCTGATAGATTTTAATTTAGTTTTTTATCATTTTTTTTTCACCATCCACATCGCACAAATTACCAAATTAATAGAATTCTGTGTATTTTTTGTTTGAAATTTGTGCAGACTGCAGGTGGCATGGGCATTGGAGTAGACAGCCACTAAGAATGTGAACTATCAATCACCATCAAATCATATGATGAAGTCACATGCTTTTTGCCATTACATCCCATTCCTTTGTCAGTGTATATTATTGGCTCTAGAAATTCCACTTAGAACACAGAGGCAAAGACTTCCGTTGAATCTGCTTGAGTATTTAGGTAACACTAATCCTATTCCCAGCCAATGTGAGGACTGCAAATCTGCAATGCGTAGGAGGCCAAACATACCAATATCCTTTCTTCATGATAGCAACTATGTACAGATGTTACTGGAGAAATATTTGAAAAAAATTATAAAGGACCCATTTTCCAAATATAAATTTAAAATAAATTATTTTCGAAACTAATATTAAAAATAAATTAAATTTACTAACTCACCTGCTATGTCAGCTATCACATCAGTCACATAAAAAAAAAATTAGTAAAAAGTAACTTCATGAGTTAAGCTTACAAAGTTACTGTTCACCTCTTTTTTTTCTATTTGATGTGGCAGGTGAGTTGTCCATTCGTTATATATTTTTTTAAAGTGAGAAGACAAAATTATTTTTATCATTTTTCAAAAATAAAAAAATAAAAATATATAAATAGTAATTTTGTGAGTTGGACTCACGAAGTTACTACTTAATTATTTTTTGTATTTTTTAATTTTATCTTTATAAAATTTTAGGGGATATTTTTTATTTTTATCTTGAAAAAATTTATTCCTAAATTACAACCACAAAAAAATAAAAATGAATAGTAACTTCGTAAGTTTGTGTTGTTTGTTTTGTAATTTTTATTTTTTTAAGTAGAAATTTTTTTTTTTAACTTTTTTCAAGAAAAAAAAAAAAACTAATGAACATTAACTTCGTGAGCCTAACCTATAAAATTACTATTCTTTTTTTTTTTTGCCATAAATACAAGTTTTATTCATTTATTCCTTGTAATTTTTTTATTTTTTTAATATATATATATAAAATAGCAACTTGATTTAGTTAATTTTTTTAAAATTTTTCTTAAATACATATTATTATTATTATTATTTTAATTTATCCCTTGTATTTTCTCTTCTTCTTTTTTTATGCTACCTTTTTTTTTTTTTGTTGACACGCTTTTATTTTTTGTCTTTTTTCCCTTGTAAATGCATGTTTTCTTTGTACCATACATACTTTCTAAATCAAATGTACTCTTTATGCAGTTTTTATTTTTTCTTATAAATGCATGTTTTCCTTGTACCATGCGTTCTTTTCAAATCAAAGATAGTCGTTATTCAGCACACTTTGTTTTGTTTCTCTGCATTTTTTTTTCCTCCACTTGCTTAGAGAATGAGTCACATACTTTTTTTTTTTCCTGCTTCATTATGCCTTATTTGCATGTTTTGTTTTTTTTCCTTTCCTTTACCTGCAAAACTCTACATGCCATTCCTTTTTTTTTTTTTTTTTTTTTTTTTATTGCAAGTTTTTTTTGTTTCCTTTCATTTACTTGCAAAACTCTGCATGTCATTCATTTTTTTTTCTTTTCCTTTTCTTTTTTGGCCTCTGCATGCCATAATTTGTTGCTCTTACACCCGTGAAACATCATTCTTCACTCTCCATAAATCATTCTCACTTCCATCTTATGCATAAACCCTTTTCTCACCTTCAACAAATCAAAATTTCTCATCTCAAACTTATACAAGTACCATTTCTCTGCACTTTCTATATTCCTCACCATTTTCTCACATTTTTCAACACACAGGTTCTACCATTTTTATTTTCCAACTTCACTTCACCCTCGCACTTCAATTTTATTTTCCTAGCAATATATTTCATTTCTTTCTCTCAATTTTATTATAATTTGGATAGTTTAATTTCTGAATAATTCAATCTTCGATGAAATTAAATTTACAAAACAATACTATTTTTTTTTTAATAATTTAAGGATTAAATACATCTATTGTTAACAATTTTTTGGGTAAAGTAATTAGTGTACTATTTTTTTTTATAATAATAGATGCATTTAATCCTTAAATTATTAAAAAAAAATAGTATTGTTTTGTAAATTTAATTTCATTGAAGATTGAATTATTAAGAAAATAAACTATCCAAATTAAAATAAAATTAAGAAATAAAAGTATCCAAATTGTGGTGAGAGATATACAATATTTTATATTAATTTTATCTCCTTCGTGAATGAGTACCTACAAGGCGGGAGTCTCCTATTTTTAGCAGAGGTTCCTTCTTTGAGGTATATCACTGCGACTATATTTTGTTATGTGACATGACCTAGGTCATCTGTCTCATCACCACCTGATTCATTGCCACCTTCGTCATTATATCCAAAGAGATTCTCGGCAGTCCACGTGCCATCCTGTATAGTCTGCATGTAACTATGTCATATTCTTAATACCCGTGTCATGTGTATATGGGATGGGTACTCCATATGACTGTGGAGTAGCACCATATGAAACATATTTGGGATTTGCGATGCATTTATGTCATGAGATGGGCTAGCAAATGTACCATAGATGGTCGATAAACATCATCTATAGTGTAATCCGGTGCATATGGAATATGGGAAGATGATGGACCAACATACGCATGTGACACAGATGGAATATGAGAAGTTGACAAGACCATCATATGCGTGTGAGGAATATGATGGACCGGCATATGCATGTAATGAAGATGATGGACCAAAATATGCACATGAAGGGGTACAAGTCTGAGAGTGACTACGCTATGGTGAGGCTATAGATGATGACGACCATATGGTGTCAAAAATTGCATACTAAATCTTTGATACTACTGCATGTAATCTGATGATTGAACAAGTTGACTATAAGATGGTTGTCCATTCACAACAAAAGTTCGCCTCATATCTCAAACATTAATGTAGGCAGCGTATCTTCGACGATAATATTTATTTTTACGCGTCTTAAGGTCAGTCATGTGCAAATCAACATCACTATATGGATTTTTTGGTATGTTCTGAATATAACCAAACTGACGCATTACCCTGTCTGCCTTGTGGTGCTCCACAATATGGAAACAAACTAAAAGAACAGTTAAGCACCATATATCTCGTCGGTTCAAACAATAAGGTGGGAGGGATGCCATCACCCATGCATTATATGGCATCCATAGAAACTGTAAAAATTTACCATGTTTTTTACTGAGATGAGATCACAACCTCCACTTGCAGCCCTCATCTTTTATTTTACAATCGATATCCCAAATCTCATTTTTTAACTTCTTTACTTTGAACGCCACATGGTTCTTTATGTGCAAATACTTCATGGTATTTTTCAAATCTGCTTTCGGATTGAAGAATTGTCCATTATAAAAATTATCATGCAACTCCCACTGCCGAGACGCAACATTAAAAGTGTCTGTTGCAAATGTCTCCTCAATGTTAACGTCAGTTAAGAAGGAGTTCGGGACATATTCACTAAATAAATCATCTTCTTCCTCTTCGACAAAATCCTTATCATTAACATCATCATCATAATTTAGGTCATCTTCATCGCTATCATGTTTCCGGATCAATGGCATGAGGATCGTCAAATCCCTGGTTCAGGATCAACGGCATGAGAGTCATCAAAATAGGGTGATTCTAAATTTAACATCGAGGTTTAAGACTGATGAGATAATGACGTCTCTTGTATAACTGGCGAGAGTGCTCTATATTATCATGATACAATCCATGAGGCATACTACCAGCATTTCTTGATTGAGTATCTATAACTCTGTCTTCTGAGACATATACATTAGGAAATGATGAAGTTTCGCCATGACCAAAATCTATAGGTCTTGGCATACCATGAACTGTGTTTTTCTCCAAGTATAGCTCTAAACAAAATCAAGGACCTTGCATACTAGCATGTCCGAACATGACCTCCGAATCATTATCATCATTTACTTTAATTGGACTGTACCATGTTGAATTATTAGATGCATTCAGAAATCGACAAATGATGTTGAGATACTCGTTTCTCTGGTCAACCTTTAGGCCTTTGCATAAACGACCATGAAATCGAACAAAATTGATACTCATCGGCATCCGAATACATTTAACGGAAGGTAAACTATATTTAACACCTTTTGACCTAGTTGTGATCTCACCATTCATGTAACACATAATCGTTATGTGATCCATGATGTGCTTTGTTCCTTCAAAGTCTCAAGCTAACATTAAATTACTACCTAATTTACCACAAAAACACTAAATATAATAATTATGAAATTAATTTCTATCAAAACTATTAATTACTTATTTTCATTAGTTCTCTAATATTTCATCAAAATAAGTAATTCTAATAAACATAAATTAGTAATAAAAATAAATAATTTACTTATTATAATAAAATTCCTAATTTCGATTAAATTATTAATCATATTTTATTATTATCTAATAAAACATGTAGAAATATTGACTTAGTAATTCTAACCACATTTTATTTTATCATTTACTCATTATCACTAATTAATTATTTAAACATATTCCTATTATGATAAAATATATAATAATAATAATAGCAATTTTTATTTTTATTATTTTTCTAACAAAACTACATTAAAAATACATTTTATAAAACAATATAAAAATTACATTATTAATTTCTTGTTATGATAAAATATCGAATAATAATAAATACATAAAACTATTTATTTTCATTGCTTTCTAACAAAAATACATAAAAATTACATTATTTATAAAAACAATATAAAAATTACATTGTTAATTACTTGTTATGATAAAATATGTAATAATAATAAATAAATAAAACATTATTTATTTTCTTTGCTTTTCTAACAAAATTACATAAAAATTACTATATTTATAAAAACTACATAAAAATTACATTATTAATTTCCTTGTTATGATAAACTATCCAATAATAATAATATTTATTTTTATTACTTTTCTAACAAAACTACATCAAAATTACTATATTTACAAAAACTATATAAAATCACATTATTTAAATTTTATCAAAATTCTTGCACTGTGAGTGAGATGTGATCAGCCTTATAAGAAATTATGATTCCGGTGCTTTATGTTTATGTTTCTTTCCTTACATGGTTGTCAATTCATCTAAGGTGTTACCTAGTTTTTTATTTATTGCAGTCAAAACGAAATTAATAAGTTTATTATTATTATTTTTTAAAATGTATTTATTGTAATCAGAGTATTTTTAATCAAGTTTTTCTTTTCTTAATAAAGCTTGCTCTTTGAAAAGTTATAATATATAAATTCCACAGATGATCCACCATCAATTTACCCAAAAGTCATAGCAATATATTGCCTAAAAAAATATCTACTTGTTATCACTAATTAATTATTTTAACATATTCATTTATTATGATAAAATATCTACTAATAATAAAATAAAAATTTTATTATTTAATTTTATAATTTTTTACTAAAACTAAAAAACTATTAATCACAATATCACTGTTTATAAACTTTAAAGTAATTATAACTAAAAACTAAGATTAATGTAACAAGAAAGTACCTTCGTGTGAGTGGTGGATAGAGAATGGATATAAGCACTTGAGAAAAATTGAGAAAATAGTCCTGTTAATGAAATAAATTTTCTGTGAGTAAATAAAATATTTAATAATAATACTCCAAAATAACAATATAATTTTTATTAATGTAACAAAAATATACCTTTCTTGTGTGAGTGATGGACGAGGAATGAACATGAACAATTGAGAGAAAGAAATGAAATATATCGCTAGGAAAATAAATTGAAGTGCGAATGTGAAGTGAAGTTGGAAAATAAAGAAAGTAGAACTTGTGGGTTGAAGAAGGTGAGAAAAGGGTGAGGAATATAGAAAGTACAGAGAAATGGTACTTGTATACGTTTGAGGTGAGGAATTTTGATTTGTTGAAGGTGAGAAAGGGTTTATGCATAAGATGGAAGTGAGAATAGGTGATAATGATTTATGGAGAGTGAAGAAGGATGTTTTACTGGTGTAGGAGCAACAAATTATGGCATGTAGGAGGCAGAAAAAGAAAAGGAAAAAAGAAATAGGAATGGCATGCAGAGTTTTGCAAGGTAAAGGAAAGGAAGAAAAACAAAACATGCAAATAAGGCATAATGAAGCAAGAAAAAAAAAAGTATGTGACTCATTCTCTAAGCAAGTGGAGGAAAAAAAATAATACAGAGAAACAAAACAAAGTGTGCTGAATAAAGACTACATTTGATTTGAAAAGAACACATAGTTCAAGAAAAACATGCATTTACAAGGAAAAGGAAAAAAATACTACATAAAGAGTACTTTTGATTTGGAAAAGTATGCATGGTACAAGGAAAGCATACATTTACAAGGGGAAAAAGACCAAAAAAAAAAAAAAAGAAGAAGAAGAAGATAAAATACAAAAGAGAAATTAAAAAATAAATAAATAAAAATATGTATTTATGAAAATTTAAAAAAAAAATGAACTAAATCAAGTTGCTATTATATATATATATATATATAAAAAAAAAAAAAAAATTACAAGGAATAATTGAATAAGATTGCATTTATGGAAAAAAATAGAAAAAAATAATAGTAACTTTGTGGGTTAGGCTCACGAAGTTACTGTTCATGTTTTTTTTTTTCTAATTTTTTTTTTTAAAAAGCGTAAAAATTTTCTTTTTATTAAAAAAAATTACAAAACAAACAACAAAAACTTCATGAGTTGGGATCACGAAGTTACTGTTTATTTTTATTTTTTTGTGGTTGTGATATTGGGATAAATTTTTTCAAGATAAAAATAAAAAATACAAAAAATAATTAAATAGAAGTTACTATTCATATTTTTTTATTTTTTGAAAATGATAAAAATAATTTTTCTTCTCACTTAAAAAAAATATATAACTAATAGACGAAAAAAAATAAAATAAACAGTAACTTCGTGATTTGGGCTCACGAAATTACTTTTCACTTTTTTTTTTTTGTGTGCCTAACGTGGCAGGTGAGTTGGTAAATGTGATCTATTGTTAATATTAATTTTAAAAGTAATCTATTTCTAATTTATATTTTAAAAAGTAAGCTATTTTATAGTTTTTTCCAGGGTGTGATACTGTACTCTTTAATTTTTGGCATATTTCGTATAAATCATCTCACGTGCTTAAGAAGATAGTTACATTAGACAGATATTAAAGGTAACTGCTGACATATTTACGAGTATTATATATACAATATTGACCATTTATTTTGGAAGAAGCTAGGGACTAAAACTGGTTCCAGACAACTTAAATTTAAGTTGGGTTTGAAGACAAGCTCAGCCCAACTAAGTGTTCTCATCTGTTTGATGAAATGCCTAAGTTATAAAACTCATCTGTTTGATGAAATGCCTAAGTGAAAGTTTTGGACTTTTTAAAAATAATGTTGGGTTTTGCAGGTTATAAGGAAGGATGCACTGAGAATAGAGTTTCCGTTATTTAATCTTGTGATGGATGGCATTACCTACGGAATATCTTCCCCTCTTGTGGTTAAATTGGTTTATCGGGCAAATTTATTTAGAAGCGCCACACTTCTACTTCAAAAAGAATTTGCACGAAGATTATTGGCTAAACCTGGTGATTCTGAGTTTAACCAATTGGCTGTAAATGTGAAGCTAGTGGCTGAAGTGGATTTTATTATAGATGTTAGTAAGAGGGACTTCTTCCATGTCCAAAAGTTGACTTCTCCGTGGATATAATCCACCCAAAAGTTAAAGTTCCAAATGCGGACCTCAATGAGTGATGGGATTTCACAAGAAGTTGCTCCAGTAAGAAGAATAAGACTTTGGGCCCAACATTTAAGCAGAAGAAAAAAGTTATGGAGTTATTTAGATTATCCAATATGGCAGGTTTGAGTAAAGAAATTGCTGCCAATTGCAGCAACACCAACTCTTGTAATACTTAAGATGGAGAGTGAAAATGAAGGGAAGGGTCATTCGTCTTATTGCTTGGAAGAAGGAATGAATTCATTTAGTGACAAGGTTGGTGCATTTATGACAAAGTCTTTGCTTTCAGTATCTGTTTAAGTTAACCATCTTCATAGACAAGTGGAATGATTTCACACGGAATGCGCCAAGAATTTGAGACGCACCGTATCATGCCCTACAAGAAATCCTATTTTCATGGAAGACAAGGCGACATGAAAATACTCCCTCCCCATGAAAATTAGAAGTTTTATGCTTACACATTTATTACTTAATTTTAACTGAATTTATCTGTGTGATGAAATGATTTCATTCCAAGGTGATTCTGTTGCCTCTAAACCCTCCTCAGAATTCATTTCTCAACAATTGAACTCATAAATGTATTTTCCAAAATGATAACCTTCAAGTCCCACATTAAAGTCCACAGACTCCACCCCCCTGCACTTCTAATTCTATGATAAGAAAACATTCCATTTACTGAAAGGGAATGCCTAATTGCATATTGGACACGAGCATTTCCTTCAAGCTGACATTAATGCAACTCAAAACAAGTTCAGGAACACCGAACTTTATATCAACCTCTTGTAAATTTTCAGATGACATAAAATCTTGGCTGCAAAACACAAGGCATAGTTCACCTACATTGAGGACAAAATTTTGTACAATTTCTCAGTAAAGCTTTGTGTCAAGAAGATATATAACGAGAAATCCATTATAAAATTGTTTCTTGTTATTTTCTTGTACAACAAGATAGCAGTATGCCTTGAACCAAAATCTCTATTCAGAACCCTACCCACACAAATCCACGAGCAAAGCCCAGGGTCACCACCTTAAAGTTGAATGACCAGAAGAGTACAAAGTAATTAATATGGTTATCTTAGTGTAAAAAACTAGCAACATAACCTTACTTCTGCACAATACCATTTAAGGAATAGAAACCAAAACAGCTGGAATCAGACAGAATGGCAGTTATGAGGTCAGCAAAACCATAATGCACATCAGTTGCAGAAGTCAAAACCAGTTTTCAGGGATGACACATATAGGAAAACTGGAACCATAGAGGAGCAAAACGCAAGACCCTGGCTAGCTTCTCAAGGGGGTTTAGTGGTGGAAACATGCCTCTTTTCCTCCCTCCTTCTTCCAAGCAATGGTGCACGAGGGTTTAGAACATAAGAGAATCAAAAGACTGCTTTCAGGCCAAATATCAAGAATACTGAAGGCTCCACATAAATATATGCTTAGATCAGTGACACCAATGTATATGAATTCTAAATTATGAATAAAATCTTTTTTACTCGGCCTGCTCAGTGCAATTAAGGAAAGCCAAATTGAATGAAAAACCTAAAGCAGATATGGAAATTAAAAAGATAAATTAAATCAACAAATGTACTATAAATGTTCCATTAGCCAAACCTCCTCCTCTCAACTGTGTACTTCTTATCTCAGTCTTCAATATCGAATGAAATCTTCTAGTGAAATTTAGGTGTGCGATGCTTAGGTTTTCACTCCATCTCAATCTCTCATCTGATTCTGTGATTCCAGACCTTATACACACAGTATTTCTCAAACAGATAATATAACATGTTCCTATCTTCAAAACCCTAGCTCTGCCAGTCCTAAATCTTCACCCAAACTCTCTGATGCCTAAAACCAATTCTGCAGGTACCATTCACATCCTAGCAATATACATGATTTTGATATTTTCTTTCATTCTTTTGCTTCTGAGTCAGTTCCAACCAATTATATCCTAAAAAAGACTTCGCCTCACCAATTTCTCAATCAAAATCTTTTCACATCCTAAACCCATCAACCCTAGAATCCAACCTCAGCTCCCCTAAGCTGTCCTGCATCACATACCTATCAATAACAAAAAATATTTCACTTTTTCTTAGTCATGAGAATTTAAATCATATAAGAATATTCCTATCTTAGATCAAGGCCAACTCCATAAGCAAAGTTGAGAGCACTACATGCTAGAATGGAGTCACAAAGAAAGTATGATCCAACAAAGATAAGTATAAATGTATTTCAAGTCTTAATATGCAATATGAGGACCATAACATCGGTAGGCTTAGTCAAAAAGTATAAAATGTAAAATAAATTGAAATATTATCTTAGCTATTCACTCCTCATATTAGATAAGTGAAAAGCAGCCATCTATACTTCAAACCTATTAATGGGGAAATTTTGGCATTCATTAATGAATATGATATTATAATGATACAAAATTATGACAAATAATAACTGCATGTAAACGTTTCCTTAACCAAAACAAGTGACCAAAAGCAGAGATAGGTCAACGGCAGAGCTCAGGTGCTCAACTAAAGTAACCTAAAATGAAATTGTAAATCTATCTAATGTATGAAAAATGAAAATAATTCTCAGCAACATAAAAAAAGATAAATTCTATTTCTCTCACATATATAATTTCAAAAAGGAAAAACAGTAAAACCAGAAACACATGCATGGACAATGCTTTCAAGATATTAGTTTATTTAAGAACAATTTCAAAAGAAATAGTTAATACAAGATTATAAGAAGATTGAGTTTAATATATGATGATTATACATGTTTGTTTGTCTCTAACCATCAGTGACACAATTTGCCCACACCTAAAAAATAAATTGTCCTTTTCATTTAGAATTGTTAGTAGCTTTGATAGTTTAGCCTAATAAAGTCCTGGTAGCATATCAGATATTTCTGTTTCTTCCAAAAACAATCGCAGAGAACATCTATAAACTCCTAAAATTGATATTATCCAAATGAAGAAAATGGGTAACTCCATATATAGATTGACAGTTCGAGAATATTATGGTAAGTGATTTCTGAGACTAAAACATAGCCATCTACATCCTCCCAGGCACCCCTTTTATAACCTTATAAACTTCCATGGATAGGTCCACTTCAAGTAAGATATATATCCACAAAAGTGAAGAAAACATTCCCCAAAATACAGCTAATTCTGCACAGGACACACTTTGGCAGCCCTGAAGAACACTTGACATTTCTTTCTCCCACAGGTGGAATACAACAGGGTAAAAAAAAAAGGTTAAACTAGAAATTGCTTTAGGTAATATTATCAAGATATATAATAACAACAAACCTACTTAATGAGATTTCCACTTTCTCAAAAGTTCCTCATACACAAATTGCTTTCTCTCTTTGACAAGACTTTGTTTCAGCTTTGACAATGTGGAAGAGGTCAATTTGATTCTTCTTTCGATCATATCCTCTGCATACTTAACAGCTTCTGGGAGCCTATTCAGGTCACGAAGTCCTATAACCAAGAAATTTGCTGTCTCCTCTAGATCAGAATGGTAATTGTCGATCATGCATTTCCAAACTTTCACAGCCATATTAGGGTCATCACTGTCAATGTAAATTCTAACAGCTGCATTACAATTAGACAGGCTTGGGACACACTCATTTTTTATCATCTCACTGAAAACTATAGAAGTCTCCCTTAGATTTCTGCTCTTAATCAGAAACTTAAATAACACGTTATAAGTCTGTGAATCTGGAAATACCCCTTTATAAACCATGTCATCTAGCATCCTCTTTGCAATATCTATATCATTGTGATGACAATGTAAAGCAATCATTGAATTATACATCTCGGTATCAGGTTGAAGACCAAGTCGTCTGACCATTGCCTCCCAAAGCAATCCTGCACCCCTGACATCATAATTCTTGAGACACTCATTAAGTCCGACCTTAAAAAATTTTATTCCCGGATAACACCTCCTATCTCTCATGGTCTCAAAGAACTTTATTGCTTCATGAATTCCAGCAGATCCCTTAATCAAAGTACAAAGAAACGAATCATAGGCAGGCACGTTGATTGGGTCCCAACCTATATCTATCACCATTTCTGCGAATGTTTCCCTAGCACTAGAAACATCCCCTTCATTCTCCCATCCCTCCAATAAAATGGCATATGTATCTGGGTCCGGCCTAATCTTATCCTTAGTAATGTGCAAAACGTCCCAGGCATCTACTGTCTTCCCTTCTCTACAAATAGCACTCAAAAGGGAATTCAAAGCAATAATATCACGTGGACACCCATACTGTTCCATTACCTCAAATGTCATAACAGCTTCTTTAACACGGTTAGCAGCCACATAGCTGCTAAAAACAGAAGCAAATGTAGCAAGTGAAAGCAACTGTTCTCTCTTCATAGACTTTATAGCATCCCACATTGCATCAAAGAAGCAATTCTTACCCAACAAATCAACAACCAAATTCCAAGCATATGGGCTGTGTTTGTCATTAAGCTGGTGCCCAGACCACCGGAAGAACTTCACAGCAGGACTGGGAAACCCGTAAGACAATTTGAGGACCTCTTCGACGTCTTCCTGAGTAACCATAATTCCAGTACCTTCAAGGACCTTCTCGACGGAGAGAGAGGGAGTGTTGGCAATAATTTCACAGAGAACCTTTACTATCGGTGGCAAGTTATGAACTTGGAGATATGAAGTGAAAGTTGGACGCTTACCCATATGTTGTTCGCGGTGGAGGTTATGACTCTGAGAAGGGCCATCGGTGGTAAAATTCTGGATTGAAGTTGAAGAAGAATAATGGGATTTCTTGTTTTGGTCTGATCTTGAAGGAGAATAACGGTCGTCATAGGATCTCTTGTTAATATTCATGGTTTTGCTGATGAAGTAGCCGGAGAAACCCTAAACTACTGACAACTACCTTAACACCAGTGTGACCGTGTTTTACAAATAAGTCCATCCTTTTTTAATTTATCAATCAGTTCTCAAAACAATAATTAATTCTTTCCTCTTTTTTTTCTATTTTATTTGTTTTTGTTCAAATTTTTTATTAGAAAATAATAGGACACTTGATGAGTAAATATGATTTTTGAAATAATAAAAAAAAGTAGTTATATGAGTGATAATAAAATTTGATTATCTTTGGAGTTTGAAGAATATTGTGTTCAATAAAACTTAAATTAGAATTTAACAAATTTTGATTAGACTAGTGATTAAAAATAAATAGGCCATATACAAATCGATGATCGTCAATATAATGCCAAAAATAATGTTATATAATTGTAAATAATATAAGTCATAAAAGATATGATTTACTTTTGAAGTTTTGATCCTTTATATAAAATATTGTAACTAATAAAATTATGAAAGGCGTCATATCATAATTATGAAGGTTCTTATAATTATAATGATATATTATTATATATATTATAATATTAATATAATAGTTAAATTAGATTAATCTATTATACATTGATAATACTAATATGATTGAATTTTTACAATGTAATATTATTAGTACTACAATTCAAACTTGGAGTCTCTGAATTAGACTTATCATAGTTCAACTTTTTCTTTTTTTTTTGGTCATAATCATGTTGAGCCATTTTACTATGTCCTATTCTCTCTTACTAATTATTAATTTTGAATCAAATTCCAATCCGGTTGTTAAAAATTTTCAAATTCTTGATAACTAATAAGTTCTCTTTTTATTGAAAAAATTTATCTCTCTAATTTTATTTACATAAATTAAAAAAAAAAAAAATTTAGAGTCAGATGATTAATTTCACAATAATATCTGTAGAAAAATTTAAAAAAAAAAATAAAAAAAAAATTAATAATTGCAGTTAAAACCCTTGCAAAAGGGGTTTTAAAAATAAAAAATATTTTTGGTTGAAATGGCAATAACATTAATTTTAATTCATTTTAACTTTAACCGGAGAAAAAAGAAACGCAGAGGTTAGTGAGTGTCCCTCGCAACTCTGGCTCTGGTCTTATTCACGCTCCCCATTTTCCCTCAAACTCAGTTTCCTACTATAGCTCCATCTTCAGCTCAACTGCAGGTTGTGGCTCCTGATTCATTCTCCAGTTCCAACTCCATCTCCAACTCCGGCTGAATTTTTGGTCTCGGCTGCCGTGACATCTGCCACACCGGCCGCTTCTACTAGTAAGTCTTATATATATATATATATATATTCGTATATGATTCCTTTGTTTTCTGAGAAAGAAGAATGCCATTTTAGTTCCGTTAGATTTGGTTCCTGTTTTATCCTTGGACAAAATGATAAGGGTGATTCTAAAAACAAAGGGTAATTCCAGGAAACCCAAAGCTAGAGCCGCTAGCTATGGCAAACCCCTCCACCGGAGGTGGGTTCTTGGATTTACAGAGAGTGAGAGGGAGAAGAAGAAGAAGACTAAGAGAGACGAAGGTTCTGCCAATTTTCATTATATTCAAGATGCCCTCAAATACAATAGCTAATACTATTTTATAGACTAATTAATTGCTACCAAAATACAAAATTACCCTTATCCCCAATTCTATCCGTATCACAAAATGGGTATATTTTTTCTTTTATCTAATGTACCAAAGCAATCTGGAGTTAAAGTCATGATCTTTTTATAAGTCCCTTCTTAAAAAGTTTTTAAAAAAAATGTTTGAAGTTCATATTTTTGTTAACGTTTGTCTGATACTCTGGTTCTTATTGAGAAAGCTAATAATCCCCACAATGCTTATACATACGGTGCGTAAGATAAGATGCCAGTGGCAGCACTAAGAAAGTTAAACTTGATGACCCTCAATGCCCCACCCCTTGTCCCTCCCCCTCCCAAAGAACAGATAAAAAAAAAGACATTTAATGGTTAAAAACTATTGTGATGCTGCAGATACTTCTTTTCGTGTGAGCAGGAACTTGGGCATTTGACAAAACCTTCTAGTCATGACTAGGATTTTCTGAGCAGTTTAGAATTGCATCCAATACAATATAAATGGCAAAAAGTAGTCAATATAAATGTTGCTTTTTTACTGATATACTTTAAAATTATATTTATTTTTAGGAGAGTGGATATGTTGTGAAAGAGCTGCTGTGGTAAATTGTGTAGATAATACTTGTTTTACCTAGAAAGAAAATTAATGATAAGAGTTTTAAAAATTCAAGTCTCAAGTGATTATTTTGATAGTGAAATTCTGTAATTTGTAAACTGACAACTAATAAGGTTATGGACAACATGTGCGCATTGCATCATTGATGTCTTGATGTTCTTATTATAGAATTTAAATCTATATTTCATTTTGTGCATTCTAGTGTAGGACCAAATGTTTTACGTACATATAACTTGTATTATATCTTTCTTCGTGAAGTATAGATATACATCTTATGCAAATTAGAAAGATGAATTTCTTATGCAAATTAGAAAATGAATATCTTATGCAATGAGAAAGGTAAATATCTTGTGAAAGTTAGAAAATTGACAATATACAATAATATGAATCTTTACATTGCTAGAAGAGCCTCCTGATGGCACTTGATGAAATAATATGTAACGTCTATTTGATTGCGCTTCAAGATTTCTTGACATATGTTAGTTTACTTGATATTGGAAAGGGCTTTGAGTTGATACTCAATTGACTATGGAAGCTGCTTGAAAGTTATTATAGTATTACTGTTATCAAGTCTGAGCATTTTGAAAGCCTTGAATATGTCTTTTTGTTACCCCTTCAAGTGTTTGGTAATAAGTGTCTATCTAGTAATTATACTTGGCCTATCTATATACTTACTGTTGCTACGTGTATAAGGATACATATTGACATAAACTATTTATGATAATTTATGTTGTTTGGTATCTTAATACTTGAGAGACATCTCATTTCATGGAGTCAATTCTTAGATCTTCCAGACCACTTGCTGAACAAAAACTATTTTCAAGAGTACACGCACAAGTGGAGAATACTACTTCCTGTTTATCAAACTGTCAATGAAGGTTCTTCACATGGTCCAAGGTTTAGAGCACCAATGTTAGTGGATGGAGTGTGTTATACTTTTCAAAATACATTTTCTCATAGAAGAGCAGCTGAAATGGATGTTGCAGGACTTGCTATGGAGAGTATATCAAAGAAGGTCAAGGATGAAGGATTCCCTCTTATTTATGAGGTTTGTTGCATCAAATTTGTAAACATCAACTTTTCTAGGTGCAAGTGTCTTGATTTTGTTTTTGAGGGCATATATAGCAGTTAGCAAGTTCATGTTGTCTAATTTGTCGTGTAATATATTATTTATTTTTGCAACCTATATATATAAGTTAGTCTTTCATGTGTTTACCTAGTGCTATTTAATTTAGATTTCATTCTTCAACCACATTTTTGCATATTAAGTCTTATCTGGAGAGATTGAAATGAAATTAAGAGATCGTCCAATGAAATACACCACAGAAGAACAGTTTTCCTATAAAATTTTAGGTTTCCCCTACCTAGCTCTATTTTAGTGGTATAATGCCAATAACTTCCTGATGATTGTTGCTGGAAGCTGATTGTACATTCTTAGGCCTAGTTTCTATTTGTTTAATAGCTTTTCAGGGTATTTTCAATCCAACACTATATGGTTATTTGATATCATTGAGTCAAGTTTATGTATTCCCCCTTTCTGGAGTTATTGTTTTTTATGGTCCTGAAACTGCATGTAATTGTAGAGTGATGTCGTTGATCATGCTATTATTTCCTTCCAGCTTGGTCGAAGTTTTAAGATAATTGATGCGTCAACACCCGGTGGGAGTGCACAGCTGTTATATGGATAATGCAACCTGCAGTTTATTATTGCTACTACTGTACAGGGAAAAGATCATCGTTGATGCTTGATAATTCGAAGTGTTGCTCGTATTTCTTTTCATTTTCCGCTTTTTACCTCCCAAATGTTTCAGGTATTGTTTGATAAGTTGGCCACTTATAACTAAGCAAGTTCATGTGTGTTCATACTTCATGCTTTGGAACAGATCTGATTTTATAACCTTTCACCCTCCCTTTTGCTTCCAAATCAATCCCAACCTATTATTCCCTAAACCCCTCAAATTCTTGTCCTCTTAGACTTCCAAACCTAAGAACCTGCTATCAATTCCCCACAACCAAACAGCCCTGAAGATCCCATCTCCTGATTCCCTAAGCTGTCCTACATCAGAAAGCTTTTGTATTTTTATTCTATATGATCATCAAATGACATCTGTTTTCTTAGCATCTTCATTTAAATTTCATTTTCATGTTTATTCCATGATACTGTATTTTGCAAGTCTATTCTTAATGAATTTGCTGTGAAGATGAATCGACAGCTACCTATTTACAGTACTTCTAGCCAGCCAGGAGGGTTGATTCCTATTTTTGTATCTTCTTTGGTGTTCAACGGTGTAACATACACTGGTGATGTTTGTAGAAGCAAGAAAGAAGCTGAACAATTGGGAGCCTGTTCCGTTATTCAGTCACTTTTGGGTACTCTTTCCTACATCCTTTTATTACGAATATTAATATGATTACAAGATATGAGTGGCCAACGAATCATATATATTAATGCTGGTAATTCTTGGTCAAACACTATTTTTCAGAGATCATATAAATTCTAAAAACAAACTCTATGCTGCAATGCATAAAGTAAAGGACCCACATTCATATAATTGTGTTGTGCATGTGGGAGCTAACTACCATAGGATATAGTTCTGTGACTGACTTTGCATAACAAAAATAAGGGAGTTGTGGCTGCTGAATATGCACCAAATTTGCAGGTCGAACATCTCACCACCCCACTGTGAATTTAAGATACTTAAACAAGAAGTGACCTCTGGCAGTGTCGATCTTCCAATTGGCTTCTCCAACTTCACAAGATCCAAATGGTGTTGTCCTGGTGATGCTAAAAAGCGTCATACCAACAAGAAAAAGGCCACTAAAAAGCTCCACACTGATCTCTGTAAGTTTTTTCTATTCATGTAGGTTCTTTTGTGTCATCTTCTGTGGGTTTTTATAGCCAGACCAGATGGTTTTGTCCCTTCTCTATGTATTGTGGAATTTTCTGTAGCTGGTAAGTGTGAAATGTTTAAAACTAAAATATAAGTCTTATTTAGCAAGTGATGTACATGTCTCCTTTGTCTGTCCATTTCTCCCAGCTACATAATGAGGTGCCTTCTCTTTAGGTATTTGTCAAACCGCTATCACCCCATCAATAGTGGGAGCAGAGTCTTTCTCTACCACACTTAATGAATTTCATTGAATGAGGTATTTCCCAATTAAATGATGGATTATGAGATCTGATCTTCAGTATATTCAATCCACACTAATTTAGGCTTCTTGAAGATTGAATTTGCTAAAATTTTAGTGTATTATTTCAGCAGTCAGCACTGTATGTCTGCCTGTCTGGATTTGCTAACTGTGCATCCATCTTCTGAGCTGGTTATCTTTTGGTGCCAAAAACTTATCTAATGAAAATGGTTCCTTTAACTAAGCAAAGTTGGTATTTTCTGTGTCTTGTGTTTGTGAGATGGAAATATTAGTAATAATTTTGCTACAGAACTAGCCTGGATGATTACAAATTTTTAGAACTTGTGCGTAGATATGAAAGCATTTTGCAATTAATAGAGTATCTTGATTACTACTTCAGAATGACACTTGTGAAAAAGTCAAGTACCTTGATTCCATTTTATACAGAGTATCTATAGGAGTATCTATAGGAGTATATAGACGATATGTATTTATATTTATGCTTCAGTTGAAATGTTATTTTGGGGAACACATTTGAGTAGTTGCCTTAATCTAAAAAATTACTCTCATCTGCCTAGCTCTTAAAATTCATCATCTTATGGAAATTGACACTACTACACATCTTGTTTCTGAACAGACATTGGGTATATTGCTTTTTACTAGTGTGCGCAATGAACTTGTAAAATGACTTTTGTTTATTATAAAGGGATTGGCTTGTCGGACCCGATATTACTTTAGCTTGCTGACCTCTCTCTTTCTGCGTGGACTTGTTTGTGTGGAAGGAAAGGTATGCTTTCCTTCTTTTGCAGGAACTTAATTCACCTGCTTGAACTTCATTTTTGCAAATTATCAACTGCTGTAATGCCCTTAAATGAAGCCCCACCTTCTTCAGTAGTCCTGTAACAGTGTGATGGTGCATAGTGTAAAGATGTTACAGGACCGTAGCTCATCAAAGATATGTATATTTTGTTAAACATGATGGAACTTTGTCCTAGTCTTTGTTGGGGAGGGGACATCTCATTGAATATATTTAGAAGACAATTTGTAGTGCATGGCTTACTTTGTTCCCCATGTTCAATCTTAATAATTCCTTGTTTAAATTATCCTCCTCAATTTGGTGATGGCTGAAGGAGGTTCCCTTCCTCTCCATGCTTTCCAGAATATGAGAAACCAACGTGCAATTCATTTTATCAGTTTACCTCTTCCTTTTTCTTTTTCAGGAGATATTATCAATTTACCTACTAGCGATTCTACACTTCCTGTTTTTGTTAGTGTCAAATCTAGATTGATCACTGTAATTTGCAAAATAGTGAGAAAATCATGGAAGTGAAGAAATGCCATTAGAGTGGCTTGCAAAGAATAGCCCCTAGGAAGTAGGAAGGCCGAAACTCAAGTTAGGAGCCCTACCTGGATATGTATGTTGATTTGTCCCTTGTTAAGAAAATCATTGAATTAGTTCTTTTCTTTTGTTCTAACTCTTTTAAGAACTGATTGTTTGAGTTCAAGAATATTATACAAGTAACATTTTTTATTTGAAAAATGAAGGAATCTTACAATCCTAAAAGGATTTTCTTTCCTATAATTTTTTGCATGTATGACGTATGATGCTATGTACGCATGGTGCTCAATGGACATAAAGTACGTGCATGCACGAAAAGGGTGAGAAATGTTTGGAGAAGAGGGGAATCATTGACAGGTTTTTAAACTAATGCTAATATTTAGAATTAACGCTAATAACAAAGTTGATGACATATTTTAAGTGTTGAGCTAATTTTCATTTTTAGTTAAAAGGAAAAAAAATTGTAGTTAATGTTGTAACAATAGATTTAAAATCCATTTTTTATTATTGTTATAAGTATTGTTAGATTTTTAATTATTTAATCAAATAATAATAATAATAAATAAAGAAAGAAGAGAAGGAGAGTCACTTGGCCTACTTATTGATAAACAGTCTAATCACATAACCACTGGTATGGTATGGGGAATTTTGAAAATAATTAGATAATCAATTAACTTGAAAGATAAAGATAGAGCATTAAACAACTAAAACATTTGTTTATGATATGAATATATTTATACAATTTTCATACTTCATGGAAAGAAGCAACAAAGCCTCCTTGAGACAAGGAATTGCTCATTTTAATTTTCAATGTCAGGCTGCCAGCTTTGGTTTTTCCCCTTTGCCCTAAGTTTTTTTTCTGTTTGAAAAAGCAAATCATGTAGATGATGATCTTCCTCGATCGGGTCTCCAAAAGATATACTAATTAACTCTTTCATGAGAAACCAACACTTGTTTTTTTTTCCTTTCTAAATGAAATTTATGTAATTGATCCAAGAGTTAATTTTGGTCTGAGACTATGGTTTGTGTCAAGGTTATTTTTATTAAGTAAAAATGATATTGATATATTTGGCATTATTTATAAAGATTATAATGCATGATTTATTTTCCTTTGAAATTCTCCCTAATTTGAAAAAAATTAGAAAACAAATTTTGAAGGGGTTTATGAATTCTTAATTTCCTTTTTCTCCTTGAGGTAAAAATGATCAAATGCAGAAATAAATTGTATTATTTCCTCTTCGTCCAACCAAATAGGCCATAAAAAAGAAAATCACTCATTCTTTCTTGTAAGGATGACAAATTCCTTACAAATTTGATCTGTTAGATTGGATCAAATATGCATTGTAATTGAAAACAAATTTTTTATGTGCATGATCGATTTGCATATTGCATTCCAATTGAATGAAATAATGATCCATTAGGTTCGAATTTGAATCGATATGTATATACACAAAAAAAAAATTCTAAGAAAAATATAAGATAAGTTTAATTCAGATCAGATCAAATTGTGACTACTTCAAATCAGATCATTTTCAGATTAAATTTTAACAAATTCAAACTAGGTCAGATAGACCGAATCTAGTCCATTGACATGACTACCTCATAGCCATTCACTTCCCCACTTTACCCTCCCCTTCCATTCCCTTCTCTCCTCAAAGCCTAATGTTGCTGGGTCACTCCAGGTAGCTAATGACTATTCTTAATTAGTTAAGAATGCTTTGTCGTAAATTAAACTATTTAAAACTTCACATAAGTCAAATGAAAAGTTGTGTTACAAACTCTGACTGGTTGATGTTAATGAGTAACATGGCAAATAACAACAATCATCATCATGTTCTGAAAATTGAAGCTTAATTACTTAAATGAACTCTGAATACAAAATACAAAATTGTTCAAGGCTCAGAATTATCCAAGTACCTCCTTATGATTCAGTTCTGGTTTCTTATTCCTTATGTCAATTATTTTAGTATATTCACAAGGTCAAAATTTCCAAATAGAATTCAGCAACCAATTTTAATTGACAATGGATCACCCATCGTACCAAAAACTAGGGTCACAGTCACACAGCTGCATGTACAGAATGTAAGAAATAGTATAAAATAGGGTATGCTTCCACGTGCTGAACAGATAGAAGGGAAGCATGTGAGAAGCTTTCTTGTATTGGACTAATTGAAAGTGAAACTTAACTAGTGTATGGGAATCAGTAAACAAAGAGAGACGTGGGTTTGGCGAAAGATCCGGCGACCCTTTTGCTGCATTGCTCTGTTTTTATCTTTCTCCTCTGCTTCTTCTAGTGTACTCATCTCTGCCAGCTAACAATCCCAATACTAACATGAATTAACTAATCATGACAATCAATCGGATCGAGTCAAGGTCCGATATGAGACTCGATCCAATATGATTCGGTAACAATCCAATTCAAAGTAACCCAAATTAGATTCGATCCAAATTAGACTTATGTTATAGTTTATATTTTCTTACTTTTTTTTATAATTTTATCTTTATCTATGAATTGACATATTTAATTTAAATTTAATACGATTTGCGAATCATTTAAACACATAATAGTATAATATGATTGAATAGGATATCTAAACCATTTTTACCGGATAATTAAATTGTTATTCCTAAAAGTAATTATACTTGGCAAGCCATTTTTAGTGAATGCTTCGTGGATCATTTAAACACAAAAAAAAAAAAAAATTACAATATAATTGGATTGAATATTCAACTAGATTCGACTTATAGATCAAATTGTTATACAGTAATTATATTTTGCATGTTCACTATTTGATTTCTTTGTTTCCCATTTGAAATTATTTTCTTATTACTCTCAATTTCATCAAACATTTGATAAAATTAACTAATGCTTTCTACAATTTAGTATTCATGCTCCCATCTTCTAAAAACATATATAAATAATAGTAATTTAGTTTGAGCTTCTACAAATAGGGATACTTCACTGGCTGCCATTATGCATAATATTCTGCTTGCCTAAACAAACCAAACTTGCTAGAATTCAGTTTCTTCATCCTCTCCAAATGGCACTTGCCAAAGACCTAATGCCACATGACTCGCGCCCGAGCAGCAAGCTTCAGACTTGTGTCTTCAATGGAAGTGCTTTGGGAGTATCATTGGGTTCAGTTTCAGAGATTTCCTCTTTCAGGACTCATGTGATGGATGACTATCACAATGTAGTGCTTGAAGAGGAAGATGGCTCAGAAAGCACTAATGGATTCAGCAAGAATTCATCCTTAATCCATTCTTCTTCTCTATGTGGCCTTAGTAATGAATATGTAATCAAGGCCACAAATTCTCTGCCTCAGGATGCACAATCTTTGATAAATTTCAAATCCGGTCGGTACAACGATCTCTTGGATGCTGATGAATCTTTGCTTAGCTTTCAGCAAAGTGGGTTGCTGTCTAATAGCATTTACCTGAAATCTAACATTCAGAAAGATGATTGCTCTGTCTGGGATAATAACATGAATCATGGTTACCAATGGAATCAGATAAGTCCAAGGTGCACTATGGACCAAAGGTTGCTGCAAAATTTCAATTGTTTTCAAACAACTAGCAGCTACAGCTCTATAGCCAATTCTGCAAAAGTAAACCAACATGGTGAAATTCCATATGGCTGGTTGTACTCAGAATCATCTAAGCTCACCGACAGCCAGCAGGAGTCAGGAGGACATGAAGAAGTCTGCCATAAGCGCCCATCTATGGTACTTCTTCCAGCTCAATTGTGCCAAAAAACAAAACATGATGAATTACTATTTAGTCTTTTATTTTCTTGTCTATCAAGAAAATTAATGAAAGTTTCTCTTTTTTCTTTTTGTATGGATGGTTATAATAGGGAGATACTCAAGCTCTGAAGAAGCAATTGACTGCTACTCCTCCAAGTAAGAAGCCAAAACCCAACTCAAGTCCAGCCAAGGACCCACAAAGTGTTGCTGCCAAGGTTTGCTTCACTACCAAGTCAATTTTTTCTTGATGACTGACATTGACAAAGTTTGAGTGCAAATTAAGCAAAACAGAATGTTTATTTTGGAGTCAAATTGTTGAGAGAATGTTTTTGTCTTAACAGAAGAGAAGAGAGCGGATTAGCGAGCGCCTTAAGATACTACAAGAACTTGTTCCCAATGGCTCCAAGGTGAGGATTTGTTACTAACTTTATAAGTTTTCTTATTCAGCAACAAAATATGACAATGATCCAATTCTGATAATACTTTTGCAGGTTGACTTGGTTACTATGTTAGAGAAAGCCATTAGTTATGTGAAGTTTCTTCAGTTGCAAGTGAAGGTGGGTTTTCAAGCTTGTTTTCCTTCCTTTTGTTTCATTTTCTGTTCCTTCATATTAATTATTCCATGGATTTGAATAGAAAGCTCACATATGGCATCCCATTTCTTTGTTGTTGATCAGGTGTTGGCGACCGATGAATTTTGGCCTGTCCAAGGTGGAAAAGCTCCTGATATTTCACAAGTAAAAGAAGCCATTGATGTTATTCTTTCATCTCAGAGATAAAGAAAGAAATTCAAGCACAAAGCAATGGGTTTCACCAAGATGAATCCTTTACATTACTATATAAATCAAGGACAAGTTTGCAGAAAAACATAAGCTTTGTCCTGATGTCAATTTTTCTATGGGGGTTAATTCATAATTTAGATAACCCCTTTCTTTTCCTTTGTAATTCTGTTACTTCTGAAGATCTGGCAATAATGTGAAATTCAGCTTATATATCTCTAACTTAATATCTTTACTGCTCTCCAATTTTTCTTGGCACTTTGAGACCTTGCATTTTTTGACGTTGCTACTAATAATTATTTTATCTAGAGAAAATCATACTGTATGATTAAAAAGAATAAGAGAATCAAGAAGAAAGTAGGATGATAGAATGGTTTGACTTTTGCTAACAATTTTAAAGTTTTTTTTCCCCCTCAACAGAAGCCATATTAATTCTTCTTTAGATTAGAAGGTCACTTGCTTTCTTAGTGAGCAATTAATTAATTAGCCACTAGAATTTGGCTTTGGTAAATATAATTATCATACATATATATATTTATATATATAATAATCAAGTAATTACCCCAAACAAAAGAAAGGGTAATTTAGACATAACAACCTTGATTCAGTTTTTATATGTACTAGTATTACCATAGGTCAAGTAGATCTATATGCATGCTAAAGGTTAATTACTTGACTCAAATCTATAATTGACTTTTGGGTCTCCGATTTGAATATGGAACTCCTTAATTTTCATTGTTATTCACATCTACACACAATTTTTTGCCAATATATAGAGGGGGACAATTGTTTAGACTTTCGATATTGAGAGATTTACGAATAATACCACCCAACAAACATTGTTAAAGATTTAAATTTAGAAGGACAACAATTGATAAGGTGTGTAATGTGATTGCTTAATTCATTTTCCCATATTCAATCCCACATGCTATCTAGCTATAAGACTATACCTAATATACCACAAAGAAAACTAGGAGATAAAGATTAAAAATTATGCAGATAATTAAGAAAAGATTTGAATATAAAAGATTTAGAAAAAATCTCTACCATATTCAATTTATTTAACAACATACATGCATTTAGCTAGCTATAGTTCATTGTATATATGGCACGTATATATATAATTAACTATTTGATGAAACTTCAAATCCAATCGAAATGCATGTACTAATTAAAGTTGTACATCCATCGTCCATGCATATGTGAGCGTCCGTACAGTTATATGAAGAGGTAACGTCAAGAGGATGAAAATCATTCTCAGCATATTAATAATGATTCAATTGATTATTAAACTGCATGCTTTATTATTTTCTTAATTCTGTTTTTTTTTTTTTCTTAATTAATTTCCTTTTACAATTATGTTTTGTCTTATGGAAGAGGGACCATTAGGGCACGTGTAACTTTAATTAGGGTCACATGGCTAATCACATGCCCAATCCCACGTAAACCGGTGCTTCACATTCCCAATGGAATTAAGCTATTCATTGAACCACCAAGAAGTTAAATGTGGATACTATCTGTTAAATTATTGCTCAATGATTGAACTTTCTTGTGTGCTTCAAGCTACTAAAACGGGAATAGATGATACAAATTTTATTCTATTTTTGATTGGGTATTGATATGTATACTACAAATATTATTAGATGTACTACAAATACATTAAAAGACTAAAAATAAAAGTTACTTATAATTTTCTATTTTAGTTCACCTATCAATATTGGGTAATGCACATATCACTACCCTTTTGATTTGGTCAAATATAATTTGTTTATTTCAAAAATAAAAAATTTATGCTAAGTTTATTTTTTTCAATGCATCCAAGAAGCCAATGAAGGGAATACGTAATCTTAACTATCAGTCAATCTCATTGAAACTAGTATCTTAAGAACCTCCAAAAAATCTATGAAGAGAATACATATTCTTAACTATCAGGTCAATCTCATTGAAACTAGTATCTCAAGAACCTCCAAGAATTCAATGAATGGAATATACAGTCTTAACTATCAGGTCAATCTCATTAAAACTAGTATCTCAAGAACCTCGATTTAGAAAACTTAATCCATTATCCATACAATATTATAGATTGAGGTTGTACAGTCAAAATACATTAAAGAGAGAAAGAGACATACAACTGTCCATATTTATTTTATTATTGATGTTAATTAAGGGGCTAAACTCAAGGTTAATTAGCAAATAACACGTACACTATGGCTTCTATAAAATATATCTTATCTTTTAAGAGAAGTATAAAAGAAGATTATGATCCCATAAAATGGGAAATTAATTAAGGCATCATGTTAATCCGAAAAATCGCATATGAGAGCAAAATATTTGTTTTCTGTTTATTGAAAGTCTCATTGAGTTTTGGACTATTAATTTAAGTGAGATTTAAATATAAGATTTTTAATTCAAGCTCTAATTATCCGGTGTCTTAACTCTTAAGATGCGTGTAATAAAGTGCACATAATTATTCTTTTATGAAAAAATAATTAAATAATTAAGGTTCATGTACCAATAGGCCAATATTCAATAGAAAGGGTTTGTACGTGGCAGGGTGTATTTTTTTATATATAAATATCTCTCATAGTATAAATATATTTGTTTTTAAAATATAGCAAACAGCTAGCTTTGAGTAGGACTCAAATCGAGTTGTGTAAATATACTTATTGCTCAGCTCAAGTTTAAAATTAAGTTCAAATTCGAGATCTTGAATATAAGCTTTTTAGCTTGAGTTTATTAGTCAGCTCAGCTTATTTTTAATCCTATCTTTGAAGCTTGAGGATATTGTCTCGCTCAAATTAGGAGTAAGGGGCTCGTCATCGTTAGCACAAGAAGAATGCAAGTGTGAGACATCTCGTTACTACGTAAAAATTGGAAAGACATTGGAGTTGTCGAAATGTTGCATAACAGAAGTTTGCAAATTGCATCTGTAGCTAGGAAACAGAAACAGATTAATATGTGGGCAACTAACTCTATAGATGTATTTTTATAATTAATAATAGTATTATTATTTTTACAGATGTAGTATTTGTATCAAATATATTCATATTATAATACAGACTTTCTCAATTCACCAATATTATAAGTTTTATGGAGAAATAATTCATAATTAATTAATGAAAAAAAAAACATGCATCAGTACATTAATAACAGGATTCAAATATAGGATTAAATGGTCCTAGCACCTCTATCTTAATAATTAGATAGTTAGACTATTTGAGGTTTGAATTAATCTCTTTTATATTTAACTGAGTTGAATATTTAAGTTTTAACTAATCATGAATGAAACAACTTGGCATGCTGATGACTGATCGTTAGAGTCCTTAAGCTATGTAACACTTCCGATTTGTGATTATAATGTATGGAATTTGAGTGTGCATCGTTACATGTGCATTAAGTTGATTTAAGTTTTAATGTTTTTATAGACATAATTTAGTATGTTAAGTATAAATTTGATTAGATTGGATGTTATGGGTGGCTTCTGTATAGCTCAATCTACAAAATATGAAAAAAAAATTATTCGAGAAGAAAATGAGAAAATTCCGAACCTTAAGCCATTTTATGTATATATATATATGATTTTTTGATTAATAAAATATGCAAATTTTTTTTTATATTCAGGACTTAACCTTTTTATATACTGAAGTGATGATGATAAGCCAATAAGACGACATCAAAATGATATCAAATATAGACAAGATTCCCTTCACCTCGTTCTCCCAAGATTTAAGACATGAACAATCTTTAGTTCATGTCGGCCATCCTTGTTTGTTGTATCCTCGTTTATCTAAGCCCAAATCAACATAAGCCCACCAACTAATATTTTACCCATTTCTTTGTCTATTTCCCCATTATTTTGGTTGCTACCTAATTTTTCCCTTATACAATCACACAAAATGAAATCTCTTCATAAATACCTTACATAAATGGTATTTTCTAATACTCAAAACTTGGGATTTAGATCCTGACATTCTTGTATTTGATACTTGCTAGGAGGAATACTGAGGAACTCATATTAGAGACACGTATATTATTGATAAAATGAGTCACTCATATTCTTAAAAAATAACTTAGGCATTGTTTGACAAAATATTTAAAATTTAATATTCATTCCTTTCAAATCCACCAACTTGAACTACTATCATTTGAAATTTATTTATTTTTTATTTGAAGACAATAATTAAATGATTAGAACATTTGAAATTCAATTATTCTAAATTCAATGTTTGGTAATATAAAGATGACTAATTAAGAAGTTAGATGAGATTTTTATTATTAAATTTAATATTATTCATATTCCAAATCTTAATTATGCTTTTTTTTTTTAAACTATTTCAAAGATAAGATGATTATAAGCAAATAATTTTATTACTCTAAAATTGAAAAGGAAAATAAATTATTTAAATATGATAAAAAAAAAATAAAAAAAAAACACTACTCTACTACTACGAAAAATGTATTGTTGATAAGTATTTAATATAGATATATGTGTGTAATTTAATTGGATCACTAATTTCTTTCAAGAGGCCCTACAAGAAACGTCACTATCAACGACTGCAAAACATCGTCTCTGAAATCATGTCGCTGATAGACAATATTAGCGGCTAAGAATTAATTTTCAATGCCAACAACTCTATTGTCTCTAATAGCTAAACAAAAAATTCATTTTCTGCTATTGATAAAAATAATCGCTGATAAGAAAAATGAAAAAATTGCCAAATTATGAAAAATTGTATGTGCCCACCTTTACCTTATCAACGGATTTGTTGCTTATAGTGACTTCTCTTGTAATGAGATATTAATTGATTGAAATTGATAAACTCTCTTGTTATTACATATAAATGTGTATATTCATCTTAAATAGAGTTTATGAGAAGGAAAACTACCTCTTATTATGTGAATCATAAGTCCTCCAATATTCTTATAAAATTAAAATATATATATATTCGTATCTCCTTTAACACAAATTAGCCTCTCTTTTTTCTTTTCTTTTTTTTAAATAATAACATGTCATATTTTTAAACTAGTATGTCGTCAGTAGGTAAAACTCATAAGATCGAGAAAGATCAAATCCTAAAACATAATCCTAACAAGACAGCTCAAGTAATATTAATATCAATGTTACATCTATATATGTGAATTTAATATAACATTTGCAAGACATATTATATATTCATTCATTTTAGGAGGTCAACTTTCAGATTTACGATTCAAATTCAAATATCTTCATTTTAAAAATAATCAAGCTAAATATTGAAAATGATAATCCCAAATTCAAATTCTAACGGATCAAATTTAGCTATCCAAACAAATTCTTAGCGAAGATAAGAGGATTCAAATCAAAAAGCTTCGCTAATAATGAATAAAAAATTGAAAAGTCCATGATAGTTATATGTACAAAATTGAATGTATTAATGGATTTGGAGTAACATCATATGGTAGTTTAGTTGACACAATCGTCATTACTTAACCGACACCTCATATGATAGTTCTATGCTACGTGTTAATTCTTCCATGCGTTTATGTCACTATCAACCCGTCCTCATGGAAAAACAAAGGAGTAGCAGAGAGGCTCCCTCCAATAATTAATTTAGAGCTTTCCCATATCTTCACGCACATTGTTCAGGTGCTAATGGTGACTTGTAACTACACCCAATCCAAATATTTATTAAGTCCCAACTCCCAACCATATACTCATCACCATTATAACCGATCCCATTCTTTTTTCATTAGATATATATATATATAAACTATATTAGGATTGGTCTATGCTCACAACTTCTTTAGGAGATCCTTTACAATAAAATCTTCACATATATTTTTTTAATCTAAACAAAAATTTACTTTTGACCTGGAAGTAAAAAAATAATAATAATAATCGAAATCATGAGTATAGGATCAACAATGAAAAATAACCGAAGTTACTGATTTTTCATTAATTGTCATTGTTAATGTAAGTAATTGAGCACATTTTAAGAATGCCACTAAATTAATTAGTAAGTTAATTAGAGGGAAGCCGCTCCCATATGAACAATACAAAACAGACTCTAAATTAAAAGTAAGAAACTCAGTCAATACCACATACATTTCATCATTGAATTTTTTGAAATCCTAGTGACATGTTTTCTTCCACTACTAAATGAAAAAAAAAAAATTGACCAACTAATAGAAAAGGGAATTCAATCAAATTTGATAATCATTACCCGTATCAACATCCTAAACTAAATAAATTCCTCTCCATTAAACTAAATTTGATACTTGAATTTGGCATAGTTCTAATCTTAAACTCATTTTTACCCTAGGGCATCTTGATTTGAAAAAAACTAAGATTAATTTTATAATGAGTCTCCTAATAATTAAAATAAATTAATTGTTTCAACATAAGATGGAAGACAAATATATATATGATAATTTATGATTCAACATCCATGTTTATTTTCAATAATTGTCTGTTTAACTTATATAAGACATCTCAAATAATAAAAAAAAAGATTCTGAATTCGAATAGTTAAAAAATAAAATTTCAAAAATTAATTAATAAACCCCTCATGACATATATTTCTCCTAGGTAGGCTAGATCTACTTCTGTATAATAAAGAAGACACACACATCTTTATTGATATACGTTGGTCAATTCAAAATTTGGCAACCAATTTCTACCAAAAAAATAAAATTTGGCAAGAAATTAGTATAAAGTTTTGTAGCAAGGAGCCAAAGGAGTATAGACAAATAAACAAAAACAAAGAAAAGAAATATAAAAATCCCCCTAAAGTTTTTATCGAACTACCAAACCAAAACAAACAACTGCTCCCTCTCTCTCTCTCTCTTTCTCTCTCTGGCATTTGCTTATGCCTGTTGCTTAACGCCACAAACTAATCTTTCCTACCTTTGCGTTTCACGGCCTCTTAAATCCTACGCAGATATTTTTCTCACTCCACTCTCTCTCTCTCTCTCTCTCTCTCACACCACCTGCTACTCTTTCTTCGCTCAGATGGATTCTTCTTCCTCGGACGGTCACAGCCCAGACACGAATCTCAGTGCTGATATATCAGTCCGAGCCTCCTCATCTGTCCGTCAGGCCCTCCATCTCATCCAATCCGATGACCCAGATTTGAAGCTCCAAGCCGCCGGTGAAATTCGCCGGCTCACCAAGACTTCTCAAAGCTGTCGGCGCCAGCTCTCTCATGCTGTCGGTTCACTCGTTTCCATGCTCCGAATCGACTCACCCGAGTTCCATGAGGCTGCTCTTCTTGCTCTCCTTAACCTTGCCGTCAAAGACGAAAAGTATGCTAATTTCGTTTTCTTTATTTAAAGTATTAAATTTATTAGCTTTCTAGTTCATGGATTTTCTTAGAATTTCTGGGAGTAATTTTTTGTTTATTTTAATTATTAGTATATTATGGGGAGGTTTCTTGGAATTTGTAAATAATATTTGTAGTAGGTTTTGGGTTTCAAAAATATTGTAGCAAGTTGATGCGTTGGCCCTTGGTGTGGATTTCGTTCATATTCATATGCTTCCTCTGCTTTCGTTTTTATTATTTTCTTTCTACTTTTCAATTTTTTATTTTTATTGTATACAATTCCTTGTAAATCATCTATCTGGGAATTTAATATGAAAGACTATAAAATAATATCAATTTGGATAAAGAAATAAAAATATAGTATGGTCCTAGGAGATGCCGTTATATCCCTCCTCTACTCCTTCCCTTCTTTTTCTTTTGCTCCCTACTTTTTTTTCATTCATGTATAATTGGCTGGAGAGAAATAAGGGAAAAAAGAAAAAGAAAAAAAAAGAAAGGAAAAAAGGAGAAAAGAAAAAAAGGAAAATTTGCATTAGGGATGGTGGGAGTTTTCTTTTTTGTTGTCTACTAGTGGTTTGGAATTGATGGTGGGGACAGGCTAATCTTATACTTCCATTGATTTCCTTACATTAATAAAGGGTGATTATGTTTCCTTGCTGAGAAATTTCATAAAGAAAAACAAAGTTGTCAATTAAGATTTTTCCTTTTATGTTTTTCATATTTTGTTAATTTTGTTGGAATAATCAAATCTGCAGGAGTTATTGTAGGCTTTCCAGAATGTTAGTGAGATGCTTTTGCTTATTTCGAAAGCGTCGTCAACGTGCATTCTTATGTCCTTTAGAAGAATGTGATGCATTATGGTTGAAGCTTATCTGATTAGTGGGTTGTTCTTTAGTTAACAACTCAACGTATTATTACACTTCCTTTTCTCCTTTTTCTTTCTTTTCTCTTTTTGGAAAATCTTCTGGTATTGATCATGTTATTCTCTTTTGTGAAGGGAGAGAGGATGATTGTACTTTTCCCTTTTCATGTGTGGAATTTGACCAAATGATGGCGTAACTTGTATTTGCTTGATACAATTTGCTAGTAACTGGAGCCCAAGTTAAAGCTGTGTTTGTTGTTTCATCATATTGCTATCTTCTGGCTTCCTGCATCATATTACATTGTGAATGATGGTGCTCTTCAATTGCTTTCTCCAAAATATAGTTATCGTGCCAATGCTGGGTTTCTATAGCAAGGAGAACTGTATGGGGAGGGGACGGGACTGGAATGGAACATGCTTTAATTACTTACAAATATGAAAGGGAGAAAGTGGTCTTTGTTAGATTTTTGTTACTTCTTCCATTTATACTTGATTGTCTACGGGGGAAACTTTGGAATCGGTTATTAACTATAATCTTTATATCTTTCTGGAGTCACTGCACATGCATGAGATGTTTTATTCTGCTTCTTTTCTCATTCCAGTTACATGTTTTAGCTTTTTCTTTAATATGCTTTCCATATATTTACAATTCCTATTTCTAAAAGAAAAGGATCTCACTTCTAGGGTGCCAACACCACTTTATACACTCTTCCTCAAGAAAACCTTTGTGTATGTATGTATGATCCCGTAAATTTAAGGATAGAATATATGCACTTATACTCAATCTCATTTTTTCTTGCGGCGAGAGAGCAGGTTTATTGTTATAATTAAGGGAATACTGTCTTGGTTGATGAGCCAGAATCACATAACTTGATAACATCTTTTATTGCTGAGCTGGACAAATAATATGGACTCTGCGGTGTTGTTAGCTTTAAATCAGGGGATTATTCCTCTGATATATATTCATGTTTTCATTTCATTGTAACTTTGTTCTGTTGAACATCATAAATCATGCAACTGAGCAGGGGGCATAGTGAATCCTGTTGCTTGCTTGTTGAAGAAGAAAATCATCACCAGTCATACTTGTCATTGAGCATAGAGGAAAACATCCATCAAAATTTCAGCTTGTCTGTGTTATATCCTTCTGACTTCTCTCATCATTCTGATTTATTTCATTATTACCTGGCGACTCTTTCACTCTATCTCTCCCTGTGTGGATGGTTCTTTTTGTGAATCAGATGCTTCAGTAGTGATCCTGTTTGATATACCTACCATGCAGATAAAATATTTGGATGCGCATACTAATCACTTTTCTGCTAAGTATCTAACTCGTCTGTGTCTCATCTTTCAGGAATAAAGTTAACATTGTGGAGGCTGGTGCATTACAACCAATTATTAGTTTCCTCAAGTCGCAGAATCTAAATCTGCAGGAGTATGCAACTGCATCTTTGCTCACCTTATCGGCTTCTACAACAAATAAGCCAATCATAAGTGCTTATGGTGCCATTCCTCTGCTTGTGGAAATCCTTAGAGATGGAAGCCCACAAGCCAAAGCTGATGCTGTAATGGCTCTTTCAAATCTATCATCACACTCAAGTAATCTCAGCATCATTCTTGAAACAAAACCAATCCCTTTTATAGTTCATTTGCTTAAAACCTGTAAAAAGTCTTCGAAGACAGCAGAGAAATGCAGTGCCTTACTAGAATCTTTAGTGGGTTTCGATGAGGGAAGAACAGCCTTGACATCTGAAGAAGGTGGGGTGCTTGCAGTTGTGGAGGTTTTGGAAAATGGGTCCCTCCAAAGCAGGGAGCATGCTGTTGGAGCACTATTGACAATGTGTCAAAGCGACCGGTGTAAATACAGGGAACCAATTCTTAGCGAAGGTGTCATTCCAGGACTTCTTGAGCTGACTGTTCAAGGAACACCTAAGTCTCAATCAAAAGCAAAATTGCTCTTACAGCTACTTAGAGAGTCTCCTTACCCTAGATCGGAAATACAAGCTGACACACTAGAGAATATTGTGAGCAACATTATATCTCGGATTGATGGAGATGATCAATCTGGTAAAGCAAAGAAGATGCTGGCTGAGATGGTCCAAGTTAGCATGGAACAAAGTTTGAGACATTTGCAGCAACGGGCTCTTGTATGCACACCAACTGATCTGCCTATTACGAGCTGTCCTTCTGAAGTTTCTTCAAAATGATCGTTTTGTTTTGGCTTCTCATCATTGGATCTTCTGGGTTTTTTTCTTTTTCTTGACAATGATGTCTGTGAGATAAATTTTCCATAGGAGGGAGAAAAAAATAAGACACGGGAAATAATATATTGGGAAGAATGCCAGTCCAGGCCATTACGCAGGTATCGAGTGACTGGTAAATGTCAATTAAGTAGAAATTGTACTAGGAGAAAACCATAATTTTGTAGTTGCTTTGTAAAGTATTTATTGAGATACGGATAGTGAAGGTTTTATCTTCCTTTTTCCGTTTATATGTCTCATCTTAGTACTCTGTTCCTCATCGTGTTCTGTGCCTGAGAAGTTACCTAAAAAGTTGAGACTTAAATGTGACATGTGTCTTTACTTTGAGCTTCCCAACTCGGGCTCAGTTTGCCAATTTCTTTGAAACAAGAAGTACTGAACTTGAGGATCTTTATCTCGAGTATAACCAGAGTAAATCCACTTGTTTTTATTTTGGTTGAATGGAATGATAATTGTAGATTGGGTTGATATTAAATGTACAAAAAAAAAAAAAGTATTTATTTATAGGTTAAAGATGTTTATCTAATATAATGAATTTAAATTAAGTATTATTTAAATACATAATAGACAATTATATATATAATTATATGTTTAATTTATTAACATAATAAAGATGATTGAGAGATAAACCATGGGTCAATTGTTATCTCTTGATTTATGCTAACATTCCCTCAAACTCAGTGATTTGATGAGAGATTAAATTAAGTGCGGAAAGTCTTTTGCAAAGAATGATTTCGTGAATATATTGATACTCTGGTCTAAGAAAGGAACATGAATGAAGTAGAGTGTCACGAGTGAGATGAGTGCGCGTGACATGACAATTAATTTCAATGTGTTTTGTTCGTTCATGGAAAACACTATTATGATAAACTTGAATGGCATAGTAAATAGGTGTAGCGGATAACAAAATATGATTAGAAAAAATAACACCCTAATAACCATCATGGTCATATTAACTCAATAGTATCTGCAAGAGCTTGATACTCAGATTCAATAGTAGAACGAGAGACAATTGGTTGTTTCTTACTATCCCATGAGATCAGAGAATTACCAAGAAAGAAGCAAAAACTTGTAATAGACCATTTGTTAGAAGGATCTTGTGCCCAATCTACATTAGAGTAGGCAGTGAGTTGGATGGAAGATATAAAAGGTTAATGTAAGCCATGAAAAAGAGTTCATTTCACATATCTCCAAATTCAGAGTACTATAGCATAATGTATAGATAAAGAATAAGACATAAACTGACTGACACGATGAACTACATAAATAATATCTGGTCTCGTAACTATAAGATAAATCAAGCTACCAACCATTTAACGATAAAGAGTATGATTAGGAAGAGATTGCCGGTTAGCATATTATTATCTCAATTCTCTTCCACAGGTTATACGATAGCGTCATTATCAGATATACCTGATCTGAAAATCAGGTCAGAAGCATATTTGGCTTGAGTAAGATAATAACCGGACTGATCAGAAGTAATCTCAAGACCCATAAAATAATTGAGCGTGCCAAGATCTTTCTTTTCAAACTGCTGACAAAGAGTTAATTTAATATCAAGAATGCTTGGAGTGTTAATACCTGCGATAATCATATCATCAACATACAGTAAAACCAATATTAAACCAAAATTAGTATGTCAATTGAAATAAAACTGAATCATAATTACTAGAGGAGAATTCAAGATGTGTCAGTACATAATTGAATTTAGAAAACCAAGTCTTATGAGCTTGTTTAAGACCATATAGTGCCTTTCGTAGGCGAAAAACTTGTCTTGGAGAATGAGAAAATCCAGGTGGAGTTTTCATGTACACTTTCTCAGTGAGCTCTTCATTAAGAAATGTATTTTTAACATCCATTTGGAAGAGAGACCATCTGTGAGTAAAAGCAACATAAATAAGGGCTTAAACTGAAGCGAGACAAGCAACATGAGCAAATATCTCATCATAATCAATACCAATCCTTTTGCAACTAGTCGTACCTTGTAACTTTTAATACTATCATCTGCACAGGTTTCAATCTTGTACACCCACTTGCAACCTACAATAGATTTTCCTAGAGGCAGATCAACTAAATCCTAAGTATTAGTTTTAGTGAGAGCATCTAATTCTTCATTCATAGCTTTTTGTCAAAAATGGTAATAGGAAACTTCTTTAAAAGTGGTAAGTTCATATAGAGTTGCAAGTGCTAAATAGCAATTATAATCTTGTAAAAGAGAATTGGGTTTACGAATCCTACCATAAGAGGGGTGTACCTCAGAAATAGATAGTAGAGGATGTCTAGACATGGATGAGGAAGGTAAACTTCGAGCAAGGGCAAGAAGAGTTGTTTGAGTTGGAACCGGAGTTGAAGTTAGAATTAGATCTAGATCTGAATCTGGAGCTGCAACTTGATTTGGAACAAAAATTAGAGTATTAGAAAATAGATCAACTGGAGAATGAATTGGCAATTCTATAAGAGGTTTTGATTTTGGATTGTCAAATGAGGATATTTAAGTGAATAAAGTATATTCCCAAACGCAACATGATGAGAGACTCGTAAACGTTTTAAAATAGGATATAACATCGATACCCTTTTTGGATTTTTCCATACCTTAGGAAGCAACACATGCGAAAGTGAGGTTTAAGTTTATGTCGTTCATGTGATTAGAGTTGAATGAAACAGACACAACCAAACACATGTAAGAGACTGTAATTTGGACTATTACCATGTAAAACCTCATAAAGAGACTTATTTTGTAAAACAATTGAAGGAGTAGGATTTATAGTGTAGATTGTACTAAGAGTAGCTTTACCACATAATGACTCAGAAAGAAAAGAAGAGTGTAGTAAGGCATTAGTGGTTTCAACAATGTGTCTATGTTTACATTCAGCCCTACCATTTCGTTAAGAGGTACATGTTCAAGAAATTTGAGCAATGGTTCCTTCATGTGCTAGCAATTGTAAAAATTATGTGGATGTGCATTCTTTTACATTATCGGATCTAAAAATTTAGTAGTGCAAGAATACTGTATATGAACTATTTTATTAAAATTTGCATAAACAATTAAAAGTTATGATCTATTTTTCAAAAGATAAATCTGTTTAAAATGAGAAAAATCATCCACAAAAATGACAAAATAATGAGACCCCCTAAGTAATAACTAGGGAAGGTCCCATTCATCAGAATATACTAAATCAAAAATGTTTTCAGACATTGACTCACTAATATTAAAAGATAATTTTGACTATTTACTTATTTGAAATGGTAGACAATGAAAATCAAAAATAGATACTGACCTTAATTGACCACTTGAAATGAGAGGACAAAGCTTGGACAAGGATGCATGACCAAGGCGTGAGTACCAAATTTGAAGAGCTTTATTTGTGGAGATAGATAAAGCAACAATATTAGTGGATGGAAGGTGACGAAGATCCATAACAAAAAGGCAATCTCTTTTATGCCCTGTGCCAATTACTTTTCCTATCTGTTTAATTTGACCAAGGGATATAAGATTGTGAGATAATGATGGAATGAGAAAAGTGTTAAAAATACAAAGTGTAGATGTAGAAATATCTCCTATATATGTGGCGTATGTGTATAGGAGGAATAGAATTGTTTAGTGTAATGTGAGAAAATAAACTAGAATCAGAAGTCATATGATTGCAGCATGAAAAATCAAGTAACCATGGTTTTGTACCTGAAGTTATAGAACTTGCAGAAAAGCTAAGAAATGAAAAATCAATATTATCACTATTGCTACCATATTGGGATTGTCATAGTGGTAAAAGAAGAAGACATAGCAGATGAAATGTTGTTCGTAGTAAGAGCAACTGGATGCTAGAAAAGGTGACGACTCATCGGAGATTGAGGGTTGAAACAACCAATGTCATTTTGATCTAGAGGTCTTAAGTGACCTATTTGTGAAGAAGATGAGACAAATGGAGGTCTGAAAAGGCTCAAAAATAAGATAAACCAACCTTTCACTTGCAAAATAAATAAATAAATATATAAAAAATAAAATAAGAAGCCTTAAAAGGGTTATGATACCAAGTTGAATGAAATGAGAATTGAATATTGAGTTGATATCAAATTTACAAAAAAAAGTCTATATTTATAGGTTATAGATGTCTATCTAACATAGTGAACCTAGACTAAGTAACATCCAAATATATAATAGACAATTATATATAATTAGAGGCCTAATTTATCTACATAATGGAGATGATTGATAGCATAAATCATGGGTCAATTGTTATCCTTTAATTTATGCTAACATCTTCAAAAGCAATTAGAGCACTTCTAAACTAGCTAAAGTCTCATATTTTCATTCTAAGATTATGCTCACTCAATAGATCATTTTTCTTCCTTCCTCGTCATTATCCTTAACAATGGCCACTAAACCTGAAGGCATCGAAGTGGAAGAAATTTCAAAGATTGAAAAAGGTCTAAACTCCTCCACCACATCCAACACTAGCAACATTGGCAATCTTAGTTCATCAACTTCATTTGAACAATCGCATAAAAGGTTTGTGGCTTGAAGTAATACAAATATTTTAGTTTGAATCTGATAAAAATGAGTGATCCCATTTTGATAGTTGCTAGTTATACTTATTGTTGATTTCAGAGATGATTGGCACATACTTGTTACATACAAGCCATATTGCATTTTTCTTATTCATTTATTAATCCACATATTTCCACGTGAGTTAACCATATTAGATAAAGTTAGTCACATCATCATGTTATTTTTCGTTAACTTAATTTGGACATAAGATGATTGTAGAAACTCAATTGACATGATTTTGAAATTAGAAATATCCAATTGTAATAAATTTAGATTTGGGTGAGAGAAGATTAAGAAATATATGAAATTAAAAATATAATACTTGTAAGGTAAGATTGACAAAAAGTAATGATATTTAAGAATAATACATGTAATTTCATCTTTTATTTTTTTGCCAACTGATTATATATTCCAAAAAATATAATATTATAAATGACATTAATAATTTTAATTCAAAATACTTATTTTGTTATGTAGAGGGAATGAATTTCAGTTATTTTAAAAGTTAGGAAATTTAATTATTCAAAAAATATTTTTAAGAAGAATTTAATATGGTAAAGAACAAAATAGTAATATTTAGCAACAATAAATGTCATAAACAAGCAACCAATCCCTCGAGTTCTAACTAAAATAATATTCCTAATAATTATTTGCTAAGTTAGTAAAGGCGACTTAAAAAAAAAAAAGGACAGATCAAACCCAATTCGTCCAAATACTTATATAATTAGATTGAAAATATAAAGAATACTCGATCCTATCCGATCCCGTCCATTCACATTATCATATGAGTGGGTTATCTTTGGAATTGGAAATGGGTGGCGAGTGCACGGCGAAATTTGTAACGTCAAGCTTTTTTTTTTTTTTTCCAATTAAACTTTTTCCCCAATCAAACTTTTTTCAAAAGTTTTCCTCTCTCTTCTCACGAAAAGAATGAAACGGACAGCCTCGGTCCTCTGTAATAAGTAGCAGACCTCAGCACGAAACTAGTGAACAGTGTGAAGTGCAAAAAAACTGACTTTGGACTCTTTTCAGTTCGATTCATTGACCTACCCCACTTAAACCCTAACAATTTCCTCTATCAATTTCCCGAGAAAACCTCCCAAACTCCATTTGCGATCCAAAGGTAGTGAGGGGGAAATCGTATTCGATGGGTGATACACTGGAAAGGTTAGGATCGGAGGCTGCTGCATCTATGGGCTTAGAGTCCAGCATGAAGGATGAATTGTGCATGGAGATCGATCCACCCTTCGGAGAGAATGTTGCCACGGCTGAGGACTGGAGGAAAGCCCTGAACAAGGTTGTACCTGCTGTTCTGGTGCTTCGAACGACGGCCTGCCGGGCTTTTGACACCGAGGCCGCAGGCTCCAGCTATGCGACTGGGTTCGTAGTTGACAAGCGTCGAGGGATTATACTTACCAATCGCCATGTCGTCAAAGCTGGTATTTTTTTTTTTCCTTGTTCTCAATTGAAATTGGTGTCAATTTAGTTGCTCAGAGGAAAAGCTAGCTTTTTGGCATAACTACTATCCTACCAGTGGGATGAGCTGGGCTTATTCGAGTTTTTATAAATATTTCCTTATAGTTTTCAAGAAGTTAAAATCATCAGAGCTTTCTTAGTGTCTGTTTCATTGATTTCTGAGTCTTTTGCTAAACTAAAATTTATTTCCAAGTTTTGCTTACTAGGGGTCTTTGCTTAATTGTTCTACCGTCTGATGGTCTTCCTATTCCTGAAAGAAATCAAAATGCAATTACCCATTTGTTATCAGATTTTTTCCTACCAATCATGGAAACTTGATGCTTTATGTTTATGTTCTTTTACCATGCTTTTATGTTTGAAAATGTGGCAGAAGAAACACATTATATCATATTTATCTTGCTTCTGGACTTCATAGAAAAAAAGTATTGTTTTATAGTGATGCCTTTTTCAACGATTTGGCTTTGGGGGACAAAGAGGAAAAGAGCAATGAGATTCAGAAAGTTTCTAGTCCATCTATACCCATTGTCTCTTACTTTCCTTTCTCAACAATCAGATAGGACTCTTCTTTTTAATTAAAAAAAGTAATGTTCTTCATGTTATGTTGAAGATTCTCATGGTTGTAAAATGAATAACTTTGTTGATGATGTTCCCCTTTTCTCTTTATTTTCTCCCTTTCTCCATGTGTAGGACCTGTAGTGGCAGAAGCCATGTTTTTGAACCGTGAAGAAGTTCCCGTTTATCCTATATACAGAGATCCAGTAAGAGCACCTTGACTTTTGTTTTAGATTTTACTACGAATTATAAAATAAATAGAAGGTGTTGCTTGAACAATTTTCCTTCTCATATATTTTTTTTTTGGGAGATATTTTCTTCTATTTGCTTATATTACTGCCCGGTGCCCACATTCTTACTAAACATGTTTTATGAGTTCTGGCATATTAAATGTTTACAATATATACATTCATAAATGTTCCATTTAATCACATGCTACAGTCTTTATTTTAGTTGTTGTCCGAATTTATATTTCTCAACTACCAAGTATGTATCAAGACGCATGCTGGATTATTGACATACTATAGTCTCCAGCTGTTATTTGGTAAATCAATCACCAACTTTGCATTTCCTAAATACCAGTTATGGATAAGATAATTGCTACAGAACTGTTTTGTATACAATAAAGAAAAGTCAAACCTGTTTCTTATTTTGATATTTTACATTTTTTATGTTCCCTCTTAGTCTTGCTAAGAGCATAGAGGCCTTTTTGGATATTATAATCCTTTAATCTCCTTGCAGGATTCTTCCGACGTGTTTTATATTCTTCCTCATGCGTACATTTGTAATGGATATATTCTTGCAAGGCTTAATATTCTTTACACATACTTGTCTATATGTCGATCTCGCTTACACATTATGTGCACCTTTTTGTAGGTCCATGATTTTGGGTTCTTTCGTTATGATCCTGGTGCCATACAGTTTTTAAACTATGAAGAGATTCCTCTTGCTCCTGAGGCTGCTTCTGTTGGACTGGAAATCAGGGTTGTTGGTAATGATAGCGGTGAGAAGGTATTTGCATGGCATTTACATGTTCAATTTGTCTCAGATTCTTATATAGGAAGGCTGATGAATAATAATTGTGATTGGCTATTACAGTAGAGAAACGTACTATTGAGAACTTGAATATTTTTTTTTTTTTTGGTTGATAAGTAATGATTTTATTGAAAGAAAAAGATGATAAAATCTTTGTACACTAGGTGAGTACAAACACATCCCAATTCCCACCAAAGGGTGGAAAACAACAAAAACTACAAATTACAATTCAAGCCATTTAAGAAATCTAAAAGAGACATGGAGTGAAAAGAGGGATGGATCCGTTGGTACCACAAAAATTTAAAATTTCATCTTCAGTTTACTTAGTGGCGCCTGTTCATTATTAAACATACAATTGTCTTCTCAAGCCAAATCACCCACATCAAACAAAAAGGAGCAGCCCTCCAAGCTAGCCTACTACTTCTTCTACCTCCCTTCTTATGCGAGCTAAATAGAAGATCCATAAGTAACAGTACCAAGCATCACCCAAAGGGCCCTAACACCAAATCCCATACGGTTCCTTCAATCGACAGTGGATAAACAAATGGTCTATAGATATCTTAAAAATACATGTCTGTTGTCTATGGAATCTTCTTTTTGCAACAAAATGTCTTTTCTCATTGAATAAATTATGGGAATGAGGATTTGATTGTCTTACAACATTGATGTCAATATTACAAGAGGACTGTTCTAATGCCATTTTCTTCTTCTTTCCCCTTTCCTTTCCTAAGAAGATTACATGACTGGATCTTTCATTGATTTGAGTTATTTACTTATAATTTACAGGTGTCCATTTTGGCCGGTACGCTTGCTAGATTAGATAGAGATGCTCCTCATTACAAGAAGTACGTTTTAGATTTTCGTTGATATTTATGATAGTCCTTGTGTTGGGTTAATGAAAACGACTTTTTGGTGCAGGGATGGGTATAATGACTTCAATACATTCTACATGCAAGTAAGTGGATTCAAATAATTACTAGCTGATTCACCTTTTCTTTTGGAATTATGAGTTTGTTGAACATTAGCATTTATTTTTCTCTATTTAAACTTAGCATGTGTATGTGGGCGCTTGCCTCTTAGATTGCATGTGGATATATGCCATTGTGCCAAGTTAAGATTTTCTTTAATTTTACAATATTAGTTTTGCATCAAACTGGGAACATCAGGTGGAAAAGGTAAGGAACTGTCATTTGGGAAAAGTTAGTCAAGGTTGTAACTATAAATTAACACAACCAATGAGGAATTGAGTGATCATTTAGAAAATAGTGGATAACCAATGGTGCAACTCTTTTTGTTTTTCTCCACTGAAAAAATATTTGTAATTTTGTGGCAGGCCTGTTGATTGATGGGCCATAAATGATTTGGATTTCTAATTTGAAATTTCCAGAAGTTTCAATGATAAAATCATGGAAAATTTGAGCTTTTCTGATACAGTTTCTAGTGTATGCATAAAAATGTGAGTTACTATGTAGATGTTCTATCTCTTTTAAGAGCAAGTGTCCTTTCATTGGCCTTAAGATATGCACCTAGAGAGACCCTTTCTGAATATATTATTTACTAACTTGAGGTATTGGTTTTCGATGGATGAACTATTAGTATGCTTATTGCTGCTTCTTTAAGATGTTACAAATCGATTTGCTTGCTTGCAGGCTGCGTCGGGGACCAAAGGGGGATCTAGTGGTTCGCCAGTAATTGATTGGCAAGGCAGGGCAGTGGCATTGAATGCTGGGAGCAAATCATCTAGTGCATCAGCATTCTTTTTACCTTTAGAACGAGTGAGTTCTTCCTGTATATTTGCTAACTTGTCTTGTTTCCTGTAATAGCCAAGAGGAAGCATGACTCTTCTAGTGGAAAGCAACTGATTCAATTTGGGACAAGTGGACAGCTAAATCTTTGATTTATTTTTCAGGTTGTAAGGGCTTTGAAGTTTCTTCAGAAGGGCACTGATGCATATGTAAATAAATGGCCGGTGGTTTCTATACCTCGTGGTACGCTTCAGGTTTGTTTATGACATTTTCTGTTGCATAAAATGCACTTCCATCATTTTCCAATCCTCACAGTTCTAAATTACAGAAAAACATGCTTTTCGGTGTCATAGATAAAAACAGTGATTAGCAGACAAGATCACATTTTTGTCCTGGAACATTTTGTTGTCTGTATGATTATTTAAATTTTTTGAGCACAAACCCATTCTTGTATCCCACTGTCTCTATCCTTTGAGTTATCAATCACTGGATAGTTCTCTCCATCTCTATTGCTACTTTCCCCTTCTTTCACTTTTTGGCCCTGTGTTTTGGGGTCGGAAAGTGGGAAGCAGTTATCTTGGTGTATTTTCTTGACTTTGAGAAAATAATACTTCCACTCCCCTTTGGAGAGTGGATGTATATACCATCCAGAACAGACTTATCCGTGTTTAATGGATCTTCTGATTTTTTGGAATACACTTTAGCCATCCTTGCCCTTGTCAAATTTTATTGAGGTGGATATAAGAACTGAGTGAAATATTTTCCTGAAATGGATTAAACTTGGGTAGTACCATGATCCATATTCTATATTAGAACCAAAAATAGTTTCAAAGTAATCTTTAGATGGTAATTCTTGCATAATCTTTATTTCATTATACATTAAACCCAAAACTTAATTTGTAATTTAATGAAATGTGACAACCACAGAATTACCACAAGTGAAGTCACCATCAATTCATTCTCTAGGGTGATTGTCTTTTTCTTTTGCTTCGACGTCATGGTTGGTATTGAGTGATAGACCTGTGTTCTGTCTGACAATTATGACCTTTTTTTGTTATTCCGATAGTCCTAAGTATTGGTTTTACTTTAGGACATGTTTAGTCTGTTTGCTTGTTCATTACACAGTTCTTGCCTAGGATGAGATGGTTATGTAATTTTTCATTTTTATGGTCTATAATATGGATTTCTTCATATGCTATTTGAGGAATTAACTTTGTTTGATTTGACTTATGTAGGTAACATTTCTCCACAAAGGATTTGACGAGACACGCCGACTTGGTCTCCGAACTGAAACAGAGCAGGTTTTTAGTTTTCTTCTTTTACTCATGTTATTTTCCTACACTAAGAATTGGTTTTAATGCTTATATAAACAAAGAATTGTTTTTACAAGTGACTTGGATTACTTACCCTGCCTTTGACTTGTTTAGATGGTACGGCATGCATCTCCAGAAGGGGAAACTGGAATGCTTGTGGTGGATTCTGTGGTAAGAACATTTGTGTTATTTGTAAAATTATAGTATTATAAGAGTCTTCAATTTGCCTCTAATCCTGGACGCATTCCAGGTGCCGGGTGGCCCAGGTTACAAGCATTTGGAGCCTGGGGATGTACTTGTTCATGTCAATGGGGAAGTAAGTTTGTATAAAACATAAATTTTTAGCTTTTGTTTATATTCATTCATGTCTCTTTTGTTTATTTTTGTTATTATGCTATTTGTTTTGCTGTGGTGGAGTTAGAGTATAAGTCACAATCTAAGCGTATGTTCATGTTGTCTTAAATTTGTCTCATAAAATTGGACTTTGGACATTGTATGACGGTGAAGCCTCATGTTGTGAAGTTGTTTACAGTGGAGTTTTATATTTCCTGTTATGGGGCCCTGTTTTTGAGGGAAAACAAATTCAATATGTCTTATCTGAATCAGCCTCTCACAAGGGATATTGTCAGACAAAAGTGATAGCTTGCCCTTAAAAGTTTTTTGACTTGGATTACATGGACGAGCCTCCTTTATCTTTGTTTCCTGTTTGAGATTACTTGCAGTAGTTAAATTTAATAACTTGAAAAGGCCTTTCATTTTCATTTCCTGTCTAATGCAGGTTGTTACTCAATTCCTGAAATTGGAGACCTTACTTGATGACAATGTTGGCCAGAAGATTCAGTTACAGATTGAAAGGGGCGGCACATCATTAACTGTGAACTTGTTGGTGAGACTTATTTTTCCTTGGATTATAATTTATAATTTTCTTTGTTAATTTTGTAATACCATGAACGACTGTATTTCCTTTTAGTCCCTGTTGGCTTTATGAATGCCTGGAAAGTTGGAAGTGCTATGTAGGATAATTTGAGATGGTCCTGTAGTATTAGAAGTTAAACACAGTTTTTATGGTCAGTGTCTTACTAATGATATGAATTTCACATTTAAATCATGAGGATGACTCAATGTCAAAATGAACGAAGAAGCTTAATTCTACTTCTAATGAGATTGGTGAGCGTTCTTTTTAGCTGTGGCTCCGTTTTGTGTATATTTTTCTCCTTTCATGTTTCTGCTATTTAGGAGGATAAGAGGATTTTCCTCTTATTTGTAAATTTCTGCTTCTCTCTTCTCTTTAATATAACTATTTTTATTATAAAGAAAAAAAATAGAATTAACTGCTCACTCTTAACATTTCTTTGTGACGGGGTAAACTTTTCTTTGCAAAAGTCTATATATTGAAATATGAAACTATGAGTACGAAAAGTATAATGATACCCAAAAAAAGGATAAAAGGGAAGCATGGATGAAGATAGAAAACCTTCGCTTTTGAAGTTATGAACCATCAAGTTTACTTGTAACTTAATTGATAACTTAATCAGTAAGGAACCTAGTAGTAAGTACTGACACCTTAATGAATTTATAGCACCCTACTTGTTTCAATATAAGATAAGTGTGAACTTTAATTATTCTCCAATTTATTTACTTCAGGTGCAAGATCTACACTCAATAACTCCTGATTTTTTCTTAGAAGTAAGTGGTGCAGTGATACATCCGCTTTCTTATCAACAGGTTGGTCTTTGCTTAGTATCTCCTTTTTCAGTATATAATGTCTTACAATATAAGTATCTGCTTGAGTATGAAAAAAGTGCATGCCATGCTTTTCATCCTCTTGAAAGGCTGAGAAGTTAATACATAAATTAAACAAATGCATATTGCATGTGGACAGACTGTTTCTGTGTATGTGACATGTGTCTACTACCTTGTTACTTGCTTCCCAAAAATTGTGATGAAAGTGTCATTCATGACAGGATTAAATAAGAATGATAAAGCTTCATAGTTCATATATCCAGTTTAGTTTCTTTATATCCTGAAGTCCTAATAAATTTATCATTTATGCTCCCCCCCCAACAACAAAGAAGAAGGATTCTTATACTACTGCTCTTGGTGTGGACAACTGGAATAATTTAGCTTTTGTTTTCATCTTTCCAAATGCAGGCTAGGAACTTTCGTTTTCACTGTGGTCTTGTTTATGTTACAGAACCAGGGTATGTCTATCTCTGACTAATACTGGTTTTATATTTAAATTTTATGTTCATTGGCTTGTCAAACTATACTTGCTTACAGTTTGCAGAATTAGAATTTCTGTAGTTTCTATGAACTATAAAATAGACAAGGGTGGCTGTTGTCACTCTTTACTTTTTAGGCAAAATAGATACGGTAACTAGCAATCTGTTTAAGATGTTCACTATATGAAACTAATTTTCCAGTCGTCATTAGACTTTGAGTTGACAGGCACATCTTCCCCTATTAATAATCAGCAATTTGAGAGGGGGGGGGGGTCATAGCTTCTATTAACATCTAGGAGTGTATGTGTCCCCCCACCAAAAAAAATGAAGAAACCTAGTTGTTTATGTGTGTTTTTGACTTTCTGGATTGCCCACTAATTATATATATTTTTAAATATCTTCTGAAATCCAAGATAATTACGCTCCTGATTGTTCCCACTAGACTTGGCCCCTCTGTTTGGACCAAATCTTGCCACCGATCATTCCATACCCCTTCATGGTGATGTTCTATTTTCTGACTGCAGCTATATGCTCTTTAGAGCAGGAGTTCCTCGCCATGCCATAATTAAAAAATTTGCTGGTGAAGAAATTTCCAAACTTGAAGATCTAATCTCAGTTCTATCTAAGCTTTCTAGAGGTGCTCGAGTACCGTTGGAGTATATAAGCTATGTGGATCGCCATCGACGGAAGGTGATGATGCCTACGCATTTAAGTTATATTCATCAAAATGCTGCATCATTACGGGGAACTGGTGGTTTTGCAATTTTTCTATTTATCATCCAATTCATGATTTTTCGTTATACATACTACGTTGTTATGTAAAAACTTATATGCCTTTTGGTTTCTCTTTTGAAAGAAAAATAACAATTCTTTTTTAATGATATCAAGAAAAACTGGAAATAGTTTGCGAAGTGTGTTGTCTTCTTATATGTGAACTATGAAATTGGTATAGATATGATGATTGATGATATATGTGGCTTCCAAGGGAGGTTAAGGACAAAAGTTCATGCTTTCCCTGCACGGTTCTATTCTGAAAATGTTTTTGGTCCAATATAAAGTTTTATAAACGAAATGTAAAAATAACCAAAAATCATTCTAAGACAAGATTGATATTAGAACATAGCAAAATGCCTTTAGTCTTCTTATGAGAATGAAAGCAATTCTCTCTACAACAGTTTTTGTCCTTCGAAAAATCATTCAAAGGGGTACCAGAAAAAGCCAAACTGTAATCATTCATGCTTATCATCAGTTCATATTTTTCTAGGAATGAAATTACATAAAAGTCCGTTCCTTAGTTTCACGAGCACTTACAAAGCAACGCATAACTTGGTTTTGCGTATGTTACTGGTTATTAGGTGACATCATTATGGTGAAAATTTGATTATTGTCTAGGGAAAATGCATATAGATAATCATGTTGGTGTCTTTGTTAGTACTACGCTGATATTATACTTGTTGCATGATCTGACCTCTTATCTTTCAGTAGTATCTTCAAGAATGAAATGTTTGTTATGCTTCCTTTCCTCCCATATATGCTGTGTTATGTATTTTTCTGCTGAAATCAATTCTAAAAAATCTCGTTCTTCACTGCATATTTGCTGTATTTTGTCAAGATCACCAATAGTTTTGATCTCTGCAGTCTGTCTTGGTGACGGTTGATCGTCATGAATGGTATGCGCCTCCACAGATTTATACACGCGTTGATAGTAGTGGTCTGTGGACTTCAAAGCCTGCTTTTCAACCCGTTTCCCTTTTCCTGTCATCTGGTGTTAATCCTGTTGGAGGTCTAGGCACTCAGTCAGTTCCACTGACCGATGATGTCATTTATAGTGGACATATACGTCAAGATAACAATCAAGAGTTAACTGGTGATATCACTAGTATGGAAACCAACTTTGAAGATGCTTCTGAGGAGGCATCTCACCAGAATCAGTCTGATGTCGGAACAAAGAAGCGAAGAGTGGAAGAAAATTTGTTTGCTGATGGAAGTGTTGTTGCGGACTTCTCCTTAAATGAAACTAGAGAATCTAAGGTGGAGAATCCAAATACCATACAAGATACTGTCTTGATGGACTATCAAGGTGCTACAGCAGCAGCAGCTAATGCTTCAATTGCTGAACGTGTGATTGAGCCCACTCTTGTAATGTTCGAGGTAATATGTTAGAAATTTTAAGGTCAGGTTATTCTGTGGTGAGCTGGTACGTAAGGTATCTGACTATTTCATGATTGACCATTTAACATGGAATAAATTTTTTAGAGAATTTTCTGTGTCTATTCAGTCTGTTATCAATATTATTGCCAATATGTACCTTGATTGCTGCACTGATCAATGAGTTATTCTTCAAAAGTTGGGTCAATTTTGTCTCAACAAAAAGCTTCTCAAAATATGTGATCCTTATTCTACTGTTATCGTGATTACTGCCCAATTTCCCCAAGATAACGTGGTTCTGGTTCTAAGATTTATTTTTTTCCCCTTCCTTTCAAGTTTTCAATATATCTTTCCATAAATAGGCTTGCAGCTTGAATGTTCTTCTATGTATTTAATTCTACAATGCTGTCAATGTTGCATAAATGGTGAAGGATGCTTGGGATTTGAGTGTTGCATCAGTCCTCTCTAATGTATCTGTATGATTCACATGTATTGTCTTATTTGTCTATTTCCCTTTGCAGCAATTTCTGGGATGTTCTATCTATCAATTTGTAATTCTATAGACTTCTATTATTAGAAAACAAATGCTGCTATAAGGCTAAGGCGTCTTCCCTTTTTAATTTTATTCGGTCTCATATCACAGGTTCATATACCACCGTCATGCATGCTTGATGGTGTTCATTCACAGCACTTTTTTGGAACTGGTGTCATTATATATCACTCTCAAGATATGGGATTGGTTGTGGTTGACAAGAACACAGTTGCAATATCTTCTTCTGATGTGATGCTTTCCTTTGCTGCTTTTCCAATGGAAATTCCTGGAGAGGTAAATTTGTGACTGTATGTCAAGGAAAGAAAGGTTGTCTGCTTTTCCTCTTAATGTTCCTTCTTATGTAGGTCGTATTTCTCCATCCTGTTCACAATTATGCTCTCATTGCATACGACCCATCTGCCCTGGGACCTGTGGGTGCTTCAGTTGTTCGTGCTGCTCAGCTACTTCCCGGTTGGTGTTACTTTCTTTGCCTTCATAATTTTCTGTTGCTTGATTTATCCTGAGTTTCTTGGAATCTTGATTTGGAAACAAGTTCTATATTTCTTCTGATGCGTTCTACTATTATTCATGTAATGGTTTCTTTCTTTTGTTTTCATTTTGACTTTTTTTTTTTTTTTTGGGGGTGGGGGGGGGGGGGGGGGGGGGGGGGGGTGGGTGGGCAAGAATGGTTGGTTCTATTCTATTTCATTTAAAAAAAAAAAAAAAAAAAAATCTTCTTATGATTTCTACTCCATAACTGATCAAAAGTCTCTAGTCATCCTTCTCTGTCAAGCAATTGATCTGGAATGGATATTAACTTGAGGATTGTATAATAGGTATGGAGGTGATTTAGTGTAAAACTTATCTATTATTCTCAAGTTATTGAAATCTTCTATGTATTAGAGAAGACAAACTTTTCGGGTGAGGGTATTAAAACTTAGAACTGAGGGAAGCTTAACACAGTTGGAGAGTTGAATGCTATTTAATTTTAATCTTCAGAATAGTCATTGTAAAACCTCTGAGCAAACACTTATATTAAAATCTAATGACACAGATGGGGGGAAGTTATATGATGGGTTCTTTTCTGACGTGTACATAGCATTCCCACCTTACAAAAATAGGAAAATAAGGAAAATTGATGCTTTGTCATAACCATCTACCCTTATTTATAAGTGACTCATTTGTATTTTCTTATGACAGAGCCTCCATTACGTCGTGGAGATTCTGTTTATCTTGTTGGTCTGAGCAGAAGCCTTCAAGCAACATCCAGGAAATCTGTTGTGACCAATCCATGTGCTGCATTGAATATTGGATCTGCTGATAGCCCACGGTATAGAGCAACCAATATGGAAGTAATTGAGCTTGATACTGGTAATTATTTTTCTAATGGTTAAAGTACGTCCATTTCTACCTGTTATTCAAAAGCATCTATGACATCTCAGATTATACTGTATCCCAGATTTTGGTAGTACATTTTCGGGCGTGCTAACTGATGAGCATGGAAGGGTCCAAGCTATTTGGGGAAGCTTCTCAACTCAGGTTTCACTACTTAGATGCTGGTTTATAATTAAGTTTGTCAACCTAAGCTGTCAACTCGAGTTGATGGAATGACATAAAACTAAATAAAGTAAATGATGGTAAAAATGATTGTACAATCAAAATCTACACCTAACAATAACAAGAAGATAAGCAACATCCAAAAATTACGATTACTTGTAAATAGACATAAAAATAATCTTTTAAAGTTGTGATCTAGTATAAACATCAAATATTAGTATCTTAAAACATTGAATTCTCATCACTGATGTGATTCATTTAAAATAATTTTTCAATATTAGTATTTAGAATAACCAGTACAAGAATAGCAAGACAAAACATGGCATTTTGTAGTTATAAATTTGGAACTCACTGAGACGTAGATAACAAATGAGGAAAAAAGCAAGTTCTACAATTTGGTATATTAGAGTTCTGCCTGTGAGAGGAAAAAGATGGACAAGCAAAAAGAAAAGGCCACTTAAAAAACAACTAGAAAGGAAAAGGAAGAACGTTACTAACTCATTTAAAGTAAGCATAACATCCCCTTGCTAACAAGTCAGATTTTTATAACAGCAACCAAAACGCACTGTCTCGAGAAAAGTAAGACGACAACAGAAAAAGAAGTTAAGACCAAAACCAATATTGACTGGAGCTTGGCCATGGAGGCCTTTGGCCGGCCATCACCAGGCTGCTGACAGAGAGGGACACAAAGAGAGAGAGAAAGAATCTTATGAAATCAAAGAAGAGGGAGGAGAAGTAGCCTTGCCTTCGGCATTCAATGATGCCACCTCAAATCAAACAGAGCACGGGGGACTTGAACAAGAAGAATGCCCCAATCTTATGGGGAAGTCAATAGCTCCATTTCTTTCTTTTACCAGACGCCAAGTGGTGCGTTTATCTTTGCTCTTGATCGAGCTTTGTTACTCTAACTACAAATACCCTATTTAAGGAAAACTAACCTAAAAACAGTAGGATTTTAAATGAAATAAAAGTGCTTTAAATAATGTTTTGAACTTTCTAATATTTCAAAACTTGTTTGTACAGATGGTTTTTCATTTATTTTAACACGTAAAACTGAATGATCTGACATGTTGAGTTGTTTTTGACAACTATGGTTCTGAAGCTCAAATTTCTTTTGCAGCTGAAATTTGGTTGCAATACATCGGAAGATCATCAATTTGTCCGGGGTATCCCAATATATGCCATCAGTCAGGTCCTTGAGAAAATTATATCTGGTGCAAAAGGGCCGTCTCTTCTCATAAATGGAGTCAAAAGGCCAATGCCACTTATTAGAATTTTAGAGGTTGAACTTTATCCTACATTGCTTTCGAAGGCTCGGAGTTTTGGGCTGAGCAATTATTGGATCCAAGTAAGCTTTCTACATGACACTGAAAATTTTCTATTTTCCTTTGAGTTAATTCCTTTTTTTCTTAATGTGCAATGTAGATTCCTTAGTCTATTCTCAGAAGGGCTTCTTTGTTATTCTTAAAAAGAAGTGTTTCTTTTTCTTCTTATCATTAATGTTGGTTTATTTGTCAATTAAATGCAATAAATGTGACTCTGCATCTTGTTTCCTGAAGCATTTTCTTAATGGTGTGACCAGAAGTATTCTGGTAAGCAAGGACAATGGGACGGATTTGGATCTCCTGTCCCATTTTGGTGTCTCATTCCCTTTCCCACCACTAAAATTTTGACACAGCATTAAAAGTTTTCTCCTCACTTTTAGCGGTGTTATAGCCCTTCATGTCATCCCCATGGATCCCAAATTTAGTCAGTGAGGCTATTGAAAACTGAAAGATTAGATCAAGAACAACGAAGAGAATAAATGAAGAATTAAGGAGTTACTGAATATAATTTCTCATCAGACATCCTTGCATAGACATTGCTCCCTCAATTCATTGATGTTTACTCTCAGATCTAGGAAAAAATTACAACAGATAACCTTCTATCTTTGAATTTTCTTTCCACTGCAGTGGCTCCTACAATTTCAAGTACAAAAGTTTTAGGGCTTTGAACTATCTTAGTATTGCACAGTTTGAAGATCCCCTGGTGAACCCAAAAGGCATCATATCTCCATCTTCTCCATTGATAATCCTAGACATCATCCTTCTGTCCTGCGGACCGACAATTTAAAACATGCCTGTTACAGCCCCAAACTTGTGGATTGCGGTGATGGTCAGAACATAAACTATTTTTTCTACATCCGATGCAAACAAGAATCCTATTGCGGTATTTGGTTTAACCCGATCTATTAACTTGGGGCTGTTTCTTGAGGTCGGTTTTAGTCAATATGGGGATCTGCTCAGCATTTCAGTCTGAGTGGCTATGGAGGTTGAAGCAAATGTAAGGTCTGTCATGGGTTTGTAGAATATTTTTGTAATTTTGTGTTCTTAATTGGTGTCTGAGAGTGGAGATATGCATTTTGATTCAGTTTTGGAGATGGAAGGCCAAGAGATACTGACAGGAGAAAGAGGTGAGTTATGAGGGTGTTAAGTTTTGAATGAAAAAGATGAGTTAATGAGATGCCATGTGTTGATATTTGATTGAGGGGACATGAATTGCGACATGGAAATGTAACAGGAGATACCGAATTTGATTGGAACAAATTATTAGATTACAGGTAAAAATTGTAGAGCGGATTGAGGCACTCTGAACTATTAATCGTACTTACTTGGCCAATTGTTGTCAAAACCCTCTGAGTTCCTGAGTATGGCCATTGTACCCTTCATTTTAGATGGACTTTTTGTAGATTACAATTTCTGTAACATGATTTAACATTCCGAGCCAGACCTAACGGTATAATCTCCCTCTTGACTTTATAAGCTGTATTTCTGAATTGTTCTTTGCTTGGCTTCTACTTTCAATTGGATGTCATCATTTGTCTATTACTGATCTTGGTTAAAAATCTTTGTAGGCTCTTGTCAAGAAAGATCCAGTTAGACGACAGGTTTTACGTGTTAAAGGTTGTTTGGCTGGATCAAAAGCTGAGAACCTTTTAGAACAAGGAGATATGGTCTTGGCAATCAATAAAGAACCAGTTACATGCTTCGGCGATATTGAAAATGCTTTCCAAGCTTTAGACAAATCTGATAACAATGATGGGATGCTTAACTTGACAATATTTCGTCAGGTATATGAATATGTGTTTCCTCTTGTGGCCAAAAATGTTGGATGGTTAAAGAATGCACTTTCCTGTTGTATATTTGAAGCTGTGGTATCAGTGCGCATTAATTGTCCTAAAGAGATTTATTTGCATGGTCTTCCAGGGACATGAAATTGATATTCTTATAGGAACAGATGTTAGGGACGGAAATGGCACAACTCGTGCAATTAACTGGTGTGGCTGTATCGTTCAGGATCCTCATTCAGCAGTGCGCGCTCTTGGATTTCTTCCTGAAGAAGGTCATGGTGTTTATGTGGCAAGGTGATTTCCCCTTTGATTGTAAGCGTGTTCTTTTTTTTTGTCCTTCTTTCTTTGTGAGCTGAGAAGTGAGAACCCTCTGATTGAGAGTTGTTCAAGCCAAAAAGAGGTTAGAGGTCTTCATTCAGAAATGGTACAGAGGACACCAGTATGTCAAAAATTGGTGTGACCATTACATTTTTGATATAGCACTTAGCACATTCAACTGGAAGTTGGTTGTAAAAATTTGCTAATTTCTTGTTAGCTGCAATTGAAGGGGCATTGTTCTTGCCTCTGCTAACTCAAAAATACGGCTGATTTATAGACTGTCCAGTTGAAACCAGTTTTGGATTGATATATGCGTAAATTGAAGATGACCACTTAGTTTAGGCCAACCTAGGTATTTGCTGCCTATTTAAGTTAAACAATTTGTAAAACAACAGTTATTTAAGTTATCCACCCAACAACATCCCCTCTAAAAAAAAAAAAAAAAAAAAAAAAAAAAAGAGAGAGAGAAAAAAAAAAGGGAATTATCTGTGAGTTGGCATTTGCAAATTTATCTAATGACTGATTCTTACAAAATTTGTTGATTTTCCAGGTGGTGTCATGGCAGTCCAGTGCATAGATATGGTCTATATGCTCTTCAGTGGATAGTTGAAATTAATGGAAAACCAACTCCTGATTTAGATGCTTTTGTTAATTTGACAAAGGTATAAACTCACTGTTACATTTACAACTTGATATCATATTTATCCTTTACTTTCTTTTCCTTTTTCTCTTTCCCCATTAGACTTGAGATATATGCATGTAGGTTGGGTTCTTAATTTTTAGTAAAAATTATGAGATTTTGGAACTGATACTGCACGAGACTTAAGTCTCAACCTTTTGTGTATCTTCATTGTCGTACCAATAGCCAAATACACTGCTACTAACTAATATTCCATTTTGGGAGAAGTATCATGAAAAGCTTTAGGATTGTTTACAGAAGCTAGTTCCATCATTAAATGACTAGCATATGTTGCTCCTTTATGCAGTAGAGTAGTTCTTTGGATCCAGAAAAATGCTAATTATGGTACTTGTATCTGTTGAGAGAAGAGCATCTTATTTGTACCTGGAGAAACGGTAGTGTCTCAGTAATGGCCGTTGGTTGTTCTTAAGAATGGAATTGTTCTTAAATTTTGTAATTATGTTTTCTTGAATTGGTAACAGGAACTGGAGCACGGTCAGTTTGTTCGTGTAAAAACAGTCCATCTAAATGGGAAACCTCGTGTCCTAACATTGAAGCAAGATTTGCATTACTGGCCAACATGGGAATTGGTATTTGATCCAAACGATGCAATTTGGCATCGCAAGATAATCAAGGCAGTGAACTGTAGTAGTGTATGAACCAAAGCCTTATCATTCTGCTGAACACGTTCCTGTGGAAATGTAGCAAGAGAGCAATAAAAGGTCTTCAGCAGCAGCATCTTAGTGGTCCAGACTTGGAATTGGTAAAGCTGCATTTAAGGTGTGACATTTTTATGGGATTTATGGGTTATCCACTGGATTGCTTGGCATTCTCAATACTATACTAGTGAAGCTTATGTGGGCAGCTCTATTTCAATAATTTGAGTAGGTTCCTTATATATCATATATTTGGAAAACATAAATGTGAAACCTTGATACAAATAAATAATTATGAGATTAGTAAAAAAAAAAAATTAAAAATGTTATCTTTACCCCATTACATTTATTAATATATGCAATTCTCCTTATAGAGACCATACGGCTTGAGTTTCCAAATTCTTTAATGTGACCATTTGCAAAATAAATAAATAAAATTCTAGATCTTTTATTATTATTATTTTTTCAAATGGAATTATTTGAAATTGAAAACTAGAAATGTTTATTTTCATCACTGAACAAAATATAATTGTTAAAGAGTTTTGAAAAACAAAAAAAATAAAAAACATTGACAGCCACTTTTCACTTAAAAGAGGAAATTATGCGTGCAAGCCATAACAGAATATAGATTCGAATGAGGAAACAGTGGTCATTAACCTAACCAATGACATTTATTTTGAATGTGCTAAGCTCGAGTTCACTGTCTTGCAAAAGTGGCACTCTAAAGATATTTTCCGCAAGTTAGAAGTGTACTAGAAGCCAAATTCATACTAGTAGCAATTATATATCCTCCTTAATATTCATTCGTACTAGTTCAATTTAGGCACGTGCCTAATTAAAATGTATAGAAATGAACAATTAAAAATCAGTATTATCTCACCCCATGAGATCTCTGGTTCAGAAAGGGGGAAACAATAATAATATATAAAATTATAAAAAATAAAAAACTTGAAGAACTATAATTATTAATAAACAAAAACGGAAAAAATCAACAAAAAACATGTCTATAATATGTAGGACTATAAATTGGGGTTTTAGCATGAATATAACTATTGCAAAAAGAAAGAGAATATATAGAGGGCAAACGGAAAAAATAAAATTAAGCATTGATATTTGATTAAATTCATAATCATTAATAATATTCTAATAAAGAAACCATGTTCCAGATCTCATGTATAATAACTAAAATTATTAATTTAATTGAACCAATAACAAAACCATGCATGGCATCATGCTGATGATCAAGACCATCCAATATCCATGAGCAAGTAGCTGGGTTTCAGCACCTGAACAACTTGGTGGTGGAGGAGGCATCCTGAACCAATATGGAAAATATGGTAGCATTGGGTTAGGTGGTGGAGGAGGAGCAAACTTATTGTTCATGGTGGATCCACCTGGCACTGCTGGCGCATCATGATGATTACAATAATCATCATCAGATGAAGGTGGTTGAGAATTCATTGGTGGTGGTGGTGGCGGCATCTGCTTTGATTAGCAACGGTGGCGGTGGAGGTGGAAGCACTGGTGGACATTGGGTTGTGTTAGTTGTTGGTGATGGTGGTGGTGGTGGAGGTGGAGGTGGCATCTGTGTTGATAGCGACGGTGGTGGTGGAGGTGGAAAAACTGGTGGGCATTGGGTTGAGTTAGTTTGAGGTGGTGGTGGCGGCGGCAGTGGAAGACAAGAATTAGCGCATAATCCCTGTTGAAAAGATGGAGGGGAATAATTATATGGTGCAGCTTGACGATCAGGGAGTACAACATCGTGGGGAAAAGCCGTAACATTCACCAATGTCATGGCGAATATGATGAGGGAATGGATTGCTTGGTTGAATCTTTGAACCATGGACATGGTATTGGAGTAAAGGGATACAAAGATATGATGAGAAAGGTGGGAATGTTGAAAACGGTGGCTGAAATACTTTAGTAGAAGCTAGGGCTTTGTCAGAAAATTAGGTAAGTAGGTTTTTCTTAATTAATTTATTTTTATTTTTATTTTATTTTTATTCTTAAAAGTGAAACTTACACCAAATTATATATATATATATATATTCTCCTGAGATTATGCAATTTTAAGATTTAGAAATTTGATATTCCTCTCCCTTAAATATTGTCACACAAACAAAATAGGAGATGAGATATTCTTAGTTAACTATGATTAATTCACAAATTTGAATAAAAAGTAATAAAAATAATCAAATATTTGGAGCCTTTGAAATTTTGGATGGCTTTATATAGGTCACACCCATACGATCATTGATCATAGCAGATAGATTAAAAAAATAATGAGATTATTACTATTTGAGAATTTTTTGTCGTGTTATTTAATTTTATGTTTCATTAGGTAAAATTAGAATTTAAGGACTTAATTAGTAAGTAGTATGCTAGTAGATTTTATATTATTTACTTTTAAGTTCTAGCTGGGTTTTACAGTGTGGCCTGTATAAAGGCATGCATGTTATGTAATGTTTTGGTACCTTTTGGCCAAAACTGAAAATTGAGTATTGCAGATTACAAGCTTGTCTCCCTTTCATCTACGTCTGTCTCCCTCCTTTTCGTGCTTAAGACCTATTCCTGGTTTTTTTCTCGTTATATTTTCCCATATTCCAATTATTGTTTTATATCAAATTTTAGTAACAGAGTCAAAATTCCTATTTCTCACACAAAAAACCACTAAAACCCCTAAACTACTAGAATTTAACAATTTTGTGACAGACACATTCCGTCACTGTGATGTCGCAAAGAATTCATACTTCTTCAGTTTGTGACTGCATATCCATAGCAATTTTGTCACTAAATCGGTTGCATTTTTACAATAATTTCGTTACGAATATGCGGCATATTTAGATTTATTTATACAAAATTGTCATTAAAATTTCTTAGATTTTGCAATCTGGGCTTATTTTTAATCAGTTTTCTCATATGGTTTTTATACACACAACCATTAACATCAGACATATATGAATCCAAAATATAATCAACAATAACCATTAACATCAACCAAAACTTCAACCAAAAAAAAGAATTAGAAATGCTAATAAAATATAGTTGCCTATTTTTTATTTGGATGATTGAGTGATGTATTTTTATGAGAGAACCTCTCACTATTGGGACTCACCTCGATTTGAGTCCCACTTGTATTATTAGGCAATTAATTATAATTAATTAATAATTTATTGAGATTAATTGCACTATTGTAATAAAATCATCAATCATTTCAATTAAGATAATTATTATTGTAATTATAATTAATAGAGTTAAGGTCTAATGTACTCATAAGTAATTCCTTAATATGTATAAGAGAAGCTGCCAAACTGAGAAAATAGCAAGCTCCATTTATTATTGACCGATGCTCTTGATCAGAACAAAGTTAACCCTACCTTATTATTAATTAGAAATAATATGAGGCTTTCTTTGCATTTCTATTTTTGTTATGTTTTAGAGAATCCAGCATTTAATTTGATTCTCAATGTGAGATCTTTACCCTTTGGTTATCTTACTTTGTTATAATTATTCAATAACAATACTAAATGTTCATGCTTTTGATGGTGTGTTCATTACTTTATAATTATCTGATATATGTAGACACACATTGAGAATACAAAGATATAATTATTTTTTAGTTATGCTATACAGAGATAATTTTAATAAATAAATCGTATTTATTTAAATTGATTATTATAATATAATAATTCAATTATGCTAAGAGTACATTTATTTTTATTTAAAATTATTTGATTATAATTTATAATCAAATTATAATTGAGTTTTAAATTATGTAACAATATAAAGTGTTTGGTAAGAATTTTTTATAATTTATGAAATTAATTATTAAAATTATATTTGTATTTGATAAAATAATTTTTTTTATTAAAATTATCAAACATGGGTACGTATTGAAGTTAAGTTATGGCGTGCGAGTGACGTGTTAAAAGTATTGTGTATTATTTATGAAAATGATAGGGACATAATAATTTTTTAGTTGATCAAACCTGATTATTAAGAAATTGATTATAAACGAGAAAAATAAGCATCAATTCCTTACTATTTTTTTTTATTATAATCACAAAAATTTAAAAATAATCAAATTATAATTTAAAAGAATTTATAACCAAACACCGTCCAAGTTTTTCATATATATGATTATTTTCTTTCAATCTAAAAAATAGGTTAAATTTGATGGAATCAATCATTAGTAACTGAACTACTCATGGTAGAGGAGAGACAATAGCACTGATCAGTCTCTGACAGCTTGAACGTGCAACAATGTTGTTATTGGCTAATATAAATGCACATTCAAAATGTTAATCATACACAAATTAGAATGACTGCACAATATGCAACTGACAACTTTTAACTTAGATTGATTTAATTTGTAAAGTTAATATATGTGAAATTGTGGCAAAAATACTTTAGTTCCAGGATTATTATTTTTTTCCTTCATAAACTCATAATATATATGATTAGTTTTATTATAAAGTATTATTTTCATTGGGACTAAACTATTTTTGAATGAAATTCGTTCAAATTAACAATTTAACTAACGTGAGTGTTACATGCTTGTTTTTTTTACCAAAAGTCACCCAAATCTCTAACATTTTTTTTAAAATTTGTCTATCTTCTTTCTATCTTATATCTATACTTGGGTAATTTTTTGGGAAGAAACATGTGTTGTTCCTGCAGAGTTACAAGTGTTTGTTTGGATAGCCAGATTCCGTTTAAAGATAGTTTAGTTCAAATGATAATTAAGGCCAGAAAGCCTTTGAGATAAAATGAACAATATGTATGAGTTTGTGAAAAAGTCATATCATAGGAAAAAGTGTACTCTAATTATAAGAAAATACAATATTAATAATAATTTAAATGTATCGTAAATATGCTATTGCTAATAACGAGAATCAGTGATAGGAATTAAACTTTCAACAACTGGGTAGTAATTAAATAAAATATATAAATTCAGTCATCGATAATTACAAGCAGCAGGCTTTGATAATTAATGTGATAAAGTTTAAAGAAATTATTTGCGACCGTTTCAATAGTTAACAAAGAAAATCTAGTTGCATATAACTATATATAGAATTTATAATACAATATTACATGACTCAAATTCTAATTTAAATTATTAAGTGAAACCTCAAAAATAAGTTTTTGTCTTAATCTTTAAGATTCATTTGTATATCAAATTATCAATTTAGAGAATGATTTGGCTGAATTATAGACACAATCTTAATGCACCACTAATTATTAAAGAAACAAAAAAAGAATGCCTCAAATGGGAACTCACATATAATATGAAAGAGTCAATGATGAGGAACCATTGCAGAGAGAGAAAAAAGAAAAGAAAATAGATGGTGTACCTACCTCTTACTCTGACATAGAGTTCAGAGGTAATGTTGCTGCAAAAGAGCAAGGTGGGATATGGATGACAAGTAAAAGGGCCAGCTAGCAGACTGAAAGAGGAAGAGATGGCTACTTGTTGGCCCGTATCTTCAATGGTGCAAACTTGGAAGTTTACAGTAGTTGGGGCCCTTCAATGCCAGGTTCGGCATAAATTTGATTAGAAATATTGACTAATTCATCTGTTGTAACTGTCTCACATTAACTCAGAAGATATTAGAACGTGTAGTTCAAGTGGCATTACCTAATATTTTCTATTGGTAATATTATTTCTCAATTCTCTTCCTCTACACTTCCCTCCTTATATCAGCAAAAAAAAAAAAAAAAAAAACAAGAAATCAATTTCAAGCAAATTTCTTCCATTTTCCAAACTAAATCATGTCAGAAATGGGAAACTACATATTAAAGATGTGCATGTGAATTTGCTTGGTCTCTGGCTCTAAGTCAATACCATAAATGGCTTTTCTATTGTTGGCCTGAGTTTTGAGGTTGATATTAAAATTTGAGGTAGCTGTCATGGTCATGTTACAGTTCATCATGGTACACATATTGAAACTTGCAAGTACTTGCTAAGCATTATTTCGTAGAGCATAATTAAACATATTTATCGTGAAACTAATTTTTATGCAGATACTTTAGCTAAGCATGAAGTGAAAAGATACTATTCTTGTTGTTATTATAATTATGTTCCCGAGTTGTTTTTTTTTTTTTTGTGCTTTCATGTATGATTTTAAAGGAAATAGGTTCCCTCGATTATGTTGTATCAACTTCTTTGATTTAGCAACGAATTCCATTTTACCCACACAAAAAAAAGCCAAAGAAAATACTGCACAATTTGAATATTCATGTGTTAGGGCCTCATATTATTCAAGAACGATGAAGATATACAATCTGTGAAAATCATGCCTCTCTAACAAGGCTAATCTGAAATAAGAAAAAATATTAATACAAAATTGATAAATAATTTGGGTGAACTTATTGAAATTCTTGTCTGCAAGATTATCAATTTAAAAATTATTCTGCTTCACATTAACAGATTAAACAAATAAATAGGTGTCCTTTCACATCAAAACCAATAATTTGGTACCAATAGAGACAGAGCAAGGATTTTTGAAAAGGAACTTTGTTATTATTGAGAAGATATGAAAAAAAAAGCTAGTTAAGAACAAGGTAACAAATTAATTGTCCTTTCCATATCTTCAATTGGACAATTAGAACAACTTAGCTTCATGAAGAAGTCATCCAAACAGCATCATAGCTGATAGCAATCCCCAACAAGCAAAACCCAGCAAATTCATTGCTCTGTCTCTGGTAGCACTTCCATAATAGTATTCCCAATTGTTTCCATACCCTGGAACACCTGTCACATAAATGAACCTCGGAGGCGGCGGTGGCAATGGATTATAATTCTGTGATGCAGGATTCTTCGGAGGCATCGCTGGTGGCGGTGGTGGCGATATCAATGGAGGAGGAGGTGGTGGTGGTGACTGCTGGTCACATGGGTTCACACAAGGACAACTTCCACACTTGATTTCAGTATCTTTTGGCTGAGGCACCGCTGTCTGATCCAATTTCTCAGAAATAGAGGCATCAATTGGGTATGAAAATGAAATGCAAACAAGGAACATAAAAGTTTTTTGAGAGCTCCAACTCCAACCATGTGTTGGACAAGCCATTTTCTGAGTAAGGACGTTCCTTTTGGGTCTAGAAGTGAAAATATGTGTATGAAATAGAGAATATGAAGAAGGGTCTTGAAGTTTTGGGGTGGTTTTGAGCTTACGTTTGGTGCAAGGAATTGATGGAAAAAGCATGTCATTGGGTTAAGTAAATTTTGATTAAATTGGAAAATGCAGAGTGGAGAAGTGAGAGAGACTTGTTATAATGAATGTTTTTTGATGGGATGTGCAACTCTTTTGAAAGCGAATTGCATGTGGTAGTTGTAAATGTAGGGGACCATATGTCTACCTTTTTTTTTTTTTTTTTTTTCCATTTGGGATTTTGGGAATAGTCATTTTAGTGCTAGCTAGTATTTCAATTAGTTTCAAGGGGTTTAACAATTTTAAATGAGATGGGTTTCTTTTGTCAATGATGAGTCCTCTTTCTTTTGTTTTAGAGTGGTCGAATAAAGAATTTGAAGTTAAAATATCAAATGGACATATTTTATTCTCTATTGTGCTATAAAGTATACATGAGAAGAAATCAAATTGAGCTTTGAAGATATAAAAATTGATTTTTCAGATTAGAAAGGACTCTAGCTAGCGGTCTTACTTGCAATAGATAATATTGCTTTGCATCGCACCAACCACAAAAAATAGAATGTTCCCTGCACTTTGCATAAAGTGAAAGGCTGGCAGTATTCTAGCTTCCACTTAGATAACCAATTATTGAAACATAAAATGACTTGCTTCCACTTATTCATTTTAGTTAGTCATGTCTCATAGTTACATTATCAATTACAAAATATTTTAGTTAATCAAATTTATTGTCAATCCGATATTAGTTAAACCGCCAACTTACGTTGAAATAGGTAAATACAAAGATTTAGTACATTCACAATGAAAAAGTGATATATAACCATTTTCTAACAAAGAAGACTAAGAGAATCATATACCTGCAAAAGGGTGAAAAGGTTTACCTTTTAACTTTGTGATATCAACCACTCTTTCACCAGAAGGAATTCTTGTGTAACCCAACGTAAGTTAAGAATCATTGATTAATTACTGCAGCAAATGTAAAGCATTCACCAATATTGAATTACTTAGTAGTAAAGTATTTAAATATTCCACAATATTATCTATTTTCATGTCATGTCTTTAGGATCTAATATTTCACAATATTACTTATCTATATTCAACTCTTTAAAGAGTGAGAAAGAAGACAAAAAATTAGGAATTAAAAGCCCATGCCAATTGATGAGTGATTGAGAAGCATCAAGCCCACTCATTGTGAAAAGACTTTATGTTTTATACACCAAATTTAATTATTTTATTTTAATGAAATAAATTAAATAATTTTTATTCTAATGAAATAAATTAAGTGGGTGTTTTTTTTGGGCAGAATAAAGTGGGTTACTAGACAGAGATATCAGTAAGTAAAATGGTTCTTTCTTAGGCTCAATTGTTGTTCAAGTCTATGAAGATATGGCAATAATTTTATTTATTTTGTGCTTAAGCATTATCTTTCCGGGATCTTTTATTTATTTATTTTTAATTTGGTCTTATTTTTTAAAATTGAATCGTTAGTTAAATTATTTCCATTAAATTGAGAAAGAATTTTAGCAAAATAGTTTACAGTGTTAGAAATTTCATGTGTGGGCTGTCATTAATTGTATGGTTTTGTTTTAATAATAAAACGGGCTTAAGGTTTGGTCCATTTGAGACATGCTGGTAGAAGCCCATATAGTTTATGTGATTATTTGGGATAGGGCTTAAGCACACTTCTTATCTGATTAGATGTGGATTGGCAGTAAGTGTGGGCTGAGTGACTTTAGGAGTCTTTAATGGGAGGACTCTTAGGGTTTTATCTAATATGAAATAGCTAGGTCCCCTCTCCTCTCTATATATACGCATCTTGCCCCATTGAGAGTTGCTATCAGAAAATATATAGAGTATGGAGAGAAAGATCTGGCTATGTGAGCAATTACTGAGGCGTGCTTGCTGAGATTCCAAATATCTGCTGCTATAGCTCAATCAGATACACAAACTTTATTATTAATGTGTTCTAAATTCATGTATGAGATCCTGTATAAAATTTATAACATGTGGTATCAGAGCCTAATTTACATAGATTTAGAACCTTGAAATTAATTTAATTGATCTAAAATAATAGGGTTCATTTAAGTCAGATTCTTATACTCAAAAATCGAAATCTTAAATGTATGAAATTGAATTCCTAACATTAGGGGTTTTGTTCCTTTTCAAAATATCTTTAATTTGATATATTATTTGTATGATTTCATCAACTATAAGTTGAGAAATTTGGATTTTAAGATTCGGTTTGACATAAAAACGAATTTTAATTTTTGGATTAGAAAAGTTATGATTTCATGTTGTTTTGATCTATTATGATCATGGGTTTTACCTCTAGCATGTTTCTATACTCATTAGAAACTAATTGGATGTGTGAAATCACATAATTTTTAGAAATTCGAATTAAAATATTTTTGGGTTCAAGTTAGGGTTCATAATTTTTCAATTTAATTGATTGACAATTTTTCTTGATATATAACATTAAATTGTTAGAGAGTTTTTGATAGAATACTAATTTAAAACAAAACCCATACAAAATTTTTGAGAAAAACTCTAAAAATTGTGGTGAAAATCTCACTTTTTTGAAAACGGGTCAAAAAGATCCAAATATATACAGAACAGGTCAAGTTGACCCAGCTAGAGGTTGAAGAAGGTTCAACCAGTCTTGAGCAAATCCCACTCGCGTCAATGGAGAGTGAGATTCACCCTTGGTCTTCCGGTAGTCTTTTCTTACCAAATTTTTTATGATATTTTTTATTTGAATTTTCCAATTTTATGGTATGGTTATATTTGAAAAATTATATGCATAAATTATAGTATTAGTATATACTATTATGTTATGTTTAAAACTAATATAATTGCACATATTTAAATGTTGAGGCTTGTTGGATTTACATTTTTTATATGTTTTAAAACTAAAATCATTAGGTACTCTCCTTAATTAGAGATAAATATTATCGTACTCTCATGTTTTTAAAACATGTGTTAGTAGAAACTTTTGTTTTGATTCAATTTTGTTTAAAGTTTGCAACATGCATTAAGTGATCATTTGAGACACTTTTGAATAGTATTTCAGTTAAGAGTGATAAATTGGAGTAATTAAATTTTCCCAGCTTGAAAAATCTTATAGGTTTATATAGGTGGTTGCCACCAAAGTGGTCTATCTGTATAGATTTGTGAGATTTTCGAAAGCTATAGTACGGGATATTTCTTAAATTATTGTATATAATTTCCTGCCCAAAGGGGGTTATTATATACTTTACTTTTGAAAATTACATGAAACATATGGTTTGGGGTATACTGGCCTAGAAGGTTTATCTGCCCAAAGGGGATAGACTTTTCGAAAGCTAGGATACTCTAATTTAAGTTTCATGGGTTGATCATGAGATCCTAATAACATGTTACATTCTCTGCCCAAAGGTGAGTTTGTAATGATGCACTTTGGATTCATGTAAAATAAATTCTTATTCTTGATCATTTAGTACCCATTTTGATTAACATATTGCATTCCTGGCTTAGAAGGTTTATCTGCCCAAAGGGGATGGACTTTATGAAACTTGGGATGCTTTCGTGTTTTGGCTTCATGGGTTGAAGTGAGATCTTAATGGCATGTTGCATTCTCTGCCCAAAGAGGAGTTTGCAATGATGCGCCTTGGAATCATGAAGAATAAGTTTTATTTTTGTTATTAATTACTCTAATTCTTTGGCATGTTGCATTCTTTTATTTTGAATCATCACATTTGTTGTTAGCATTGATACTTAAAAATAAATTTTTGGAAAATGGGAGAAATCTAATAGGTTAAGCCTTATCCGTCTCAAAATGTCTATCTCTTAACACCTCATGAGTGGTTTGTCTGAAACTGAGGGTGGCTTTTAAGTTTCTCAGTTCAAATGTAGATGTAGCAAGTACCTTTAGGGTAAGTTAAAACATATTTACCATAAGAAAATCAGGATGCTGAAAGGCATGGTAACAGTCAGAAATCTAATGTGGGCAGTTCTAATGTTTGTCATGAAAATGGACCTATTGTGCTTCTAGTAAAGTTCAAGAGGTTATGTGAAGACATATTGCCTTAAATTCATGTTTTGATTATAAAACCAAGAAATGTGTTTAAAAGGAACTTAAGCGTATTAAAGATAAAACATTGAGTCTTGAATGACGTCAAAATGGATTCATTAGAGTAGTTTTTTTTTATGACTCGAAAGTCATTTTAAACATATAGGTGGAATTTGATTTTAATTTCCTTACTGGACAAAATGGTCATTTTATTTTTGATTTGGATAATTTTAAAGTTCAAATGTTTTAAAATTTAAAATTTTTGGTGGATGTGTTTAACTCCTCCAAAAGTAATACTTCTCATTTCAAGAAAATTTATTTCCAAAATATTTCTAATTAAAGAAAAATCCTAGATATTTTAGCATAAACATCTAGGTCAAATTTAAGAAAAGAGATAACAATCTCATAAAAGATATTATTCCCTTTACTTATTTTGGAAACTTAAGGTTTTGGGTTAAGTGCGTCAAAAGTAAATTGACCAAAATAATGAAAAATGGGAAAAATTATATTTTATGTCTCTTAGAGATTTTTCACACTGATTTTAGTGAATTTTATTCCACCGATTGGCACGAAAAATATATATATATATATTTTTATCACTTTCATTGATAACTTTTCCCGTTTTGGTTTTTATACTTGATTAAGTAAAATTCTGATTGTCTTGAAAATTTTAAATTTGCAAAATTGAAGTTGAAATACAATTGGGAAAAGTTATTAAAACTTTAAGATATGATCGTGGTGGTAGTATTATGGAAAACATGATGTTGATATACATGAGATTGTTTGCTAGGTACATACTAGAGTGTGGGTTTTTAACCCATTATACCATGCTTGGTAGCATTGAACAAGTGTTGTGACTGAAAGGCATACTTGTATCTTTAGGGACATGATTAGAAATATGATGAATGTGTCAAACTTCTCTGAATACTTTTAGGGTAAAGTCCCTAAATAATTGGGTTATCAGTAAATCAAGGTTTAAAACACCTTTTTAACTTGTAGGCTGGGAGAAAATCTAGATTGAACATTTTTCGTGTCTAAGGTTGTCAAACTGAAATAAAATTATATAGCACTCGTTATATTTTCTACTCACTGTTGCTTTACTAGTTATCTAAATCATTTTAAGGGAGATATGTTCTATCCACACGTGAAACCAAGATAGTAGTATCTCACACTGCTAAATTCTTAGAATTTGATTTGTTGAGTTGAAAAGGTTTTCAACTACTAGTAAAGAAAGAAGAATAAATTTGTCATATTTCATATATATATATCTTGTCACTAACTACATCACGTAACATGTGGTGAGAATAGGTGATGGGGAAAGTTAAGAATAATTGAAAATGCATCACCTATTCTAGTTAAAATTGTCGCCTTTGTTTTTGGTGTAGCTCCATAACATTTGAATATAGTTGCACAAGCACCTGTCTCCTTAACATTTGGTGTATGGGAGTTGGTTGAACTTTCGTGGTCTTCTATACTCATTGGGTGCAAGTGAATTTGTAAGATTAAGAATAATTCAAATCAGGAGATTGAGTGTTTCAAAGTAAAGCTTGTAATTGTAAGGTTTTTCACTCAAAAAAATGTGTCATTTTAGCGAGACTTTTTCTACTGTCTTAACTAAAATAAAAATATAATAAATAAATAAAATTCTTTTGGGTGATCATGACCTTAGTGACTTATTTATCGACCTTGAGTTATTTCAGATGGATGTGAAAACATCTATCTTGAATGGAAACCTTATAAAGCATGTTTACATAGTGAAGGTTTCAAATAGAATAGAGATAATAATATTATTTGTATGTTTAACAAATCAATCAAATAGTCGTCAATAAGCATTTAGATAATGGTTATTGAAATTTTGATGAGGTAGTCACCTCTTTTATTTATGTTAAGAATAAGGTTGATAAATGAATATACACTAAGGTCAGTGGGAGCTAGTTTATCATATTGATTTAGTAACACTGATTTAATGAATATATCTTAAAGTCAGTGGGAGCAAATTTATCATATCCTGATAATGGTCAATGATATCTTCCTTGTTATCAATAGTGATATTAACTTATTTTGTGAGACAAAATTGATGTTGTCTAAGCCTTTGGCATGAAGGATATCAGGGAAACATTTTTTGTTCTTGGTGTTGAGATACACCGGATTAGATCTCACCCTTGTTAGGTTTTCTCTAGTAAACCTATATTGATATAGTGTTTATAAATTCAATATATATAAATGCAAGACTGGGGATGTGCCTGTTGTCAAGAATGACAAGTTTAGTTTAAATTAGTATCTCGTTAATAAGTTTCAGAGAAAGTCCATGAGAAATGTGTTTCATGCTAATGCAATTGGAAGCTTGTATGTTTTGATTTGTACTAGCTCTGACATTGCTTTTGCAGTGAGAGTTTTTGACACAGTCAAATCCAAGATCAGTATATAGGTTATGAAGTATTTACAGAGAACCAAAGTTTTATGCTAATGCATATAATGATTGAGCACCTTCAATTAATTGGTTACTCTAATTCTGACTTTGCTAATTGCAAAGATGATCTTAAATCTACTTCAAGATATATTTTCATGTTAATTTTGGGAGATATATCTGGAATTGTTCCAAGCAAAAGCTTCTTTCACTATACAAGCATAGTATGTGGTTGAATAACATGATAATTTATCTTTGTGTGATTGTCTCGATTTTAAAATGCTTAAGATCTATTATAAAAATAGTTCTACCGTGTTCTTCTTAAAAAATAATAAGATTTCTAGTGAATCGAGAGGCGATGACTAGAGATTTTATGAAAAATAAATAAAAATGAGACATTGTTTTTGAACATACTGATACAATAAACTGTTGGCAGATCATTTAACCAAAAAACTTAATACTGGGATTTTTAAAAAGTCATGTTGATAACATGAGTAATATGGAGTCCTTTGATGTTTTTGGTTAGTGGGAGTTTGCGTTGTTTTGTTCAAACTAGCTAGCATGTTATATATGCTATTTTATGTTTGTTTACATCCTTGTTGGATGGTATGTTTTAATAATGAAAATAATAGTTATTTTCATTATGATATGATTGATATTGTAAGTGCACATATGGTTATTTATGACATGTCATTGCATTAAAATCTTAAGACTTTGTGTCTGTCTTAAGTATGACGGTTTTGTCAATTTGGAGGTATATCTCAAATGACACTAATTGGATATCTCGATATGGTTGTTGAGACATACAAGCTTAAAATTAAGCTTAAGTGATTTCTACTGCTTTGGAAAGCATTCAGTTTTAATGAAATCACTTGGAGGACCGACAATGAAAATAGCATATGTTGATCACATTTAGATGCTATTTTTCTTGCTACACTACCATATATAGATCCATTGCAGATTAAGTTGTTGACATTTGTAACCATGGATTGGTCTTGTGCCGTTTAAGTGGCACAATGATTGTCATGATTCAGTGTTAATAACTTAGTTGGGCTGGATTGTTTGAAGTGAGTCTCAGGACCTAAATTTTTCTTTTAAAATTGTGGCCATATAAAAGTTATACCTTGCCTGAAAGTCGTTTTCTAAAAATATATTTTTCAATTTTTTTAAAACTAAAATTAATGATTGCCCAAGTGGGAGGATGTTAGAAATTTCATGTGTGGGCTGCCATTAATTGTATAATTTTGTTTTAATAATAAAACGGGCTTAAGGTTTGGTCTATTTGAGACATGCTGGTAAAAGCCCATATAGTTTATGTGATCATTTGGGATATGGCTTAAGCACACTTCTTATTTGGTTAGATGTGGATTAGCAGTAAGTGTGGGCTGAGTGACTTTAGGAGTCTTTAATGGGAGGACTCTTAGGGTTTTATCTGATATGAAATAGCTAGGTCCCCTCTCCTCTCTATATATACGCATCTTGCCCCATTGAGAGCTTCCATCAAAAAATACATAGAGTACAGAGAAGAAGATCTGACTATGTGAGCAATTACTGAGGCGTGCTTGGCTGAGATTCCAAATATCCGCTGCTATGGCTCAATCAGGTACGCAAACTTTATTATTAATGTGTTCTAAATTCATGTATGAGATCCTGTATAAAATTTATAACATGCAGAACCATCAACTAATTTCCACGAATCCCTTCTTATTAATTTAATGGAAAAACTTTGATTAATGGGATTCGGCTCCACTAAAATTTCTTTGAAATTCTGTCAAGTAAAGTTTTTCAAAAGTTTAGCTATTCACGCTATCTTTTTAAAATCTCAACTATTCAAATAAATTTAATTTAAATTTTTATTATTTATTAATTAATAAATTGAATATTATATTAAAAATATACCCTATTTTGGTTCTAATATCCTATCCCTAAGCCTAAATCTAAACCTATACCTAATCGTAACTCTAAGTCTAAGCCTAGGCCTAACCCTAATCCTAATCCTCAATCTAAATCTAACCATAACCCTAATTCTAATTTTATTTATAATTTGTTTTAAAAGAGTTGTTCTTAACAAAAAGTAAGAGAATTCTATTTGGTAGAATTCCTAATTAATGATCCAAATTAAAAAATAAAATAATATAGATTCATGGATAGTAAATTAGAAAATTTTGAATCCTAAAGGACAAGAATAGAAAGTATTGTTGGCAACTTAAACAAAGGTGTACTAGAAACTTGTGTTTTAAATTTGAATTATCAAACGATTGTGAATAACTCTCATGCTATCGATTCAAATTCTAGTACAAAGTACTAGCAATAGGTTCTATTTAGATGTGAGAACAAGCTAACAATTCTTAGAGAAAAATATAAATGACAATGCAAAGTAAAGTAAAGTAAAAGAAAATTTGTTGTTTGGTTCAAAAACATTTACAAATGTGTTGGGTGCCAATATTTATAGTCTCGGAAGTTTCTAAAATAATTATTTCAAATTTCAAATTTAATCAAACTTCTCAAATGCCGTTATATTCTACACTGCTTAATGACCGTCATTGATATTAATTAACTACTCCCAAAACTGACTTCATTATCACTGAAGGTCACATTACATCGAAGGACTTTAGACATACAATGATCCTCCTCCTCTAATTACCTTTTGGTTTTGATGTAAGACATATTTAGACCATATTACGCTTGGCCGAATAGCTTGTAAATTTTAGGTGTCAATAGAAAAAAATAATTCTTAAGGATGAAATCAAAAATAGTGTAATCCTTTTGGACTAAACAATAATTGAGTCTTATTTTTTATTTTTTGAACTATATTCAATCCTTATAAACTTAGTTAATTTATGTGATAAAGATTGTTATCCAAATCAAAATTACATTTTGTGAGATAATATTTTTATTTTCTTCGTTAGTGAATAACAAAATTTTTGTTTTGGCGTCAAATTACACTTTGAATCTCTCTAGTATTATTATTTTTTCAACTAAGTCACTATATTTTATAAATTTTAATTGAATCATTGTGTTTTTATTTTATTTTCAATCACGTCTCACACATAAATCTTCATTATTTTACAAATGAGAAATATTTTAAAAAATAAGAACAAGACAGCCAAACAACGCAAGAGGATAAAAGCTTTAACATTTACGAACAAAAGTTTTCACAATTATTCAAAAAAGTTTGACAAAATCAAAGAAAATTTTGACTTAAATTGAGACCTTGGATTCAATTGAAATTAAAATGAAAGTACAATGATCCAATAAAAAAATTTTAAAATGTAATAACTCAGTTGAAGGAATAATTTAAGAATGTAAAAGTGTAATTTAGTCTTTTTCTATATCTTATTTTTTTTGTTAAGGTTGTTTTTCTATATCTTTTGAATGGGCCTAACTAGACTAGAATCTTGAAGTTCAAGAAAATCTTGTGTTATGGACTTCAATTAGTTGAATATAGACCAGGTCGACTAAGCCCATTTAAGATCTAAAACCGCAATAGGAAAACTTTTTGTTTTTTTGGGGTAGACTATTCGCAAACTCGTTTTCATTCTTCAATCTCCAGATTCTCGTACAATAAAGAATAATAGTACATATATTATAGTCTAACATGTTATATGAGCCAACTCTAATGCAACAGACAGATAACAGATATACAAACAAAACAACACACCCTTTTAAAAGTTGTACCTACTATTTAAAATTAATTTAATACTTGTGCCCAATATATATATATATATATATATGGTCTTAATTTGCTTAGAAGGCTCCCCTATTAAGTTCTTCCTTCAAATTCAAGGCAAGCAACAATGTTAGCTAGCTAGGCCTACAATATTTACCCACTACTCAACCCATTAATTGGTTATAAAAAATAAGTCTTGCTTTCTCATTTTGTTTAAGTGTTCGTATATCATATATTTCTTTATACATAAAACGATTAATCATTTTTTCGATCGGAACTATTTGGTAGCATGTGTAGCTGTGTTTTCTTCCTTGTTAATATTTTCCAAAAAAATAAAAATAAAAATCTCAAAAGCCTCAATGACCATAGACCCCAGTCCACCCAAGTCAAGTCAACTTAACTCACTGACCACGGCATGTTCCACTTAGAACTTTGACCCAATAACATAATGCCATGTCATCACCCACTTGGAAGACTAATCTAAAAAAGCTTAAGGAAATTAAGTGAATGGTTGATTCTTAGTCTACACGTTCTTATCCAGCTGTCCTTATCCTGCAACTGTGCAATGGCTTAAATTGAAGACTCACAATTAAAACTACAACAAGCCTCAAAACCCCACCAATTAAGTACTGCTTCTCTGGTACTAATTTCTTTGGCCATGGCAAGGCCTATATTAATTGGTAGCTTTTCCATGCAGAAGCTTCCATTTTCATCGATGCCCGTGACAGTTTTCTTTGTTGTAATGGGAGTCTTGTCCATGTTTTCTGTTGTAAGTTTTCTCTGTGGGTCGAAGAAGATGAAGAAATTATCAATAAAGAGACAAAAGGGTAATGATAATAAAAAGATTTTAGCAAAGTTGAACAGTAATATAAGTAGCAGAGCTATTTCAATGGCGAAGATGATCTCGTGGAGAAAAGTGCAGGCAGAAGAAGAAGAAGAAGAAGATTATGATGATGATGATGATGAAGCGGTTTGGAGGAAGACTATCATGATGGGCGAAAGGTGTCGTCCGCTTGATTTTTCTGGTAAAATTGTGTATGATTCTGAAGGAAACGTCGTTCAGGATTTGTCTGATCTGAATGAACAGGAGAAGAAGTTTATTGTTCATTAGAAACAAAACTTGAGCTATGTACTCAGTTTTTGCACTGAAATTAATTCAACGACATCCTATTTTTTCGCAAAGATTTCATTATCTCTTATAACAATTTTTTTCATTTTCAATTCAATAATTTCTGTTTTAAAACTTTATATTTTCAACAAGATCTTAATCGTAAATAATTATAATTTTCATATTCTATTTCTTTGTAATTAACTTGGGGATATTTTAGTAGTTTTTATTTTTGGTTAATTTTTTATTTTTGCGTCGGACACGGCTGTCATTTTTTATTTTCTTTATCTGAAATCCTTATAAAATTTATTTACCATTTTTAAGTAAAAATTTATATTGGATTTAGACTTTTTTTATTTTTAAAAATTATATTATTTTTATTTTAGTCTTTTTTTTTTTTCTAATCTTGTACTTAATGATTAGTTAATTAATTTTTTAATTTTGTCTTTCAAAATAACGTGTATGACTTAATTAAAAATATAATTAATTACCAATAAAAGTTAAGTACAGTAATAATTAATTAATTTTAGAGGGCCCAATTATTAGAAAAGGAAATTTCTATAATCTAAATTGCTTTTCGCAGGAGGAAAAACAATCAATTCTAAATATATGTCAGCACTAGATTATAAAAAAGAGTTTAAAAATAAATAAAAATAAAATAATTATAATAATAATATAAACTTTTACAGGAATAATTTTATATTATTTGAAAATAATAACATTTTAAAAATATATTCTCTTCTATTTTTATCATAATTTAAAAAAGAATTGTGATATACTACTAGAATTTGATAGGTAGCAAAAATCATCCCGTTTCCTACTAAAAGCCGAAAAGTGAAAAAAGTCAGTATCTCTTTTCAGAATTTTGGTTTTTTCCTCATTTTCTTTTCTTTTTTACCTTCTTTCTATTTCTCTTTCAACGAAACAGAGGGTTTTGATTCTAAAATCTTTCTAAAACATTTCAAATTTTCAATTCCTATTAAATTGAGAACTAAAATTTTCTTACAGGCAGGTAGGAATCCTTGCTTTTCTTTTGATATCATTAGTAAAAGAAGATAGTGTAAACAAGAAACAAGTAAATTTGGATCCATACAACATGACTCATGTTGAAAGGAAAGAATAAGCACAAATTCCCGTCTAAAAATGTATTTAATTCAAAAAAAAATTAAGCTTTAAAATTGAGTTTTTCTTTCATGAAGTATCATTTATATTAATCTTGATCCGTACCGGTTTACAGATAATTTCAATTTCCAATTTAGTACTGCCTCTGTTGTACCTAAAGCTAATTCATTAACTTGACTACCGTACTTCTGCAAAACCTACACTAACCCACACCCACAAATATTTATTCCAAAACGCTGCTTGCTATGTTTGCTCTGCATTCACTAGGCCAATTGGATTTCTCCGTGTTCTTCTGGAACAAAACTCACTCGCTTCTGCAAAATATTTTTATTTTATTTTAGATCCAATAAAGAAAAGTTAATATACCATTAATACTTAATTAAACATCAAACTACCAATTACAACCTTTGCATTGGAAGTAAAATAAAAGCCAACAAACTTCATAGACTTAACTACTGATTTGCTTCTTCATGATTGTTTCAATTTTAAATTCAGCTATTCAAAATAATTTCAATCAATTTTATTTTAAGTTTCATTCTCTTGTTCATTTGATATGTATGAACGAAAATATTTAAATTTTTTCATTTTTTTTATGATTTGAAAAAAATTTCAGTAATTTATTTTTAAGTTATATATAATTATTTCATTTATAAATAATGGAATGAGAGAATTGAATTGAGAAATTTTATCTCTCGAAGTACCGATTCTGATTTGGAGACAAACAACTCCAATCCATCTAATCAAAAATTATTTGTGAATTATGATGGATAGATCCAACCCTATCCAAGTTTTGTTTTTTTGTTTTTTTAATTTCAGAATTTTACCATCAATATTCTACAAAATTCAATGATTCTAGAAAAAATAAATTTATATTATATTACAATATAAAGTTTTTAAGATATAATATAACTAAGAATTAAGTATTAAGACAATGGTGTTGACTCATCATCAATAAACCTATCTAATATTATGAAACATAATATTTTACTCATCAACCATTAAAATATATCTCTTTCCACATCACACACTAATTCTATCACTTCTCTCTTAAGTTAACTAAATAAACTATAAGTTTCTAATTTTTCCATTTAATTCCTATATATTATTTTCTCATCTTCGTATTATTGTTTGATATATTTTTGAAAATACTTATTCCTAAGAATTCTTAATTTACTCTCACTACAAGTACATAAATAAACCTAATTTGATGTGTCTCCATTCATAAACAGAAATTACTTAACTTCAAGAAAAAGAGAATATCAAAAAATTAATATAATGACTAATTTCTTGACTGCTTTCTTCGTTGGTTATTAGAGCTGATCAATTGTGAAAAAATTAGAGTAAATATATGTTTAAATGAAGTCAACAATTAGTTTCAGCAAAAAAAAAAAAAAAAGTCAACAATTAGTGTTGATACCAAATTTTAATTATTATTTTGTACTTATATAGAAAAGATATTATGCATATTTAAAATTAAATTCAAATCCCTGTAAAAAATTGTCCTTTAAAAGTTAAAAATTCATAATATATAATATAATTGTTAGAGAGAATAATATATTGGGACAATAACATATAGCAAGATAGGCAACAAGTGAATTAATATTTTAATATTACGTCAACTTAATCTTCTTATTTAAATTAATACTTTTAAAATAAAATAATACATATAAATTAATAATGCAGTCAATAATAAATCTCACAAAAATTTTAAAAAAAAATTAAAAATATAATAAATAATTTGTGCATCATACGAATACCGAATAAATCTAGTATTATTAAAAAATAGATCATTACAATTAAGTTTGCAAAAATCATGATATGACATTACCTATGTAAATTCCTTAATTCTCTTCATTTACCTAAATAAAATATGATCTAAATAAATCATGATATTATAAGTTTCTTAATTACTTAAATAAATCCCTTATCATAATTTAAAAGAATTAAAATATATTAGTTTTGTCTTAAATGATTTAGTTTAAAGAATCAAATTCTTTAATATAAGATAAAAATTATTATATAAAATTACCTAATTTAATGCTAATTTATGTGTTTAGGAGAAAATTTAAAATCCTTAATTTAAGTTTTTTTTTTTTTTTTTTTTTATAGATTAAGTAAATTATTATATAATTATCTAAATTCGAAACTAAGCAAGTTTCATATTCAACTTTCTTAATATCTTTTTAAATTTAGTCAATTTCTTGCTATTGTTCTAAATTATTCTTATTTTTGTTATATTTTTTATTTCAACTTATACAAATTTTATATAAATACATGATTATTTAAGTGCATAAAAATTTATATAGAACAAATTAAGTAAATCTAAGTTCCAAAGAAAACCAAAAAAAAAAAAAAAACTGATGGGTTGGAGATCACCGTAATCTAATTAATGGATCTTGTATTGATCCGATTCGATCTGGCATAAACAAGATGGACCCGATTGGAGTTGTAAAAATCTGATCCAAGAATGAAATGGACTTAAAAAAATTCAATGAAGAACTGATTGAAAATTAAAAATTAAAATAATTCAGAGAGTTAAATAGCAAATAAGCCAAATTAATATATATATATATAAAGGTGATTAATTATACTTTAATAATTAGTTGTAACCATTCAACAACTTGGTTTTAATAATTACTTGCCCCCATTCAACTATCAATTTTCCATGCAGCTTGGTGGTAAACATAATGATTTATAATTTATGCAATTCCGGTCATATTCAAGGTACAGGCCATGTAGTTTTCTTTTGTGTTGTTTCTTTTACATATTTTTTTTTATAAAAAAAAATATTCAAAGAAGAAAAAAATAAATAAAATACCAAAAATTAGAAGAAAAACTTACCTCTTTCGCCTGATGACCCTCTCTACTCCTAACCAGCTCCGGCTTCCACGGCGCTTCCCGGTGCACTAAAATACCCGATTTTCCCTCCACCGGTCCACCCCGACCACCACCAACCTCGGCGGCATTGCCACCCACATAAAGACTTATAATCTTCTCAGCCACATCTACTTCATCATGGCTGCCCTCCATCAATTTATCCAATTGGGACCTTGGCAACCTCATTTTCACCGTCCTGGGTCCACCACTCGACCCGGCTCCACTCGAACTCGGTCTCATAATCGAAAGGTCAGAAATCGACCTCCGCGACAACATCAAGACCTCAAGCCTCTCTTTAGCATTCATATGAATACCACTGGATTTCACCCTCCTATTAAGTGTTTGTTTTTCATCCTCAGTAATAATCTTCGTCTTTGGCAACTCCACTAAGAAATAAATTTTCTTAGGCTTTAACTCTTGATTTGGTTCTAACGGTTTAGCTCTTAACCCAAAATGTTTAACAGCCTCAGAATCCAATAGAACGTGATCTGGATAGTCTTTAACGACGTCGCTTGCTCTTGCCGGAGTCTTTAACTTGAAGGTCTCCCCGTCTACTTTCATTACTTTTGCTTTTCTTCTTCTTCCTCCTCCTAATGTGTTACCCATGTTCTCTGTCTCTTCTCTTCTCTTGTCTATCAAATAAGTTCTTGCTTTCTCTCTAATGCTTGGCCAAGTTGGTATTTATATTATTGGAGGGTATCTTTTCCTTTCCATTTCGTATGGGAGGGAATACAGGGGCATCTTGAAAATTATATGTGTGAATTAGTGGAAATTTTGTTATGAGTATTTGTTTAATTGTTTTTTTTTAGCATTTCTATTAATTTATTTTTATTATATCAGAAAATATAACATATCTCTAATTTAATAACCCTTTGTCAATTAGGCAAATGAAACATTGTTTTCTAACTATCAAGCTTTTGCAATTTCCATTGGGAAATGAAGTGGGGGGCTGCCTATGCTGAAGATTCTTTTCACATCTTTTGTGCAATAAAGGTGAGAACAATTACTGTACCCCAAAAAAAAAAGTAAGAGCAATTAGGACTACAAGGGTTTGATAAGAGAGTCTTCGGCCTCTATTTTTTGTGGGCCCCAAAGCAATAGCATGAAGTACAGTAGAGAAGAGGAGCTCATAGCTTACATCATGTAGTTGTGGGCAATATTGACTTTGTATGTAATTTGACGGAGGCACTCCAGAAAGACAGAAGCATCAGAGAACAAACCAACGGGCCATTATTTATTGTTTCTTTAATTCTCGATTGTTATTAAATAAATACATCATGTGGTTGTGTCCCTTTCTTGATTTGTACGTGTCCTCATTTTGCAAGATCATATTAAATATTTGTTTTTATATTTCCTTGTTTTTTATTTTTTATTCTCATGAATGAAAAATTTTCGTTTTCAATATTTAAAAAGAAACTCATATTTCGTTTTCGAAAGTAATACAAGTATCAATTCAGATTTGAAAATTTAAATGTTACAATTAACTCATCAAAAATTTTATAAGATAAAGTAGAATAATAACTTTGTGATATATATTTGTACTGATCAAGGCATAAACTAATCGAAGATTGGTTTTGCCTAAAAAAGAAATGGTTGAAACTATAAAAATTTTCTATAATCAGTCTCATAAACTAATTATTTCTGGGTTGAAAAAAAAACTATGAATTAAACTCAATATTTTTGTTAATTAAAGTAATTATTGTTAATATAAATAGCACATAGAGGTAAGTATTTAAGATTTAATTAAACTGAAAAATTAAAAATAATATTTTGAAAATAAAATCATATTTTTTTTTTCTGAGAGTTTATTTCTCAAGTTTTGAAGCTTAGTATCATTTTAATAAATATTTTTTAAAAGTATAATTTAATTTTTTTTATTATTGTATTCACAAAAAATTGAAAAAAACAAAATCAGCCGGGCCACAAACAGACTACACAAATTGCAAGTATTTTCCTTCACTAATTAGGTGAGTTTAAAACATTGACAATTTCTTTTCAAGATTTGGAGACATGAAGATCACATGGATATTGAAATTGTGAAGAAATTTCCGCCAAACTATAACTAATCTAATTTCTTTTTAGCAACTACCAATCTTTGAACTACCTAAGCAGTCCAATTCAACATTATTGAGAATATTTTCACCCTTTACTATCAAACTCAAAGAAAATGCATAAAGATTAGGTTATGGCTAGGACTAAACCCAAACTCCCCCTAAACTTTGGCTTTCACTTTCAACTACAATTCTCTAACATTTAAAAAATTATATATATATTTACTTATAAGACATAATTATAATGCATTCTTCTCATGGATTTCAATATAGAATGTAAAACAATTAAGTCTAAATTAAGCAAATACTGCTCTTAACCAAAAATATAACACCTTCTTACTCTATCTGAATTTCTTTTTTTCTGGGTACCTGAATCAAACACCAACTATGTTTGGGAACATATATAAATGAATGCTTGGATTAACTCATTAAGAATATTATAAGGTAAGTAAAAGGAGACAGCTCCGAGACTCTATGTGGGGACTTTTAAACCGCCCATGCAGTCATCATTGGGATTTGATCACTAACTAGTTGAAATTAATGGTAAGTTTGGAATAAATCTATAAAAGAATTGATTTCAATTCAATTAAATTCTATTCGATTCGATTCAATTCAATTCTTTTTTTTAATGTTTGGAACAAATCATTTTGTTGTTACAATTTAATGAAATTCAATTGAATTACATTGTTTGGAATGTGAATAATAATAATGGAATTCAATTGAATTTAACAATTTTACAATATTAACCCTAATTCTATGTAATTATTATATACTCACTGTAAGCTTGACCATTTTCTCTCTCTCTTCCTCACTTTTTTGGCCAATTTCTTTTTATTGTCGTTATAGTTTAAGAAAGATATAGGTTACGAATCAAAATGGGTGAGAAGAGATGAGTGCTAGGAGAGAGAGGGATTGAGAGAGAAAAGTGTGGTCTAGGAGTAAGTGTGAAAATGAGACAAAGATGAAGGGTAAATTAGTCAAAATAATTTTTAAAGGCTAATGAATTGAATTTTTTGTAAATCACATCAATTTTGATAAGAATTTAAAATGAAAGAAAGTAATAAAAATAAGATTTACAATGAATTGAATTCTCATACATAATGAATTCCAAACACAATATTTTAATTACAATTCATTTAGAATGAATTGAATTTTTCAATTTTTGTGGTTCCAAAAACACTCTAAAATGAGTTTCAACACTATATTTTTTTTAGTTGAACTAATTACAACCAGTTTATGTAATACCCCAAAAATAGTGTCTTACATCAATTGTGAGAGGTGTGATTGGATTATTTATAACCTATAATGACTGACTATCAAGTACCTTCAAGCTAGCATTTTAACTCATGTGGTGTGGTTTGTGGACTTTTCAAGGTACTTGAGCCAATTGGGCTTAAGGCGTTAAAAAATGTATCAGAGCATTTACTACTTCGTGGTGTGTGGATCACGTGGGTTGTGGGTTCCGAAGGACAATGACAGCTGCATGGTAGATTTAAGTGAGGGAGATTGTAATACCCAAAAATGACGGAGATGTCAAGGATTTGAGTGGGTAGGTGGGCAAATTTAAGTAAGGGAGATTGATGGAGATGTCAAGGATTTAAGTGGGGAGTTTGTAATACTCAAAAATTGTGTGGTGGGCGGATTTAAGTGGGAGAGATTGTAAGACTCAAAAATGACGGAGATGTCAAGGATTTGAGTAGGGAGATTGTAATACCCTACCCAAAAATGACCGGGACGTCAAGGATTTGAGTGGGGAGATTGTAATACCCAAATATTCTGTCCAACATCTATTGTGAGAGGGGTGATTGGATTATTTATAACCCACAATGATTGGCTACCAACTACCTTCAAGCTAGAATTTTAACCCATATGACGTGAATTGTGGACTTTTTAAGGTACCTGGGCCTGTTTCCTTTGAGGCATTACTATTTACAATAGAAATTTGTTTCTCAAATTAGGATTTTGTAGTTACATTTCGCTATAGTCCTTGAAGGAAATACTTGAAATAGTACATTCTAAATTCTAATAATGTAATCTCAACCATGTATAACGTCCACACACATATATATATATATATACTATACCCAGAAGAACTAATACACAAGCATGTAACTCATTTATCAAAAAAAGTTACACATAGAACCAGGGATTTAAATTTCGGTTGCATTTGATATTCTACATCCTCCATCAAGCATTAACTCGGGGCCTTTGTAGCAGTAAAGAATATACAAAAGGCACCTGATCATTTATTTTTCATTGCCATCGTCAACTACATTACATATCTTCCACATTACCTGTGCACGCAGGTTAATTTCTGTCCAGTGCAGTTGCTCTCATAAAATTCTTGAGCCAAACACACATACTTTTAACTCCCTTATAATTCCATATTTAATCTATATATATATATATATATATATACACATCAATTCATCCAAAAAGAAGAAGGGTAGGGACAGGTTCCCCATCCATTGCTACTTCCCTGGAAATCTTGGTTGGTTCAGAATTTTGTTTTGGTTTCTCATTATCCACAAGGGTAAGTCTAGGTGTAGAAGGAATTGCAATATTGAGATCAAGATTCAATTGGCGAGTAGTGGACAAACCAATATTTGTTTCATTTTCAAGACACCTGATCACAGTGTCTGAATTATTATAATTATTAATCCTATCATCATTTGAACCCAAGTTTTTGTTTGTTATCAAGTACTGTTTGTTGTGATCATTGTTCATAGACCCGGAAGATGATGCTGTACCAGCAGCTGGAGAAGCAGGCGACCCGGTACTCTGAAGAAGACGATGATGATTAATTTGCTTTAGCTTATGGTTATTGGGATCAATTCCTATCTTTATTAGCTTTCTCCGGATGTGAGAGTTCCAATAGTTCTTCACCTCATTGTCAGTTCGCCCCGGTAACCTACCTGCTATTAGTGACCACCTAACATTTCATTTATGTAAATCCCTCATCAGTCTAGGTCAACACACACACAACACACACACATATAGAGAGAGCTTAGTGAGAACCCTAGCTATACCGGTTGCCAAGGAGGGCATGAAGTTTGATAATAAGGTCTTCTTCATCTTGAGCAAAGTCACCACGTTTGATGTCTGGTCTCAAATAGTTTATCCATCTAAGCCTACAGCTTTTGCCACCACGGTGCAACCCTATATATATATATATATATATATACGAATTAATTTGTGTGACAGAAAACGAATTTAACACAAACGGTCTGCAAGACACACGGCAATAATAAATTAGAAAGTAGAATTTAGAAACCTGCAGCCTTGGGAATAGAACGCCAGCAGCCTTTGCCGTTAGTTCGGATATAATCAACAAGCTTCTGATCTTCTTGCTTAGACCAAGCACCCTTGTTGGTGCCCTCTTTGTCACAATTACAAGATTTCCTCATTGTTAATTCTCTCTATAACAGTACTCTTACTTTCTTTGTGTGCACAGAAAAATAAGAGAGTGCATGGAAGCAAAGCTAAAAGCGCAAGTTGGGGTAGTAGATATAGAATGGAGGAATGGTGGGGGAAAGGGGAATTTTGTTGACTTTCAAGTATTGGACCGGTGGTTTGGCAGTTTAGGTGGGTCATCCATTTAGTATGAGCCTCCTATTGTTCTTGCCGTTAAGTATATATCATTTTCAAATGTGAGATCAGGAAACACCTTTGACTGTTTGAATTTGAAGTTCAACGCCATATTCATACTATTTAATACTGGAATTCCACCCCTTCTGACTTCTCCTCCAAATTAATGACACTTGCATACGATATGTATTTCTACATGTGGACTCATCGATCACTTAGAACGAGTGTCAAAAATTCACTCTCTTTCTGTTTATTTCATGTTCTCCACCCAAAGTCACCTGAACGACAGCTTTTACCTCCTGGATTAAGATGAATACATGATCGGTAGGCACTCTGAGAAATAATAAAGTGTGTAATACGCAATAAAATACTTCAAAGAGTTTAAATCCAGAGATTGACAAAAATATCAAGAATTCGATTTATTCATTCTTATATATTATATTTCAGCTTGGATGGCACATGTTTTTTAGAAGTAAATATGTTATATATCATCATAGTTCAAACAAAAATATTTCTTTTCTGTTTTTTCAATGGCAGTTGATAAATTACAATCTCGTTCAAAAACTCAAGCTTATAGTGAGAGAAGATTTGTATATTTTAATGTTTTAATTATATATAACATTAAATATAATATAATTATGCACATTATAATTATATTAAAAATATGTCGATGTTATATGTTAAAAGTTTAAGGAAAACAAAAATAATAGTTTTAAATTCATTTATTATAATTGTACCTACAAAATATTATATGTTATAATTAGTGTGTTTTAGCTATGTATAATGTGTTTTGAATTTTATTATTTAATTTTTTAAGTAAATTTTTATGCATATTATTAGTATATATGGCCTACGAAAATATTTATAGATCAATTCAATTTTAATCTTTAAGACTTTTTTATAAATAAATAAAAAGCAATTCAATTACTAAAACTCGGTCATTAGTCATCCAATTTTCTTGGCTGTTACCAGCTTTATATGATCTAACCACTTAGGAGCTTCTATGGTCCAAAATGAATAATATTTAAGTAGCAGTTAACCGGTCAGACCATCCGATACAATTCAATTTTCAAGACATTATCTTTTCACATTTGGTTCAACATGCAAAATTTATAATTTTTAAAGTGGTGAAGATAACGGAAACGATATTCAAACTCTGAATTTGCTACTCTGTTACCATACTAAGTTATCATCCCATATAAACTTAAATTTATAGTGAATGAGATTTTTTTTAATTTATTGTATATTCTAGTAGTAGTTTGCCACACCAACAACAATATTGTCACTAGTCGACTACAATGTCGATAATATGTATGATGCATCATTGCCATCATTCATTCTGATAATAAAATACTAGCTAACACAATAGATATTTAATTATTATTTTTATTAAATTACACTCACATTTTGATTGTGATTTTCGTCAAAATAGGAAAACAACACTCTCTTTCATAACAAATTTAATAAATTATCTTTATCATAATCAAAATAGAAAAACAAATAATCTGGACCTTCTCCTATTATTGAAGAACGAGAGAATAATATATTCTAAATCAAATTGAAAAAAAAAATTTAATTAGATATAATTTTAGAAGAAAAAACATAAAACATTGATTCGAAGAGAACCCTCTAATCCAAATCCCACAACACTCTCTTCCCTACAAATTTAAGGAAATGTTTTTTATTAAAAAGTGAAGACAACAAGTGACCCAAAGTCTAAACCAAAATCCTCAATGACAGTCAAAGGTTGAGAAGGACGGTTGTGCTGGTAGAAAACCACGCTTGCTAGGTTCCTCTCATGTTCTCACTTTCTACAACTGGTAGTTGGATGATTACCAACCCACTTTCCACAATTTCTTCCTTCAACATGAACTGAGCTTAGGGAATCCCTTCATAGTAATTAAAATCAACTGGAATTTTTGTGTCAGATGAAAGTCTTACATCAATCTATGAGAGTAGTAGAATAAGATATAAATATATATTTTTAATAAAGTGCAAATCGATATATGACGTATTGTATATTTGAATCTTCGAAAGAAACTGCAACATGCAACTTTTGTCCCTGTTTAGGTTTAGCTTTAAATTAAGTTTTGGGTTTAAGTTATTTTACAAAACTGTTTAATAATAGAGATTTTATTTTTTAAGCTTTACGAAAAAGCATTTATAGGCTTTTAGAGTCCTAAAAGTTAAAGTTAAAAAAAAAAAAATTTTACACTGAAAATAAGAGAAACTCAAATAAATTTTAATAATTATTTTATTTAGACAAATATAATCATAATATTTGTCAAACTAGTTTTTTAGTGATTTTAATACTCAATATTCATTTTTTTAAAAATTAAATTAAATAATTATTTTTTATCTCACACCCTTTTACATCAATTGATCCGAATACTTTTTCAACTTTTTATACAAATTTTTTTAAACAGTTCTACTTGAAAAATATTTTTACTCGCAGCTCTTTACACACAGCTTAACCAAACAAGGCATTTATCTCTAATAATTTACTTCTTGAAAAGGGGTGAAGTGTTATTTTCTCATTTTTCAAGAAGGCATTTACTTCTTGAAAACCCATCTCTAATAATTTAATGTGTGTTATTTTCTCACACACATTAAATTTTAAAAATATCATGAATTTATAAATTTAAAAATATCATATACTATAATTTAAAAAATATCATACACTTTAAATTTAAAAAAAAACTATACACTTTAAATTTAAAAATTATCATACATTTTAAAATTTAAATATATTATATTTAAAAATTATCATACACTTTAAATTTATAAAATATCATATACTATAATTTTAAAAATTATCATACATTTTAAAATTTAAATATATTATATTTAAAAATTATCATACACTTTAAATTTATAAAATATCATATACTATAATTTTAAAATTTATCATACATTTTAAAATTTTTAAAATATCATACACTATATCAAAATTAAAATCATCTTGCAGGCAATCATTTGAAGGGAGAAAGATCAAAATTTTGAAATGTAGTGAAACTGGAATTAAAATATCCGGTTTCTTAATGTCCACAATGGCATATTGGCAGGAGAGAGAAGAACTGACTGGAGAGAGAGAGAGAGGCTGACATGGACCCCGAGACCAAATTTTCAAAATCTAGCTTCTACTTTTACCCCATTGTGGCCAATATTTTTGGGTTCCTACATGACAAAAAAATTGGGACTTACTGTCCAAAAATCCCCAAAACCCATGAACCTGACAATCAGGAACACTAAAAAGGTTGTCTTTAAACGCAAGCTGGAGCATCAGAAACAGCACAGATAATATTTGTCAAGACTTGAGGAATGGGTTTTATCTCTCACAAATATCAGCTTCAACTGGTTTCTGATTAATATCTTGCTTAAATGTAAGACAGATAATATTCCTAGTCTTGGTGAGGCATGCAAGGATATCTATTCACAATTCATATCCACATCCATGGCCTAGTTTAAGTATCCAAGAATAGACTAGCAACTGAAGACAGAAAAATGAATTTCATCAAAACAATAAGACAGAATAATATAGCCAAAATCACATGGTAGGACCAAATAATCGTATTCATCTATTATGCAGGACAAAATTTCTCATCAGAGAAATCTAGGAGGGAAGTTGAAGATGGGACAGAGGACCAGTGGGGGCAGTATATTCTTTTGTTATAAGGTAAGTATATATGTATACAAAACGCATAGTATATGTGTTTCTGCAACACCAAAAAGAAAAGCAACTGAGATGCACAATATAATTAAAATACAGCAGCGTTTCTGCAACAAAAAAAAACCAACAAGCAAGCAACTTGCCGCATCAGTTAAGCCCACAAGTGAGTGAGAATAATCTTACAGTATTGTCCTTGAAACTGAACAGTAAAAGCCACAATTATTTAAATACAGAAACATGTGCACCATATGTTTAACAAGTAACAGGATTTACCATCTTCAAACCGACCTTTTCCCACCAAATAATGATATAAAGGAGAGAAATTCTTGAATAAGATCTTCCCATAGACCACTCCTCTCAGATTGGGGCTGCACTCCACATGCAGATTGCATGCGGTTCACTGCAAGAGGGGCAGTTTACAGGGAGGTCCTAGGTAAGAATATTTCTATAAAGGATGCTTTTGTAGAATGTCACAAAAATGCTTTAGCAGAAGATTGGTCACAATGATAATATAGTGAAGCATATTAACCATAGAACCCATCAAATCGTGAAGAAAATGAATGCAAACCATTTAAAATCAACAGCAGCACATTAAAGAATTTATAACTAGAACAATTAAGTAGGTTATGAATCCCAAAAAAGATCAGCTGTATTATAGTACTCAAATGTAACTTGTAAGCAAAGATGATGTAGGACAGTGGTTTCATTCCCCATCAAAAGAATTTATGCTAAAAACTTTTGGTTTTTCACCTCAAAGGTTGGTGGTCTGACTTTTAGACACTATTTCAGTGCTCATTTCCAGTATTTTGACAAACATGATTTCTCATGAACTTGCAAATTATATTCATTAAGACTGGTTGGTTAAACAATCTACAATCTAACAGTCTTCCCATTTCATAAGAGTTTTATTTTCTAGAATGAAGTACCGTTCTCTTCCTAGTACATCAGGCACTCACCAACTTGTTTTTGATCAACTCAGAAATTCAAGAAAGAAAAAAAACTGACAGTCAAGAATCCTAGGCAGAGTCCATATGGACCCTGCTGACCTTCATCACCATCAATTGGATTGCCCTTCTTACATGAGTATAAAATCAAGTAGTTTACAAGGAAATGAAAACAAAGAATTAAAAGTATAAGATATACCAAGAAGCTCGTAACATTACAAACCATGTAGAAGATTTTTTTTCCTTCACAGCTTAACTGGCTTTGAGTTTGACTGGCACATGGCTGCCAACAGGTCTAATGTAGTGTATTCCCTTTGGGAGCCTTCAATTTGCTTTTGACCAGTCAACAGAACTCCTAGATATATACATTCATTTGATTCCATATTGACTAACTATTCAGGATTTTGGTGTTCTAAAAAAGGCTTTCAATGTCCTCTGTTTCTTGAGAACTAAATTTAGATTTTCATTAAAAGGCTTAGTAGAGAAGTTAACAAGTTCATCTCTTTCACCCTAACGGTAAAAGTAAAACAAATCTGTTTCAATCTAGATACCTGATTCAAATGAATGGAAGAGTAACAAGTGTTCAGACATGCTGGGGAAATATAAAGACAGGATAATAATGATGCGTAAGGAGATTTCTAGAACATTGTTTTACAAGTGGATCAAAGATGATATGAAGGGAGGAAGATGGAACACTGAGGCAACAAAATGTCCGAAAACTTCCGAGCTTAATGGCTTACTTTGTCTGAAGCTCACAAGTGTGGGCTGGGCCTGCCCTCACAGAAGAAACTGGATAAACAATATTAGGACATCTCGACAATCTAAAAGGATAATCCATCCCCTCATAAAGGTAGCTGTTATTTCATTTTCTATGACTGACAACAACAACGGTGTTTAGTTAACAGGAACCAGTTGCAGTATTTGCAAGACTGATGCCTATCAGATATAAACTGGTCTGGTACCTTAAAACTCCCAATTGAAGTATGGGTGAAAGAAGAAATAATTGGATCCTTGAAATCTTGAGACTGTCCAAAAGGCAGGACAAGTTCCTTATCAACCATTCAAAGGAAGATTCAACTACGTAGTCTATTTCAAATTATAAAAATTTTCCAAGCTCAGTAAAATGTATAGCAACAATTGTAATAAGCACATACAGAGTAGCTAAGTTCTAATAATAGTCAAGGGCATCTAAATTGATTAAAGGGGAGATCATTTTAGCACATTGCATTTAGGAAATAAAAGCAACAGTAGTTATTGTAATATTATGGACACAGGGACATTAAAACTGATCAAGCAAACAATATTATGTGTCTTGTTCTTCAATTTATTCAAAATGCAGAAGTTAAGACATCTATAACGGTGTGTCGTTCTTCAAGCAAGTGACAACACATTCATTCCTTGTTGGGTCAGAAGCATCTGAGAAGCCACAGCATTTGCAAAAGTGAGGTCTAGAACTGAAATCTACATTAACAGAAATGAATAATAACCAAAGAAGAAAATATCAAAAACCATTGAGCTTTGGCAGTAATATTTTCGAAACCAAACCACCATTGCTCTTAGCAGTCTAAAGTCTAACCCAAATAGTTTAGATTCAGGATTTAGGATATAGTCATGTTATTAATTTTTGAAACAGCAGATACAGTCATTATATAAATCGTGTTATCAGGAGGAAATCTAGACAACTTAAAGCCCACTATTTTTGGATTCTTTATGATGATTGACAAAGTTTAAAGGATAGTAGAGAAATAACCCTTTCACCTATTGGATATAACACATAATACAGCCTTTATGAGGCATAACCCAATCAAACTTAGCACAAACTACTAAAAGTCATTGTCAAAATCAACAAATACGAAATCTGATTGACTAGTAAGTTAATAATTAGTTCAGAATGGTTTTCCACATAACTAAGCCAAAGATAATCTATGCTTTCACGCTCATAAATCTAGTGGGTATCAATTAATATACCTGAAATCAGGAATTCTAATTCAAAGAAATAGTAACTGTATTCAAGCCAGTCTGTTAACCAATCACACCAATAGACATAAAATACGAAATTATAACCTTTACCACATGCTGTCAAGTTAGCAACAAGATAAACATCAGCATTCTTACTTAATGCTTGCACAGAAAAGGTGTCATATTCTCTTAGCCAGTTCTGCTTGTTTGTAATAAAAAGCTTCAAACAAATACTCTGTGACCAGTAATATGCAAGGGCCAACTTTCAGGTGAAATTAACTATAAATACGTTGTTAATCTCCAAATAACAGATAAATAACTCTCTTTCTAGACTGCACCAATTAAAAAGTAGATCGCATAATTGCTAAACAAATATTACTTCTAAAATATTCTAACAGTTCTTGCTAAAAAAAAAAAAAAGCAGAAAAAGAAAGAAAATTACCTAAACAAAATTGCATTCTTAACGTTACAATGGAGAAAAGTAACACAAAGATATTGGTAAAGTTGCTACACATACCTTGAATATATTAACCAAATCCAGAGAAAGCTGAAAGAATCTAGCTCAGGCCCAGCCTTTATAATTGACAGCTCGGACAAACTGGGCATGTCCATGCAGGCTTTGAACTTCATCCTCTTCCTTCTTGTCTTTTCTTTTCTTTTCTTTTTCTTAAATGGTTGTCTTCAACTGATATTGGTAAGCATCTCTAATTCAAAATTAAGTGCAGCAGGTGATCTCCTTTTACTTTGTCCCTACTGAGGGGGTACAGATCACTGCTAAATTGCAGGTCTGAAACCATAAAGCATGCTACATTCGAAAATCTCAGGCATGAACATACTACCTTGAGAAAAAAAATACTAATACGAATAGGAGGAAAATTCCTTTCAACAATACCTGAAAACCCCAAATGTAGATTACAGAATCCACCGAAGCCATGTTACCTTCATTGATATTCATTTTTCAGTTTTAAAAATTAAAAACAGATGAAGGACAGACAAAAGACAGACCCAGGAAAAATGAAAACAAAAACCTGCAAACCAAAAAGCAGACATTACACTTCTAAGGAACTTTATTTCCTGAAGAATCACAACGACCAAGGAACTTCCCTGGCTACATAGAAATTTAACAAAGCATGAACACAAGTACACAACACAGCTGTATGCCATATCATAGATTTTCTAGCATAAAATGCACCATGTCAAGAGAAGCAAAAGATAATGATAAAGTAAACGAAGATGATTAAAAAAATAAAGGATCTGAGCAGAAGCCATCATGAATGTAGGCCACCAAAACCATGGATCTAAAATGTTTAAACTATTAGCCATTCAACATCATAACTGAACAAGATTCCATACATTGACGTTGTTCATAGTTTTTCAATGAATAAAAGAATTATTTCCCATGCATTTTCTGATGTTCAGGTAGATATCTCCAGCTATTGTACAACTACTACAGTTCTATATATATATAGTCCAAGAACTTCCTCAATATGCTAATATTTTCCAGAGCAAGAAATGATTCTATGTTGTAATATAAGTAAAAAGAATACAGTTTCCACCACAACAAAAGGAAGAGCTATAATGCCCATTACACAAATATATAAACTCAAAAATGAGTAGACAATTTCTTGTAGTTCCATATAACTAACATTTTTTATATAGCTTAATGAGAAACCTTTCCACATTTTTTTGGTCCAAGGGCGAGCTGAAGCCCAAGCTTTCCATATTTATGGAAGTATAAATTAAGTTTCTCTATTTTCGACGACTTTACAAATCCTCTGTTCTTTTTTAGTTATCATATCTTGAAACTTCAATCTTATCAACAACTAACATCCAAAATAACGTTATTTTACGAAACTTAAGCAACCAGCATCGATCCACAGAAAAATAACAGGATAAATGAATCCAGTAATTTGAAAAGACAACAATGCAAGCAACTAGCATACTAAAGCTGATACAGCTTGAGAAATCATTTAAGTGCAATAGAATTTGCTTCACTATTCAAATTTAGAGATATTGTAACACCTTTTTCAGCAATTTACAGATTGAGTTAATATAGTATAAGTCTTTTAAGTTTATAGAGATTATACAAGTGGAAAGTATTGGAATAACAACAGCTGATAGGATAAAAGTATATGTTATTTCAAAAGGTAACGCAACAAAAGAATTGAACTGTTCTTCAAAATTCTACTGCAAGTAAAGGTGTCAACAAGAATCCTTTCCTTTCAATTCTCAAAAAGATGTTAACTGCTAACAGCTTAGTTGAGCTATAACAACATGGCATGGGTAGAACAGTTCGTTAAAGCCTACATGAATTCTGAAGGAGAATTGGCATCAGGTTTTCCATTGTCACCTAATCCACCCGTATGCTGCAAATTCTGCAATACTTGAGGGGGCAAAGCCCCTAATCCACCACCCAATCCATCAGTGCCCGAACCAAAGAATTGACAGATAAGGCGAGCCATGAACCCAAGAATCTGCATCTGGTTCTGGCATGCATGGGCATGCATCTGCACCATTTGTTTCTCATGTTCAATTTGCAGGCCCAACATCCTCTCCCTCCACTCCATCTCCTCTTCCTCCATCTTCTCCTCCATTCTCCTCCTCCGCTGCCGCTCCTCATGAAGTTCTCTTTCTAACCGTAACCTTTTGTCAAGTTCCCTTCTTGCCCACATCAATTGTCTCTCTTCCAATTCCAATTCCCTGTCCTCCAACCATTCTTCCCTCTCACTCCTCCGTTTCTCCTTCTTAAACTCACTTTCTTTCTTCTTTGCCTCCCTTTCCAACTCACCCTTCTCATAGCGAAATTCCCTCTCTCTCCTTTTCTCTTCCCTCTTCACCATCACATCCCTCAACTCTAAAACTTGTGAACCTATGGAACCCAACCTCCTATATACACCAAAACCCCTCTTCACTTTCCTCCCCCGAGCCAAACCCGCTTCACCAATTTCCTTCTCACCCCCAATTTCACCCTCACTGCCCACCACTTCTTCACCCACCTCACCCCCATCGCTTTCATCATTATCATCATCATCATCGGGTTCTTCTTCTTCTCCTTCCTCCGAATCCTCACAATCAAGCCCAAAGCCCAAATCCCCACAATCCCCAAAAAAATCAACACTTTCACTCAATCTTTTACCCTTAGTATCAAGCTCCACGTCTCCAAAAACCTCCTTATACTTCAAGAAATTTTCCCAGTGATTCTCACCATCTTTCCAATTGAACTCATCCTTGGAAACGCGGATCTTCTGCTTCACACCCAAGTACTGGTGGCGCATGTTCTGAACTTTGATAGATACGTCACGCCATGACCATTTGAAGGGGAAGGTAATTGGGTCCTGAAGATGATGAACAGAGTTAACGTGATCCGCAACTGGCTTAAACTTCTTCTCGCGGGTCCTCAGCTTGGCTAAGGTACCAGAGCTGAGAAGCTCAGAGTATTTGGAGAGGAGGGTTTGTTCCTCAAGTTCGGACCATTTCTTACGCTTCATTAGGAGGACGGCTGGACTACGGGTTTTAACTGATTCGGATTCTGGGATGTGGTGTTGGCTGCGAGAGAGAGACAGATACTGAGTACCTGGGCAGCGACGATTTTGCTGGGATGTGTCTGAAATCGGAGGAGGCGAAAGATTGAGAGACTCGACCACTCGTGTCCCCGACAACATGTACCCAATGTTCTGTTGCCAGATTTTTAACCAAGCACTTCATTACTCAGCAATTTTTAAAAATTCTTTTTTCCATTTTAACTTGATGACTAATTTATTTTGAAAAAAAAAAAAAACAATATACTTAAGGGCAAGACAATATTTTTGGTATTGAGTAGTATGAGATTATGCAATGTAATAGAGTAATATGAGACTATATAATATATTAGATTTTATAGTTATAATATTATTAGATTACTATCTTATCCTTCTACTCTCTATTATATAATTTTATATTATATTATCAGACATAATATAAATTTATATTATTATATTACTATCGAATATCCTATAAAAGTTAACTAAATTTATATTGACATGATATTCTTACATAATACCTCAAATCAAGTTCTTGAATTGCAATATCAACCATTTAGAAGTTATATTTAATATTATTATTTATATTTTATGATGCAATTTTAGAATTTACAAATTTAATTAGTAATATGTAGTTTATGTTATTAGATTTTATGTTATTTATATTTCTATCAATTTTCCTCTTTTTTTTACTTTCAATTTTTCAATTTTCTTTTAAATCCCTATTTTTTTTCGAATTGTCTAGCATCATATTTGATATCAGAGCCGAATTCCTTATTTTTTCCAGCCAAACACCACAAAACTACATGAAAATTCAATTTTAGCCACCACCTTCGGCCATCATAATCTGTCGTGAACCACCACATCACTTAACCATTTCTGTCACTCGAGACCACAATAAGGTTCTCCTAGCCCTTCTGATCACAAAGCCATCGAAACCACCCAAAAGCCATAATTTTAGAATTCCAGCTATTGCAAGGCAAAAACCCACAAACCGCCACCTTAGACTACCCAAAAACTCTAAACACTACAATCAACATGATCGCAATCTTCTGATCTACAAACTCAGATAAAAACCACCACATATGGTGTCTCATAACAACGTAATGCACCACCACGCATATGGCACATGACAACTCTCGTTTATTCAATCGCTTCACACACAAAGGAAATATCACTTCCCACGTCAACATCTCACGCGTGCTTACCGGCCGCGTGTCCATCCCTCATTCACCATATCATCCCAAATCATCAAGACTAGTTCACAACCAAGTTAACAGCAGAGTCCTCAGCCTATGACTTTGACCAGACCAGCTTCCAACTTTTATCGATCCAGTTCAAGCTTTCTAGACCAGTTTTTTAACAACTTAGATCGGTTCTAAAAGGATTTGAGGTCATATTTTTCAAATTGTTTAAGAATGCGTGAATTGATCTGATATGATTTTTAGTACACTTAATTCACCTTGTAATGACATTATTTCTAACGCAATATGGACGAGTTAATGTATTTTTCTCTTTTTAAATTTCGAGAGCATGAAAAAATACTTATCAATATTGGAAATTTCCTTATAAATTTATCTGGATATGTTGATGAACTATTATCAATTGCTGATTCTTTGCAACGTTGCTTATTTAAAGTTAAGATTTGTCCTTATGTTTTCATTATGGAAGCACTCTCTCATATTTTGCAAGTGTTGAATTTTAGAAATTTGTTGAAGCATCAAGATAAGAATGTAACTATTAGTATTGCTTATTGTCATACTGAGATTTTCAGAAGTAATTCTTCAAATACTTTATTTGAAGATGATTGTGTTCCACGATGTTTTTTATATTATAATATCATCATTGGGAACTTAATTTGGTCTCTAAGAGAATTGGTATGCTTGACTCCATAACCACAATCGACTTAAGAAAATACATTATATATGCTCAATGTGATGAATTAATTCTAAAGATGTTTAAACACTTTTTTAAGGCACAACTTACACGTATTATTGAGACACCCAAATCAAGAATGGGAAGGATAATAACTTCTATTTTGGACACCTATGATGTTATTCCATTAAAGTTGTTATTTCTTATTCTATTAGGTGTCAGAACTATTAATGAGCCTAATGCTAAACATTTAGGAGTCCAAGTTTTAGACGAGTTGATGAAAAATTGAAAAATTGGCTTCCTCAATTTTTCAAGCAATGAGCTATTGGGTACTTTTGTGGACAAATATAATTTTGTGGTTACCTCACTTTGAATTAATATTATTTTGCCTTTTGACTCAGAGGATGTGGGTGGTGAGGTTCCAGTTGACACCTCATAACAGGTGAATATAGTTTTTGAGACACCTTCATTAGGCACTGATTTTCTAGTTGAAGACAAAGTTGAGGACCCAACTGATGTTCTATATCTGGTTATTAAAGTTTAGGAGTAGAATATTGAGACCATTATTATTGTGAATGTGAAGCAGATGGACTTTGTCATACCATTGAAGTTCTAGGCATTCATGATCCATGATAGAGTTCTCATTGTCGAACTTTTTTGGGTGCTGCCCTCAACCTCACTGCGAGACTTTCTCCTTAAGGTCTTCATCTCCCCCTTCGTTTCAAAACTCGAGGTTGAGTTTTTTCCAACAAGAAGAGAATGACTGGAATGCAGTATGGATTATTGGGAGTTTTAGTTAATATTATCATAGGAATTTAATTAGTAGTATTTAGTATATATTATTAGACTTTATGTTAGTTATGCGCGTTTCTATAGTGTTTTATGTAACGCTTATATTAGGCTTAGTATGTACTTGTTTAAGATTTTTTGACAAATTAAATATTGATGACATGTTTGCAAGTTTTCCAAACTCTAATTTTGTCTAATTGTCCTCCGAGTTCTTGCTTTTTCTACCTATTCCCCCTCTTTCTATCAATTCTCCTCAGTTTTCCACTTTTTCGTATTGTTCGTCATCACAAAAGCCTAATGTTCTATTTGATGGAGATAAAAATCAAAAGAAAAAAAAAAATTAATATTATATTTATTTTTAAATAAATACTAGAATAAATCATGCAACAAATAAATTTATCAAAATTTTTTTTTTTTCTAAGATAGAAATTTTATTAGTATTGTATTACTACAATAAAGAGGTCAAATTATCAATAAATAAAAATAAAGTAATGAGATCATATAAGATATCAAATTTAGACACTTAGCTCGAAATTGTTTGTTTTTACTTAAAATTATTTGATTATAATTGATAATCAGATTATTATTTATTTTTTAATTATAATCGAGTTTTAAATTATGATGCTTTGTATAACAATGTTTGGTAAGAATTACTTATATTCAATAAAATAATTGATTAAACATTATGTTGGCATTTGGTAAAATAATTGTGTATTTTCTTTAAAAATTACTAAGATCTCAAATTTAGACAACTCAGCTCGAAATTGTTTGTTTTTACTTAAAATTATTTGATTATAACTGATAATCAAATTATTATTTTTTTAATTTGAAATTATGACATAACCTGTGTATAACAATGTTTGGTAAGAATTACTTATAATCGGTGAAATAATTAATTAAACATTATGATAGCATTTGGTAAAATAATTGTTTATTTTCTTTAAAATTACCAAAAATGGTACTAAAAGATTTATTCTATTTGATTTGATACGATAAAAAAAAAAAAGGTTATAAAAAATAATTATTTGAAGTTTTATTTTTTTTCTTTCTATAAATACTAAAATTAAATTACAATCATATACTAAGCTATACCAATTTATATAAAAAAAAATGCCTAAAATATAAAAATTAATTTTTATGTTATATATCAATCATGAATATTATTGTTCATCATTATGCTATAAATTAAGAATAAAATCTTTGCTTATTTTTATTTTAATCTAAAAATTTTCTAACCAAATACTGAATATTTAAATTATTTGATTATAATTAGATTTAACCATATTATAATAAATTAAAAAACCCTAAATAAAACTCAAAATAAAAAATAATGAGTCATTGTCCTATTTATCTCAAATGAAACAATTAAAAAATTTTGAAGTAATTTTCTCTAAATATTTTATTTTCTATATATTCTAATTTATTTTTTGGTTGTTTTTTCCCTTTAAAAAATTTATTTTATCAATATTTATATGAAATTTAGTAGTATATTATATGTAAATGTAGTTAATAAGATATTTAAAACATTATTAAAATAATAAATTATTTATTTCATTCATGTCAATGGTGTAGTAAAATGAAACATTTCCTTAAATGTATTTTGTTTAAAAAATATATTTTATTCATTTTGAGATTTATAAGATTTAAATGGAGAATACCAGGTGACTAGTGCAAATTCGGATGAATTCGGATGGGGAGTAGTTGGCGAGTCCTTTAGCCTGGCACCTCCACTGCCGCTCCTGCGATAAATTTACCAGAACACCCTCGTCCGCACTGGACAACCAATTTCAACTTCTGAGACATAGACATACTTCCATGTTGTTACATTCTCTGTCTATTTCCCGTCCTTTGTTGGAATTATCCACAGAACTTCATATTTTTCGGTAATTCCGAATTTGTCAAATTTCTACTGCATTTTTGTTACTCACATTCTTACTCTGATTGAACTCATCTTCTGTTTTTATTTTTTTTCTGGGTTTTACTTTGAAGGCCGAGAATTTCTAGGAATTCAGAAATGGCGCCTCCAATTCTTTCTTTGGCTCTTCTTTCCGAGACCCGTCGAGTTCTCAGTATTCAGTCTCATACTTTGCAGGTTGATTATTTTTATTGAATAATTTTTGCATGTGTTTGTTTGCTGAGAAAATAAAAGAGGGACATAAATATTGAAGTTTATATTTTCTAGTTCATCATATCTGGTGAAAAGTAAAATAAGAAATACTATTGAAGTTTCCCTTTTTCCACTTGTTTTTGTGTATCCTACAATTTGCATTATGTTTTCTGATTGGTTTTAGTAGTACTGTTATGTTCATTTTTGTTTATTTTGTTTCTTGCCCATGTTATGTTAGTATATTAAAGTTTGGAAAAACGGATAAACAATTAGAGTTCATGTGCTTGTTCTTACTGCAATAGTGAGCAAGGGGGATATATGAGGAAATGTGAGCCCCCCTAAATGAAAACGGACATGTGGATTACGTGTTAGGATAATGACAAAGAGGCTGGCTTGAGATAGTTTAATTCTCAGTAGTGGGTGTTAATGATTGACAAATGTGATGTACTGTTGTAGGACAGACTAGGAAAATGGTCCCTGCAATATCTTGAGGTCATTAGCTTTATGGACTGTAAATTGAATAGGATTACAGGGAATTAGTGCATAAAAGCTAAGATTTCCATGCCATGGGATCATTCTTGGATTATCAGATGCACTTTAACCTTATTTTGAGGTTTTTTCTCCTTTTCTGGGGCTCTCAGTCTCTCTCTCTCTATCTCTCTTTGAGATGGTAATGGTATACCTCTTTGTGAGCAACCTTATGTAGTTTGCTCTGTACTTTTCAATGTTTTGTTATTTATCAAATTAATAGAAGGAAAAAAACTAGCAAAATAACCCTTGAAGACCTAATTATTACATACTTCCAGAAAGGAAAATCTGTTTCTCTGTAATTTTTACTGAGGACTTTTGGTAGACCTGATCCATAACAACAATTGTGTTAACCAACAGGATTTGATAACTGAAAAAGAAATTTAAAAAGGAAGGAATTATAGCTCATAACTAAGCTGGCATGCTCAAAACAAAAAATGAATGTTGTCATACTATTCACTTGTAGTAGGTTTTCTTTTGTAACATATGAAAAGAGGAAATAATATGAATGTGAAGAATAGAAGAGAAGTTCTTAAAATATGATTGGGTTTTATTCTTTCTGTAAAAGTAATTATTCAACTAGAACTTTATTGAAATGAGAAGGAATAGTAGCCAGAGTGAATGCCTTCATTTTTATACAAACTTTTAAGAGAACGTGCAACTTTTTATTTACAAAAGATTTCATTTCCAACCCATGAGAAATAGATGCCTGCAAGTAAGTTTTCTTGAGGTGTACTGAGAGTCTGAGACCATATTGGATCAAGCACTCTGGACTTGATTCTGAAGATCACTTGAGTGAGCTGCTTATTTTTCTCCCCCAGGGTATTTTTACTGAAACTATAACAAATGGGATATTATAATTTCTGATATTCCTTTCTTTTTCTTGGTGATGGATCCATTCATTTTACATAATCATTTATCATAGGATCACATGTTAAATACTCATTATATGTGTACATAAATTGTTGAGGTTTATGTCGGTTATTCAGATAGGTTATTGGAGTTCAAATCCCAAATGAAAATGTCAGCTGTATGAAGAAGGTTTTATAATTGCTTAAGCATTACCCATGTCTATTACCTTTCAGGGATATGTTGGGAATAAATCAGCTGTCTTCCCTCTCCAACTATTGGGCTATGATGTAGATCCAATAAACTCTGCAGTTCTCAAATCACACAGGAAAGCTGCTTCTATTACTTCGCTCAGTCTCAGGACTCTGAGGTGGGATATATGATGCGACGTCATTTGTGTCTATCTGTATAAGTTCAGGGATAGTACCCTAGTTAAACGATGGCAAGACTTTGGTTTAAAGGTGAAGTTTTGAATGGAAAAAAACTATGGGAATTAATAGAAGGCCTTGAAGCGAATGATTTATTGTATTACACTCACTTATTAACAGGTACTTCAAGCAACATTTATGTCTATGTATTGTTTGATTGGTAGCGTATGCCTCTGCCTTCATGAAACATAATAAAAAAATAAGAAGAGATAGTGTTTTAGACTGTTTTACAAGAAGATCAAGATAGTTGAATAACTATTTCTGATCAGCCTTTATCCAAATATTTGACATCGAAGGGAAAATATTTTTGCTTTTTGACTTAAGAAATTCTGATCAGTTTGCCAGATCTAATGCACTATTGTCCTGTAACCTCTCAATCTGGTGCTTTCTTTAATTTGTTTTCTATTTGGTGTACTCTGGCTTTACCTCCAATTGATGAACTCTCAGGTTATATTGGTTCTGTTTCCTTTCTGAGACTGACTACTGTATTAGAAGTTATCAACAAGCTTCGCTCAATAAACCCAAAACTTACATATGGTGAGTACACGATCAAATGTTTTTGAAGTTTTAGTTCAACACGTTTATGTCTCTGGTTTTTTAGTTCTGTGTTTCCTGTAACATAGATCCACCCATGACTACAATGCGCTTTGCATATGATTAGCTTGCATATTTGAGCACCGCAAAATATTAGTTGAGTTTGAACTTTTAAAAAATTGAACTATTTTTTGAACTAAAATTACATTTCCTCCTTTTACCCGTAGAGAAAAAGAAAGAAACAAATGCATTATAATATCCTGAAAAAGCTTATTAAAATGTAGAAAGGTATAACAGACTTCAACAGAAGAAAGATGAAAAGAAAATCAGCAATGCATCAACTTTAAGTAATAAATGACACAATTAGTATATATGCTTGTCTTAAGAGTGACCTATAAAAAATAAAAAATAATTGCTTTTCTCAAGTTTCATAAACATACTAGTGTCTTTGTCTATTATTAAGGTCAAGTTGACAGTTGAACTCAGGGATTGAAAATTTGTAGAATATTTTTGTTTATTTGTTCTTCCACAACAAAAAAAAAAAGAAGAAGCCTATTTATCCACATTTTTGTTGAGATTTGGATGCTCTTGCCCAGTATGTGATCCAGTAAAGGGTGATGAAGGCAAGCTTTATGTTTCTCTAGAGCTGGTGTCAGTATATCGTCAGAAGGTAACTTATCCACTATGTATGTTTTAACAATATGCATCCATATAAATTTGTTGGCTGCCTAATGCTAGAACTTTATTTTATGTTAAAACAACATTTGAGACTAAGTGGGATCCTGTGCATGAGATGATCAAATAAGCACTTAAAATTTTCTTAGTGCAAAGTTCTGAATTTGTCTAAAAATTTAGTAACAATTAAATTTGGCTAGGTCGTCCTAGTTGCTTCAATGCTAACTCCCAACCAGTTTGAAGCAGAACAGTTGACGGGGTCCAGGTAATTTTACCATACATTAAGATTGGAGAACCTTTCCATGTTCTCAGCTTGTTCCTTAATTTTGGATCTTTTTGGTTGCACCACATGGGTTGTCACAATTTTTTGTATTGTGCCTTGTGCATAGGTTGCTGAAATATTGCTGGTCATGCCATCCTCTGATATAAAAGATAAATCTCTTCAAATTATTAATGAATGTATAAATTAACTGATTGAATCTCACGTGCTAAGACACAGCCATTTTTCAGTTTGTACATACATAATATAACTTCAGCTGGGATGATAAGTTGCTCTTTGTTTCGCGGTGCTGGGGGTGGGCGATGACCAGGCTGAAGGGTGTCTTATCCATGCCTTTACATGCACATGCACACTCACGAGTTAAATGTATATGGGAGTGGGATCAGTAATTGAAACAATTGGCTTTGGGAGCAATGACATTTTAAGTTTCAAGAGTTTTCTTGCAATAAAATTATCTAGCCTTATTTGGATCTGTCTTGATATTTTCTCTGATGAGACTTGAATAAGTCTTATGTGTTAAGAATCCATAGTCTCTATTTGCCTTTTTGTCCGTGCCTATCTGCTACTGTAGCTTTTTTTGCCTTCTGAGAAGTTGTATTTATCACAGGATTGTGTCGGAAGGAGATGGCCGGGAAGCTTGTAACATTCTTCATGCTGCCGGACCGCCAAAGGTTTGGTGCTTCATTTACATAATGAACCTGTTTAGGTTCTATACTGTCTCTTGTCATCCCCATATGCAAGCTTCTTGTTTTAGTCTTGGTTCAAATACATACAAGGTTGGTTCTTCTACTTCTTGAGGGGCTGACATGAGAAGCATTAAAACAAACAATCATGATTTTTTTTGTTAGGTGAGGCACTTTGACAGCATGAAACAATCATGATTTACTAGTCAATCATGCTTCACACTTCACACACACACATGATATGTTGTGACACCTAACCTTTCATTGTTTAAGAATAACATTAAGTATTTTATAATAGGTCAAGAAACTTTTTGTGATAATCTTCTTCTGCATAAATTTACTTTGCTGATCTATAGTTAATTTGTAAGTTTTGACCCTCCTCAGGTTGTGATTACAAGCATTAATATAGATGGTAATCTTCCCTTATTGGCAGCCATCAAAAGGAAAAGCTGAGCTATATCCCATTTATAACCTTTTTTTTTTTGCTGAGAATATCCAATATCAGATTGTTCTTGAAAGGTCAAGTTAATTATATATGTTTCTAATCGGGTTTTTTTTTTCTGCCTCATATTTGTATGTATTCTCAAATTTGACTGTGAAATATGATTAACTCGAAAAGAAATGTGTACATACATTTGTGGTTGTGGCATGGTGTTTCTCCAAATTCAGTACTGGTTTTCTAAGTTCTATATTTTCTTAATGGTCCAAATGCAACAGACATATCTGCTTAACATGGTTTCGCCCTATGATTTAACCAAATACTTGATTGTGGTAGGGGCAGTTTCATGAACAATTTAAGATTATGATTCCCAAGATGCCTGCATATTTCACGGTATGAACATTTTCCTCAGTAATGTTCTTTCATATGGTGAATGATGCATAAGTATTTATAGCTTTCTTTTGGGCTGGGGAGGGGATTTCTATTAATTTTGCCACACTACTTAGTAGTTAAAATCCCCACAAATTCTTTATTTGTTTATTGCTAACAAGAAAGGAAACGGAGGGAAAGTGATCAACCCTCTGTATATGCGGGGAAGACAGATTAGATAGCCCTTGACTGAGGGGCCAACTGGCACTCTGATCGCAAGCTGGATACAGATTCTGGCCCATCACCACGGATTGCAGTAGTGGGTACTCATATAATCATATAACCATTGTGTGGAGGACGAGCCCTTAGCCACAGGGCTCCCAGCTTGGTGATGTTGAATTGCATGATCTAAATTTTGAGTACACCATATTTTTTTCCTCATAATCATACGAAAGAAAGGGAAAAAAACAAAAGCAAGATAAGTTTTGTTTCCTTTTCGTTTCTGTAATCTGTTCCTACTGTTTGGAGGAAGGAGGGGAAGAAGGCAGGGGATGCATCTCTCTGTAGTTGTTGTTACTGTTTTTCTGGTCAGTTCTTTGCTTACACCTCATTGGTTGTCTATTCTTTCTTGATCTGTCTAACGGCTAGTTGGGTGCTCTTGTGCATCACAGGAGGGAAAGCCTGTTCTCTCAACTCTTAAGTTCATTTATGGAAACACTGTTCACATCTTTATCTTCACTGTCACTTTTGTTTCCCTATCCAAAATATGATTAACTATTAAAATTGTTGCTGGCAAAGTTATTCAACTGAGTAACTAATTTCTTATTTACTGATAAAAAAAATTATTTCCTCATGTATGCCTTTATTAATTTCTATAGATTGATGAGATGTTTGCATATGTAGGGAACAGGAGATCTCATGACTGCACTACTTCTTGGTTGGAGCAATGTAATACTTTCGAATAGTAATTCTGATTTCAGCTGATTCTTTTTCAATCTTGCCACACTAATGTATAATTACTAACTCATTGTATTATCCAGAAAGGATGACAACCTTGACAAAGCTGCAGAGCTTGCTGTATCCAGCTTGCAGGTCTCTCTTTCTCTCTCTTTTTTCTTTCTTTTTTTGTTGTGTTTGTGTGCCTGATATTATCTTTATGTTGGAGCAGTAGAATTAGTTCTTGACTGATGGAAACCCTTCCATAACTTATGACTGAGTTTAAAGAAATATGAGAATCATGTCTGGACTACATTAACTTGAGATCATAGAACTTGATTTTCATCTTGGTGAATGATCTGCATCTCTGATTGAATGATTTGATGGAGTGCAGGCACTTTTGCAGTGGACATTAAACGACTACAAAAGCGCTGGACATGATCCGCAGTCGACAAGTTTAGTGATCAGATTGATTCAAAGCCAGGATGACATTCGCATCCCACAAGTTAAATTTCAAAGCCGAATACTGAGTTGGTGATATGATTTGAAACTTGATTAGTAATCATGCTTCAATGATATAGTGACCATATTTTTCTCAGTAACATTTTGACAGGATTGTGTTAGAAGTTAGAATAGTAACAAAAATAAAACAAGGAAATAAACATTACAGATAAATTCTTTATTTAATTGATAGTACATTTTCTAATAGAAGGTAATAGTGTTTTTTTTTTTTTTGGTATACAGAAGGTAATAATGTTAATATTATGTACAGATATTTTCAAAGTTAATGTATTTACTTCAAAAAAATAAAAATATTATTTCTGTTTTAATGTTACCATGCACTGGCTGGGGTGAATTTTTTTGTTCAAGTTTCATCTAATGTTTGCTAACTCAATTTTATATTTTATATAAAATACTATGAATTACCTCATAAATGTAAACAATGAAAATGAAATATTATTATATTTTTCAATTTATTATCTCATTAATATACTTCTAATTTTTTTTATCATTATACTTTTAATTTGATGTTACTTTCATAAGGATAAATCTGATTTGGAAAGTAATTTATTATTATTATTTTATATCACAAATGATATGCAAAACAAGACTTTCAATAAACTTTCAAGAAATGATAAATTTAAAAGCATGTTACAATTTTCACTTTAAGTTTTCATCAATGATCTGGATCTATTCACTAACTTATTCATAAAACAACTAATTATCTCACTTATCATTAAAAAAAAAATCTTAAGCTCCTCATCACTAAAAATTAAGAACGACCACAAAATGAAGCTATTGAAGAAGGATTGGTTTGGGCTCTAGCTGTGCTTGGGGGAGTTTACTTGGGTTTGATTTTTGCAAGTAACATGCATATTAATACAATTGAGGTAGAAGTAAATTCTATAAATGTGGTGTAGCTTATTAATGGATCGATAAATTCTTCTTTAGGTATGTACGGTGCACTCATTTGACATAAGCAGCAACTATGAGATAATTTGAAAAGAAAAAAAAAATAGTTAATAGGATCTATGTTTGTATTAAAAAAGATTATAATTTTGAAATATCTTTTAATATTCAAATTTTAGCTATATTAATCACATCCCTTCAATTTTAAATATACCTCTAAATATTTGTAGGAGGAAGTTTACAATTTTTGTTAAATCACATCAAGTAAAAAACTACATTTATTAAATCAAATTTGATTTATTAAATATATATAAAAAATCTGCAGATAAATGTTCCCTCTCTCGTTCTTCTCTTTCTCGCGGGGTGGAGAGTGGAGAGTGGAGATTGGAAATTTGGAAGTTAAATGTCAAGTAGATAGATTAACCAATTCAAAAGCCTCTCTCCGTCCCTTCATAACCAAAAAGTCTTTAACTTTCCGCTCTGCAAGTGATTATGGCAAGGAGGTCTTGTCCATCTCTTTCAAGATTCCCAAAATGCCATTTGCTTCACTTACCTTTTCCATGGTCAGAGTGTTTCTCTTATTTCTGTCCTGTATTTATATGAATTTCTCTGCAACTGCAAGTAATTATGGGATGGGGCTTTTTTTATTTTAATTACATCAAATTCTGAACAAGCTAACCCACTTATGTCTCTTTTTCAGGTCTGGAACTTTCTCTGAATCAGCTCTAAGCACTTCCAAGAGTCCCAATAATTATGGGGTTTAGGCGGAATTTCAAGGTTAGTTTTTGCACTTAAATGCTTACTAGAAACCAGCTTGTTATTATGACATGTTTCTGAAAGTATGTGATGCTTGTTATGCTCTTGAGGAAAGTCCTCAGGGAAGACGCTTATTTAAGACCTACCCACTTCAATCTCATAACTCAGTTTAGTAAAGGAAAAAGAGGGGGAAAATAAAATTCTATCTGTCTAATGGGCTTCTATTAGATGAATTGTTTGTCATTGGTGAACTTGATAAACAATATAGAGGGCTTAAAAGAGATTCATAAAAACAAAGGAAATGAGTCATATTAGTTGAGTAACACGGTTCAAGAGCCTTGAGCCCTTGCTAGGTTGCCATTGATTTGTCAGTCTTATAGGCAAAACCAACTTTGTTCTTCTTCTCTTCTAAAATTGGATGCACTACGTTATGAGTCCAATATGGTTAGCATAAGTCTTGAGAACTTAATTCCGTATTGCTATATTTAATGATTTATGATTTTGTCACGTGTTTTAGAAGGAACTTCTTATGCTTTTCCTATTCTTTTCTTTTAGTTCATGTTATGCCTTACTGAGCTAATGCGTATGGTATTTAATTGGATGTATTGCTGCCTTGCAAGCATATGATTGTGTTGGACGTAAAAATTATAATTTATTTGGCAATGGAAAACCAGGGCAAAGGAGATGGAGGAAGAATCCTCTTTATGGACAGAAAGTGAAGAGGAAAAAGATCAAAAGAGTCGTTTTGAAGAAGAGATCCAGAAAGTGAGACAGAAGGCAAAGGAGCACTCTGAACTAATTGATGCTGATGACAGTGATGAGCTACAAAGTGTCTGGTCAGGGAGTGATGAAGAGAAGACACTCTGGACTGCTAGTGAAATAGACGATGATATTTCTACAGAAGCCTACCCCGATGAAATTAGTGATAAGTACATAGATAAACTGTTCGAGTTTGAGGAGATGCCTAAATATCGAACAATCTTGGACTTACTGAAAGCTGAACAAGAACCTGAGGAGTTGTCCCCGGGAAGCTTGCAGTTGCAAATGCCTTGAAAAAATTGAAAAAAAAGGCCCAGATGGGCTATATACCAATGTCTGGGAGGTCAACAGTGATATCGACATTCTGATTGGTGCATTTGTAAATGTTTTATTGCAGCCAGAATATGAAGAGCTTAGACAGGGAGGGCCTAAAAAATTAAGCACTCATTTCTTCAAGGACATACAAATACGTACGAGAGATCCAAATTACAAATTCTCACCTGAGCTAAAGTTGAACCCAAAGAGCAAACTGGTTTCAATCAAGAAATGGCAAAAGGCACAGTCTACAAGGTGGAAAGCTCAAAAGAGATAATCTGTAGTCTCTTCCTTCTGCATGGATGAAAATTAGCTGTATACAGTATGCTGTTTGCCCCCTTGGTACTGTGTTTTCTTTTTTGTCTGTATCTAATATCTATATATTTCCTTCAGAAAATAAGCATCCAGTTTCTCAGCATAGATATTCTTGAATTCATACCTTGCAGGAAGATTTCTTGTCATCTATATATCTCAATTGCTGTATCAAAGTTTGTTTCCTAAAGTCCTAGCATGTTATCTTTTACATCTTTTCTATGAACATGTTTTTCCTTCTGAGGTTTGATTGGTGGAATAGTCACATCTTTCTTTGATTATTAGGTAGTCACCACTTTGCATCATGTTCATGGAAGACTTGTCTTGTTGAGCATAAGAAAATTCTTTTAGATACTAGGCTCATTAGACTTATTGCCGGACTTCTTTTTTTTCCATTCAAGAAATAGAATTATAAATTTAGCTCCTTGACAACGTACCAGGTTTGAGTAGTAAGATATCCATTCATCTGGTAAAATATCACAACTAACATTTACCACTCTCTGCTTAAACGTTGACAGTTGACTCTTAATACTACCAAGTGGCTTTAAAATGATGACAGAGTAATCACAATCAGGCAGAACCAGAATTGTAGTAGTAGGGATTAAAGGGTGTTTGGAAATACATATGGTTTATCAAGGGGAAATGATGCATGTAAGTATTGTCATTCATCATATTCGTGTTGATTGTTTGCCTATCATGCATGTAGATGTTCATCATTTCTCTAGGTAGATAGTGATGCAGCTGCATCACTTTTGGTGGTAAATAGCTTTGGCCGTAGCCCTGCATGTTGATCATTTTGGGTGGTGGATTATCATTCTCATAGACTAGTGACCCTGAAGGGTAATCCTCATGTCCACCAAAGTCTTGGCCTCCTGAGTCAAAGTGACCAGTAGAATTGCCTTGAAAACCAACACTATCTATCTTGGGTATCATTCTATCTTCCAATCTGTAAATGCTGCCATGTCTTGCTCCATTTCCATCAATGCTTAAATTCTCCTCCAATTTGGCTGCCATCAAGTTCTGGTGGAATCGACCTGCCACGTCCTTGGTACCCACAGTCTGGTTTAGGTGCCAATGAGATCCCCAGTCATCGTCTTCCCTGCCAAAGGTGGGGTAAATGTACATCGCGGAGGTACTGGGGCTGTTATCTAGGAAATTGATTTTGTTTTTATTCTTGCCATCTTTGACTTGGTTCCCTTGTTTGCTGTAGGAACTTGGAGACCAAATTTCTGCATGTTTACCAGATCTGACCAACTTTTGGACCAAAGTGGCCGGATCAACATTACCTGTGACTGTTACCTTCTCTTCTTCTGCATCTATGTGTACTTTGTAAACACCTGGATCCAATTCCAGAAGTAAATTAAAAGCTATGAAGTCAATAACTCTCTAAGGGCATAATTTTATAGAGGTATGTCGTGATCTGCCTCTTCAGATATATGTACCAGTAAATTTGTGTGCCTTGAGGTAAAAGTTGATAGCTCTTTTTTCAATTTTATTTTTCTAAGTCTTAATTTTCTAGGTGTTTTTTCTTCTCAAATTCCCTATCACCATCCTGGCAAAGTTTTAGCACCTCTGTCTCTTTCTCACCTTTTCTGGTCGTATAACTGATGTGTTGGCAGGACAGAGTCTTAATGATATTATGCAGAAATACCTAGAAACAGAGTTCCTTAAATGGGAACACCACATGCCCGCTAGGATTTATAAGTGCAAAACGCCAAAACCCATATGAAAATTCGAAGCTGACAATCTCAAACAGCCATTAACATGAACACCAAGTTATCAATGCTTCATCTTCAAGGGATTCTCTTATACAAGGCTGTGAACTCTTGCGTTCACATGGTGTTTCTACAAAGGTAATCTCTTTGATCTAGAAGGAATCCATTAGGCTACCCAAAAAATCATGATATTTACCAAGTTCATTATATATTTGGTCACGGAAGATATACAGAAAAAAACTATATATATGGTCACGGAAGATATACAGAAAAAACTATAGTAGCTTTCAATTAATGCATAAAAATGTAAAACATAATAGTATTATTTGAGTGAGAATACCTTCAATTTTCCACAGCAGTTTCCTCACTTTCTTCATGCATCCTAAGCAGTTCATGTGCACTTTGAGAACATACGTCTGTGCAAGCAAGTAAATGCAACACTAAGTAGAAGAAAATTTTAGTACGAGAGATAATACTACTTATTTTTTTGTTCCAAACAAAAAGGGTCATCATCATATCATAATATAAAGTGGGAAGATCATGTAGGGACCTCAATCTTTAATAACTCATATTCACTTGTAGACATATTTCAACGATACTAGTTGCTCTGCTAGTATGTCTGAAGACTGTTTCTTTGTTTTTTTGCTGCTTCTTCTATTGGTGTTCTCTTTTCCTTTTAGTAGCTCTCTTGTCAATTTGAAAGGAAATTAGTAAAGAACTCAGTCAGTAAGGGGACAAGCTCAGGGTCCTCTTCAATATAAACCAGAGGGAAGAGGGTGAAAAAGATGGTTTGAAAGGTGTGATTTTGACTCGGCTGAGGGTACTGTTTACCACTTCAACAGTGGACAGGCATCGTCCACGTGCCTGTGTCTTCAACACAGTACAACAAGTATGTACTCTGCCCTGCAATTTTTTATACACTGTATTCTCGTGATAGTTGCATAATGCATACTTGCAGGGTTTTGTTTTTGACTGTTTGACACTTTCAACTGTAGACCAACCCAACCCTGCTCCCTTCAGTACCTTGGCCTTGGGATATGTACAAGTAGGGTTGTAAATGGGTTGAGCTGAGTCGTTCTCACCTGACATTTTGTTGTTCAAGCTTGCATCTATACAAATTCAAAGGGCTCAACAGTTTCTATTTAGGATTTCTAAAGTTGGTTCACTACTGAGTAACTCGAGATGTTCACGCTGTTAATTTATAACATATTTGAGTACTGTTTTGATTGTCTTAGCAAAAACCAACAAACAGTGTACAAAAACTAATTATGCTTAGATAAATTTTATCTGTTATATTACAATTTTAAGATATTTTTCTCTAATTGTATAACCTTTTTAATTTTTCTGAAAAATCATTTCAAAGGCAATTTAAGGACCTAAATCGCCTTCTTTAGGGGATTGTTGGTTTTGTGGGAAGAAAGATGACCATCTTCCTTTGTAAAGACCATATGGGCCTTTTACATAACCGAAAAATAATATGTTAGCTCAGCGGATTGATATTGAAACTTAAAATTGCAGTTAAATCAATAATGGAAGTCTCTTTTATATTATTATGGGCTCAGCATGTTCTGTTCTATTCGATATAGGTAGAAGAAGAACTTGGCTTGGTATTCTTAAATAAATAAATAAATCAGACAAAACAAAAAAAAAACAACAAAAACAAAAAATATATATATATACACTAGAATTCTTGTAAAGTACTCTTGTGCGTGTTCAAAAGAATTTTTTATTTTAAGGTAAATGTTTAAGCAAAAAAAAAAAAATTCATCCTAAAAAAAAATCTTATCGTTTTATAAAATTAAATTTAATAAAGATCATAAATTTTTTTTTTAGAATTATATGATTAATATCTTTTCAATTTCATTGATTGATTTTTGTCCAGCATGTAAATGAATGAGAAAGAGAAGTAATAAGATTGGTAACTGATTTAAGAGAAAAAATAGCGTTTATTTAAGAATAAAATAATAGAATTATATTAGGAGTGTGTAGTTATTTTTTTCTTTTTCTTTTAAACTAAATTTCATTCTAAAATGACAAGCCCTCAATATCAAAAGATGAAAACTTAGAAGGACACTAGGCTTTTAGTATAATATAGAATGGATAGAAATATAGAAAAATAGCTAAAACTAAGGAGGACACATGGGTGTTTAGGCTTTTAGTATAACTTGTTTTCGTGGCATATGTATTGACCGTAAATTATATTTATGATATATCTATATATGTTCATCAACAATAGATGTACATATCAAAAAATTATAGTTAAAAAAAAAATAGTACTCCATGTTAATGATATTAACGAAATAAATAAATTCATTAAAAATATATTTATATAATTCCTAATACGTACATATAGTTTTTTTTAAAAATTTTAAACATGGAAGAAAAATTATACTCTTAATATTTATTTCAATTCACAGTATTTAAAAAAAAAATTACTTTACAATATTATAGTTATTTGTAACTTATTAAAAATAAAAAATTGAGAAATTCAATCTTAATTTTTATTGATATATAGTTATTGACAAAATTATAGATTTATTAATATTAAAAAGAATTAGAAAAAAATATATCAATAGTCATAAAAAAAATTACAATCCTACTAATATTAAAATAGAGAAGATTTAGGAAAGAAGTAAAGAAATAAAACAAATTAAATAGTCTATTTGAAGCAAAATAACAACTAAAATGTATTTATGTTGTAGTAAAAATTCATAAGGGTATTTAAGAAAATAAAATTTATTCTACTAAACAACTTTTATATTCATAAACAAATAGATAAGTTTAACAAACAAAAAAATTAAATCCATAAATTTATATATATATATATATATATATATATTTAATTATTAAGATGGGAGAAGAATTAAAAGTTAAAACAATAATATTATAACCATGAAAAGAAACTTAATATATATTTTTTAATTTATAGTTATTTTTTAAATTTTAAGAAGAACTTAAAAAATTATGATTATTAGGAACTTATTAAATAAAAAAATTAATCTTAACTACTTTTGATATATAATTATTAAAAAAATATAAATTTATTTTGATTGAAAAGAATTAGTAAAAAATAAATTAATAGTCTTAAAACGATTACAATTCTATTATTATTAAAATAGAGAAAAAAAACTAAAAATAATAATAATACTTTATTTGTAACAAAATAACAACTAAAAGTAATTATATAATTATAAAATCTTGGGTATTTAAGAAAATAAAAAAATTCTATCATTAAACCACTTAAGATATATATATATATATATATTACAAACTTCATATTTTTAGTACAAACTCCAATCTTCTATATCGGGTTTATGCACCACTTTACCGTTAAAAAAATAGTAGAACTTATCATACCACGCTAGTACCAATAGCATTTTGTTTATCTATCATATAGTAATATCACCACGATCTATTATATATCTAATTTATTATTAAAAAGTTTGCACCAATAACATTCTCCAAAAAATTAAAATAAAATAAAATTAATGCATAAAAAAATTAGAACAAGTCAATCAAGAAATAAAAAGCAAAAAGAATACATGATTTTTTTTCTTTTCTTTTTCATTTTATTATTCTAGCTTGCTCGTAAAAATAATAAGAAACTAAGGGGCGGATTCAAAAAATTTAATGAGTGGGGACAACTAATATATCCTAGTTAATGGATACAATATATTAGTACATATATCTTGTTTTGAATCACAACTTTTTTAAGGTGGACAAAATAATTGTTTGTCACTCTTTAGATATAAATAGTAATAAAATTAAATGAACATGAAACGATTTAATAAAAAAAATCTTAAATATTTTACTATAAATATAAAAAGTAATAGAATTTATTATATCTTGATTGGAGGACATATGTATTTACTTAATAAAATAAGTGAGTCAGATGAAAATCGTTCAAGATAAAAGAAAACAATGAAATATAAAAAAATTGATTTCATGATTTGTGTCCACTTATAGTTTTCAATATTATATTTTGAAACAAAATTTATTTTTAATATAAAAAAAATCATGTCAAAAGGTTGATTAGATTTATATTTTAAGAAATAAAATATTTGAATAAAATGTAACAACTTATTAATTGAATGTCGTAATAATTCAAAAAATAATAAATTGATAGGCTTTTAAAAATAAAAATACAAAGTTACATTTTGATAAAAATATTTGACAACAAATTTAACTTTTCAATTAGACAATTAAGCCTAAAATTGTTTTGTTCAATTTTACTAGGGTCTTTGTTCAAATTTTATTAAGAGAATTTGAGTTATTTTTCTTACGTTATCAATAAATACCTTATACTTATGAACGAGTTTAAAAATTTAGTGCATGGGAGCAGTGTAAGCTAGATCCGTCCATGAAGAGGGTGTCACATCAATTGAACATAGGTATAAATAACTCCAATATATATATATATATATATAAATAAATAAATTGTGAGATCTGAACATTCACGTCTGCGTAAATAAGTCTATTGATTTCACAGTTAGTTCAAAAACTCCAACCATTCATACTTTTTAAATAAAAATATTCAAAAAGAAAATTAAGATAAGAAGACTATTTAACCACATTTTAAGCACTCTTATTGTTTACAATTTTTATCTTTCGTGGGTTTATAATAAATAATGCAATAATTTAAATTTGCATGTACCATGCAATCCCTTGTTTGCAGGGTTGCGAGTCAGCATTAACAAAGTGCAGCGGAATTTGACAAATGTTTGATGCCAATACAACCGCCTACCATGCATGGTTTGTCGTTTTTCTTAGAGAGAACAGAGAGGAAAAAATAAAATAAAAAAAGAAGAAAGCGAGCTAACAATAAATAAGATGACCTTCAAACCATGTTTCTCTTCCTCAACTTGCTGATAAAATTAGCCAAACTGACGGCCCATGTCAACTCCCTCCAATTTTGTCCTTCTCGATGGCCTAATGTAAAAGAACTTTCCCAGAACCCAAACACTTGCTTGACTCCAAAATTTGTTCAATTTCCCAGTAATTGAGTTTCGTAAGCGGGTGACAGCTAACTTTTTTTTTTTTAATTTTTTTTTGTGGAAAAAACTTTGCTTTCACACTTGAATATTAATTTTCTTTCATGGGTTTGCTTGTTCCTGTTTCAAAGTTGAAATTTTGAAGTGCTTCTATAATTGGGTTTTCAATTCAATTCCTCCTAACTCTGTTGCTGTTGGCTCTGGTTGGAGGTGAGAGAAGTTCCTATAGGAGTTTTGAGGTTTTACTTCATGGGTTCCTGCTTCAGTGCCAGAATCAAAGCCGAGAGTCCTCCCGGCAATGGTGAAACTGCTATTCAATTTCTTTCCTCATTTCCTTATCAATTTGATTGGTGCTTTGTGAGCCATATATTGTCAACTTTTGGGGATTTGTCATTTTGTTGCTTTTGGTGAGGGTAATTCCATTTTTGGTTTACTCATGATTACTGATGCTTTGTTTGGTAACTTGTAAAAGAAGGAGAATCTTATTTATGTACTTGAGTTATATGGTTAACAACAAAATTAGGTTCAGGAGACGGTTGTGCTTGAGGGAAGCTCTCGTCCTCTTTTTTCTCTAGACAAACACATAAAAATAGGGTGGGAGTCATATTTCAATTGTACCCTCTTCTTTCTAATCGCTTTCTCTAGGAGAAAGTGGTTCTAATACCAAAAAAATGGAAATTGATACTTGTTTCATGAATTTAAAGGATCAACATCAGCATAATAGGAGTTTATTAATGTCTACTCATTTTATCAATTTGCTAATCTCTTGTTGTATTGACAAGAATAAATCTAGTATATGAATCTGGGTTGAAATTTTGAACCATGGAGCTGACAAAACAGAAAGATTTCTAGATTCTATTTCTAATGTTAACATATGGCTTAGCCATTAATTGACTTTATGCTGTTTTCTGACCAACACACCACAACCACACCCCACACACCCCCCCCCCCCCCCCCAAAAAAAAAAAAAAAAACTATGTAACAGTAGTTGTTAAGGAAGGAATAATTATCCCCCCTCTATGTGTACCCCAGCCTGGCCGGCCATGCTAGAAAATCACAAGCTGAGTTTTGAGTAAAATACACATTTTTGGTCTGACATTGTGTATCGAATCTTTCTTGTGTCATATTTAGGGTATAATTCAGACTATGACAGCAAAGATGTGAATGGTTTGAGTGGTTTAAACAGCCCAATCTCCTCTATCTCAGTATCTCCAACTCCTCGGACAGAGGGTGAGATCTTGCAATCCTCCAATTTGAAGAACTTCTGCTTTAGTGAGCTAAGAATTGCCACAAGGAACTTCCGTCCAGATAGTGTGGTGGGTGAAGGTGGATTTGGTTGTGTATTTAAGGGCTGGGTTGATGAAAATACACTTACACCTACCAAACCTGGGAATGGCATTGTAATTGCAGTGAAGAGGCTTAATCAAGATGGCTTCCAGGGTCACAATGAATGGTTGGTGAGTGTTACTTATAATGTTTGCAGCCAATATTCAATTTCTGGGACTTGAGTTTTTGTATGAAACTAGTTGTTGGTAAAGCATGAGAACCTAAGCTGCAGACTGCAGTCGCATGTTATAGTCCAGAAAATTTTCATCACATTCGATTAGCCTTGATCTAGGCATTGTTGTTTCCATATCCTCCGATGATGTTATTAATTGATTTTGTGGCCTCTTGAGCTGTAGACAGAAATTAACTTCCTGGGACAGCTGCATCATCCCAATCTTGTGAAACTGATTGGTTACTGCTTGGAGTATGACCACCGGCTTTTGGTGTATGAATTTATGCCCAAAGGCAGCTTGGATAATCATTTATTTAGGAGTGAGTTATTAGTATGCGTCCTTGCACTCCATTCCAAGCCTTGGTACCTAACTAATCATTTTCTTCAATATGGACTGTATACTTAACTATTTTTTGGAACAGGGGCTTCTCACTTTCAACCGCTTTCTTGGAACCTTCGTATGAAAATTGCTCTTGGTGCTGCAAAGGGTCTTGCATTTCTTCATAGTGATGAAGCAAAAGTGATATATCGTGACCTTAAAACTTCTAACATCTTGCTGGACTTGGTATTGTTTTTGTCCAATTTACAGTTAATGGCTTTTGGAGGATATTAGTTAAACTTTCATTCCTTATATTCTTTTTTTTTTGTAAAATCTCAGAATTATAATGCAAAACTCTGTGACTTTGGGTTGGCAAAGGATGGGCCAGCAGGTGATAAAAGCTATGTCTCTACAAGGGTAATGGGAACCTATGGCTATGCGGCTCCTGAGTATATGGCAACAGGTATGTTTTAGTTCATATATTTGGTATTGGTTGAATTTTCCTTTGAATGTCTATTTCTGGTTTGTTGATGAAAATCCTGGAGTTATGATATTAAAATTGTTAACCTATAAACCCCCATTCACCCCCACTTTATTGGATATGAATATAAGCACTAGTTATCCTTTGTTTCTCAAGTGTTAATCTTTTCCTTCCTTTCTCCCTACCAGTAAGTCATGGTGTCTCACACACAAATACATGAATCCGTGCATTTGTGGGTTTGGACCTGTGAGCTTGCTTTCCATTATTGTTCTTTAATAGGGAGGATTATGCCTACACACTCAAAGAGTCAAAAGGCAATAGGCAGACTGTGGCCTCTTTGACATAATGAGAATAAAGGTAATTAGTGTCATACACTAAAGACCTCCTATAGAAGTTCCATAATTACTGAAACTAGGCAATGAGATACATGCATATACATTTAACTTAAAATATGAACATGGCTGTCCTTTATAACTTATTGATATAGTCTGTCATATTCTCTCAGTATTTTCTCCCCACAGTCCTAATACTGTAAACTTCGTTTCTTATGTTATTTGGGGTAATCAAAGAGACAATTCAATCAACTGGCAACTTAAAAGTTATTACATCCTATGGCATGTAACCTATAAACTCCCTCGATTCTTTCCAATTGGAAGTTAGTGCAGCAATAAAATCTATACCCCTGATTAAATTAGCTAGTCATGTAAACTGCTACTTTATTTACTTATGTACATGTTCTCTTTAAACTACAATTTCAGTAACAGAAGCAATAGATAATCTCATAAAAAACTTGCAAATATTCATAGTCCACTTTAACTCAGTTCAATCAATTGGATCTGCAAATCACCACCAGGGATCTGTGACTGTGTGTGTCTGATGTTTGGTCTGCGGAGTTAACTTTCTCAACTTATTAATGTTACTCCTCACTCGATATTTAGCTGTGTCAGTCTTGTAGTTTACTTATATATCTTTTGATATCATAGATGACTACCAAGCTGACTCCATTCTGAAATATATATACTCTATTCTTGTGAAGGTCACTTAACTAAGAGAAGTGATGTCTACACTTTTGGGGTTGTTCTCCTTGAAATTATGTCTGGCAGACGAGCATTGGACCAAAATATGCCAAGCGGGGAGCATAGTTTAGTTGAATGGGCCAAGCCTTACCTTAACAGCAAACGCAGAGTTTTCCAAATTATGGATGCTCGTATTGAAGGCCAATACCCAGTGAGAGGAGCAATGAAAACAGCTAACCTTGCAAACCTATGCCTATCCACAGAACCCAAGTTAAGGCCAACCATGGAGGTGGTTGTAAGAACATTGGAGCAACTTCAGGACTCCAATGACATGGGTGGAGCAGGGAGCTCTCAAAATACAACCCACCGAAATAATTATCATAACTCGAGCAGTGAGCCCAGATACCAGAGGAGGAGTGTCACTGAAACTTCCAATGGAGGTGTTTCCCATCTGACACCATCTGCTTCTCCTCTTCGCAGTCACACTTAAACATTATACACGGGCTTTATAGTTTTTTTGTTGATTGAAAGAGATATACAGATTGCAGTTGTATATTATGAACTTAAGGTGATTACTGTACAGTTGGAATTCCACGATATATTGAAATTAAACCATTTCTTCCACACGTGTTCTTGATGTTGGCATCAGTGTAGTTTATAATTTTCAACTTGTCATCAGATTACCAACGCTTTTTCGTTCTATTGATAACATAGAAGTAGGCATTAATGTTATTTGTTGTAAACTGGGATTTTAGCATTTTAGAGGATTCATGCATGTGAGTCTGTATAAACAAGAAGGTTTTTTTTTTTTTTTTTTTTTTTTTGCATTGAAGACAATTGTGTTAGTGAAGCTACCGAAACAAAATAGAAGGAAATTATGCTTGGCTTATAAATGGTTCATGCTTAGAGACCTTCTAGGCCGTTTTGCAAGCATGTGGTTGCCATTAGGTTCCCTAATAATTTGTGAAATTATGCCTGGTCTATAGATGGTTCTCTTCCTTATAGAACTATGGCTTAAAAAATCTCTAGTAGTTTTCTAATGGGCATTTGAAATCCATGAGAATGAGTGGCAACAATGATTTGATCACAGAAATTATAATAGTATGTCAAATAATTATTTTACATTAAAATTTAAATTATTAGGTGAAAGGTCCATAATAGATATTGAAAATTCATGAGAATGAGTGGCAACAATGATCAATTGATCACATAAATTATGATATTATGTTTTATTTATTTTACATTAAAATTTAAGCTATTAGGTGAAATCTCCATAATAGATTTTGATCTCTGCTAGTCAATAATTCAGATGAAGAGTTTAACTTTAAAAACCAAGTGCAATGAAGAGATAGCATCTCTTCAGAAACCTTCTAAAACAAAAAATAATGATTGTTAGTACATGTCAAGCTCTTAGACCTCAAAAACCTGTTGTTATTTGGTAGAAGCTTGTTTAGTTTGAGGCTTAGTGTCAGTTCGGTTTTGTGTTTGTAATATGTGTCTGGCGTTTGTAACATAAAAATCACTTTCAACTTATATTATAAAATATTTGGTTAAAACTGAAAATTAATTTTTTTCAAAGCCCAACACAGTTCTAGTATTTTTTTCTAAAGTTGCTCATATGTAAGTTTTCTATAACATAATTATAACAGAATACAAGATATGGTTTTTATAATATTTGTTGACAATGATATCATAATTAAAAAAAATGTATATTTATTTTTACGATTCAAAATCACTTTTTTGAATAACTAACCAAATATATATAAAAAAAATACTAAAATCAAAATTTTTATAATCTCTACTAGCAAAATTAATTATTCAAAACACTGGTTTTCAAATACCAAACCAAACTAGCCTTGGTATTATATCCCCAAGCACAATTTATCTCTTGGCTATTTATTCTATATATACAAATTGGATATTAAGCATAGAATGTTTAAAAAAGGACTTTTCTGCAAACCAAACTGTTTTTTTAAATGGTGAAAATAATATGACCCGCTTGAGCAAATTTTAAACCACAGTGACAATTAATAAATCTGTGGAAAAACAGGGGACCAAAAGTGTAATTTAGTAAACAAAGCTATAATAAATACGAACCTTCCCATAGCGGCAGTTTTCCCTCCTCGGGCTAAATTATTTCGTTCTTTTCCTTCAAAGCATCGGTCTGCAACTGCCCCCACCTTATATTCTATAATCGATCAGAGGTGGTGTCGCGGTGATTTTAAGACGGTGAATAATTTGGTTTCCTTATTTCTTTTTCTTTTTCTTTTTTTTTTAATTGAAAGGTTGCGGTTCTTTGTTTCTACAATCCTTGATTCTTTAGTAGTAGCAGTGTAGCACGATATGGTTATGGTCGTCGTATTTTTATATGTTTGGCTTTTTTTCTCCAATTAGTTCCTGGGCTTAGAAAGACATATTGTCTAATGGACCGGTTGTTCAAGAATTGTACTTTATGACGATAAGGAACAATTATGTTGGTTTTTACTTTTTAGTTTGGAGTTTGACATGTTTTTGCTTGAATTCATTCAGTAGCAATAGAAGAATAGGGAACCCTATGTTATTGAATTTGTTATTAAGGTTGTTGTCTTGTTTGGGACCTTAATTAAAATTGTCTAGCTTGTGGTTTTGTTAGTTTAGAATTTAAAGATTGGATTTTTTTAATTAAGTAGAAGTGGAGAAGTAGAGATTTTTTGACATTGATCTTTATTAATTGTATTATTACCAGTACCGCTAAAAAGCAGTGTAGAGAATAAAGCAATTAATGGACCCATTTGAAGCAGAATTTGAGGATTATGATGAATTGCCGCCTAGTCCTCCTGTTGGCCCAAGCAATGGTGAAACTCAAACTCACATTCCCACTTTTGCATACCCATTAACATCCCCAGTTTCTTCAGTCTCCACTCAGAGCAATGTGCATGCTGGCAACAATCAAGAACAAGAAGAAGAGGCGGCGGCGGAGGAGGAGGAGGCTCAGGACGAGAATTTGGAGATTGGAGATATCCCACATATCGGAAACTCTGATAAATTGTCCAAGACAAGGTAAGAAAGTACACAAATACTCTGTCCTTTAAGGCTCTGACACCTCCATTGAACTTGTTACCATTATTATTGTTCCTTGCATGATATTCTTGTAATGACCTTTACTATAAATTTCGGTAGTGTAAGTATAGGAGCTGAGCTTTGTTTGTATGTTGCATATGATAGAATTATGAAGTTGGTTCCTGCTACTGTGGTAAATTATGCCATTGGAAGTTATACTTAGATGACTATAATCTTCTTCAACATGAAACTTATTTTGAAACAACTAGGTCTCAGTATTGGCTATCCTGAATCTTAATCGTGCTTGACAAGTTGCAACTGAACCACACAGGACCCAAGAAAGACAGCTTTATTCTATGTATCGGCTAGTCAACCCCTTCAAAATAGTTGTTCTCTCTTTTCTTCCAAACAAACTGCATGGACCCAACACTAGCTTTTATTATCTTTTAAATTCAGAATAACCGGAATATTTATTAAAGAAATAAAATAAAAATATCTCATGAATAACAAATCCTCCTACAGAGGGACTAACTTAATGCCTTGAACAGGAGGTTCAGCCCATTCATTCAAAAGATCTAAAACTACTTTACACCCAAAGAGTCTGCATCAAACCAAAAGCCTAAAGGTTATAAGTTTTATAGCAAGTCTTCTACCTTTGTTTTCAACCTCCTTGCCCACTGTTCAGGACCCCAAAAGAATTTAGGGAACATCCTACTGCAAAAGATGAAAGCTAGTGGTAAGAGCGTCACTGTCACACATGCATAGGGCACAGCAATAAAATGATCTACTGATTCATTGTCCCTTTCGGACATGTAAAACCAACTAACTAATACTTTTTCTTCACCTGCTTAACCCCCATCTGATTTTCTGCTAATCTGCGGACCAACACAGGAAGAAATTTACTGGAGCATTGATACACCAAACTTCAGTTCTAGGAGACCTTTATGCTGCAAAGTGCAAACACACGTGAAATATGAGGTGTAGGTGTTATGTCAACCAACAGAGAAATGTTTGAGGGCAACAAATTGTCCTCTGCACGAAGAAAAGGTTGGAGATTAATAGTTTGATTTTCCAGAAGACTGGAATGTCTCTTACATGATGTCATTATGGTTCACAACTTATAGTTGGAGAAACCAAAGCATGACCTGCCTAGTTACTATATAAAACATATTGGATGAAATCCTTTCACGAGTTATCTGCATAGTAGAACAGAAAACTTAGGCATCTTATAAATTGAACTTTTCCAATTTACAGTGCCCCGGGAAATGATGTGCATAAAAATTTGATTAAACCCAATTTATTATTTATTACTCCATGAGCAGTTACAGACACTTATTATTATGCATGTCTAATGAAATTATGCTAGATTTGCTCCTCAGATGTACATCTATATTGCTGTCAGGTCTGCCTTATCACAATTTACGGATGAACAGCTAAACAGGTACGAGTGCTTCCGAAGGTCTCGGTTTAAAAGAGCAGAAATGGAAAGGGTATGCTTCTTATGTTCCTTCCTTTCATTATATCTGTATGTTTCTGGTTCGATCAAAGGCTTTTCCAACTTGTGTTAATAACCACTGCAGAGTGCAGACCACCCCTTAACCCCCCCAACCTTCCACCGTAAAATTTGGTGGTTCAGTAAAATCTGAAAGGTTGAGCATACTGGGGAGAGGGGGTATATTTTGCATATTTCTTACTGAGGCAATTTTTGCATATTTCTTACTGAGGCAATTGTCAGTCTTAATACCAAAAAGAAGAAAAAAAGTCTTAATACCAAAAAGAAGAAAAAAAACTTATATTCAATGAATTGGGCTGACTTCTATTCTTTATGTGTTCAATGAGATTATATTCTACAGAAGAGAAGGTAAGTTGGCAAAAGTTCCTTTCACATTAATTTGTGTCTAGCTACGCATGTTGAGCCCTTATCTTGCTTTCTTTGATATGAGGTGATGTGATTTCCTGGCAATTTTATTTATTTAAGTTCGTCTTTGTTTTTCACTTGCTTTTATTGCAGTTGTTAGCAAGGATCACAGGATTCCGGAGAATTTCTGTGCCGATGACAGTTGCAGTGTCAGCAACAGCAAAATTGTTCGTTGGTGAACTTATTGAATTCGGTATGCTTGCTCTATACATTTTTCAAAATCTATGTTTACTTGGATGCTTCTCAATACCCTCCCCTGTGCAATTTCATTCTAAACCAAGTGTACTTGGATATCTAATCCTTTTTTCTGTACTGCAACTGCATTTTATTTCTCGCAACAGAGCAGGAAGGAGACATAAATTTCTTTAAGATATGCGAGTAGGAGTACATAATACATTAATAAATTTTCAAAACATTGAGTGTCATCATGGCTTTGTAAAGCTCTCTCGTTATCACTTTCCTCCAAGCATATTATAGAATTTGAGTTTAATGCATACCTTTATACATTTTAAGTGTATTATGAAGTTCATTCTTCCATGTTTCTTTTGTTGATGCACTTCTCTTTGTAGCTAAAGTAGTTATGACAGAAAGGAACGAATTTGGGCCAGTCCGACCTTCCCACATCAGAGAAGCATATAGAAGACTAAAGCTTGAAGGCAAAGTACCAAGAAGATCACCTCTCAGGCTTTTCTGATAAATGTAGAAAGACTTAGCATTTACCACTGATGCTGAGGTTTCCGTTCTCTCATTTCGTATCAATTGACATTTATCAGTTTCAGTCTTGCACTTTGAATTCTTAGCCACTTCTAACCTCTTATTTTAGTAGTGAAAGTAAGCACTTAAGCACAGTCAACAATGGGTCTTTCATCTTACTTCTTTCAGTAGCTAAGATGTCTGTAATGTCTTTGGCAGTTCCAATACAGAGGCACATGAGTTTTGCTGAACCGCATGGACTGAGTTAGAGAGACAGATGTTTATAGGCAGGCGTACTTAATTTGTTGGTTAAATGCATTCGTTTCACTATGAAACGAAAGAGAGAATAGATTGGCGTGTACAGTATGGATATTGGAAATAGTTATTCCCTTATAGTTGTTCTTATACATATAAGAAGTAAAAGAATAGATTAAATAAAAGCATAATCAGAACTGAAGCACGGTATTTGCTCAAAAAGGAGGAAATAACGTGAAATAAACTGTTGTGAATAATTGGAACTCTTAAACGTACATTTTTCTCATACATTTGGCCTGAATCATTTGCGATTGTTCTTCATCATTTTGGGACGAGAAGCTTTTACTTCTTTCATTTGTTGAAATTCTGATTGTTTTGTTTGTCTAATTTGCAGGCCATTCAACCATGGTCACAGTTCTGTGAGGCAATACTTTATGTGAGAGTACAGGCAGCAACCTCTTCATCTTCAAATAATATAAAAGAGTGGTTTTACAATTGTAATGTATGATACATGAACTTCTGTGACTCCCTACTTCATGTCTAGTTGCAGATCACAATGCAAAATTCAAAACTGACACAATTCCTTTTTCCTTGAGAGTACAATTAAACACTATAATTTTTTGTTTTATGTATTCTTTGAAAATGTCTAATTAGATGGAACATTTTGTTTTGTGTATTCGGATCTCAAGTTGATTTCACTTTATTTCCAGTGAGTGATTATTGTGATGGATCATTTTTGTTCCGTGCTTTTAGCACTCTCCTTTTCTTTTTGACAAAACCAGATCAAGATCAATATGAAGCTTGGGTCACACTTCACGTGATATAATTATAGCAAAATCTTATTCGGTCTCTCTGACTGTTGGCAAAAGAGAGCACGATGATGAATAGTACTATGTTCACAAATACAAATTATGTGCAAAAAATAGTCTTATTGAATCAGGTCAAAAATTATGTTAAAGATTTTTATTTATTTATAAAAATATCAATAATATATTGGGGTTGTATAAATTATTTGTGTGTATGGAACATTTTTCTCCACTATAATTAGTAAGATATATTGGTAATGGTATATATTTTTGTCAAATACTTTTACCCTCAATATCATAAATAAAAACTAACGTGCATTCTAATTTTCTAAATTCAAATCTCAAATTTTATAAGTAAAATGCTCATAAATTTTTTAATCCTAGAATTGGTCTAAATAAATCTGACCTAACCACTAAATGGAAAAAAAAAAAACTTAAATAAAAAGAAAATGGGAATGGTTAGTCTTTTCTTGGGGGTGGGGCAGAGAGGGTGAGTCCGTAACATGGGATAAGGTCAAATATCTGAGGTGCGTTTAGTTGTTATTGTCTTTTAAATAAGGCTGTCGTTTTTCAGAAGAAAAAGAAAGAAGAGGAGCTGTCGTTTTGGGAGGTAACTGATATTTGAGGTTTAAGAAAAGGGTTTGGTTCTAGTTCGTTTTATCTCTTTGGGATGCTATTCATTCCCAAATATTGGAAAATTGGAGCGCACAGCGATGTTTGCAACTTCAATGGCTTTAGTTCAGTATGTTTGCTCCACGCCCCTCGCGCGTGTGGCAAGGCCTCGCCATCGAACCTTAGCCTCTGTAGCCTCCTCCTCGCGCAACCTCTGTGCTCCCTCTTCCACAGGCGATTCGCATGTGCTACTCGGCTTGTCCGAACAGGAGCTCCAACAGGTCGCCGTCGACCTTGGTCAGGTAATAAAGTTGTACTAGTGAATAAATGTAGGAAAAAGTTAAGTCCTTGTCTATTTGTCTGTCAGAAAATGGATGCTTGTAACATATCGGTTTTATAATGTAAATGCTACAGACTTTTTGAATTTCACGTGCTTATATTGAATACAAGTTTGATCATTTTTTTTAAATCTTTTTTTCAATTGTGTTTAGCAAAGCTATAGGGGGAAGCAACTTCATCATCTTATATACAAGAGAAAGGTCAGAGAAATTCAGGATTTCAGTCACTGTGAGTTTCTCTCATTTTCCCTTTCTTTTTTTAATTGTGTTCTTTTGGGGTAACTTCTTAAATTTAGTGCATTTCATTTTCTATTAGTTTTTAAGTCTGTGGGGTTGTAAATGGGCGACTTCTGAAGTTCTGGTAAATTGTATTTTTCTCTCTGGTGCAGTACCTCAGACATTCAGGAATGATCTACACGATGCTGGATGGAGGGTAGGGAGGTCACCAATTTACCATACTATCACTGCAGCTGATGGGACCATTAAGGTTTTGAAGCAATAAAATCAGATAACCTTTTTATTTCTGCTGATTTGGTTATGAGCTCTGTTATGATTATGTAATTGTGGTTGTTGGTTCATAGAATTTCATTTGCTTTCTTTCATCTTATTGCTGACATGGGCTTTGTAAGTTTTTATGATTTATTACTACTTTATGATCATCATAAATTTCGGACTCGGGGAAAGTGGTTGTAAATATCTTTGTTTGCTTACTTCTGTGGTTGCAACTAATTTTGCAGTTGTTGTTGAAGTTGGAAGACAGTAGATTGATTGAAACTGTTGGTATTCCAGTTGAAGACAAGAAAGGTTCAGTTCGCCTTACTGCGTGTGTCTCCTCGCAGGTGTTTCTCTGACTTGTAAATCAGCCATTGACATGTTCTTGCAATCCTGTTTCCATCTTTGCTGGATATTGTTATATCTCATCATGTCCTCCTCGGTTACATTTTTCTCAGTAATTTTTGTGGTTGGCACTGGTGCTTTGGTTTGTGTAGGTAGGTTGCCCATTGCGCTGCTCGTTTTGTGCCACAGGAAAAGGAGGGTTTTCAAGGAATCTTCAGAGACATGAAATTGTTGAGCAGGTCCACACCTCATCCATTCATCACTTGTTGATCTGATTGATGCTTCAAATTTTCAGTGTGTGGCTGAGGCATAAGTTGGATTACTTTATCATTATTAAATGTCATCTGGCATTGTCAGTTTGTCTCAAAGCAGAGCAGTGGTTGACTTTATTCAACATAATATATGGCCCCATGAATTCATCTTACATATGCAGGTTTTGGCTATTGAGGAGGTCTTTAAGAATAGAGTGACAAATGTAGTGTTTATGGGAATGGGTGAGCCGATGTTGAACTTGAAGTCTGTACTTGGAGCACACAGTTGCTTGAATAAGGTTAACTAGCAACTATCTTATGGCCATGCATGTTACTTTTATTTTTTTATTTTCATGTGTAAAAAAATTAATAGCTTGGTTATGATTAGCTCCAATAAATCACGAGTTTTGCTCCCTTGCTTTTTATGCCTTGTTTGCTCCTTGATAGATTAGGTTCATTTCATTAATCCATGTAGAAGTTTGTGAAGAAAAGAAAAAATTCTTTAACTGGTTTGGTAGGAAAAAAGTCTTAACATAATATGCTTCTTTCTGATTAAGTGAAATATCTTCTTCTTTATTAGCAGAAGGGCAAACCATGAAGGTCTTAGAATATTTATCTCTGCTACCCCCCTCCCTTCCTTATCTCCAAGAAGTAATATCAACAATATCACTTGAATTAAAGGGAAGCACAAATTATCAAAACCAGAGATAACAGCTTATCATTTCGAGTATATTCTTCACATTCTTTCCCAGGTAGAAATAACACGTGAGAGAATTCTTGTGACTAGAAATATCTACAGATGCACAGTTATAAATGATAAAAAGATGAGATCAACTAACTGGTTATCTATTGGCTGTCCTAGTGTTGAGTTGGATGATACCCAAGCTCATGTAAACTGGGGTGTTTAAGGGATGAAACATGGATATTCCATTTTTATGGTGTACTGGTGCAATCTGATAATGAAAGCAAAAGGAAGAGAGCAATGTGCATGGTTGGAAATTGGATGGTAATCTTTTTCATGTATTGATTGTTTTTCCCATAAAGCCAGTGGAGATGATGGTTTGTAGTCTTTACAAATTATGAATTCCTATAGCATTCTATTTCTTATCTGATAATTATTTTGACATATATCAGACAAGTTACAGGTATTTGCTTCACTATAATTTATTTCGACAGTGGTAAATGTGTTTCACATATAAGCTTATTTATGGAAGGTGTGTCTTTTTGTTTCAAGGATGTGCAAATTGGTCAAAGGATGATTACAATTTCCACTGTGGGTGTTCCTAATACAATTAAGAAGCTGGCTTCTCACAAACTTCAGTCTACCTTGGCTGTGAGGTGTGTAAGCTTTTAATAAATTTGATTTCACCAGTTCTTTCAACTGGCTTTTCTTTTTCTATAAGACCATGAATGTTGAAGTAAATGTGGAACTGATATAAAATGAAAATTCAGATGAAGACTCAGCAGCATCTTAAAGGTTACAATAGAAATAGCTGGTACTCATTGTCTGTTTGAGGGTATCTTGTTCCATGGCAAAGTTCATGTCTTTTGCTTGAGGGTAATCTCTCAGGTTCATTGAGAGTGAGACAATTTGAGTTTTCGCTTGTCACATGACAAGAATATCCAACCCTGCATCTTGAGAGTAGTCTAGTAGGACGGGCCAAATTAATAACTTAAAAACTTGGGGACCTTTCAGCAATAATCGGAAATATTTCTGCATGTTTCATTGTGCTTAAAACTTTTTCCAGATGGCCCAGACCTGACATAATGGAAGCATTGTGAGCATAGATACTATTGAGTCAGGTGAATCTAATAGCTAATTCAGCCAGTTTCATAAAACAGTCCTGTTAAATCTCATAGTAAAACACGCATGTTATCCTTCTTATTTTTCTTTAACTTCTCTTAGAATAGAATGGTCTGAGGTAGTCTGAATTTGGTTATCTTTTATCACTGTCATTAAACCACTCTTGTCAATCCTTAGGGGGGCACTTTTGATATGGCCTACTTTGTTTCTTCAATGGAGCATTTTTTTTTTCCTTTTTCTTTGCAAATGAAAGTATCTTGATTCCTGATATTTAGTTTTTAATTGCATGCACCAGCTTACACGCTCCAAACCAGAAACTAAGAGAGACAATTGTTCCAAGTGCAAAATCCTATCCACTCGATGCACTTATGAAGGACTGCAGGGAATACTTCCTTGAAACCAGTCGACGAGTTTCTTTTGAGTATGCACTTCTAGGTACAGGAAGTTTTACTTGAACAAAAATTCCATTTCCTACCGAATGGTTAACAACTTGAATATTTACGAGAGGCATTTTTTGCGTTGTTCTTTTTGGGACAGCTGGAGTGAATGACACAGTAGAGCATGCAGTAGAACTGGCAGAACTGCTACATGAATGGGGCCGTAATTATCATGTGAACCTGATACCTTTCAATCCCATCGAAGGCTCTGAATATCAGCGTCCATACAAGAAATCAGTGTGTTATTTATACGTTTCCCCCTTGTTTTAAGCATAAGTATGCATCACACTTGTTTCTGATGTTTGTTAACGAATTTCTCAGATGCTGGCATTTGCAGCTGCTCTGGAGTCCCGTAAAGTAACTGCTAGTATACGTCAAACAAGGGGACTGGATGCTAATGCAGCTTGTGGTCAGCTTCGAAACAATTTTCAAAAAAATCCATTGGTTACTGATGCCGACAACCTGCAATCTGAATCAGCTGTTGAAGAACTAGCAGTTGCCAGTTGCTAGCTCAATGTTTTTTGGGTCTGTTGGGCTTGTCATTCTTCTTTCCTATATGCCACACATTTTCAAGTTACCATTGTTGAATAAACATGGTAAGACAAAATGAATTGGCATATTCTGCAAATCCTAGAATTGAAGTGACAGAAGTTATTTCTGGTGCTGCATCAGCTGCAAAAGTCATGTTTCTTAAGTACGCGATTACATGATGCTGACGTCCGAGAGCTGTGGACGCCTAGACAGATACATATTTGCTTAATTACCAGTGTTGCTGAAGCATCTGTGGTGGAAAGAAATCATTACCATAGGTTTTGGCTTGCCATTAAAGAAACATTCCAAGTGGTGGGTATTCGGATATATCTTCAGTTTGAACAATTAAGTTCTCATAGAAGATTTTTGAGGTTAAACTGGTGATGATACTTGCTGCTACTGGAGACGTTTCTGCACCATGACTAATCAGCAGACATCAGATTGGGAATACCGTCCCCTCCCTGGTTAGGTTGTGCTACTGGTAAGTGCTAAATCTTTATGAATTTCCTAGGAACATTATATTACTTTTATAACCTGCTTTGTAAACAAAACCATACCGAGTTGACTCTGTTTGTAACTTGCAAATATATTTAGTTTATCAAGCTTTCATCCGTAGAGTCAATCAAGTTATGATATAGATTGATGTCAACTTACCTTTTATTCCTCTATAACACATCGGGATTCGGGATTTAACTTGACAGCTCGTTAGAACTAAAAAAATTTGGAGAATTCAATTGATTTAGAATGAAATTTATGTTTGTGTTAGGAATGAATGAATTTGTGTAAATTTGGAATGAAATTAATTTGAAATGTACAAACGTTTTGACGTTAAATTTTAAATAAAATAAGTTGGATTTTATTTATAAAATTCATTTGGGATTAACAGAAAGTGGTTTAGTAATTAAAATGATTTTTCATATACTCTGCATTAGTCAAGGACGGCCTTTGCGTAGAAGGTGAGATTGAAAATAGTGCCTTCAAAAAATTACAGTGTATGTACTTTTACGAGGTCAGTGTTAATACACTACATAAATTAAAACGTGGTTTAGATTTACAATGTTAATATGCTCTCTTAGCATATAGATTTTTTTGGATCAAAATATCTGAAAAAACACTCATCTTAATTAAAGTCACACTCACAATTTGAATGCGGTTTCATCATTTGGTCAAAAAAACTTCGACGTTCAAACCAAGATTTTTGTATGTTTTTTTTAAAGACATCAGAGCTAAAACAAATCCCAAAACACCAAAAGAATATATAAGACAAACATTTCTTGGAAAAATCCAAAAATGTAGTGTTTTATGCCAATCTTAAAAAGAATATCAAAAATAGAAGGAAAAAACGAAAGCAAAAGCTGGTGATCAGTAGTAGGAAATAAGTTGACCTTAATCCTATGGAAATTTGGGATGAGATGTTGAATATTAACTTTCTTTTTTAATCAAATTTAAGATGTCTATAAAAATACTGATAAATATTTTATTATCTAACATATATCGTAAGCCGTCCTAGAGAGTATGGCTTTTAACCATGTGGTCGTGGGTTATATTCCCACGGACGGCGACTGTTTAAAAAATATTTTGATTTGGACCCTTTTTCTGTTCATGGAGTTCACGTCTCCCACCTCAAATTGTAGGTAATATCAACACGGAAACATATTCCAACTGTCCAAACCACCGCACAATCTCATGCATTCTCTCTCATTCAACCTTTCCACTACAGCATCCTTGTTTTTCTATCTACCTACTCCACTCTTCAATGACACCCACAACCCACCAAGCGAAACCTCCTCCTTTTTTCTCCTCCATAAATATAATTATAACAAGTTCTCAAGTCTAGAACTTTCATTTTCAAACTTAATTTGTATCAAGAATAATGAAATTTGAGGAACATCTTAAGCATAGAAGCCAAAACCAGCAGAAAAGACAGGATCTTGAGGAGGAGGTCAGAAGTTTTTTCCATTTTATTCCAAATGGGTATCTTCAATATCCTCACATTCCCACATCTAATTTTCCAGGTTGTCAAATTGCAAGCAGAGTTTGATGCAGAACATGAACTTAATCGAGTCTTGCGTAATGCAATTGATGGATCACATCCATGTTGTCTTTCCTCATCCTGTCCACCTCAGGTAAAGCATATTTTTGACAGAAAATATAAGTATTACATAGAAGTTTTTATTTTTATTTTTAATTTTTAATAGACATTTTGATTTGCAGGTTCAGGTGCTTCTTGCAGAATTAGAAATGGTTGGGGAAGAGGTTATTTTGCTTGAAAGAAAAGTTAAGGAGCTGAAGTTGACCTTGTACCAGGACAGTGAACAACAAGCCGGTGAAAGCGGAATGCAGCAGCAGCAGCAGATACTGGTGCCAAAAAATCAATTTCTAGGTGGATTACAAAATGGTTTAGTACTTAACGAGAAACAGTCCAAATCATACAATTACGAAGATTTCAGAAAGGGAAGAACAAGAAGAGATAGAGGTGCATGTTTAGGTTCTGCATTAGATATCCAAAGTCTGCCTTCTTCAAGAAGAAGCTCCAATGGTACTGATGCTATCTATCAAAAATGATTTACTGTAATTACGCATCTTCTATCCACTGCTAAAGGGTCCATCATTTGAATATAGCCTCATTTAAATTGTTGTTTGCAGAAGTTCAAATTTTCTTACTATCGAGTTTTTAACATGTACTGAAACAGAATATAAAGTACCAAGAAAGAGCAGTGGAAAGATCCCAAAGCAATGCCATTATATGCCATCAGATATTGGAATCGAGAACCCAAATAATCTCTCAGAAGAACTGATCAAATGCCTGATAGGCATATTTCTTGAACTGAACCAAGCACCTTTGCGCAGAGAAGAATCAGCTTTTGTCCCAAAACTTGCTCTCTCATGCAAGAAATCCACAGGCTTTAAGTCAAAGACCTCATTAAACTGCAAAACACCCTCGTTTCTTTTCAATGACAATGTCACAAATTTTGATCCTTATGGAATACTGTCAGATTTAGATTGCAGTGTCAGGGATGTTGGACCATACAAGAATTTTGTTCAAGTCACAAGAAGCTCATTAGACATTGGTCGATATTCGCAATGTTTACCAGCCATTGGAAAATTGAGGTTCCTGTCAGATCTTGAGTTTACTTAGCTCAGCAACCACTATCTAAAGATCATATATATATATATATATATATATATATCTTCATCTTTCATGTCTAAATTTTTTTTTTTTTTTTAGGGTTTTGCTGCACAAGCTATGTGATGTGGATTTGTGTCTCTTGACCTACAAGCAGAAATTGGCATTCTGGATCAACATCTATAATGCCTGTATAATGAAAGTACTGTAAGACATTCTGAATCTTCAAGTCAACTTAGCTTCATACACGACATTCAATTAATCTGGTCTAATAAAATTTCAGGCATTTCTGGAACACGGCCTTCCTTCGACACAGGATAAGCTATTGGTACTCATGAATAAGGTATGTCTGTGGTTGATAAACTTGTGGCAAGTAATGAAGAAGTAAATTCAGAAAGAAACTGAAAGTATAAACCTTATTTTGGTAGTGATTCTGCTGATTTGTAGCTATTCATTGACCCAGGCTACAATAGATGTAGGAGGGATAGTACTGACTGCTCTGGCAATTGAGCATTTTATTCTTCGACATCCATGCGAATCAAAACAAGTATGTAATGTAGCCTCCAAACCCTTGCAAAATGCTTGAAATTACACACAATTATGTGCTTAAAATTCTTGTGTTCATTCTTTTAACTACTCTACAAGGGCCTCATGGATGAGAAGGAAGTGCTGCTAAGGCATGCCTATGGTCTGGGGTATCCAGAATCTAATATAACATTTGCTCTGTGTCGAGGCAGTTGGTCTTCACCAGCAGTAAGTGTATCAAAATCAAATCTCACTCCAATTTCAATCACTGAAACTAATAATTGTTAATAAAGTAAGTTTGATGAATGAAAAATCTGACCTTTTGCAGTTAAGGGTGTATACCCGAGATGAAGTAGTGAATGAATTGGGAAGGGCAAAAGTAGAGTACTTGGAGGCTTCAGTGGGTATTACAAGCAAGAGAAAGATAATAGTTCCCAAGCTCTTGCAATGGCACATGCAAGATTTTGCAGATGACATGAAATCACTTCTAGAATGGATATATAGCCATTTGCCACGCACAGGCTCATTGAAGACAGAAATGATGGAGTGCCTAATAAGAGAGACAAAATCTCCCATCTCTAAAATGGTAGAAATCCAATCATATGAATCTGAGTTTCGCTATCTCCTACCTTAGTAAGAGCAAGAAGGAAGAAAATGAAGAAGAAGGATATATATGGAACCCCATTGGCAGTTGTTATTCATGCTTGAGACAGGTTTTGCGTACAGATATAATTTTAACCAACGATAACGGGGTCTAACCTAACAATTTAAACTTTTAAGATGAGTGATTTTTTGATGCGATTTTAGAGCTTATATAACAAAATAGTGAGGGATTCATTTCTTGTTAGCACAAGCTAGTCCAAAGATTTGCATTACTTGGTATCATTAATAGTTAATACTAAGCTCTCATGGAAGAAATGTGTTCTTTGTTTTAGAGTTATTACCCTTGTTTAGCTCTACAATGTGATTGGTGAAGGTGAATCTGTTGTACATGCATTGCAAGAAAATTCAATTTAGAATCCATATGCAAAGGAAAACACAGAAAAAGAAAAGGGAAAAAAAAGATACATTTGGTAATGTATTGTTTGACTTTTTTTCAATAAATAAGTGTTTAAATGTTAAAAATATTGTATATCAATTTTAAATGAAAAGATAGTCTACTTGCATTTTTTCTAGCTTCTCATGATTTGAAAGTTATGCATTTCAAAATTTTAAAAACTAACATCATATAACAAAATGATAAGATACATTTGAGAGTCTACTTGGATGTTTTTTTATTTATAACCAAGACTACAAATCCATATTCTTACTCAATTTTATATATTTGGTGATTTAATGTTTGATTTACAATTAAGTATTTAAATGTAACAAATGTATATTAGTTTAACTCATTAGAAAGATACCACTGAGAGTTTAGCTCAAATGATTGATATCTGTTTACTATATCCAGTATCGAGTTCGAGCACTTAGTGTAAAATAAAAAAAAAAAGATTTGAAAAAAATTTAATAAAAAACTCTTAGTTTGACTAAAACAACTCAAGTTCTAAATATTTAAGTTTCTCTTTTGTGACAGAAAGCAATTTATTGCACCAAAAAGAGAACACAATTTATTGAACACCTAAAAGATCATTTAAAAACATGATACATCGCAATTATTATATTTGATTGTCCATATTAGATGGTTATATAATTTACATCTAAGTCGTGCAATCTCACACAACTTACACATCTTGTTACACAAAAAACATAGAAATAATTTTATCAAAAAGTAATGTTACACACACATGTTTCTCACATAATTATGTGATAGAATGATTTTTTTTTTTCTCATTTAACTGAACTAAACTGATTTATTAGAAGTAGAAATAAGTAATCCCACTCCATAAGTGAGTTTGAGGATTCTTACTTCTATAAAATAAAATAGCCAGAATAGAATGAGTATTCTGAGACTAAAAATATACTAAATGAAAGAATGTTCATTCCATTCCATTTCATGGAATCATGCATGGATTAGAATAATCATTCATGCATACCAAACTAACTCTTATTGTTTCTTCATGATCTTCCTCCCAACTCCGCTGCTCCCTTAAATTTTTTTTTCAAATCAAAGTAAACTAACAAAAAAATTCTAGATTTTAATATCTCTATTTTTTCCTAAAACTTTGCATTGTTTTTTGGTGGAATTAAAAAATGGAAGAAATGGAAAAACAATAAAGTTAGAATTTTATAAAAACAAATTTTATTCTTTGTAATTTTTATTAAATTCATTTCATTTGCATTCTAGTGTATTTTGCTGTTAAAAACAGAAAAAACAAAACAAAAAACTCACGGAAAAACAAAGCGGGGAAATTAAGGACCACAACAGCCCACCTCACAGAGACTAAAAACAAGAACAAAGCAAAAACTCCTAAAAAAATACCACACAACAAGCATCCACAAGGAAAAAAAATATAGAAACTCAGATAAGTTAGCATTAATTTGGAAATTAAATTGGTATTTAATTATATGAACAATATATTTGAAAACATTTCTTTTTAGATAGTTATTGAATATATGATTTTTAATTAGAATTTTTTTTTGAATAACACGAATTTAATGGGTATTTAATGAGGAGAGATAATTTAGAAATGTCTTGATAGGAAATGAATTTAGATGTTTAATGGTAAGGATAATAATTTGATGTGCCACTTCTGTGAGGTGTTTATGTGACAAACTCGTGTGCATGACGATGACACCATAACAATTATTGAATTCAGAGTATACAAACCCCATGGTATGTGAGAAACTTTGTTGTTTCTCTATGCTTCAAGTAGCTTCATACCTAGTATTTTTTTTTATTTTTTTATCTGTTATTTCTTTTTAAGCAAAATTCTTATTTCTTTAAGTTGTGTTTAACCACATAAATAGGATAAAATAAGATAACATATTCTATAAAAATTAATAAATATTAGGCTATGTACAAATAAGCAGCTATCTTATCATGCATTTGGCACATCATTGGAGAAAGAAGAGGGTATAGGATAGTTTAGAAACTTTTAATATTGGTTCATTGTTCCCGTATGTTCTAATATCATCATCGTCGAATAATTTTGTTTCAATATTATTAAAACACTCTTTTAAATTATTATTTTTCATATTAAATGTCATATCCCAAAAATAGGCCAAATAAAATAAAAATATCTTATCCCATTTATTTATCTTATCTTCCAAACACAACATTATCTTATCTAATTTAGATTACGACATACATGGTCTTAATACATTCATATTAACCACATAAACTACGATATCACCTATTAATTTAGAGATTTTACTTCAACAAAAATCAAGTGACTTCACAAATTAAGAAACTCATGATGCTGTGATTAATTTGCAAAATTGTTACATTTTATAAAGAAAATTAATTGAAGTTTCTAGTTTAGTAGCAATTAAATTAAAGATTTTAAAAAAATTTGGTAATAAATTAAAGTTTCTAAAACTGATACTACTTCATAGTTCACAACGCGAGTCCACGGCACAAAAGTTCACGCAAAAGAAATTATGTTATTATGATGTTTGCATTTTGAGGGTACGGTGATTTCATCCATATATATATATATATATGCACGCGCTAGCCGCGCATGGTTCATATCTACACCGTTCAGAGCCGTTACAACCGATGTGAGGATCCACGTCATATTCAAACTATTTGTTCAATGCTCAGTCGGACAATCCACCATAAATATCACGCGCCACTGGTGCGCGTTTAAGAATCACAATCTTGTTGTAAAGACAAACGCTTTCCCCAATATACAGTCTGAAGCCCTAGTGATTGGGGTATTCTTTCATCCAATTCTCGGTGAAAGAATCTGATTTTTTTTTTTTTTTTTTTTGATTCCCCTATGCATTGACTAGCAACTCACGGAGACCCAGAGAAGCCATAGTAGACCAAGCTAGAGAGCTCTCGCTCTCGGGGTCTGCAATTTTTGGAAGGTGAAAGTGCTTTTATTGCTCCCATTTTTGCCCAAAATTCTTTGCATTTCAAGCATTTTTAGTTCTCATGCATGCTATTTTTGGAAGTAGATATCTACATTGCATGATCTATCTTGGAGCTTGGTCTTGGTAGTTGCCTTGTTCCTTTTGACTGATTTTGCTTATATTATTACTGAATTAGTTCAATGGTTTTAGGTTAATTGATGTTTTTCCGGCATAAAATCTTGGTAGGAATGAGTTTATCTTCTTTATATTAAATAATCTTTTGGTGTTTCATTGTAGATTTGAGTGGATACAGTCGAAGATTTTGATTATGGTATACTTACAACTGAAACACGTTTTAAAGTTGTTTGACTCGGTATCTCACATACTGATTCTATCCCAACCTGCTCTGGAAAAAGGGGATAAATCTTAGCTGTATTGGTATGAATTAATAAATGGTTACCGTGGCACGTGAAAAGAAAATTATATGCAATGTTACTTGATTTCTTATATTTTTTGCATTTATCTAAAAAAACCCGAAATTCTATATCTTATTCTGAATAGGGTAAGGTGTTATTTTGGTTAATATGGTTGATATGATGAAATGTGAACATAATTGATTTCTTCACTCCTTGATCCCGTTTTCCTTATCAAGTTTCAGTTCCATATTTTGTTTCAGCAATCTGAAGGTTCAAGTAATGAAAGGTCTTGAATGAAAATTAAAAAGCAGTGGTTCTGAATTTAACTTTTAATCAGGTTTATTGTTTTTCACAGGTTCAGGTTAATCCGAATCACTACTCAATAATAATACCAAATTGTAAATATAGCAAGAGTGCAACTGTCAGTGTTAACACTCATTTTTAATTTTCAGGTACAGTAAGTCAAGTAGGAACTTCAATGGATAACAGCTCAGAAGATGATACTGATATAAGTGAATCTGAAATGGATGAGTATGAAGATAAATCTTATGAAGAACTAAAGAGTGGAAGACACCAAGTGAAAGTTGCAGATGAAGCTTTTACTTGTCCCTACTGCCCGAAAAAGAGAAAACGTGATTATTTGTACAAGGAACTCCTTCAGCATGCTTCTGGCGTTGGTAAGAGTAGTTCAGAAAAGAGAAGTGCAAAAGAGAAGGCCAATCATTTAGCCTTAGTGAAGTATTTGGAAAAAGATCTTGCAACCATGGATGGTCCCTCAGAACCTGTGATTGAGGACGATCCTCCAGCTAATTGCAATCACAACGAGAATTTTGTCTGGCCCTGGGCTGGGATAGTGGTTAACATTCCCACTAGACGTGCAGATGATGGACGCTTTGTGGGAGAAAGTGGATCTAAGCTGAGGGATGAGTATAGAAACAGGGGGTTCAATGTTGTTAGAGTCCATCCTTTATGGAATTATAGAGGTCACTCTGGAACTGCTATTGTGGAATTCAACAAAGATTGGCCAGGTTTACATAATGCAATGTCATTTGAGAGGGCTTATGAAGCAGATCATCATGGGAAAAAGGATTGGCATGCTAAAAATGAGCTGAAGTCTGGTCTTTATGCTTGGGTTGCACGTGCAGATGACTACAATTCGAACAATATTATTGGCGAATACCTACGTAAGACTGGGGATGTTAAAACCATTTCTGAAATTATGGAAGAAGAAGCCCGGAAGCAGGATAAACTTGTATCTAACTTGACAAACATTATTGAAACCAAGAACAAACACTTGAAGGAAATGGAAGTCCGATGCAGTGAGACTTCAATCTCTCTTAATAACTCAATTGAGGAGAAAGATAAGCTCTTACAAGCCTATAATGAAGGTGCGCTTTTTAACTACTGAAACTTGGTGTCTTGTGTTTCTGATTCGTTTGCATATTTGTATATATCTTAAATTAGTTGAGAACAATACCCTAGATTTTCCATATTGCATTGTTACAATTTCGTTAATTCTTGATGATGTTGAGCTGTTCTGGTGTCATTCTATCATGTCATGCTTTTTCTGCATTCAGAGATAAGGAAAATACAATCAAGTGCGAGAGATCACTATCAGAGGATCTTTAATGATCATGAAAAGCTTAAGATGCAACTGGAATCTCATAAAAGAGAGCTGGAATTGCGGAGGGTAGAGTTGGAAAAGCGTGAATCACAGAATGAAAGTGACAGAAAAATGTTGGCAGAAGAGATTGAGAAGGTATTTTGTTTCTCTGGAGTTTTCTGCAAAATCATACATTTCACTACATGTTCTTGTGAAAAGAATAATCAAAGTTAAAGTTTATAAAGTTGAACAAAAAAAGTTAGTAAGCTTTTTATCCTTTTTCTTTCTAGTTTCTAGCAGGGAAGTATCTTCCAGGATGATGCATTTCTTCCTGCTACATATCACTTTTGATGATAATGGAAAATGATTGATCAAAAAACCATTTACACTGATTACTGTTAGCTAGCTTCTACTTGAAGGCTCATCAGTCGTAGATTTCAAATTAGACTCTTGATTGGTCTGTCCTCCCCAAGAAAAAAATAAAAAGAGAAAATCTATCTTCACGAACCATCAATTCAAAGCTTAATGTGACTTGACCTCCTATTTGGATGTTGCAGGTTTCATTTTGCAATGTATGCATTTTTTAGTAGTTACTTGGTCACTTAATTCCCGATTAGGCTGCTGAACGAATGGGATTCAGTTAACTGTTATATGCATGTTGCAGAATTTTTTGGAGAGAAATAGCTGGTGATGACAATTAGCTGTCTGTTTGTGTGTGTATTGGAGCCAGTGTCTCTAGCATATAGTGACTTTCTGACATACATAACCAAGCATGTGCACATTCTCTCTTAGTTTTTCAATTCTCTTGTTTAGGCACTGTTTTTATCCTCTGGTCATGTCATAGGACAATTTACAAAATGATGCCACTAAAATTTACTATGTAAATGCCACTGTCAGTTAAGTAAAGTTATAAAATTGAGCAAGTGGTCACATGTTGTCATCTTAAGGTAATTGTTGGAGTTTTTGTCATGTTCATTATTCATGAGGAGCTGAGGACCACAAACAGAGAAGCTTCAAGTGAAACTGTTCGGCATTGTTTGCTATTGTATGATTTGCTTCATAAATTAAAATGTTTTAAGTATATGGTTGACTGAGGCCTATCGCAATTGTCCTTTCAGAATGCCATGAAAAATAATTCGCTTCAGTTAGCTGCTCTGGAGCAACAGAAGGCTGATGAAAATGTTATGAAACTGGCAGAAGATCAACAGGTTTGTTACCTAATGACCAAACTTTTCCTGGTCAGTGTCAGAGAGAAGATAATTGATGCTATGTGACTTTCAATATTATCCAGAGGCAAAAAGAACAACTCCACAATAAAATTATTCAGGCTGGAAAAACAACTAGATAAGAAACAAGCTCTGGAATTGGAAATCGAGCAACTAAAAGGAACACTAAATGTTATGAAGCACATTGGAGATGACGGAGATGTAGAAGTTCTGAAGAAGGTGGAAGCTTTACTTAAAGATTTAAGAGAAAAGGAAAACTCTCTTGAAGATGTAGAAGCATTGAACCAAATGCTAATTATAAAGGAGCGTAAAAGCAATGATGAGCTTCAAGAAGCTCGAAAAGAATTGATTAATGTAAGTTTTCTTCTTAGTGTATCTTTTGTTTTCAGAATTTTGATCCATTAATCAAATCTTTGAAGGCATTTGCCAGTTTAGATCATATTACAGGATTTTTGCTTTTATGAATATTTAGAGACCACATGAGAAATTTTGCCATGTTACAAATGTGATGCATCCAAATTATCTTTATGAGGAGGATGTTGTATATTGACTGAAGAAAGTGCTTTAGATGCCATGCATGGAGGAAAAAAAAAGGGATAAAGAAACAGTACTACACTGTAAAATATATACATGGTGGGGTTAGGTACCCAAGTGACCAATGGGTATATCCCTTATTTCTTTGACATTTTTAGCCATAAATTAGAGGAAATATTTAAATTTTGTAAGTATAATCAAGTTTAGAAGTTGGGTATGCGAATGAGCGATACTGTGAGAATGTAAATCTTCAATGTTGATCTCTGTTACATGACTTGCCTACTCCACTTCATGGGATGCCAGTTTTTGTAAATTCTTAAATTCTGTTTTTAGCTTTGTCAAAAGCTTTTTACTGTTTGCAAGGTTACTAGTACTCACACTCCTCTTCTTTCTCTCTCCCTCTGTGTGTGTGTGTGTCTGTGTGTATGAAGGGCATTAAAGAGATTTCAAGTCGTGCCCATATTGGTGTGAAGCGAATGGGAGAACTTGACACTAGACCATTCCATGAAGCAATGAAGAGAAAGTATAATGAGGAAGATGCAGAAGAGAGAGCATCAGAACTATGCTCATTGTGGGAAGAATATCTAAAGGACCCAGACTGGCATCCATTTAAAGTTACTACGGTTGAAGAGAAGCATCAGGTCTGTCTTCTACGGACCTCATGAAATCTGGTTGCTATATATTTATTTTAATCTAATTTCTACATGTTTGATGGTCGTTGGTGCGTGTGCATTTAGATTTATGTTATGGCTGTAGATGCTAAATAATAGATATCCTTTGTATGTGCTGAAACAAGAATATCAGAAAAAGTAGATTTACTTTGTGTATAAATCTCAGATGAATAATTCTAAGACTTCTGTTCCATTCTGTTGGATATTTCAGTGATTTACGTTCTCTCTATCTCTCTTATATATTTATGTATGACATACATACAAGAGGCACATCAAGATATCTGGAATGGGATTTATCTTCCTTTTTTCTGTTTTAGTTTTCCATTGACTGCATTATACTTATATTATTCATTCTTTCCACTTCCCCCTATTGCTTGGTAGTTTTAAACTCTGAAAGGTGGAGCAACTGTCATTTTTTTATATTTTTTTTTGCTGCATGTAGCCTACAATGTTTTCAGTCTCTCTAGCGGCAGAAAACTCTACCAGGATGTGTATTTCATTTTTGATATGATCTTTCAATTCTGCAATGTTAAGTAACTGGACAATTATTAGTTTTCATGCAGGAGCCTATAGTATCATTCCTATGTGCACAAAATGCATTAGGATATACATTCATTCTAAAAGTTAATGATTGGCTCAACTACCTTGTTTAATGATGGTTGTGTGCTGTGTTTCCAAACAGGATCTACTAGACATTTTGAGTGCCCTCTCTCCACTTGTCCACTTGTCACTCACTTGTCCACATGTAGCTATATAGGTTTATTTTACTATGTTCATGGATTTCATCTTTGATTTAAGAAGGTGGAATGTGCAACTGGTTTAAAATCCATCTGCACACTTAAATGTTGCCCTATTATTATTTTGGCTTATCTGTAATATCATGTCTAAGTCTTTATGAATACCAACTATGGGTATTGATCTGGACTCTCATTTGTGTGATTGGATTAGGCGTCCTTGTTGTGCTTCTGGAACACCTTTTCGTAACTTTGTAAATGTACTTCAAGGGGTTTGTTTTGTGGTAGTATTTACCAATGAACTGTTTATCAGATCTTAATACTTTTCCTTGTGAAAGACTTCTTGCGCACACTTCTTAACCACTTCCACTATAATTGTCATCTACTTGAGAAAATCCTATTGATTCAGGAAAGTATTGACGAAGAGGATCAAAAGCTAAAAGATTTGAAGAAGGAGATGGGTGATGGAGCATACAGAGCTGTGGTAGCAGCTCTAATGGAAATAAACGAATACAATCCGAGTGGGCGGTATATAACCTCTGAATTGTGGAACTATGGAGAAGGAAGGAGGGCAACATTGCGAGAGGGAATTGCATTTCTACTGAACAAATGGAAAATAAGCAAACGCAAAAGGGGAATGTGGTGAAGGTTGGTAGTTACTGCTGTAGTTATTTTATTTTTCTTTTAATCCATAGAACTCGGTAGGAAAAATTAAGGGCTGGTAAAGGTAAAAATGATGTTAGGTTCTGTTGGTTGGCATTAAGATGTACTTATAGGTGGCATCTTTTCATGGAAAGAAACTGGCTAGATGAATTGTAGTCCATACTCCATAGAGTAAAAATGTTGCGACCAATGTTTCAAATGCTACATCTTACATATTCCTCAATATGTAAAATCAATTCTTGCAGTAAGGCATTTGTGTAAAGGAAATAACTTATAGCAGGTGCCATGATACTAGAATACATACCAATCTGGTGGCGCTATCTTCTTAATTTATGTGTTCTTTCTTTTCTTCTGAATTTGTTTTCATTTTTTATTTTTATTTTACTTAGATTGGTTTATGTTGATTGCAGGAATTGACATTTATGCTAAGAAAGCCATTCTTAGAAGCTGGATCACATGTCACCAATCATCAGGTCCGGGAAACTGCCATATTTGATGGTTGTATTGTTTGAATAAACTAAACTGAGTAGCCTGTTCTATCTCACTACGTTAATGCTCATGCATGTGAATATACTGCATTCATGCTGGGCAATGTGTGGAATAAGACATCAATGTAAAACCTGTTTGAATAAGTAACTTTTAATTCAGAACCTGTTCTCATTTTATTTTTTTTTCCCCATTTTTTTTGTCTTTTTGATATCATCATTGAATTTTCCTTTATTTTTTCTTCAGTGACAATAAACACAAGGTCTGTATACAGAACTAGCTAGATCCTACTGTGGTGCAAAATAAAGTAAACGAAAATTTGGAAATAAAAGCAACAAAGACCACTTGATGCATTATACTAGTAGTCAAATATCCATGTGAAAAGCTACAAAATTTCATCAGTATTTGAGAATTTAGGTTTTTTTTTTTTTTTTTTCACTGAAGAGTGAACCAAACAAAGTCGCTGACATAATCTAAAAGATACTCAGGATTAGGAAAATTATTTTCATGTAGAGATCACAAAGACCAATAGTAGATAAGCAAACTTAATTCTTTTTCCCTATGTACATTCATACAGGCAAACACATTATTTTCATAAATAACCAACATAACTATCTCTACTCTTATTTCGTAAAATATACCTAAATAAAAATTTTCAAAATTATCATGAAACTCTTTCTTATTTTTCTTTAGGTTGAAGGTTAGAAATAAGGTCACTCCACAATCTAAGTTTTGTAGCTTACAAAGCTATTGTTCATTGTAAATTAAGTTTAATTGCAAAATAGGAATAGAATGAATGAAAAAAAAAAAAATCTAATTCCCTTCATTTTTCGTTCCCTTTTGAATGGAATAAAAAAATAGAATAAAACTATATAATGAACTAGGGGAATGTGTTTTCAAGAATGTCAATTGATTGAATCAATTTTATATTTTTTTTGTTGTTTGCATAATTAGATCGGATCAATCAGTCTGATTAGTTAAACGTCACTGATATAATATTTTAAATCAATTTGGGCAAGTAAAATTATTTTAGTAGTTAAACACATAAATTATAAACATCATAACAATTAATAAAATCGAACAATTGAAAATTAATTTTAGTGGTTAAATCATTTTTTAAATAAACTCTAGAAGGACTATAAATAAACCGGATTTTGATATTCTGATAGGTTGGACCTCATGTAGTTTCATACCAATTGAGAATCTAAATAACAAAGAAAACTCAAATTGCATTCTACATGGCCAAACACAACTAATTGATAATACAATAATTGTAGATATGGTTATGTTAAATAAATTTAGAAATGCTATTTTCATTTTTCTTTCTTCAAATATAATATTAATATAAACTAATAGTAATAAATATATTATAAAAAGTGATATTTTGTATAATATTATCATTATCAAATTAATCGAACCAATAATATGGAAATCCATATTTTCTTCGGATCAAATTTTAAAACTTTGGTTGCATTCTATTATTCTTTTCTAAGTCTAAGAAAGCATAAAAGGATATATACATTATTTTTTTCTGGAGAAAGAAAATAAAACAACTCTATATTTTTTCCATGGAAAGAAACATAATTAATTCTTTTTGGCAAATAAATAAGTAAACATTAAACATTAAACATTTTTTTTAATAAAAAAGAAAACATGCGAAACCCTAAAATGTAAAGTGTTATAAATATCACATACATCCGCCTTCTTCTCCTTGGTTAGGTTTTGTCCGCCGGTTAAGTTGAGATCGAAGGCAAAAGCCCTTCCCTTCAAACTCCCAATAGTCCCGGCTATGATTAGAAAGAGAGAGGCTTGAGTGGGATTTTCTCATCTGGGATGGAAGAAAAGATTAGAGAAGGACGGACAAGTATAGATTTTGAAGGTGCCGCCGAACCCTTTTAACCAAAAGGAATTCTGGTTTTTGGTATCTGAAAAAATCTGTCTTTCTGTCTCTCCCATTTTCCTTTCTGTTCCATTTGGGTATTTTAAGTTTCCCTCAATGACAGACCTTTAATCTTTTACACTTGATATGAGCCCAATATTTTTTTTCTGGGTATCCATCAAACATAAATATTCTGAGTATTTTTAATTTTTTTTTCCTATTGTTTTTTGGCATTGGTTGTGTTTGTGGAGAAAATACTTTAATTTGTTTGTTTTCTCCTTGAGACAACAGTGCTTACAGAGAAAGCCTGATTATTAGAACCCCTTTTACTTGTTTCTATTGCAGAGAAATCTGTTTCTGGGAATACAGTGAGGGTGTGTTCTAATAATTAGGCAGCGGCCAGACAACCGTAGAGATGGTATCCACAGATGATGGGTTTAAGTTTATCCCATTTTTCTACTGATTCCATCTCACATCTTTTCTAGTAATTTCTTTCCCCTAATTCTAAAGAGAGAAAAATAAATTGATTTTGTGAATTGGGTTCACACTAATTTCTCTGAATCTTTAGGCTTTCACAATTGTCTAGCTTATTTGCGTTCAGAGGATCTACCTGCAAATTCATGGTCTACGGAATTGTGTTGGATTGAAGCGAATCCTCTAAAGAACCATAGCTATGACCATTCTGAATTTGTACACTTCCCATTTGAGATTGCATATATTCATTTTTCCTTCTGGGTTCAGTTGCATTACTTACTGGAAATTTTAGTTACAAGCAGAAAATGGCACCTCATGGTAATTCTTGTTGGTTCTTTTTAGTTATTAAATTTGAAGTTTGGGAAATGATGCTAAGATTCAAATATCAGATGCACAAGCTCTGCTGAATAAATTTTGCACGTCAGTCTGATCACAAACTTTTATTTATAAATTATATCATTTTCAATTTTATGTACTTTACAATACATAAATTTTTGATATAAAATGTATTTACAATTTTGTTTTGGAGATTGCTAATTCTCAAGCAACCGCATTTGCTCTTGCCTCTTCTTTCATGAGGTGATGCAAATTTCTGTGCAGACAGAGGTGTGCGTTGGGTTAGTTTAGTCGGTTTTGATCTCAAAATGAAGTAGTATTGATTGGTCTGGATTTTGATTTTTGAGAATTATTATTTATTTTTGAAGTTTAAAATTTATAATTTAGATATAAATTAATCAAAAATAAATATAAATACAAAAGTTTTAAAATTAATTAAATTACTAAAATGTAATACTTTATTTTTTATATAAAAATAATGTTGATTTGGATAGGTGAAACGGACACTAAAAATATTTCAACTTAACAAATCAAATTAAATTGATCTTTATGCTAACAAATCAACATAAGTAAAAAATTAATTTTTTGATGGTTGATTTCTGATTACTCAATTTGAGTCAATTCCCTCACGCTCCTTCCAGTATTCGAGTCAATTCTCTCACAGCCTACTAGTATTTTGTTAGGAAATATATATATTTTTAATGTTTGAAAATCAGACTGATGGCTAATTTGAAAAATTGTCATTTATTGGTTCAAGTGGTAGTTGAAAATAAGTATATTTAGTTATATATTTTAAATTTTATATAATTTTTATTATTAATTAGAACTATTAAATACACAAAACAATAAAAGATAGTAAGTTCAATATTTATTAATTAATAAGAAAATAATATCACAAATAGACAAATGTAATTAATAATATAGTATTAATTTGAAATACAATTATTATATTAATCTTTAATATAAAATAATTGTATTTTACTAATATTTAATATAAATAATAATTTAATTTTTTTTTTTTCTTTTCTTTTCTGTCTGCCAAAAGAGACTCTAGAATTGAACAAGGTGTACACTGTATACAACTTGGAGATACCGAGTCCCATTGAAACTAATTGAATTGAATTTCAACTTAATAAAGAAGTTTACATATCATCCCTCGAATATAGAAATAAAAAATTAATGAGGGTATTCATGGGCTAATGTGCACTCACATTATCGCTCACAATTTAGCCCAAATTTCAAGTCACTTATATTTTTCATAGAGCCCACATGTAAAAATCACAAGAGATTCCCCTCTGTCAATTGTTTTAGATTATTTTCTCATTCTTGATCCCATTTCATATGAAAAATAAAATAAAAAATTTAGACATAGATCGGTATTTTCTTAGATTCTTACAGCTAATTGACATCACATTACAAGTGAGTCCATATCTATATTTGGAATTAAGTTATTTAACATTTTAATATTTTTTTCTTTTTGCATTGTGAGAGTTAAGTCTCACTTTTGTCTTTTCCTAACATCGTTATCCTTCAACACATATTGAAAATTTCCAACACTCTCCGTGGTGAAGTCTTTGAGGGGACAACCGACAACTAGCTGTCGGAGCAAAACACATGTTCATGCACAAGCCACCACATGTAGTACTCCTGCATTAGCTGTGTATTGCTGTTTCTGATCAGCATATTTATTTGTTTTTATTTTACATTTTGTTAATACATGGACATATGTGAATTTCCACTTAGCCACCAATGACCAATCAGGGAAGAGCACGTGTCAGCAGCTTATCCAACGAAGGCAGCTATGAGTACCCCATGTCCAACTAAGAAATGTTATTTTCTCTCTCTCTCTCTCTCTCTCTTTCCCACAATAAAAAAATAGTCAGCATTATCAAATAAAGAAAACCAAGTTAACCTTTAAAATCATACAATACATAACATCAATAACCAAACTACCTTATTAATCTTTTCCATATAAAAGTTTTTTCTTAAATCATACTTATTTAATTAGCTTTTGATGGTACGTTATATATGTATAGAAGTGTTTTAATTTGATGGTAGCTTACATAGATTGCAAAATAACTTTTGCATGTGTTTCTCTTGCTTTTTCATGTTCTATTGATTTTTTTTTTTTTTTATTTCTCTGTTTTTATATAGCTTGGTACTCTCTACACTGTCATTGATTTCAATCAATTACCATTAAAAAATCATCTATCACCTCAATTTTAGGATTAGTTGCTACCAATCAATTCATAAAAATAAAGTTAAAAAACATGGTGTTAATTAATATGTGATAAATATAAAATAGTAATTATGCATTAAACAACATTTTATGGAGTTTGCTAATCAGTTCTCTAAAGGCATTGGTTAAAAATTAATTATGCTATTGGAAATTTACTAAAATTACAATTAACAATAAGAATTTAATTAATACAATTAACTTCTCTTTGTAATTAATGAAAAGATAATAATCAATTATTGCCTTAAATTTTTTATTTGATAGACAAAATTACTCCTAAGAACAATAAAATTTTAATTTAGGGTTAGTGTTAGTGTTAGGATTGGGGTTGGGATTAGGGTTAGAGTTAGGGTAAAAAATAAAATAAAATTTCAATAAGCATTTAAGTCATGAGGGGTAATTTTTTTTTATCAAATAAAAAAGATAAAGTGTTAATTAATTAGTTATCATCTCTTTAATTATAATTAGAAGTTAATTGTATTAAATTATTATTGAGAATTATAATTTGGTTATATTTTCAATACCTTAATTAATTCTTAATTAGTACCATTTAGCAAGACCCATTTTTTATTTATAAAATATTAACAAGTATCTTTAAAATATATTTTATCAAGCAATGCAAGTGACCTTTTATTATAAAATGCGTACCAATACATCAATTAATATAGATTAAAATCTATAATTTAAAATGAAATATGTATTAACAACAAAAAAATTCATGAGGAGCAAAAATATTATTAAAATATATATATATATATATATGATTTTGCATAAGTAATCGTTATAAAAGTTGTTGATTTATGGTATAAAGAACAGAGTGACAATGGTTGGATTTCAGGTTATAATTTTGATCCGGAAGCCTTAATTTCTCGGCCCAAAAGACCAATATACACAACACGTCTTTGCAAAAAAGTGTTACGTGTTACTTGTTAGACATTGACGCTTTACAATTTTTAATAACAATACATATATATAACTGCCAACGACCTTCAGCAACTCGTTTACGGTACCTTCCATTGTTTAAATTCGTTTCACAACATTTTAAACATGTTTGGTGTTATTTTAATATACTAATTTATCCAAATATTATTATAGTTAAAGTATTCCTTTAAATAACTAAAATATCTAAAATTAATTATACTTTTAATCCTTATATTTTATTTAAGAATTTAAATTAGTCTCTATAATTTTGATTTTTACAATTAAGTGTTTGTATTCTTCCAAATCAACTTATTTAATCCTTATAATTTCAAAATCTGAATGTATTTACCGTGAGTTGCCATCCAAATTGAATTTACACCACACATTAAAGAATAGAGTCAATGTGATTGATTATGTGGCATAATGAACCAATAGATGATTGATACATGTAAATTATTTTTTTTAACAAAATTATAAAAAAAAAAAATCATAAAAAAATATTATATGTTAATCATCTATTGGTTCATTATGCTACATAATCAAGCACATTTACTCTGTTGATGTGAGGTTAACTCAATTTGGATATAAGGATCACATTGTTTAGATTTTGAAACTATAATGACTAAATTAGTTGATTTAGAAATATACAAGGATCCAATTGTGAAAATCAGAATTATAGAGACTATATTGAATTTCTAAGAAAACTTTAAGGATCAGAAGTGTAATTAAGACTATTATCTATATACTATTATAAAAGAGAGAAAATTCTTAAAGTCCTATCTTCTAATAATAGTAGACATTGCACGTTGCTTATGGACATAAAATGATTTTTTTTTAAAATTAAGCATATGCTGTATAAGTTTCTACAAGAAAATATAAAATTATTATTTTAAGTTTTTAGTTCTTATTTAAAAGGAAAAAGAAGAGTTAGAGTATGAGTGTGATTTTTATTTTATTTTTTTAAATAAATTCAATTTGATAAAAAATTATTTTTGTAGGTAGGAGAGTGAAGATGTTACTATTTTTGTCTGTAGTGTGTGTGAATGGAGTAAGGTATTTTTTTAATTAAAATAAATAGTAGTTATTAAGTAATAGGATGCAGATTTAGTTATTAAATCTATATTCAAAATAATTTAAGTAAGTATATATTATATAGTGTGAGATCATAAGGGAATTTTTTTATTTCTATAATTGTATAGAAGTATAGATAGATAAAATATATAATCAAATCTTGGAACAAATAAATATTAGAAAGACATTTCCAGTTGCGATAGAATCCGATAGACTATTTTTACAGTAATACATGTCCCAAAAAAACATATATATAAGATAATGAAATTACATATTTTTTGTTAATAAATTTTTTAATACTTAATAACTGTCTACATCACATTAGACCCTCTTTTTCATTTTAAATAGGATTAAAAAAGTTAAAATAATCACTTTATATATATATATATATATATATATATATATATTTAGCATGTGCATAACAGAAATTTATTCATATTTTCAGCATGTATCTATTTTCAGGAAAAAATTGTTTTTTGTTAATTTATTTTATAACCATAATATCTCTTTTCAAAGGTTAAAACAATGTTATCTTATGTATAAATAATAACTTATTGAAATTGATGATGTGAATATATATACTAACTGAATTCTATCCAATTATATTAATATCACATCAATTCTTTTTAGTATAAATAGTGTCTAGTGAAATTTTATATAGGTGCCTCGATTTTCTTTTTCATACATTTAATTTTCCAAAAAAAAAAAAAAAGAATTATGAGATGGGAAAAATACATTCTTTATGGTAATTGTTCTTTTTAGAGATGTGACTTCTATTAAACATTTGCGCACAATTAGTGTAATTATAATTTAATATTTTCACACAATAAACATCACTTAAATATATGAATTAAATAAAAACACATCACAAATAATTAATTTCATGAATTAAGGACAAGTTGGATTACTAAAAAGGAATTAAAGATTTTAAAATTAGAAAAAGTAATAATGGACATCTCATTAATAAACTCATCTCCTTGCTCGTATTGTGTGTCCAAGTTATTATCTTAATTTTATCCCAAAATATTAGGACAAAGGTTTCGTACATTAAGGAGGTTCCACGTGGCACATCCTATCGTGAGAGTGGCGTTAAGAACCGGTCCAAGAAAACAAGGGGGTTTTGAGCAACCTGGTATTGCCGGTATGTAGTTATCTTTTACTGGCTGATCCGGTTGTGTGGTCAAAACAAAATATATAAAGGGGTTTAAGCCAATCTTGCCTCTGTTTTTTTTGTTTTTTGTATAATAAGGTGGGGTTTTGTCCTCTATTTGAAAATTGAGAAATCAGAGAGAGAATTCGGGGGATTAGATTTCAAATTAGCATAGATCTCTTGTATTTCCAAGAAATTCTACGATATTGAATTCTCTCTGGGAAGTGGGAATTGTAAATTTTTTTTTTCCGGGAAAATGTTTTCCTCAGAGCATTTCGTTACTTGAAGGAAAATTTAGTTTAAAAGTTAATGCTACAAGATCGTTTTCCGAGAGGTGAATCAGATTTTTCATTTTTATGTTGCAATCTTAGAATTATGCGGGGTTTTGTCTTAATTTTGCGTAATTCTCGTTGGATTATGTATCATGGGAGATGTTTAGTGTGAATTTGGATTTTACGGGTAATTGGGTGTTGAGAATTTGTTTGATTACGGGTTTATAATTGAGATTAAGATCTGCTGGTGAAAGCTAATCCATCTGTGGTGTTGAGCAATTAGTTTCTATTGGCTTTCTTTTAAAGTTGTTAGATTTGCTAATTGTGGGATTTTGATTTGGTATAAGAAATTTTGAGAAATGGAATTGGGTTGTTTGGCATCGATCTCCAACACTTCATGTGAAGCAAGTGGATGCAGCTTCATGGCTATGCTGAGTTGCTTTTTTTATTTTGAATTCCAATTCTTCTTCTTCTTTTGAAGATCTTGGTGTTCTTTTTGTTTCGGATTTGGGGTTTATGGAACTCAAATCCGGTTATATGCTTATTATTTTGTGGGAAACTTACTTGGAATTGGAGTTGGGTTATGCAATTTGAATTCTGCTTCCATGCAGCTGATCAAATTCATCCTTTAGCAAAAAATTGTGTTTGGGTAATCTCGTTTTTGATATGATCTTCCAGTTTCTATTTGATGATTGCTAAGATTTATGTTGTTCTTTGCCATCATGGAATTTGTATTTATTGTCTGTTTTTTTTTTTCTATGCTACATAAATTCAAATCTTCATTCATGTTTTGAAATGGGAAGATTTTGAGTTGTTTTAAATCGGCAATTAATTGTTCTTGACCCATTAGTTTGGGGCAGAAATAGAACATATGGTCTCTTAACTTGGTAGCTCATCAACCAATTTTTTGTTTCTCTGAGTTCTAGCTTCTTCTTTTTTTGTTATTCTTTTTTCCCCCATAATGGTGCATCTTTGCATGAGAATACTATTTTATAACTCCTTCCCTGCTCTCTCTTTTAAGAATTGAAAGAAACGAAATTACTTGATTCATGTAACCCTTTGACATGGTTGCAGACCTTGTGACAGTTGAACCCATCTTGAGATATACTTGCCAATTTATTTAGTAGATCCATTAAATTTACTCTTGTTATTTGTGCAGATCGGTAGAAATTGAATTAATAGGTGGACCTTTTTTAATTAGGATCTGGCTGCTGATGCTTCTTACCTTTTGATGAGATCTCATTGTCATGTTTGTTTGAGATATGGTGTTGAAGAAGAGGCTAGATTATGGATTCAAAGGCTTCCAGGTTCCCTTTATACCTAGAGCTCCTAGATCTGCCAGAGTAAGTACTTGCAAAAAATTTATATTTTGTTTGATGTTTCCCATTATACTTCTGTTTGTATATCTTATTCTATAACTTGGTTATTGTTCCCAGAGGAGGGGTCCTTATAAGAAGATAGCCGAGGATGGTCAAACTTGTGCTTTCGAATTACTGGCGTCTTTAGCTGGAAAGTTGTTGCGGGAGACTGAAAGTTCTTCTTCCTCTAGTCATGCATCTGAAGGAAATGTTCAACCTGCTTTTAGCAAAAGTATCCTTAAACAGGAAAGAATAGATGAAGATAAACCATTAAAAGCAGATGCTAATAAATGTAGTTTGAAGGATGCAATGGACAAATGTGTTAACTCCCCGCCATTGATTGATTCAAACAGTACCACTAAATCTCCATTTTGTATGGAATCTATTCCTAAAGCTTCTTTTTCCGGGCATGGAAATGATATTAAGTTAGGTTGTAGAGATGATGATGAAAAATTTTCAAGGTTCGATAAAGTTAGCACCAAGTCGAGGGCTTTTAGGCATCCGCAACATATTGCATACCGAAGGATTAGGAAGCTGCTGACTTCCAAATACTGGAAGGTTGCTCCAAAATTGAAGGATTGTGAACTTTCTCGACCAGGTAATTGGCTTTCAAAAAATTGCTACTACTTCATCATATTTTTCCAGGTGTGTATGTGTAAGCATGTGAGCACATTATACTAAAGGCAATGATTTTGCCATTTGCAGATGTAGGAGTAAAACCTATTTACCATAAAAGGAAGACTTGTTACATCTTTGAAAGATGTCAGCATGCCAATGTTGTTAAGAGGAGGAAATTCTTTGACCAAACTTCTGTGGTAACTTCTGATGGAGGGTTCAGCAGTGAGAGTGTAACTAATTCACCTGACAAAGGAACCCATGGAAACAAGAGTGGCTCAGCTACAATATTGGGTGGAGGTCCTCTCCTACCACATCAACTATTACCTTTTCCTCTTCTAAACACCTTTTCTGATTCTTAGTTCTGTGGTGTTATGGAATTTACTGATTCTTCTTTGTCTCTTGCACAGCTAGTGGGTTATCATCTTCAGTTCTTGGTCATCAAGCATCCTTCCACTCCAAGGATTCTCATGGTAGGTTGGTGGTTTAATGTTGATTTTTTTTTTCTCCAGCTAAATTGTTTTGAGAGCATCCCAGTAGGTGCTAATTTGTGGTGTCTCTGTTTCAGCATTGAAGTTTAGCATTAAGTCCTTCAGGGTACCAGAGCTTTATATGGAGGTCCCAGAAACTGCTACTGTTGGTTCACTGAAGGTATGAGAAAACTGGCAGTTCAGTTGTTATCTTTTGAAAATGGTAATGCTCATAGAAAGAGTAATGGTGCCGTGGTTCATATTACTATGTTCTTGTAATTTTGGTATTCTTTCCATCTATATTCTACTCTACAAATTTTTGGCGTAAGTTCATATTACTATGTTCTAAGTGATTTCATGTCCAGCTTCACCTTTGGTGTTAATCTTGTATGTTTCCTTTTATTTTGCAAGTAGAGGACGGTTATGGAGGCAGTGACTGCTATACTTGGAGGTGGACTACGTGTTGGGGTTCTTCTTAAAGGGAAGAAGGTCAGAGATGATAACAGAACTTTATTGCAGACTGGTATATGCCTGTAAAGAAAATTTGGATACCATTGGTTTTGCATTGGAGCCCAGCTCTATTCAGGCTTCTCCACCTGTATGCTCTACTAATCCTTCTCTCCTGTCACCACCTGAAGTACCTGAAATTTTGACCAGGTAAGTCCAATATGATAAAAATTTCATAATCAAAAAATTGTATGATGACAAAATTCAGGTTCTCTGTTTTGGTATAAACTTATCAGGTGGTTTGAAACCACTTGTTACATATAGCTAATTTCGTCTTTTAACTCCTTTCAGGTCCCCGGAAAGTCATATTTTGGATACAGGGTTTCCTGATCCCCTCCTTGATTCCTATTTGACCAAGACAGGCAACCTTGTTGAAGATAACCGTGAGTCATTTTCCTCCCATACTGGCACTAGAACAGACAACATCACTTCAGATTCTAGACCGCTAGCCAGTGTTCCAGCAAGGAGCACAGAGGCACTTGCTGTAGTTCCTGTGGGCCAAAAAACCAGGCGCTCAGATCTTGTACAGCGTCGAACCAGACGACCATTCTCTGTATCTGAAGTGGAAGCAGTTGTTCACGCTGTTGTGGAACTTGGAACTGGAAGGTCAGCTAGACTTTATGTTTTAATTAGTTTCACTAATGAAAACGTCTATCAATAGAGGAAAAGAAGGATCCTCAGTTCCTGATAAAGTTTTTCATTCTGCAGGTGGCGTGATGTTAAATTGCGTGCTTTTGAGAATGCTGATCATCGAACTTATGTAGATTTGAAGGTATTACTCTTCTTCCTTTTCTTATGGTTCGATAGAATTTATTTAATTAGTGTGTTTATATAGTTAATATCATAAAGAGTAAAGTACACTTAACCTTCTGTGGTTTGGCTTATTCCTAAACGCATACACGTAGTTCATTTTGTCCAAAAAACACTCCATGAAGTTTGAACCAAAGTGCCTTTGGACAGAATCCATACAAACTAATGGTTTTGTAACTAACTTACCTAAACTAAACATCTAATTTATAAATTCATGACATTGATTTTCATTGTCTGTAAACAAGCTCAAATTGAACCTTATCAAAATCTAATACCTAGTTACCAGTAAAAAAAATCAAGGTAACAAACCCATGAAATCCCTAATTTCTTCATCATCCCTTGATTCTCTAAGTGATTGTTCATACTTCTCATCTACTCCATGGCATCCTCTCATCTATACCAAAATCCCTAATTTTTCCCCAATTTTTCCTCAAATACCCAAATTCTCATATCCCTATCACTTTCAATTACCTTGATTTTTCTCGTCCTTCAACTTCTTTCACCAGAAAATCACTCCCCGCAACTCATATCCATCACCATTACTTTTGCCTCTCTTTTTCTCCTCCTTCCACTTCTTCTAAATATACATGCATGCTTCAAATTTGTTTTTGGTAACTAGGTATTAGATTTCAAGTAAAATGAGGTCCAATTTGTGCATGTTTACAGAAAATGAAAGACATAATAGGAAATCAATGGAATGAATTTATAAATTAGACGTCTAGTTTTGGTTTTTTGGTAATTTAGTTACAAAACCGTTAGTTGGATGGATTCTGTCCAACAATACTTTGGTCCAAACTTCAAGGGGTGTTTTTGAACAAAATGATCCACGTATATGCATTTGGAAAAAAGCCAAACCACATGGGGTAAACTGTACTTTATTATAAATAAGCAAGGGACTGGGTATAATGTTTCGGAGTTATTTTGTGAAGATTGATTTTTATTACCATAGGTGTCCATAGCACCATTGTTTATGGTACTCAATATGTTCCCTTGCTTAATCCACATGCTCTATTTGATTGTAAGAGACATCGGGGTTAATGCGAAGCTCATCTTGTACATATGGTTATCTGATATATGTTTCAATTTGTCAATGGAAACTTATTATGTGTGTTTGCTTTATTTGGGTGATGAACTCCACTTGCATTAGTAGCATTGTCTCGTAACACAACTTCTCGTGGTATCTTCCTTTTTTTGGGAGGGAGGGGGGTTGGTTATTTGAACGTTCTTGTGTCTGGTAACCATTAATATTTACTGGATTATTTTAGATATTACAGTTACTATGTCCTGAAAATATAACTCTTCCAAGTGATTTTGTCATATGCGCAGGACAAATGGAAAACTTTGGTTCACACAGCAAAAATTTCCCCTCAACAAAGGAGGGGGGACCCAGTTCCCCAGGAGCTCTTGGACAGAGTCTTGGCTGCTCATTCTTATTGGTCTCAGCGTCAAGGTAAGCAACATGTGAAACATCAGGCTGGAAATTCAAATAATTCGGAAGCCTCAACTGAAAGACTTGGCGTTGAAGGCGTCACACCAATTGTTATGATGTAAAAGGAAGTTAAATGCTATTGACATGATCAGAGGAAAAACAAGCAAACTTGTACAAAATCATTCAATTTCATGTAATATTCTCACACAGATTGGTTGGCATTTGTAAATGTTCTGAAGAAATAAGTTGTTACTTCTGACAGGAAGAAACTAGTTCTTTCATTTTTTTCATTCAATGTTATAAACACAATGTATAAATTTTACAAGAAGAAATAGAAGGAAATTATTTAATTTGCTGCTTATTATCTGATTTGCTGAATTATGTCATTTTTCATGAATATAAAGGTTGTGATTGGCTATACACAAATAACCACCAATCAGTTAGGGGAAGGATAAGAAATATGAATCTGGCCATCTGGGTTTATCTTATTTGGAGGGGGAGGAGAATATTCTTTTGTTTTTGAGTGGAACTGTGTTATCTTCACGTAACAGCAGCAGATGCTTTGGGCAAATTACTTGCCTTAGAAGTCAATCAAATTCTTTGCTTCAAAGTTGGGTGCGTGACCAGATTCTCTCGGATGTTATTAATTGTTGCAGGCAGTGGCAGATTCACATGCTCACATGAAAATTCCAAAGTCATTTTAGTTATTCATTGACCGATAAAGTAGTCTCTCTCTCTCTCTCTCTCTCTCTATATATATATATATATTATATGCTAATTATGATTGGATTAGGAACTTTCCCTTTTCTTGAAGTTAGCTTAACTGGTAGCCGGTTCCTTCTTGTTAAGGTAGCAAGTCTTTTATTAATGTGTTTAATTTTTTGCTAGTTGTAGTTTTTGAAATTACAAGTACAAATAAAATTATTAGTCTAAAGATAAATGTGTCACAACTACTTGGTTATCATGTTTATTTTGTTGTTACCTTGAATGTCTGTCTTTGAACAGAGTTTTAATTTCAAATTTGTTTATGGTTGAAAGTTTTCTTAATTTCAAGTGTTAAGATTTCTTTTAGCACAACTAATCTCAAGTCTGAATGAAGAAAAAGAGTTGGAATAGGTTAAATCAAAACTAATTTTTTTTTTTTTCCAAAACTTATTGGGTAAAGATTTAAGACAAAGTTCGTTAGAGTATTACCTAATTAACAATGGTGCTGCATCAGACTGATACAATGAGAAATGTTCTTTTTGGAAGAAAAATAAAAAATAAAATCATAAGTGAGGTAAATAAAGGGTGGAGCTATTTGCACTCAAAAGTGATTTTTGGTTTCCTTCTCATATCTTAAATGATAGAAATTACACATGATTGGATAAGACCCACTTAAACAATAGGAAGTGAAAACTAATAGTGAAATTAGTTCCTCTATAAATAAAATTGTAAGAAAATTATATAATATATTAAGTTATAGTTAAAACTAAAATATTTATATATATCATAAAAAAAATGATTCACTTCTGATGAGTTAAATTTTAAAAATATTTCATTTAACAGAACATTTTATATACATCTCATTAAATATTTTGAAAAATTTTGTCCTTTCACATTCCTATTTAATATATTATATAGGATAACATTATTTTCACTCATTTGAATTAATTTAGTTTTACTCGAAATGAATCTTATTTACATAAATGTGATGGGAGTAAAACTAATACCAATTAGTTTGGTTTTTTTTTTTTTTTTTTTAATTATAAATAAAATAAAAATGATGAATCTGATTGTTTATTTCAACTAATTCTTGTGAACATGTCTACTAAAAAGTGTTGTTGTCTACTCGGATTTAGGTTACCACTTACTAGTCTTTTTTTTTGGAATGAGAAAGGTACAATAAAAATAATTAGAAGTTACTATCCCTTGGATAGAAAGTTTCAGAGTTTGAATATATAACTGAATACCAAACAAAAAAAGATATATTAGACAAAATAGTAAATTTCAGTGCTTGCTTAGGTAATAAATCAATAGTTTGTTTTCTTTCTCGGAAGCTATGAGACAGAGTGACTAGAAGGAAATCCCCTGAATAAGAATCTGCAGTCATCAATTAGAGATCCGTAAGGATGAGAATCTAAATTTCCATAATTAGTAAGGTCAATAACAAGTTTGTCATTGATAGAAAATTTCAAGTTCTAAAAATCTAATTCAGTAGTCAAATTGAGACAATCACACAGACTCAAAGCTGCTACTAGTAACACAATCTCTTAAGATATGAAGGAGGAGTTTCATGAACATTATGGAACCACCTACAAGAATTATTAATATTGATGATGTTTGGTGGGAATTTTTTCATGACAAGTAAGTCAAAAGAAGGTTTTAAAACGATTGTGTATATAGTAATAGGCAGTTTCCTAATCAGTTAAAATTATCAACAGAACTAGTATAATAGCTAACAAGGTCATAGGCAGAAACAATAGTATATACTTACACCATCACTAGAACCCAAATAAAGATTATCCTTATTATGATTAACTAAATCAATACCAAAATTAAAGGAGATATTACTAAGATTCCATTGACCTCCAAGACAGGTCTGGTTGACTCTAATGTCCTCCCTATGTGGAGGAGGCCTTGAATAACGTTTCTAATAGGTCCAAGGCCTGTCCAGTTATCAAACCAGAAGCTCACATTATTACCATTTCTCACAACTTGACAATAAGCTCACATTATTACCATTTCTCCCAACTTGACAATGGGCCAGGAGCTAATAATGCTCTTCCATTATCGGTCTTCACCCAACTCAGGTTTAAATCCGGGCAATGGAGCCAATCTTTAATTCCCTATATATTATCAGACAAAAGTCAAAACCCTCTCACGTCTCCCAACAGGGTTTAAGATTGTGAAGTGCGAACTTGTGCAAAGGAAAGAGAGGAAGAGCAAGATGAGTGGAGCTGGAGCACCCGATTTCTTTTACAGGGAGGCTCAACGCCTTGGTTATGTTGCTCGCTCCGCCTTCAAGGTGAGGTTGCCTATTCTTTCAACTTTCGTAGGTTTTTTTTCATATATCATTTACCAAGCCATCCATCTACCTCTTGTTTTTGCAGCTGCTTCAGATACAGAAGCAATACAAACTAATCAGACCCGGTTCATCTGTGCTGGACCTCGGGTGTGCTCCTGGTGCTTGGCTTCAGGTCCATCTGATTTTCCCACATTTCGTTTCCATTTAGAACTGAAACCGATTAGTGGGTTTTTATCGGATATCTCTATCTTTTGGTTGGATTTTTGTCTTGTGATTATTTAATTTATTTTTCTTCTCCATTAGGTGGCTTGTCAGAGCTTGGGTCCGCTAAAAAATGGTGGGGTGGTCGTGGGAATTGATCTAAAGGTGACATTTTTAATATTCCATTAGCTCTCTTATTCTTTGTGCATATTGAGAATAAGAATTTACAATGAACATTTGGGGGATCGGCATACTATTTTTTTTTTCGTCTCTAGAACTAATTTGCGTAGTGTGGAATATGCAGAACAGAAGGTAAAGGTTCCTCCTCTTCATTGTGATGCAAGGGTTCAAACCATCTCTGCTGATGTCATGAAACTCCCAAAAGACCAAGTTAGGGCTCTCTCTCCCCAGGTATTTTATGGGCAACTTATCTGCACATTGACTTGAGATGATCTATAGCATTCTTTATCTGTCTTTTGTTATCATTGAATTGTTTAAGTGACATGGATAAACTTTAGAAGTAGAATTGTTGAAAACTTGGTCATCTTCATAAGACGTACTCTTTTCAGCCGCATCCTCAATTTCTATTACCGATATTTGAACTAAACATTAAAAAAAGAAAAGAAAAAAACTATTTTCCTGTTAGTATCTCACTTCCAACCTTGGCAATGATACTTTCTGAGAAGTAAGTAAAAACCTTTGCTGTAGAATGAACCTAGTGAAGTGCCTAAGTAAATACTCTCATTTAGTTATCTGTTAACCTCTTAATGTGCCCGCCCATATCTATTATTGCTGCAGTGCCCTAATCATCCTTCATGCTAAAATCAATAAGATAGGCATAAAAACTATGAGAGCTGCAAAGCACAATGGACACAACAGCCTTTTCAAACTTTTAGAAGAAATAGGAATTAAGTTAAGCTTGCAATCAACAATATAAGTATCTATTCAAGTACCATATGGTCCATGACCACTTACATGTTCAGTTGGTTCTAAAATTGAGAAATTTAATTTTGTTAAGTGAAAACCTACCTAACATGCATCTTGCAAGTCCTTCTGATGGCATTTTTCTTGGTAACCAAAATAAAGCAATCCTCAATATTAATCAAATTCGAATTGTAAATTGCATTATTGTTAAGACCTTATGTTGTACTTATAATCATGGGAAAATTGAGGAAAAAGAAGTTACATTAGATAATCCTCTGAATGTAGGATGGCCACAACATTGGTATGCCTAATTTTCCATACTTACCCATGTGCCTGAGATCTTCATTCTATACTATTTCTGCAAGTTGTTATTTCTTCTAGGTGGGTGGGTGGGGGGGGGGGCGTGGGGGGGGAGGGGGCTGGCAACTGGAAAGTGCAAAATTGGTTGCACATTGAAGATATGATTGTAATTCGATAGGGGATCTGGCCTGTCTATTTAGCTTGTTCCATATTTGTTCTGGGTTAAGCTAATTCCTTATATGATTTATTGTTTGGCCAACTACTTTTTCCTTCCTTTTTAACTTTATATATTATGCCCCCCTCTTGCATTTCAAGTGTAGAAATTTGGCCAAATGTTCATCGGCTTGGGCCCAAACTGTACTTTACAACTTTTTGTTTTTTCTCTTCAATACTGTGTGGGTTGTATTGCTTTAGATGTGTCATCTCTTTTGTTTGTTTTGATCTCTTATAATGAAATATGCCTGATATATTCAGTATTCTCCAAGCTTGGATTGACCTTTAAGGTTCTCACTTATCTTTTTCTCAAGCGGGATACATTTTTGAATTTGGTTTTCCTTTGTACAGCAAAAGGGATTTTCTGTAATACTTTCAGACATGTGTCCGTTGGTTTCTGGGATAACAACTAAAGATGCAGCATTGTCTGCTGAGTTAGGCATGCAAGCACTACATTTAGCAGTTGGGAGATCTCTATCAATTTTTCCTAGTGATAATAGCCAGAAGGAACAATCTGATGATTCATCTTGTGGTTTAAATGATAGTGGTATATTGCGAGCAGGAGGCCACCTTGTCATTAAGCTTTTGGAGAGTGAAGACGTGAAAGGTCGGTCATTTTCAATTCTAGACAAATTCACTAGTTTTTGACAATTGATTTGTTCACATATATTTAATAGTTTATTTTGGTATTTTCACTTCTGTAGAAATCAACCAGATTTCCAAACCACTCTTCAGAAAGGCATCATGGTTGAGACCTAAAGCTACAAGACCTTCATCAAGAGAGATTTATTTGATATGTCAGGATTTAAAGCCAAAGGCAAACTTGTAGAGCATCAGATAATATGATTATTCTGAGTCAGGCAGCCATAATGATGATATACAGTTGCTCTTGTACTATGTTGGCTAGTAACGGCTATATTACTAATGTAGGAGTCGCGGGCATCACAGCCATCACTTTTTGTACAATGCTATTGATCCTGAGACATTGTAATTTTATTTGCCAAGAATGAATGCAATTTTTTATTTTCCAAATTCATGTAGCCTAGGATGGTATGAGCCTGGTTTTTTGTTGTTGAGCTGTTCTGAAATACAATTTTACTTTGCGTTACTTTTGCTTATGCTTTATTTCAGGCGCAATTTAAGAGTTGCGTATGTAATTTTTTTTTTTGGGTCAGAATTGCCTATGTAATTTTACTCAACACCATTTTCTCTCTTTCCATTTTCTTTAGTACTTATGTCTGCTCTAAATAAGAGGAGATAATAATAATAATAATAAAAAAATTATTCATTCCATTTTTGTTTTTACTTGCATTCTTCTCTCAATTTGTTCCCAAAACAAATAATGTATTTAAAAAAAATTATTTGAAAGAACTAATAATATAGGTAATATGGTTCCGACTTTGTCAAATAACACTAAAACACTGTTCATGCATTGATTTAAAAGTTTTATTATAGGTAGGGGAAGCACTTCAAAAGTGATATCTGCTATGAAATATAACAAAAAAAGATACTGGGAATCAATCATCACAGTAAATCAAAAAAGGGCCAGAATTCTGAATGTTGTTGTTAACTACATGGGAAGCTTTAATATGTCAAAACTTATAAGTTTCAATTACATGCCATTCTTCCAGCATGTTACATTAGTAAGTTTCAATTACATGCCATTCTTCCAGCATGTTAGATTTATGTTCAAGTAAACAATTTACAAAGATTTTCAGGACAGGAGGAGAAGTAAATAGAATCTTCAGCTAATGTCATCGAATGTGGGTACGTCCAAGTGACCAAAGTCCTGTATCTTTGACTGGAGCCTGGAAACAAGAAATAATGGCAAAGATTAGAAGAAAAATGCTAATCAGAGTAGCCCCAATTACCTGGTTAGAATAGTGAGAACAATCTAATGATTTAAAACGATTGCATCTGTGTGATGCTCACATGCTTACCGGTGATTTCATTGAAGGGAAGACATTCCAAAACCGAAGAGTCTCATCCCCTGCACCAGTAACTATTGTCTGCGAGAGGATTTTGTGGGTTAATTTGCTAGTCAATGCTGTCTGCAGAATATGTATGCTAATCATGAATGAAACAATACGGTACCTGACCATCAGGGGACATTGCCAGGTAAAGTACTCTCATACCATGGCCAGTGAGATTTGCAACCTAACAAAATAATCCAGAAAGTAAGATGGCTGTTTGTTTCACTAGAGAATACCAAAGAATGGGATGGAAGTACCTTTGTCATTGATGGATACTTCCACACCATAATCTGATTCTGGGAATACCCATGAGTGCTTACTAGCTCATTGACATTCTTACTCCAGGCAAGATTACAAACCTGTAGTTTAAGTAGATTCTTTGAAGTTAACAAAAGATGTTTCCTTGATGTGAACTTACTTTTTACTGTTGACAAAGATTCTAGAAACAAACCTGACTCCCAGTGTCAACAGAGTTCAATTGGTGACCATTTGTGGTGTTCCAGAAGCGGATACACCTATCAGTAGTTCCACCTCCGGATGCAAGGAGGCTACTTTGGTGGGGTGACCAAGCAATGGCCTTCACAGCAGCAGTATGCTCAGTCAATCTCAAAGCTGGTTGCTGAGAATGCTGATTCCAGACCAAGAGCTGCTCATGAAGATAAGCAAAATACTTAGGAAGTTCCTAATGTAGATGTAAAGAGGCAAAAATTCTCTCCATCTCCCTTTCTATCTATCTCTCTAAAGAGTTAAGGGAAAAGAAAGAGGTACCATGTACCTGATTATCATTTCCACCGGATGCAAGTTCCCTGTCATCATTGGACCATTTCAATCCACATACCTGTTAAATTCAAGAGTTAAGGTTACTGTCATTATCCTGATAAGCAGAACAACCTCAGTTATATACATATGAAAATATACAAATCGTCTCAGCCCTCATCCCTACTCTTTCCTCTACCAAGCAAAAGCCTAAAGGGTTCAGTATTACAGGTTCAGTATAATTTCTTTAAAAAGGTTCAATATAATTTCATTAAAGAGTTCAATATAATTTCTTTTAAAAGGATCAATATAATTTCTTTAAAGAGCTCAGTATTACAGGTTCAATGTTATTTCTTTGAAAAGGCTTGACCTCAGACTTGTGGCCAACAAGCTTGCTGATGAAGTCATTTGAAGAGTTTCAATATTACAGGTTCAATATAATTTCTTTTAAAAGGATCAATATAATTTCATTAAAGAGCTCAGTATTACAGGTTCAATGTCATTTCTTTAAAAAGGCTTGACCTCAGACTTGTGGCCAACAAGCTTGATGATGAAGTCATTTGAAGACCGTTCAATATTACAGGTTCAATATAATTTCTTTTAAAAGGATCAATATAATTTCATTAAAGAGCTCAGTATTACAGGTTCAATGTCATTTCTTTAAAAAGGCTTGACCTCAGACTTGTGGCCAACAAGCTTGCTGATGAAGTCATTTGAAACCCGTAGATCATGTTGAAGTATGTTCCGGTCCCTGCTTCCTGATGCTAATATGCGAGAATTCCATGCCAAGACACCTGTTCTTGTTTGATGCCCACCCATTGTTCGCACCCTTTTGCACTGAGTTCCATCCCAAACCTACAAACACAACGCTAAATGCTTGTTAATTCTCAATGGAAAACATAAACTACATGACAAAGATACACTAGTTTAACAAACTACCTGAACTTGGCCAAGACATGTACCAACGGATATGTAGGAACCCTCTCGTGTCCATTGGATAGAACAGACAGCATCGTGGGGTCCCAAGTCACACAACTTTGTCACCTGAAATCAAGATAAATGTCAAAACGTAGACATGTTGATTTCAGTGAAAACTTAAAATAGGATTGCTCTATATGTTATGTCCTGGTGGCATGACTTACTTTGCTGTTTGATGCGCTCCACAGATAAACACAGGTACCCAGACCAACAGCAAGGACATTTTGTGAGGACCAGTCCACAAGGTTCAAGTAAAAGTCATCTTGCAGTGATGGGGCATCCAGAACCTGTAACCACGATGGGTATCACCTGTATCACTGACCAAGAGTTCCAAAACATTTAATTCCATTATGCTCTCTATGCTTTATTTCACTCATATTATCGCTGCATCAGTTAAATTCAGCTAATTTCCTAGTTCTTGGTCGTTTATGAAACTAAAATCAACCTGATTGATAGGAAGATAAAGTGGCACTTGAACCTAACAGTCACTTGCCTTACACTCAAGGATGGTCCTTTCTTGATTTAAAACAAATCAGCATTGGAAATAAAGACCCCAAACGTGAACAGACTTTCAGAGGGCAATGGGACACATACTTGCTAATAGACAAGTAAAAAAGAACAGAGCTTACCTTATGGGGTGTCTTGGGTACCTTCCGAGGTGGCTTCGGAGGTGTGGAACTCTCCGAAGACAAGCCACTGTCCTGTCGTAAAATCAAAGGCGAAAACGGTGAACTTGGCCCTGAATGATCTGTCTTGAACCGCAACATGTTCTGGCTAGGACTCATTGGCGACCCTTGACCTGCAGGAGTAAAAGACCCAAAATCAGACCCAAAAAGCTCAGATTTTAACAACCTCGTATACCCTTCATTTCCGCCTTCTTTAACCGGCGACTCCTTCTCGATTAACCCAAATGTGTGAAGCCTCGATGACGATCTGCAAGGTATGAATCTGTCACTACAGCTGGACGATTTAGAAGGCGACGACAAGTTCGATATGGCACGAAATGAATCAGAAAATGTCTCAAGGCGCAATGACGTTTCAGACATCCCAGATGGGAGATTAAGCCCAGATTTTCTTATCTGAGGTGACTCCATTATTGGGTTTTCTCTAAGCTTTAGCTTCCCTCAAGTTCTTTGGGTCTGAGACTATAATGGCTTTTTGAGCAGATGAAGAAGTTAAAGTAGAGACCTCTCTCTGCAGGCAAAGAGAGGCTTTTTTCTTCTTAAAGATTTGGTTTTTGTGGAGAGGAAGATTTACAACCGTCAAATTATGGTAGGGTTTATAGGCGCGGTCTGTGGGAATTGAAACCTGTAAATGAAAGAAAGTTGGTCGAGCTCTGAATATTCCTGTTTTTTTTATTTTGTGCCTCTTACTTGGACAATAAATATTCCAACGGTCTATTACAAGGACAATCAAACTCATCCAACCTTGCTGTTTTTGGTTTTGTTAACGAAGTAGCCGTTGCTTAAATTTCTAATTTGATTTGTGTTTGTGAACTGTGAATGGGGCGGGGTGCCCTCCTATTGTTTGTTTTCCTATTTAATATTGCTTTATGAAGAATTGAACACAAACACGTCTTGGAAGTTCCTGAGAAATAAGAAAAATCTTGTGAATTTGAGCTAGCTACTTGCATAGAACAAAACATATGCTACTTCTTTTACTTTTAACCCTTCCCTCCTTTTTCAAAATTTAATTCAGAAATTTCTGAAAATAACACCTTAATAAGCTCTAGTTAACTTTCTTCTATATATATTTGACAAAATTATATATATATATTTTTTCATTTCTTTTAAGTTGTGTGATACTTCACCCGACTAAATTAACTAAGTTGTGTGATACTTCACCCGACTGAATTAACTTGTCGTGATCAGAGAGCCAGCGTAATTTCCTTTTGTAAGATCAAATCAAATGCAATAATATCAACTTGACAAATAGCCATCATCCTGACTTGATCTGCAGGTCGCTGAGCCAAAACTTCACAAATCTGTTTGTACTGGTTTTGATGTAATCACACCAATTGGAAGTAGACATGAATCAGGCAGCTAATGAGAGAAGAAACAATAATGTAATATAAACAGTTAGATTGATCAGATGCATTCATCTATAAATGATACATAAACAGTTAAATTGGCATGAGTAGAGATTCCACTAGCAAATGCCTACTGATTAGAACCAAATAATCATCACTATGCATTCATCAATATCCCCTTCAATCTTCCGCAAGAATGGCAAATGGTACCAAATTTAAATATTGTCTACATTGTGTTTAATCTTTTGATTAGATCAATATACAATAATGTGTTAACCAACTAAACTACAATGTATATCGCAGTTGATAACTACGAAGCCAATCTTCACCTTTCTCATCATAATCCAGCTTACTGAAAGTTTGTGTTTGGAACTGAGTGGTTGAAGCAAAAGCAGCAGCTCCACGCCATGCGTCAAGAACTGGATCCAATGCTTTAACTATCCTTATAGGTGATCCACATGGCCTAATCATCCGTATTCCCGCTTCCAGGCGTTCACTCATACCAGAGAAAAGAGAACTTCCACCAGTCATAAGTATTGAGCTGGTTAGTCTCTCGTCTAAAGCTTGATCCCTATACGGCAACCTCCTTATAGAGACCCCAGCCATCTCATCTAATCCTACCTGATCAACCCCAATCCAGTTTGGGTTAAACAAAATTTCAGGGCATCTGAACCTTTCCACCCCAAGAACAATCTGGAAGTCTTCTTTTGTGAGGGGGCGTACACGTGGAACCTCGGAAGTTTGAACAGTTACTGTTTCTGTCTTGTGAACAAATGTTTGATCCAAGTCCTGCCACAGCAATAACTCAGTATACTTGATATGAGGTTTATACAGTAAAAATGTAAATATATGAAGGTAATCATATAATCAAAGTACATATCAATGTATTATAATAAATAAGCTAACCTGAAGCCTGGAAATTATTCGGGCCAGCTCCGCCTCATCCTCATCAGGTCCCTCATCATCATCATCATTATCTTTACTCATCAATTTGTAAAGTTGCCAGTCTTCATCTCTTGCACCAAATGTGTCCTCGCCCTTCCCTCGATCAAAGGCTGCAGTTGTCAGGAGGCGCATCCTTTCCCTTTGAGCAGCATTCAATCTCTCACCTCGTCCAACACCACCAGACAAGTTATTTCCATTTGTGTGGCCTCCATTCGTCTTCAGCCTTTTTCGCTGTTCAACTTTCTCAGAAAGGTCTTTATATCTAGTGTGCAGTTGTTCCAAATAAAGCACTGGGTTCTCTCTACAGTAACAATAGAAGGCAAACTAAAAAACAAGTATGGGCAGCAGAGATATGTTTTTCCTAGTATCTTCCAAAAAGTAATAGTAATAATTCAAGGTTATCACGATATAAATTATGCTTTAAGAAAACAAGTATTCCTTGAGTATTATGTTTATGCCAGATTGTAAAATAGACACTTTTCCTCTCCCCTGCTTCCCTTTCCTGTCAGAAACCAATTAAATTAATCCAAAAGCCCCTTTCTTTAAACAAATGGGGATGATTGATTCTCCTTCCCTTTGTGCCCCTTGCGTTATTGCATTGTGGGTGTTACCCCTTCCTCACATTGCTTAACCATAATAAGGTATTTTTGTTATTAAAATAAAGAACCATAAATATACAACATACAGGCGTTTCTCCTCCTCAAGTTGTTGTTTCCTCTCACGTTCCAATTCCTCTTCATAGCGTTTCTGTTTTGATCGCTGCCGACCTTCAGACATGGACTTGAGAGACAGCTGCTTCTTCTTTTCTATGAGCTATAGACAGACCAAAACCAATAATGCATGTCAGCCACACTGTCATACTGATATACAGAAGAACATACAATGGAGAGCTTTGGAGAATTTTGCCATATATTTGTCTTTTTTTGATAACTCCAGAGTGAAAATCTGAGATATAATTAGAAGTAAAATAATCCGAAAACTCAATTTGATGAAGCAGCTGTTGGATATAAAAGCACACCTGCTCTGGGGTCAGCATGTCATCAGGGATGTTGGTAAGAGAAAATTTTTCACTTGTAGAAGGATCTGCCTTCTCATTTTCAGATTGTTCACTCTTTGGTTCACCTTTTGCTTTCCGTAAAGATTGTGTCACTTTCATACGGGCAGATTCTATTTCTTGCTTAGAGCCATACCCAGTCTCCGATAGAAAAGATGGAACAGCATTCTCTTGGACTTGTGCAAGCTGTTGTGAGAGAAATTCTAAACCACGCAATTCATTTTCTAGTTCATTAATTCTAGATGACCTCTTGGCCTCTGCCATTTCTCTCAACCGTTGACCTTGTTTCTCTCTTATTGCAGCCTTTCTTGCAATCTCTTCCTCTGAAGGAGGCTCCTCAGTTGGTGGTGGAATCCAGGGGAGCTGCCAACATCTGGATTTATCTTCAGCTTCCTTGGCTCCTCTCTATTAGTTGATTTAGAAAGTTAACCTTTAAAAATTGAAAGGTAACTAAGAAAGAAAGAATTGAAACCACAATTATTACCTGAAACAGCCGAGCTTCTGAAGTATAATCTGGTGCTATGTAGCAGTGTTCCATCTTCAGGTCTTCAACCTTTTCCCATGTGAATCTAGCCCTATATTTAGCAATTAATTATACGCTTTCTGAACTTTATAATCCGGTGCCTTGCTTGATAAAGCAGAACAAAATGAAAGACACTCACATATGATAAGGGTACTTGAGTGAAAGAAGTTGCTTCATATAATCAGTAACATGGAATCCACCAATGTTTGTACGGCAGCATCCTTTGTAAACAGGCTCCCCATCAATAAACTGGAAATGAAAGAAACAATCCATTAATATTCTCTGTCAGCATGACTTTATACACATTATCTTGGGTACATTTTCTTCATCAGCAGTAATATATCATAGAACTAAATACTGGACAGATTACTGTATAAGCTCAAATTACCTTTGTCAATATGATTAGTAAAATACACAAGAAAATATTTATACAAACAACAACTCTCAATGGTAACGATGGACTAGAAGCTGACTAGTTCTACAGCAAAGCACAACGTGTGTATGAATACACATGCAACTATGCAAGTGATGTTTAATGTGAGAACACGAGCATGCATCAAAGGTGAGATGGGGGAGGGGGGAAAAGAGATTGTTTACATTAAATTAAGCGAAACAAAGGGCTCCATTCAGGATATTTCATACCGATAAGATATACTACTATATTCATAATAACAATGTTAATGCTAACATTGTGATGATAACATGGAGAGCATGTGTTCCTTCCCTAAAGTGCAATACTAATAGTCATACCAAGCTGTAATTGCAACTCCTAAACACAACTAGACAGTGGCCATGAGTACTTCATATGACAAATGCTTGAATCAAGTCTACTAGGGAAGGAGGCATACAGGGATCACATGAGTAGTGGTAAATCCTGGACAGATAGCAAGCCCGTCTTTATCACAAACCCCAAGTTGTTGATTGTACTTATAGCTGAATGCTGCATCAACACCAAATGCTGTTGCAACAGAAAGAAATACATATTGCTTTGTCAGAAAACTATACATATAACATGTGGTACAAAATAATGACAAACAGATCCCTACTGGGTCGCAGCCAGTACAACCATATACATATGGCAAAAAATATGGTATGTTAAGGAGTCACAGGTATCACATAACAGGGCTTTCCATCAAGAATGGACTGTGCGGTACAAGATGCACAAAGGCAAGGGCCAAGGCTAATTCTTCTGCTATAGTTAAATGGCAGGTAAAAAAACAAGAAAAGTTTTTTGTAGAGTTGATACAATTTAAATACCTACTGATGGAACTCCATAAGTCTCAAAAAGAAGTTCTGCCATTTTACTTCGAGACTGGACGGGGTTGCACACGCATTCTGTGATCAGGACAGGATGATCAATCTGCTCCACCCTCAAACATCAAATTAAGAAATGGTTAGTCAAGCAACTAAATAACTGCCACACACTGACACAATCAATATCACAAGTTTTAGTTTACTAGCAGACTAAGTCTAGGTGTTAGGGGGTGATATGACTAGAGTCCAACTTTCTTTTTTAATTTGACAAATAATGATTTTGTTAAAAGAAAATGAGAGAAATATCTTTGTACACAAGAGTCAAGACAGGTGCAAACACACTCCACCAAAAGGCAGTAGTGCAATATACAGCAAAAACTACAAATTACATTACAACTCAAACCATCTAAGCAATCAAGAAGAGACCCAGTAAAGTGAAATGAGGGATGGATAGACATCCAGTACCACACAGGTAAACATGACCTAGTGGCGCCTCCTCATTATTAATGATAGGACTGTTCCACTGAAGTCAAATCACCCACATCAGACAAATAGGAGGAGCCTCCCAAGCAAGCCTACTAATTCTTCTAGCTCTCCTCTTTTGCCAGTTAAATTGAATATCCATATAACATAACTGGGAAGATCGTACCAACATATATATATATATATATATTTGTATTAATTTATTGATGATTAGCCTGTGCTGAGAACCAGAAAAAGGAAAGGGAGTAACAAAAAATTGGGTTAAAATGGGCAGCCATAACCATAACCTTAATTAAGCAATAAAATAAAGGGAAATAAATTGGTTCATTTTTCATTTTACCTGTGATTCATTGGCACCCATACGGTCAAATCCAAAGTCAAGAATCTGTAGAAGCAAGAAATGGTTAGTGATGCCACAACTTTTCAAACATAGTTTGAATAAATAATTAAGCATGCAAGCTACGTTCAGCAGTTTGTACTTTGATCTCCTATCCCCAAGCAGATGTATAACCTTATTATTACATGATACAGATCCACCTATGGGCATACACACACCTATAGCCATATTTCGAATATCAAGAGCATAATATCCAATTTTTACTCTGAGAGAGAGAGGATAAAGATACCAGTATAAAGAAAGAAAGAAACAAAGACATAAGATATAGTGAAAAAATTTCTGACCAAATTATATACCTTCATCTATAAAACAATGCTCTATGATTCTGAGAAGCAAATAACATCAACGACTCATTAGTTTGTTCTGAGAAAAGCTTCTAAAATTTGGATTGTTTGAATTTACATGTAAGTTACGAAAAATACTTGCATAAATTTGTTTTTGCTTCTTAATTTTTCGTTTTAGCTTTGTCAACAACAATTAACCACATTAAGCTTACATATTCCATTATCTCGAACTGATAAACAACATTGCTATCAAATGCTGAGCGAGGTCCTGAGCGAGTGCAGTCAAAGTATCTCAATAATGCCGGATCATGGTCACCAACAATCGTGACAGTTTCACCTGCATTAAAAAGGAAGGGGATATAACGAAAGTTCAGTCATCACAATGTCCTTTATCAGCTTTTTTCCCCCCTAGGGATGGCTGTGGGTATGGGAAATTAGCAGAGCTAAAAGCTACTAAGAGACAAACACTATTTGTCATAAGAGTAAAGATGAAATGTATATATATATAACACAAACACTCATAGCCACAAGTAGAAATATGAAATTATTAACAGATTTTTAAAATGGAAAAACTATAGGAAGAGTCACCAAGCATCAGACACTTGTATGACAACTTATTTCCTTAAACTCACATTAAAGTTTTCCTTGGTTTTGGCAATAACTCAAGTTTTTCTCTTCCTTCAATTGAAATATCAAAATTGAACCCATATAAGCAAGACATCATCCAAAGCTTAGTTGTTCCACTTCTCCTGAATACCAGATTTTAAAAGCAAAAAGGAAAAAAAAAAAAATAGTAATGAGAATTAAGTTTCTTCTTCATTTATGCCATTTTCTCAGCAGACAACCAGATAACCGGACCCAAAAGACATATACCCCAATCCAGGAACTACCCCAGCAAACGAGCACCCTCTCCCAAACACCAAGAAAAAAATTAATAATCACAGAAGACAAAAAGAGAATAATGAAATGTGGAATTTACCAGTGGTTTTGTGACGTGGCCTCTGCACAATGTTGCGGAAGATAATACGTGGGTCAGTCTCTCCCGCCCATCTGCAAATTCATATTCATATAAATGAACAACCACGAACCGCCATCAATTTAATGCAACACATAGAGAACAAGAAAAAAAACACATAATCAAATATACTAAATGGAGTTTAAATTAGGTTAATGGGAGTACCCAATTCGAAAATAGGATGCGCCATTGTCAATTACAATAGGAGTGGTGGAGGAGAATAGGATTGTAATCAGATTGACGCTGAATTTTCGAAATGAATGGCATTCTTTACAGAAAAAGGTTGAATCAAAGCTTTTTGATTCAAAGACCCTGTGGAAAGGTTCCGACTTTCGTGTGCCCTACCTTTCAGCGACTGAAACTACAGCGAAGATAATAAACAAGTAGCACCGGTGAGCCCAGTAGGGCAGACCGCCAAACAACGAGCAGTTTACGCGAACCTTGTTGTTGCCGGAGAGGACAGAAGAGATAAGTTAAAGTCTTAGCCTAGACGGTGAAGTGAGAATGCATAGTTGGAAAATTCCCAGAGCGCCATTTTTGAGTCTGTCCCTATAGTCCATTTCCAGTGCGTTAAAACAAAAATAAAAATAAAAATTTGGAAAAGAATTTCAGGTAAATTGAAATAACACCCCTATTTGTTGAAAAATCTAGTACTATACAATACAACTTCCTTATTTTTAGGAAATAATTTATTTGACATTTGCTGTTCTTAATGTTCTATCTTTTATGTTAATTTTACTCTTTTTGAACTAAATAAAAAACGGAATTCATTTCATAATTCATTTCGTTTTAGATTAATATTTTTTTATTTGAAAAATAATAATTATAAAAGTAAGTTCAATTCTCTTTTTTAAAATATTAAAAATTCATTTCAGTTTACATATTTTTTCATAAACTGTTCTAATTAAATAAAATAATAAGATAAACATGATATATGCAATAATATCCTATTATAATTATTATTTTTCTTTATCGTCACACATCTTATTACAGTTTAATCTCATAATTAGAGTTAACATATGCAACTATATTTGTGATGTAAGATGTTCAAAAAAAATATCATGAAGCACAAGATATACTATAACATATATACAATTTCATTAAAATATAAGAAATAAAAAGGTAAAATTATCAAGGTGTGAGAAATAATAATAATTTTTTTTTATTTTTTATTTGTAAAGAAAGAGATTACAAAGGACTAAACGCTGGCCACATTGACCACACGGCTCCAACTAACACCAATTATGAAAATCTCTATTATGCAACCATATCTTTTGTTTTTCTTTCCTTCTTTTTATAAAGTATTATGTAACCATAATTAATTAACTCTTATAATTAGTCCATACATGTCAATCTCGTGCAATATATCTCTTATTTTCTCAAATTTCATTAAGAAACTCTTGGAAGTTTCCTTAATTGTATTATTTGACAGAATAGATATTAATTTCAATAAATCGTTCTAATGATGTTGTGAAGAAGATACGTGTGTATAAGAGTCAATTGGATAGTTTTATACTATTATGTTATTCTTATACAATATGTCAGACAAACCCTTAATTTTTGTCTTTTTTTAAAGTCTTAGTCTTCTCATAAGTTATTATGTAAGTCTCTATAATGCAACCATGTCTTTTATTTTCTTTTTCCTTTTTTTTTTGAAAAGTATTATGCAACCATAATTAATAAACTCTTATATTTTGTCCATACATGTTAATCTCGTGCAATATATCTTTTATTTTCTCAAATTTGACTAAGAAACGCTTAGAAGTTTCCTTAATCGCATTCTCTGATTGAGTAGACATTAATTTCAATCAAATCGATCTAACGATAATGTGGAGAAGACTCGTGTGTATAAGAGTCAACTAGATAGTTTTAGACTATTATGTTATCCTTATACGATGGGCCAAACGAGCCCTTAATGTCTATCTTTTTTAAAAGTCTTAGTTTTCTCATAAGTTAATTATGAAAGTCTCTATCACGCAACCATTTTTTTTCCTTCTTTTTGAAAAGTATTATGCAGCCATAATTAATTAACTCTTATATTTAGTCCATGCATGTCAATCCTGTACAATATATCTCTTATTTTCCCAAATTTTATCAATAAACTCTTGGAAGTTTCCTTAATCTTATTCTCTGACAAAATAAACAGTAATTTCAATAAATCGTTCTAACGATGTTGTGGAGAAGACTCGTATGTATAAGAGTAAATTAGATTGTCTTATATTATTATGTTATCCTTATACGATATGCCAAACAAGTCCTTAATGTTTGTCTTTTTTCAAAGTCTTAGTTTTCTCATAAGTTCATTATGAAAGTTTCTATAACACAACCATATCTTTTATTTTCTTTTTCCTTCTTTTTGAAAGGTATTATGCAACCATAATTAATAAACTCTTATATTTTGTCCATACATGTCAATCTCGTGCAATATATATCTTATTTTCTCAAATTCAACCGAGAATCTCTTGGAAGTTTCCTTAATCACATTCCCTGACTGAATAGACATTAATTTCAATCAAATTGATCTAACGATATTCTGGAGAAGACTCGTGTGTATAAGAGTCAATTGGATAATATTATATTATCATGTTATCCTTATGCGATACGTCAAAAGAGCCTTGAATGTGTCTTTTTTCAAAGTCTTAGTCTTCTCATAAGTTAATTATGAAAGTCTCTATCACGCAACCATATTTTTTTTTCCTTCTTTTTGAAAAGTAATATGCAACCATAATTAATTAACTCTTATATTTAGTCCATACATGTCAATCTCGTGCAATATATCTCTTATTTTCTCAAATTTTATCAAGAAATTCTTGGAAGTTTCCTTAATTGCATTCTTTGACAGAATAGACACTAATTTCAATAAATTGTTCTAATGATGTTGTGGAGAAGACTTGTGTGTATAAGAGTCAATTGGATTGTCTTATACTATCATGTTATCCTTATACGATATACCGAATAAATCCTTAATATCTGTCTATTTTCAAAGTCTTAGTCTTCTCATAAGTTAATTATGAAAGTCTCTATCATGCAACCAAATTTTTTTTCCCTTTTTGAAGAGTGTTATGCAATGATAATTAATTAACTCAGTCTATACATGTCAATCTCATGTAATATATCTCTTATTTTCTCAAATCTTTTTCATGTAAAATCTTAAACGATCTAATCAATGGTATAATGGGGAAGACTCGTGTGTATCTTGTATATATTGAGAGCCTTTCGGTAACACAGTTAGTTCATAATTTAATTCCAAGGCCATTTGCTTGCATTATAGTTTACTCCTGGCCAAGTCTTGGAAGTGTCTATTGTGAACTACAATATGGGAAGACAGTTGAGTACTGTTTCCTTTGTTGTTGTTGTTTTCTTTTTCTTTGAAATTGCACAAATCTGTATGTGCCTAAACAACTCAACTCTGGTGAGCTGCATCGAAGGAGAGAAACAAGCTCTTCTTATGTTCAAAAAGAGTCTCCAAGATCGATCAAATCGACTCTTTTCCTGGAAAGGCAATGACTGTTGCAATTGGGAAGGAGTAGGCTGTGATGCTATAACTGGACATGTTAACAAGCTTGATCTTTCTTCGTGTTATTGGTTAAACGATATAGAATATAATTTTGATCAGTGTTTTAAACTTCGACCCTTCAAAGCCCCAGATGTTAACTCTTGTTTGCTCGAGTTGAAATATTTGAATCACTTGGATTTAAGTGGGAATGGTTTTAATGGAAGTCAGATTCCTGTGTTTTTTGGTTCTTTCAAAAAGTTGAGATATCTAAATCTCTCTAATTCTGCTCTTGGTGGGAGGATTCCCGACAATCTTGGAAACCTGACTGATTTGCGTGTTATTGTTCTCGGTGGGGAAGAATACCAAGACAATTCAGAAACGTTATTTGCAAATGATGTTGATTGGGTTTCTAAACTTTCATCTCTACAACACCTTGACATGAGGTTTGTGCACCTTGCTGAGGCTCTCAATTTGATGGAGGTACTAAATTCCCTTCATTCTCTTTACATGTAGAACTAGTCGGTTGTGGACTTCACAACCGGCACATTTCTCTTGATACTTCTTCTTTTAATGTCACATTTCTTCCTACTGTTCAAGTCCTTGATCTTTCTTCTAATGCACTTTCGGGTTCAATTCCTGATTTTTTTCAAAACATGACATCCATTAGACTCCTTTATCTTAGGTGCAATTCATTAGATGGTCCTATTCCATTTTTTCTTGAAAAGTTGTCAAACTTGAGAGAATTAGGTCTTTATTCTAATTATTTAAGTGGGACTATTCCAGACAATTTTGGAAAACTTGTGAATTTAGTTGTCTTAGATCTTTCTAGTAATAATTTAAATGGGTCAATTCCTAATAGTATTGGACAACTTGTAAATTTACATACTATAGATCTTTCCAGTAATAATTTAAATAGGTCAATTCCAAATAGTCTTGGACAACTTATAAATTTACATATCATAGATCTTTTCAATAATAATTTAAATGGGTCAATTCCAAATAGTATTGGACAACTTGTAAATTTACATGTCATAGATATTTCCAGTAATAATTTAAATAGGTCAATTCCAAATAGTCTTGGACAATTTGTAAATTTACATTCCATGTCTCTTTCCGATAATAATTTAAATGGGTCAATTCTTATTAGTTTTGGACAACTTGTAAATTTACTAATCATAGATCTTTCCAGTAATAATTTAAATGGGTCAATTTCTAATAGTCTTGGATAACTTATAAATTGATATTCCATGTCTTTTTTTGATAATAATTTAAATGGGTCAATTCCTATTAGTTTTGGACAACTCACGAGACTTGAAATGTTGGATCTTGCTTCCAATCAACTAAATGGTGTCATTCCTGTCAATCTTGGATACCCTGTCAATATGTCTTCCTTAGACCTTTCTAAAAATAATTTAAATGGAATAATTCCTATTAGTCTTGGAAGCCTTTACTTCTTGAATCTTGCTCACAGTCAATTGAATGGTGTCATTCCTAACATTCCTGTCAATTCCGAACATCTATTTCTTGGTAATAACCTCATAAATTGGTCGATTCCGAACTCATTGTGCAGCAAAACGAGTTTGCAAAGTCTAGACCTTTCGAGCAACAAATTGTCTGGTAAAATTCCTAATTGCTGGAATGGTAGTTCTTCATTAGAACTTATAAATCTCTCAGCCAATGAGCTATCAGGCAATATTCCAAGCTCATTTGGGAATATCTCAACATTGTACTGGTTAAACTTGAGCAATAACAGTCTTCAAGGGGAACTTCCACTAGCCTTGACAAACCGCACAAATTTAGAAATTATGGATCTTGGGGAGAATCTATTATCTGGGCATATACCGTCATGGATAGGAGAGACTCTTTCCTCACTGAAATTTCTCAGGCTACCATGGAACACGTTCAATGCAGTTATTCCTCACCACCTATGCCAACTTCTTAGATTGCAGATCTTGGACTTAGCAAACAATAACTTAACAGGTTCAATTCCTAATTGCATTGGTTACCTTAGAGGAATGAGCAACTTAGAAGCAGCATCTGCGCCCACATCTCTAAGTTGGTCTGATCAGGAGGGCGTCAAGCAAGTGATTAAAGGAAGAGAACTTGAATACACAAAAAATTTGCGGTTTGTAGTCAATTTGGACTTGTCAAGTAATAATCTAGTTGGAGTAATCCCTGAAGGATTGACTTTACTCTCTGGATTGCATGGCTTGAATTTATCCCACAATCATTTGTCCGGAGAGATCCCGCAGAAGATAGGGGAAATGCAGTCGCTAGAATCTGTTGACTTCTCTGGTAACCAACTTTCAGGCAGAATTCCCAAGAGCATGTCCTCTTTAACTTTGTTAAGCTACTTGAACTTGTCACACAACAACTTCTCAGGACCAATTCCAAGAGACAATCAATTCTCAACTCTTGACGATCAATCCAATTATGCTGGAAACTCATTTCTCTGTGGAGATCCACTACCAAAGAGATGCCCTGGCAATTACATTCCTCAAGCACCAGGTTTACCTGTAGGCCATCATGAAGAAGATGAAGATGATAAGAAAGAAAAGCTGTGGTTTTACTTTGTTATAGCGCTAGGATTTGCAACTGGGTTCTGGACCGTTATTGGGATCCTATTCTTCAAGAAAAGTTGGAGGCATGCATACTTCCGAAGCATCGAGAAGGCAGCAGACAGAGTTTATGTGGAAATAGAAATTAAGGTAGCAAGGCTGAAGAAGAGAATGGCAAATAACCAGGCTGATCTCAATCAGTAGGCAGTAGCTACTTTTATTTTCTTTCTTTCTTTTCTATACTTGTTCTGCTTTCGGTGTTCACTTTGTCACTTCTTAAGCTTCTTAATTTGCTTCTGTTTTAGAAACCAGTATTTATTTCTTTACTGTCATATATGTTCTTCTGAGTGGCAAGTTATATATATATATATTGTGTTTTAATGACTTGGAAAATTGAATGTGGACTTTTTCTGTAATGATGCTGGTTTATTGGCAATCACTTTCTGTACTACGTTCCCTCAGCTCACTCCATGTGTTGATTATAATTCTTTTAAAGTCAACAATCAAAATATTCATAATATCTAACATATGTATCTCTTACTTTTTCCAGACATGTAAGCAATTTCAAGGAGAATATGTACACTAGCTAGGGTCTAAGTTTCAAGCTTTCTTGGAACACAAAATGAATTAAAATTAATATGTCATTTTGTTGTTTCACATTTAATTATATTTTCATGAAAATAAAATTTTTGATGAAATATATAAGTTTATATAATTAATTTTAATTGATGTAATCATCGGTTCTCAGTTAATTTTTCCTAACTGTCTTTTGTATTTTGTCAGCAGCGGCATTAATCTTCACATTTATTTAATTATTTTTGGGTGAAATTAAATTTATCTTCTTATTTGATATGGGCCATAGGCCATCAACTGAACCCAATGGACTATATTTAGATAGTAGTCTCTCAAGCCACCTTTTGACCTTTTTCTTTCTAATGATCAAGCGAAATAATTTGTAAAGATGGGCTTAGAGACCCAAAGATAGAGCTATAGATCCATCAATTCTGGCTTGTGGGTTGAGGTCGGACCTTTTCCTTTTACCAATGTTTTGAAATACATAGTGATTGACTTGAACAAGTGCCCTCTGGGTCACCGAACTAAATGTCAGGTTAACTCGCTGATATTATAATAAAAAATATATTAGTTTATTTATTTTAATCTAAAAATATAAATATTGTATATATATATATATATAATAATTTAATGTCAAATAAGAAATAAAAAATAATAAACAAAAAAAGAATAATGAAAACCAAAAAGAAAAAGAAAATAATCTATTACAAACTTCTCTTGTTTATTGTTTTTTATTTTTTTATATTTATTTTAAAAGTGGGTTAGGTCTTTAAATTACGTCTGGATTGGCTGGGTTAATCCGAGTTAACTGCTATTTCAAGTTTTTGGAATAATCTGGCCTGAGATATATAGCATCGGGCAATGATTCGACTAATTCGATAGGCCAAGTCGGGCCAATCTCAAAACATTGTCTTTTACCCTTATTTCTTAACAAAATTACGTAGCTATAAAATTAGAAAAAATTTTTTAAAGATTAATAAAAAGATCTCATTATCTCCTTCCATATTTTTTTTTTTTTCAAAAAATATTATTTCCAAATTCAAGTTGAATTAGTATATTATTTTTTCACAATAAGAACTACAAATGAATAAATCTAAATTGATTTTGTAAGAAAATTAACAAAAAACAAGTGACATACATATGAATCTAAAACAACTTATAAAGATAATTTGTTAATTTTTTTTTTGAAAAACAAATCAAGTTATAATTATTAAATAATGTGTTTTTTTTGAGAAAAAAAAATAATCTACTTTTTTTTTTCTTCAGGAGGGGGAAAGGGGGAAATAAAAATTAAAAAGTAGTCTACTTAGTTAATATTTTAAATTTCATACTAAAAATAAAAAATAAGGGTAAAAATATAAAAGTGTCAGTATAAAATTTAAGACTTATTTAGAAAGAAATTTTAAAAGTAAAAGCTATTGAAAATAAAAATATACTTTAAAATTTAATTAGAATGTTTTGAAAATAGAAAAAGAATTTATTCTTATTTTTCTCAAGAAATTATAACCTTTCTAATCATCCATCAAAACATAATAAATGGGCAAGAGATGTGCAATCCCAATATAAATAAGTAAGGGGCTCGCCCGGTGATGAATGAGGTTTGCTCTATTTTTTAATTTTCTGAATTCAAATCTATATTCAACCATTATTCTCGCCATTAGTTAGAATTCATATATATGCTAGTATATATTTTACTCAAAATAAGTTAAGATGTATTAATTAGATCAGGAGAACAGGGTGCAATTAGCTTATATATACGATGTTACATTTTCAATAATACACTGCATATCTGGTATTTTAAAGAAACTAAGGGAAAATGTTTAGGAAAATGCACTTGAAAAAGAAACTCCAATGGAAAGAGAATATTCCTTTTTCTAATTTTAGGCTACATGCTTTTTCCTTTTTATCTCAAAGACAGAAGCATTAGGTTGCATTTAATTGGATTCATTAAATTGGAAATGGAATTGAAATTGGAAAACCAATTTCAATTTCACTAAATTTAGAATTGGTTAGGATTATAATATACTAATTTTGATCATATAGTGAATTACAACCAATATTATATATCAAGTATTTGGTGGTGGTTGTTGTCATCTTTGGGGGATTTTAATAGTGGTTCGTACTCTCCGGCGATAGTTGTCTTATTCTTTGACGGTAGTTGTCGTAGTCTTCGGCAGCTTTTGGTGGTTTTTTTTCATTGTCTCCAACGATAGTTGTTGTCATCTTTGATGGATTTCAACGATGGTTGTCATCGTCTTTAGATAGTTCCGATGATGATTGTCATCATTTTCGGTAGCCTCTGACATTGGTTGTCATCATTTTTGGTGGGTTTCAACGATGCTTGTTGTTATTTTCGGTAAGTCCCTATGGTTGTTGTCATTGTATTTGTTTGTTTTTGTAATGGTCGATTGTGATAGACATTATTTTTGGCAAGTTAATTTTAACAATGATAAGTCTCATAATTGATGGGTTGACGATGATGCTGGTTGGTGGTGGCGACCGGACGAAGTTGCGATGGGTAAGAGTTGGCAGTGGGTGGTGAAAGTTATCGGTGGTGGTGGTCGATATTATATCATAATGTGTCGTCATAAATAAGTAGCTATCAAGAATGACACATGTACAAGTATTCAAAATTTTAGGCTATACCCATAAAAATTGAAAATGATTTTTTGTAGTTGTAATTAAAAATTCCAATTCAAATTCTAAAATGTGTGCTAAACAGAAAAATTAAAATTGAACAGTTCAATTTTCAATTACAAATCTAATTCACTGCATCGAGGCACTTTACAAATATTGAAATAAGGATTTATATATATAGGGTCCTATGTCCCAACCACTAGAACTAAAAAAAGTAAAAGAAACGTAAAGACATCCATATGGCCATACAAACCTATATATAAAGATCTCCATATATATGGCCACTCACACCATAATTAGAGGGGAAGAATATAAAATTTCTCAGGCAAATGAAGACTATCCTTTTCCCTTTGTATTATGATCTTTCAAGCATAGCTCAGCTCCCACTACTGGAAATCTGTTCATTGGTCCAAATATTGTTTTTATTTATTTTTCTGCCAAACTTTTGTAAATTGACAAGTAGAAAGCAATTGTTATGGGAAAAATTAGAAAAATAATCTTATAATGTTATAAACACAACTAAGTGTGGGTACATTAATCTCTTACTGACTAGTTTTTTGAGTTTCTACTCCAAATCTTAACAACAAACAATTTCATCGATCATGCCGATGTTCAAATACAAAAAAAAAATAGTTGGATTGTCTATATGCATGAGCTTCTTGGTAGCTTTGTCTTGAGTATCCATGCTCATAATCTCGGCCTTTCCATCATTCCAGGCCTAATCTTTCAAGAATAGCTAGCTTACCCATGCCCCGAAAGGCAACAAGAGGTCAGGCAGATCAAATCCTTCAAAGCCTGGCCTTCGTAAAATTAAGCACCTGCACCATCTTCACTATATATTGATGATGAAGAATTGAAATAGCAGGGATGGCTTTCATCCATTATGACATACTCCTATTCCAAATATTTCATAATCACCAATTTCTTACCTGCAAATCAAGGGAACACACAAACAACAAAAGGACACAACAACAGAACAAGAAGACACTGGTTGATATTTTACTGAATTATTCTACCATGTGGAATTAGGCAAAACTTGCATATTAAACTGTAAATTGTGTACTAGCTAGCTAGTTGTCTTTTCTTTCTGTAATTGTTTCTAGCTTCTAAAACAAATCAAATTCAATAAAAATAAATGTATCGATCTAAAAAACTGTACTATAGGTCTCTGTCTCCCTCCCTCTGATTGCTGTAATTACCAAACGAAAAATATCACGCAGTACACATCTTGAGGAGAAACTTTCCAGCTTTGGTCATAATACTATCCATCAATTCAACTTGATCAATTAAACAGTGCAACACTGGAAGAAAACATGTATGAATTGAGAAGTGGTTTCAAGGAAACCTTTAATTCATTTTAGTCATAAATACTTGGCATTACCAACCTAATTATTATTATCCTTAAGAATGCAAAAGACATGAAATGTGTTAAGAAGATCATAGTAAATTTAATTTCACTGATGTGTTAGAACAACAGATGCATGATGACTGATGAGGATGGCTATCTGAAGTTCACACAGGTCAGATCTCACATCTAAATGTGCATCCAATGCACACGTGAGCTTCACACGCGCATACAATTCAAGCACCGTTTGATGTGAAAATTAATATCAGTTGCAAAGCATTTAGCTTAGCTACCAGGAAGATACATGACACCTGAGTTGAGTAGCTATATAATCTTTTACGGTTTTAGTTATTTCATAAGTTAACTTAGAGATCCATAATATACTTACTAATATTTGGTCTAAACTCTAATATTTCAAATAATGTTTTGGGTATCCAAGAAAAAATGCAAAGCATTTGCCTATTTTCAGCAAAAAAATCATGGCAGGGTCCAGTAGCCAAGAACAACAACAAGAAGTACATCATAATGTTCGTGTGCGAAAGTAGAAAAAGCTTATCAATTGACACTGCAATTTGTTCATATATACCAAATACTTCATAATCATATAAAAAATAAAAAACGGTAAAGAGACTATCATTGATCTAAAAGCTGGCAATATGCAGATGAAGATCATGATCAAGATTGAGATATAGCAAAAGAAGAAGGGAAAAGAGATATTGCTGAGTATAACTTCAAATATCCATGAAATAAAAGCATTCACATATATGATTTCTGTTAGTACAGAGTTCCACATAGTACAGACATACTTACTGAGTCTTGCAGTGGTTTTGCAGTACAAATAACCCTTTGAAGGTTGGTTTGAAATGACCCAAATCTAACATCACTGAAATTATTGAAAGACTAAAGAAAAGAAAAACCTCCAAAAATTACATTGTACTAGCTAGAACATACTAACAGAATTTAATCTCAATTATTTTCACACTAACTGCATGACGGTTGAACATACATATTTTCCAAGTAAACAACTTCTAGATTAATCAAAGAAAAGCCAACAAAGAGCATTATGAATGGTGTTTGACTGTCTGTTAATGAAAAATCAATGTAAACAGAAACATGGACAAAGAGAGCATATATTAGCTGCAAATATATGGACTTCACCTTTTTTTTTTGTTTTTTCCAAGCGAGAATGATTGTGCAAATCTTGAAGCAGTACCAACTAGTATTTAGTCATTTATTGCCGCTGCAGCATCATCAAGATTCCCAAACATGGCAGAGGGTCATTTGGAGAAATTTAATTAATTAGGGACCACAAGGAACCTCCAAGATCCAAACAAATTAAAGCCCTCTAGAGTTTGTGAATCTTGATGATGCTCCATCTGCAAAAAATGACTGTTTTTCTTTTCATCTTCAATCCATGACCATGACCATCATCATCATCAGCCCACATGCACAAGAGCTATATAGAGGGGAACATCCCTAACCCTAACCCTAAATCACATTCCATCATCCATCCCATGAAGCAAAAGTAAAGTATAACATAGGAGACAAATGGAACAAGGGACTTAAGGACATTAATTTATTAAAAGGAGAAAAAGTTTCTACTTTCAATGTCTCAAGCCCATATGTGATGTTGTAGGCCAATGGAACAAGACCCACATGGAGAAAAGTAATCCAGGAGATGATGTATAAACGACAATAAAACACTAACAAAGAACTACCAACTAGGGAGGTTAAAGAAAAGATCAAGGAAAACCCAAAAGAAAAAGAAAAAACTATAGCTAAAACTGCTTAAGCTCTAAAGGAGCTCCCAAATCAAAATGAGAGAAGAAGAAAGAAGGTTGGGGAAGAACTGAGGAATGAAGAAGGCTCAAAGGGTGAAGCCTATATATAGAAACTGAGAAAGAGCCAGCTATATTACAAAGAATTACAAAGAAGTAATAAATGAGGGAGGAGGACTAGTAGGTGCTTAAGATCTGTCAGTGAGAGAGAAAGAAAGAGAAAGAGAGAGAGGTATGTATAGCCACAACCACAACAGTTATCCATCGTAATCTTAGTACCAAATTTACCAAAAACTTTAAAACTCTCTGACCCAGTCTTGCTTCCTTAAGATGTAAAACAGAATAATAGTAAGTAGCCAAAGCCAATATGAAATCTCTGATATTTTTTTGGGGAAAATGAAAACTTACCAATCCAAAAAATCCATGTATTGCACTGCTTCGACCGCTACAAGTTATTATTAAATTTTTTTCAAATGAGTGGGGCGGAAGGATTGACAGGACCATGACCCCTGACACATGAATATGACCCTTGACCCTTGACACCAGCAGCCAGCTAGCTAGCGCCACAGCACAAATAAGGGGTCCGGCCAGGCCTGGTGGCTACTGGGTTGAGTGACTTGTGCGCCTCCTCTCACTTCCCTAGGGTTTAAGGTTCATTGTTTTGATCCTTCAATTGCCTCTTTTGGATTGTTTTGAAGTTTCGTTATCAGAAAAGCCTGGTATTTGGCTTTAAAAGGTTCTTCATTTTTATACCACTTAATAATTTGGCTCATTGACGTCCTAGAGGGTTAATTTTAGTTAGTTACTTAGTAATTAGTCTTCAACATTGATCAATGGGTAGGGTACGTGCCTTTTACTCTTTTTCTTATTCAATTCAATTGGGTTGTATTCAACCCAAGTTATGATCATAGCCATATATTTCCGATGGCTCCATAATCTATATTTTATGCGAGATTCATTGGATTTATAAGTTAAAAACTGAAAAATAATTCTTAATTTTTTAATTTTTGTCTTTGTTAATCAAGAGATTCAATTGTCAATTTTTGAAAAAATTGCATCAATACAGCATTTATTAGTTGTTAATTATATATATATATGTCATTATGGATCATTGATTAGCCACCTGAATGGTCCATCTGAAATATTCTTGATTTAAGGTCATTAATTAGAATATGCTAGTCGTTTTCTAAATGATCCCTTCTTATAAGGTTATCCTGACTAGATTATTATATATAATATTAGTGGTGCCTACACTCACACGATCCTGAAATATTAAGCATTCACCTTCACATGATTCAATATTATTACTCTTGCATATTTTCATTGTCCCTACATTCTATTGTATATCCTCTAATGCACAAGAACAAACCATTTGTTTTGACACATATATTCCTGTCATTCATATAGTAAGATAAAATGACTTCTTTAAAGTAATATGAAAATTTAGACAATTTGATTCAACATTTATTGTGACTCGTTCTTGATTAATTATGAGTTGCAATTAATATATTATGTAGGGTGTGTGCTTTGTTTGTACCAATAATCCCAATTCTTATTTAAAAAAAGTAAGAGATTAAAACTTATTCTTCCAGGTCTGTATATGTGAATTCCTTCTCACTCTTATCAAATAAGCTATATCAAATGGTATCTTCACCCTAACTTTCTTAATTAGATAGTAGAACTTAGTTGATTAAATTAGGAAAAGACTTAGCCAAACAGAGTCCATCATAGTTTAGTGGAATGAAAATCTTTTTTTGATTGAAAGTGGAATGAAAATCTTAAGGGAAATTATCTCTATCTGAATTTTGTATAATTGTTTCATAGAATCATAGTACTTGCATACGTAACCTTTCTTAATTCTAGAACGTTACAAATCATTCAATTAATTGATTAACTTTGGGAAAAATGTTAAGGCCATTATATCTTCACAATATAGTGGAATCAAGATCTTAAGCGAATCTCTTTATCTTTAATTATATATTAGTTCTCTCCTATCTTGCAATTAGTTTGACAAACATCCGCTAACAATACTAAGATAGATTGCCCCTGGCTACTTATCTTATAGTACTTGAAATCTTTAACACAGCCAAGAGATCTTGCCTACTAAAACCTCAAATAATATCATACTATAATGTAGCAGTATTGAGAAAGCTCTATGGAAAATGAATCGCAAGGTTACTAAATTTGTAAGATTTAAATTCGACTCATTTATTAAATAATATTTAAAATAAAATTCAAGTTTGACTCATTTAACAATGACTAATCATTTGAATCAAGTTAGTAAGGAATTGATTAATGATTCACGAGTAATTTTATTCATTTACACTAATTTCATACTCACACATTGATCAAAGTATGTCTTAATTTCCTTTATTGAAATATTATTAGTTAGTTTACTTTTTCTATTTAACTAGTTGTAAATTAGTATCTGAATCAATTTACATATATTTTGACTAATTTATATTTTAAATCTAATTAAAGACATACACTTGAATAAAAGGTGTTACTTCTCATGCACTCTTCAAAATTTTAAATTCAAAAAATCAAGAAAGATGACCTACTTCCTTAAGATGAATTTTGATTAAGTACTTAGGCCTCTAAATTTTATGGTAATTAACAATCTGTTGTGATAATAAATAATAATGTGTTCCTTAAATTCATTGAGAAGGCAAACTATGAAGGGTGCAGCCAAGTGACCGTAAGATATATTGATAGATGATCTGAATACAGAATGTTTCATGGCCAACCAAAATCCACCTACCATATATATATATATATATATACATATAGGCCATAGCTCAGGGGAACTAAGAGATAGGGAGAAAGAGAAAAGAGATTCATGATGGAGACATTGATGTGGCTTGTAACTGTACGGTCAGTTGGGCGAAGAGAGAACTAAGGACAAGAAGCGTTGAACACGGGGAAGTGGATCCAATTTGCCCACGCTGGACATCATCTTCCTCGTACGAACTTTTGTTTCTCATTAAATGTTATTATAATCTTTATTAACTACTTTTTTTTTTCTTTTCTTCTTCTTCTTTTCGAACTGCGCAGGTAACCAAATTATGATTTAAATTTTCATAAACAATTTATTTATTGAGAATGACAATTTAAACCTCGGAAGGACTTCTAATCGAATTAAAACTTTTATATTTTTACACTATTCATTAATTTTTTTAACTTAAATTAGATCATAATGCGTAAGATTCCAATTAATTCATACATAAACACAAAATTATATAAAAAATTAATTTTAAAAAATACAATATTAGTATAGTTTCGTGTCATAGAAGATGCCGTACAATAGAATAGGAATTAATAGGATTGGAGGGGAAAATGATAAAGTGTGGGAGAAAAAGGAGAAATAGGTTGAAAAACAAGAATTCATGGGAGAATTAGACATAACTAGAGTTTGAAGAACTTGCAAGCAATACAAGAAAATGAGTTATTTGCTTCTACCAAATGCTGACACAGTAGGTCATAATACAGATGCATATAATAGTATATGTATGTTTCTAGAAGCAAATGCAGATAAACAGATACAGTAATCCTAAACTCATATATAATTTTTTGCGTTTGTGAAGAAGCAAAATTTATCTCTGCTAGGCAGACACAACTTGTAGACGCCAACAATTAGTTGCCACATATGCAATAATTGTTTTTCTGCGTCCATACATTGAAATGTAGAGATGCAATTGTGTTTGCATTATAGACACAGAAAAATAGACGCACTATTTTTTTTATCAGATAATAAAAATACAGACGCATATGTTGTAAATAATTTAATTATTTTATTTTAAATTTTATACTAGTAAATACATACTTTCAAATGAATTTTTTATATTTAAATCCAAATTTTATATAAATAAAAAAAATATTATAGTAACAATATTATTTACAATAAATAATAAATGAAAAAAAAAAATACATAAATATAATAATTCTTATTTCCTAATCCTAAGTCTTTGTCATCCCAGCTTACTCGTTAGCCTAACTGAGCTGCGATGACCCGGATGTAGGAGGTGGAATCTGGAATAATCAAAATAAACATGTTATAAGTTATATCTTAATATGCATATAAGTTAAAACTTTAATTAACTTAGACAAAATAAAGAAAAATTTTCAAAATTTTTTCCTTGAAACTAAAAGTTTGGCCTAATATCTTAATCATTGATTCAAATAGATTTCTATTTTTCTTACAGGTCTTATTCATCCCCATAGTTGTGCTGATACTTTCAAAATCCAAAATGGACTTCTATTTGGCTATTTCACCCCCCGAACCCAAAATTTTCAAAGTGTTTGCCTAGAAACTCAAAATTTAGCCTAATATCCTAATCCTTTACCTAAATGGATTTTTATTTAGTCCTAAAAGTCTTATTCGTCCTTACGGTCATGTTGGTACTTCTAAAATTTGAAGAATACTTATATTTTACTATTTTGCCCTTTAAATCCAGAATTCACAAGTTTTGCCTTGAAACTCAAAATTTGGCTTAAAATCTTAACCACTGATGCAAATGAATTTTAATTTTTTTTACAGGTCTTATTCGTCCCTATGGTCGTACCAATATTACCGAAATGCAACACGGACTAGTATTTGACTGTGTTGCTCACTAACCTAAACTTGGCAAGTTTTTGCATTTAAAGTATAATAAACTAAAAATTTTGCATTATGAAAATAAAATTAAAAGAATACATACCGGAGATGGTTAAGGTGACGGTGTGGCAATGGATGTACCATAGTTCTCTCCTAATTAACTCATGTATAAGCACCACCTGCTTTAAAGTAAATGCCCAAGGAGATAGAGATGTAGTAGAAATTGTTGCAGAGCTGTGAGCAGCAGTAGCAACTGGACCCTGCAACTTCGCCAATACTTGCTGGGAATTGATACAACCCCCAAAGCCATAGATGATGCCCTTCTTCTTGCTGTCCACCAACTTCACGAAGAGAGCTGGGTCACTCACATGGGCCTCAGCAGTATTTTGCTGGTCAGTGCTAAATTGCCCCATCTTCGCCACCTTTAAAGCCTACTCTGCAAATAAAAATCAATTATGTACGTAAAACTAAAAAACAACCATGTAAAATAAAAAAGATAAATAATACTAACGTTGATGGCCATCAATTTTGTGTCAACAAAGTCATCGAACTTTCTTTTGTGAGTGTGGTCGAAAACTTCAATAGCTGTTGGTTCTCGACCCAATTCTTTTTCCTGTTCAAAAAATTTAAAACAATATTAGTTAAAAATGCTGTAATAGAAATTTATAACTAATATTTATTAAATAAAATATTACTAACCAATCGCTTCTTGTGAACAACTGTGTTGATAGGGCTAGTTGCATGGTGAATAAGGTTACCACCCAATACCCTATTCACTGCCATAGTCTAAGGGTGCCTCTGTATGTCAGGGCTCATGCCACTAGTCACACAACGACTCCCATCAATTTCGTGGGATCCAATATGGACGGCCATTCTCCTTCCAATCGAGCGGACTTGATGGCTATTCTAACTCAATTCGAAACGCAGCTTATAGAATATATTGATGCATCTCTTCTTAGCCAATACATAGAACACAACCGAAGATGCAGCTCGATGCTCGAGAAGAGCCTAAACTATCTCTATAGCATAAATTACAAAAAAAAAGAAGCAAATCATCAGTAATTTAACAACATATTAAAATGAAATTAGAATATGAACAATAATATAATTGAACTTACCATAAAATTATTATAGAATAAAGTCTTCGTGTCCTTAGGGAACTTTCGGCAGTGGAAGACCAGACCTGGATGGTGGTTCATGATAATACCAGATATAGTAGTGCCCACCTTCAGGTCCTTAGGGTCATCCCCAATGAATGCTTTCAATACGAACAAAAAGATACGCACGTAAGTAAAATACGAGGTATAATTAATTAAAATTGAATACAAAAATATGAAGATACTTTATTTTTCTCCAGCTAAATGGATGAGTGGGCGATCTCCTTATTATCATAGGGGAGGGGCAATCTTATTCTTGCCTCTCATCCCCATCCGTGGCCCTGGCACAATTATCAACCACGTCGCCCTCCTCATAAGAGACTCCACACGGGGCTCAAGATCTGCCTCATGCTCAACATCCTGATGACCTAAAGCTATAATACAAATTACTTAAGAACAATGAAAATTCATAAAAAATCAAGAAATAAGAAAATTTTCATTCTTAAACTTAGAATTGTAACTTACATATTGGTACAGATCCTGAACTCGATAGATTTGATATGAGCTCATGTCAGATAGATTCATAACCTACTCTGAAGATGAACAAGTAACGGAACACTGGGAGGTGGAGCTATAATCGTAAAGGGAGCTTGATGTGGAATTGCAACTGTAGATAGAGAAGCGATTACTGTAAATAAAGATGAATGCACTACTGTAGATGAAGATGTAGCTCTATGATGTACTTGGAAAGGGGGGAGGGATAGCACGTCCTTTAGGCATGACTATATAATAACAATCTATAAACTAATTACAAACCACCAAGAGCTTAAAAGTGAAATAGAAATACTTATAACTTTTCCAGCATGCTAGCAGTTCAATAGAAAAACAATGAGAAAATTGACCAATTCACAATCCTAGGTATTCCCTAGAAATGAAAAATAAGTAGATACAAAAGAGTGCAATAATAGTTAAAATTCAAATAGAAAATTGACCAATTCACAATCATATGATTTATCTTTGTCATAAAAATCCTAACGCTAATCCCTTCCCTATTTAGTTGCCCAAATTTTTTCAATAATTAGCATCCACCAAGTTTGTGGACCAACAAATTGTGCAAAAATAACTGGCAACACTCCAACCAAAAAATAAAATAAAAATCATGTATCACATCCAAAACAATATTTGCAGGTTAGAATTTATAAGGAAACCAAATGCAGGTGGATTTTCAAGTGAGGTTGGTTGAAGCATAAGGAAAACAAATGAGAACTGGATACTGGACACAAATCCAATACATGGGCAAAAAAGAACCAATCATTTACACTAGGTAAAGAGGATCAAAAGAATTAGGTAGTGCTTAATGTATAACCATACATAGGTAGGTTTGATTATAGACTAAAAAAATAGTTCAAATTTAAATACTCATAAAAGTAGGTAGTGCTTCTAATTTAGAACATTCGTGCAACAGAAAAATGGCTTTGCTACAGCTTTACTAGCTTAATTGTCAAGCCTAGCTGTTATCTGTTACATGTAAAAATAAACTCACATAGCTTGTAAGCTATTAACCTTCTATTTTCACTCTCATATAATCCTCTATAAGCAACATGCATTGGGTTAATTTGGATATTTGTTGCAATTATATTTCTATAGTGAAAGACTATAGGCTAATTCCTAACCTTGAAAATTTTCATCTATGTGCATCCCGTGAATTCCTAAACTCATTGAATCCACAAACGACAAACTTAGAATCACACAAACGTGGCTTGCAACACAACAAGGCGTATTCTTTAGGCAATCCTAAACTAATCAAAAAGTCATTTTTGATTAGTTTCAATCAATCACAAAAGGAAGAAAAAAGAAGCAAGAAAAATCTAAGATAATTACAAAAACTTAGTTTCCAAGACCTATCTAAACCCAGAAATGTCTCCCATGAGAACACAATTTGATTTAAGATTTATAAACATTAATAACTTCAAACTCAACTTAAAAGTGCGAGCATATGTCTCTTTGAATATCCATAACAATTTTGCAAGACATCTTAACTTTTATTCCATAAATAAATGTATATGATAAATATGTTGTAATAATTCAAATATGTTTAATTCACCAATACACCTTCATACTGATAAACATCCCTAAAGAAACTATATTACTATTTTAGGATATCAAATTTCAACATATAAATGTAAATTGTACAACATGCTCAGTAATATCGTTAAATTCCTATAAATAGTAGAAACTTTCAAAACTTATGAAATTTGGTTATTTAGTTTGAAAATAGTCACATAGTCTATTTTTGAAATTTCATGAAATTTAGGCATTAGGATGGGCTACACTGTCTATATTTATTCTAACCTAAGAGTGAGTTTCAAAATGAATTGTTCATAATCTTCCCTAAAATTCAGATTTTTAACTTTCATGGTTGCCTTTTTGAGCCTTTCTCTCTCAATATAAGTTTGTTTCACATGTTCTTAGTGTCTACGAAAAACTCTCACATAAATCTACAATTTCATACCACTTTCTGATCAAAATAATCACCGAGAATAAAATTGGTAAAATACATAGAATAAGTTTTCAACAATAAATTTAAACTATAAGTGTTTAGTGGTTGCACAAGATAAAGGCGATAAGGGACTAATACAACCAATCGTACAATACATTAGATTATGAAAGTACGACCATTAAGCAGCATTTTGCATAATCATATCAGAAACAACATGGCATATTCATTACTATTTTGAGCTCAATATACAAAATAGGGTTAGTTTCTCAAAATAGTGTTTAAACCATAAGGGAAATCAATAATCTAACACCATATCCAAGTGTGAATGTTTGAACTTCAAAGGCTCACAAGATAAGGGTTGATCGAAAATCCTAGGTTGCTATAATTCAATTCATACTGTAGTTGCACATAGAGAGATGAGTAAATTTAATATATCAACAACAAGAAAGAGGAAAGTTTTATATTAAGATAATAGTGACATGAGGACAACCAAAATAAGATTTAATAAATCTAATTTTTACTATCAATTACATGTACAACATATCATGTAAACAAAGCAATAAACATTATTTGTAGATGAATGGGTACAAGTAACATTTATTTATACATAATAAAAAGTAGAAAATCTATAACACAAACAAACAGAAACATCAACAAATATCATTGAAGTCCAACTTTAAATGCAATGACTAATTAGGAATTCTCCTTATTTGTAGAAGAAAAATCGAAGATAGAAAACCCAGATCAACAATGTTAGAAAAAATCATGTGTAAGCAGGGAAAGTAAAAAAGTCTTACCTTTCTATTGAATTATCTGCAAATGTGTGAATAGTGGAAAAACTTTCCCTTTTCATTCTCAAAACAATTTACTTCCATATCTTTCCCTAGCTAACTTCCTCAAGCAAACACCCAGTGGGAAAATTGATGGAGGGACTAAACTTAACAAGTAAAACAACAACTTATAATGTCCCTTTCATATAATCAAAACATTTTCCACTGTAATTATACAATGAGGGTTTTGTTGGGTACCTGGGTATGGACGGAGGCTGGATGGTTTTAGCGAGTTGCACGGTGATGGCAAGCTCAACGACAACGGTTGTAGCTCTAGGGGGTGGATTTAATCAAAGTTCTAGGGGGTGGGTCTGATAGCTCGGGAGAAATAGAGGAAATAAAAGAAGAAAAAGAGAAAGGGAATGCAATTTGTAGATTTAAATGGAAAGGTATCTGTGTCTGCCACTGTAGATGCAGAGATGTTAAGTGACAGACGCCGATACAAATTATTTTAATTAAAAAAATATTGTCTATATGCTTCTGCAATTAATGGCGCAGATAAGCACGAGAAATTTGGCACAAAATTTTTTAAAATTTCTGCGACTGTCTTGTAATTTTTAGCATTTGAGTTTAAATTTTTTCACATTTTATCTGCGTCTGCCAAATTGGAGAGATAAATAGTGAAAAGGCAGATGCAGAAAGTAGTTATTTACACCTTTGTTTTCTGCATCCGCACAATGACATTCTCAAATAGAGTAATTTCTTGTAGTGAAACCTGTAATCAATATTCAACTTGTCAAAAGATACTAAAAGCTCGTTTGGTATATGGATTATAAAGTTTGATTATCGATTGAGGAGTCCAATTTATAAATTGGGAGCGTTTGGTTTTCAAAAAGATTGTAATTGACTTAATCGTAATCGGTCCAAATTGGAGAAATTTTCCAATTGATAGAAGTAGCTTTATGAGCTTTTGACTTTTTAGATTAAATGTGAAACTAGAACTGTCAAATTTACCATTTATCCTTTTATATATTAACAGTCATCTCTAACCACTTCTCTTTCTTTCTTTTTTTGGTTAAAAAATTTGAATTATTTTATTTTATGTTCTTAATTATATTATGTAATATTGTTATATAATATGATATTTATATAGTTATTATTGCAAGTTATTATTTAATAATGTATCATGCATAAATTTTTTTATTAGTAACTAAATGATATTAAAATATTAAAATAAATTACTCAATATGTTACCAAATATCATTGCTATACATGCCCTTAATGCTAATTACATATACATACTGTTTAGTATACAAATTGTAAAAATTAGATTGCATAAATCAATTTGGCCATAAGTCAAATGTGTTTGGTATGCAAATGAATAAGTGAAGTTGATTAGTCTAATATGTGTTTGATATATATAATGGTATAAGTCAGTTTGGGTCTTAAAAATTACAATAAAATTTATACTATCACCACATATTATGTGAAAGATTATTTTTTACTTACAAAAAAAATAAAATTTATTAAATTATTTAAAAAAATTCTATATTATTTATAATAATTTACCTTACAATAAAATTTAAATACAAAATAAAAATAAATGAGAATATCTAAAACTATTTAAAAATATATTATATTTGAGTGGAATTTCAAATTTTATATTTTAATATATTTTTATTAGATATAAATATGGATATTTTGGTTTACATGAATTAACTCAAGTAAATAGATAATTATTATTAAAAATAAATTTTGAGCCTAGGAGTAAAAAAACGTAATAATAATAAAATTTTAAGGACAAGTTAGTTTATTTGCATGTGAAAGAATGTAATCAGATTTTCATAAGTTGGTTGGTCAATATCAAGTTATACAGATTATTGATTTGATTCAGATTAAATCAAATTACAATTGTCTCAATTTGCAGATTGGGAAAACCAAAGACACCCAATTTGCAATCAGATATTTTCAATCAACAATTGAAAGTGTCAAACCATATACCAAACAGGCTCTAAATATTGAAAATTTACAAAATTACTGTTTAATCTTCAATTATTTATAATAAAAATGAAAAAGTATAACAACCACAAAATATAAATATAAGACAAAGAAATAAATATCCACACAAGATATAACGTGATTCGGCCCATTGTCTATATCCATGAATAGGAAAAAAATTCACTATTATTCTAAAAAAATTACATAGAAAAAGTAACATTTTATACATAGTGTTCTCACCACTCTCCCAAGCCATGTCTCTAGCAATCTCTCTTACACACCTAGATCCGGTGGGATATGATTGTGATATTTGTGTATTTCGATTCGATATGATTGGGCAATCCTTGTAGTGGGCATTGGTAGTGCGTGGAGAGAATGTGATAGAGAGGCAGGATGCGGCAGTTGATTATGGTTAACCGTGGTGGTAGGCAGTGATAGCTCCTTAAATGTAGTTTTCAAGCAATTTGTGTGTTTATTTGGTTTGGAAAATCTAAAATTTCGGCTTTGATTCCAAATTCGATGCCAGACTATAGGGAAAAATAGAGATTTGAGGAAAAATTATTAGAATTGGAGAGAGAAAGAGGAGGAATAGTTTGAAAATTAAGCAAGAATTCAGAGGAGAATTAGACGAAACTAGAGTTTGAAAACTTGCAAACATGGAAATCAATATTTAGTTTGTCAAAAGATTCTAAACAAATTTATATTAAGCCTTTATATAGGTTTTACATAAAATAGGTTTTACATAAACTAAATACTTCTAATTATCTTAAAATCTAAAATTACAACATTAAACAAAAATTAAAATACAACTAATAATATTAAATAAGACACTCAAATGATTCAGATTGCATTCCCCATCAATATCATATTGAATAATGCAAGCTCATGATGAATCATAATTTGTCTATTTCAAGTCAGATCATATTTCATCAAATGCACTCCAATTCAATTTATTGAATCTCTTATTAGAATACTTGAATGTATTTATAATAAATCTCGGTGTGCTTTCTATTTTTACTTGGCGTTTAAGTGGTGTTCTTTTTTTCTTTTCTTTTACTTTGTCTTGGAGTTTCAATTTTTATTTTTAATTTTGACTTTTATCCAATTATAACAAGAGTACTAATTAAATATTATAATTAATAAGAATACTACAAAAATCAAAATGAATTAATGAAATCTCCTTCCCTCATTTGAATCATAACCTTTGCCTTTTAAAACTAGATCAAACCCACCAAATTTTAAATTTTTTGAGGAAAGGACTGGAACAATGACCCACGAACTAACCAGCAAAATTATTGGGTAATATATTTCAAAGCTGGCTGGAACATGAAAAAGACCAATCCTACCCTTTCTGTTATTTGACAGGCAGTAATTCCCTTGAATCCATATTTTTTTAGGCCAAATTATTGGATTACTATAGTAGAGCTCAATTATTTTTGAACCTAATACTTGACATTGTCATATAGGGAAACATTTCCTACCACATAGAAATAATTATACAATTTAATTAACTCATTTCTTCCATGTATCAAAAGAAAGAAATTATAGCATTTATATTTGTATCCTATTATAGAGAATTTCTTTGGTGAAAAGTTAGAAAATGATTTAGATACAACAAAAGAATCTTACAAAAATTCTCTTATTTTCTTTTTTGAGCAAAAAAATAAAAAATTTCATTAACAAAAATGTCAAACGTTAATTACAATAAAACAAATGGATCAAAATATTTTTACCTCTCATATCACAATACAAAATTTAATTCGTTTTTCTCTAACTAGAATTCAGAATCTCATTTTACTACTTAATCGACATGGGTACAGCCATAAAAAATCAATTAAAAAGTATCTTTACCATCGAAGGTCTGATCCACCATATGTGCTGTTATTAAGAATTGGTTATGTCATGCACAAGGGAATTTAAACTTTTATCATAAAATCTATAGGACATGAGCAAATGCTTAGAATCTACTCTATTGTTTATGAACGAAGTACACCAATTAATCAAAAGAATATGAATTTATCTCTTGAAGCTATTAGGATGAACTTTGCTCTAACAGCTTGATTCACAAAGTTACACAATGTGTCTAATCTCCAAGTGCATCCACACGAGTGAAATCGATCAAGATTTTTTTTCCGTGAATTGGGAGGACTTCCCAAAACCTTCCTTATGTACTAGCAATAATGCCAAAACTTTCGTGTTCCCACAAACACTCAATTGTAAGAAAATCCCTCCTGCAGAGTATTTTTGGCTTTTTCTTGGTATCTCTAAGAACATATGTGTTCTTACTGTGAATCCTACTTACATAGTTTTGAGTTCTAATCACAATTAAATAGGGTGTTAGCCAAAACCTGAGTGTTAGGATCAAATCCTAACTCCTAAAGTTTTGATCAAATAGGACAATCCTAGTCAAACCCAAAACTCCTCTTAATTAAGTTTTTGTGTGACCCCTTTAGCTTCATATTAAGCTAGCAGCAGATTAGATTAATTTAATATATTTTCAATTAGATTCCTATAATAATTAGAACAACTTTTTAACTTGAAACAAAATATTTTTTGATTTACCTAGAATTAATAAGTTGATTAATTTCTCTGGTTACCTACAAATCAAAATTGATGCCTAATATACAATATATGATGACTACTTAGATACTATAATTATATTGTGAACTTTTTTGTTGTCAGTTATAGTGCAATCTTAATTAACTTAGAGTATGGAATATTGTCAAATCCTAAATTGTTTATACCGATGCATCTATCTATAAGTCATAACTTGTGTAGTGAAACTTAAATTACTTAATCCAGTTTCACAACATCCTGACCCTGGAATTTCTCTGAGCAATGCCTTAAATAGATAACACAGAACATTCACTCTCTTTACTAAGAGTGATAGATTCTTTATTATGCACTCATATATCTCAATACATAAATAGTCATATCCAATATTGACACATGTATAACTCTTGGTGAATCATACTTAGAGAGGGTTAAAGTATGATAACATAAGCACAATGTGTAAATGATGCCCCTGGTCAAAAGATCACTTGTACTACTATAATTAATAACTCTCATTGATAGTTACGTTACATTTTATATGCGTGTTCTTTGATTGAATCAATTCAGTGAATTCATTCTCTAACAAACACTTAAATGGTTGTTTTGATGTCAATTACACAAGTGATCATGACATTGATCACCCTCAATATTTGAGGGAATACAACATGTACTAATTTAACTAGATGAATATTCTCATTATTTATGATTCTGAAATTAGGAGTGTTTAAGAAAATACACATCCCATAAGCATGATCACATCATGCTTATTGTTCCCATTGTATTTATTCTATGAGATTTATTATGTTAATTCCAGAGAATTACTTAACAACTAAAGTACATAATAAATAATAATAACATATAGCTATTTAATAGTTTCACTTTATTAATAATTGAATAAAATTGTATTAAATGTAATATATCATAAACATCTAATGCTACTGGCTTATAGGGGACACTACTAACAATTGCAACAATTCAAAAACGGTTATTCAAATGGGACACTAGATTAGAATCTCCCATAAGAAGAGGAGTAAATCGAATTAAAACAACAAAAATTCGTAAAGAATGAGGATCATATACTTCACATAAGAGAAATAAAAACAAATATCATTTAGGAAACTACAAGAAACTCAAGATCTGAAATCGATCTATTCAAAAGTAAAACAAATAAGAGGAAAAGGCAAGATCTAGAGGTCGGCTTGACTTGTCAAAAATCTCATTCAGAACACTAAAAAAACTCAAGATCTGTCACTCTAATAATATATATGTATCAAATTTTTTTCTTAATTACTTTGAACCATCTTTTCTGGCTTGGCTTGTCAAAACTCTGTTTTTCTTTTTGAAGATTATTTTCATGACAAAAAAACAAGACTTGAAGTAAAATCCGCTTTTGTTTGAATTAATTGTACACATTGAAGAGATCGTCAGAAACTGCACCCATCTCCTAAAACATGCACAACAATTTTAAATAAGAAAAAAGACCATAATACTAGTGATGTTCCAATTTGAGGTACGTACTTTTTAGCTTCAGAAAAAAAGGTGATCCGAGCTACTAGTACTAGACTACTAGCACTAGCTAGTTTCTTAACCAGCAGGCAGAAGGTGATATCTGAAATGATATGTCAAATATGCACAGCCCAGAAATTTCGGTGAAGTACCAGCCAGAATCAAAGTTTCATACCTAATCTCACACACAAATATCTGGCACTCTGCAAACACTATCTATCATGTGGCAGATCCTACGTTGTGTAGGTAAGATTTAGGTTACCCCAATTAGAAGCTTAAAGCCTCAAATGTCTTCTTTCCTACTCATGGTACACTCTTCTTTCAGCTTCCTTGCCTTCCTTTCTTTTTGTTTTTCTTCATCTATATTCAATTGCATACTTGTACTCGCCATCCTTCTTTCGCTAATTACTATTACAACTATACTTTTGATTTCAAAGACTCAAAAGTTTAAAAACCCATATACAATACAAGGTAATGACCAAACTTAAACTTACAAAGTTTAAGCATGTAAATTCAGAGTCCATTTGCATACAAGGGTTGTTCTCTTCACATATAATAGTGTTGGAATATTAAAAAATCTTATTTATTTTTTATAGATATTTTATTCTTACAAAAACTAATTAAAGAAAATTTAGTTTTTTATTTTATTTTTAGATACTATATTAATACATTGAAAAAATATTGCGCCATAAGCAAGAAAATCAATTAGGTAAAATATTATTTTCATTTAACTCCAGTGGTTTTGGTGGATCCGTGACTAAAATCAATTAGCAAATTCTGAAATAAAAAAATTAAAAAAAATTCTGCATTTGCCACTACTTGCCTAGATCCATGAATAAGAAGAAAAATTTTACTATTCTAATAATGATTATATAAAAATAGTAACATTGTACACATGTTATTCTCACCGATGTCCATATATATCTCTGCTAATTTCTCTATAACACCCACCCAAAGAGGATTTCATAAGTCATAAATATTAGATATCTCTATTCTCATACCTACAAGCTTATAACTCTCATAAGTTTACATATTTATATTATGCATGACTTGCTTACTAATTAAATTTTTTTTTTTTAAGAAACTCAATCACAACCTAATAAGGCTTACTAATCCACCAAGATAAATCTAATTAGAAAACTCTAATTATAATCTAATTAGTTTTTATTACCCACCAAAAATAAACTAATTACAAAACCACTACAGCATGATTTGGATCCAAATCCCAACAAATGGTTGGGGTGCTATTTCATGCGGAATATTACACTCATGTTATTAGGGCAAGAGTTTTGTTTCTGATTGTCGGATTATTGAATGTTACACTCATGTGATTGGGGGAAGATTTTTTGTTTCTGATTGTCAGATTGTTCTATGCTCTGTTTGCTGTCCTTGTTGATGTACACACATGGTGTTAATCATTTTAAATAAAACTTATTCTTCTGTTTCAAAAAACAATTAATTTTACTCTTATAACTAATACTTGTCTTCGGTCTCAAAAACAACTTGGTACAATAATTTGGTGTTCGAAACACACAACAAAATGATATTAAAGACATGTGCAAAATGTACAAATGAATATACAATTAATGGTATGACATGAATGAGATTATGAAATAGATGTAAGAATTAAAGAGATTAAAGTTCAAGAATTGAATATGTTTTAGTATTTAAAAACTAAACAAAACTTTAGGATCCTCGTAACTCCTTTTTTTTTTGCAAATCATGATATTCATATTCATTTGGAAGACATTTGTCCAAATTTAAAAATAAAAAATCTATTCCAACATTTACTTTCGGTAAAAATTGTGAAAAGTAACTAGCATCAAAGACAAAAGATATTTCGATGAACAAATTACTTTCGGCAAAAATAAAATAGTGCCAACAATAACATGAAACGTTATAATAAAAGACAAGTTGCCGATAAATTTTAAAATAGATGTCAACATTAAGAAAGGCTCATTAATCAACAAACAAATGTTATAGTAAAAGACAATTTTATTTTTATAAAAATAAAAGCAAATTCTAACAGTTAAAAAAGGCTCATAAATCAATAGTACAACAAATTACAAGTGCATCCACAACCACTAGAATTTGGCTTATAAGAAGAAGCGTCATGCATTCAATATCTAACATATGAAGTGTAATATCAAAGACAAGTCTCCCTATTTGGAATTAAGAGACTCGAGAGAATTTCAAATTTGCAACACTCATATCTTTATTTTTCCTTTCAATATCAATATATATATATATATAATCATCAACAAAAGTAAATAATTTTACATTATTATCTAATGAGATCATAATACATTAATTTATTTAACTACAATCAAGAAGTGATAATTACTGGTAAGTGTGAAAGATACTTTTTATATTTACAGACCATATAAATTAGACTCTTTACACGGATGCTGACATTGAATTGAATATTAGTTTTATAATCCTTTATAGGTGTGAACAAAACTACTTTTGAATTGCTTTATAATTTCTAGTTGGAGAGTTACGGGCTAACATCTTTATGCATGGTGTATCCAAAACTGTCCCAAACTTAAGCTAGCTAGTAGCTAGAACTAGAAAGCAAAGGAATTAACCAATAAGATAAGATGCACAAAAATATCCAAATTTATATTGGAGCAGTTGGCTAGCTATATAAGATTACGTGTTTATGTCAATCATTTCGTATTATGTAAGCAAAACATTACGTATAGATGAGAACTGCAGCAATATAATAATGCAGAAGAATTTTTAGGTAGTCGTGTAATATTCATAAGGAAAAGGAAAATTAAAGAAACAAATATCACATCCCATTCCCATCAATGGAGGAGAAAGATTGTCCTTTTTCTTGGGGCCAGGAATCTGAGTGTGAGACTGATAAGATAAAGTTACGTACCAAAACCAATTGACTGTAACATATGTGGGCCTCTTGTTCATCATCCATGCATTACTGCTCAGAGTAATTGATTGCAGAATCTCCCTCTTCTTCCTCTTCAATTTTTTTTTCTTTCTCAAATTAATTAAGTCCAAAAGATAATCAATAGTGCCAACCAGATGAAGATCCAGTTTCAGTTGCTTAATTGCATATATTGATTGTCTGATGGATATGATGTGGTTGAGGTATAGTGAAAGTAAACGTACGTGTATCTAAATAGTAAAATGTCACTGCAGATCACATGCATGATGATACCAATACAAAGTGTTCAATGATTTTTCAAAATAGCTTTATGCATGTTACTATCATAATCAATTTTTGACCATTTTTACAACCAAACAAGTATAATCGCGGTTAATGAGACTTGTAGTAGAATCTTGAACAATTTTATATTAAGGTGGGAAAAATCTGTGGCCAAAAAAAAAAAAAAAAAAAAAAGGGAAAAATTCCAATTTCAATATGAGATGGGCTTTGAATGCATAGTATCTTGTTTTCTTGTATAAGTTGATTTTCATGTTTTCATCAAAGAGACCATTTTCTTTTATGCTTTTGGGCTTGTGTGAGTTTTTTTTTATGTGAAACTCGCGAGTCCTTCTGCACATGCTTCCGTAGGCCATAATCCATCATTTGTCTACATTCTAGAGTCTAGATGTGAACCAACCCACACAAGAAAATTTAATTTTCTTTTTGGGTAGAATAACTATTGGTTTGTCTGTAATTTATTCACAAATATTTAATTAAAGGGTATATTTGATTAAATTATGTGTAAAATTATTGTAAGTAATTATTTTTTTTTTTCAAGCATAGCTGTTAAAAATTGTTGGATAAAAAACTAAAAAAGTATTTGGATGAGTCAACTAAAAATGCTGCCAAATATAAAGAGTTATTTGATTGTATTTTTGTAAAAGAAATATTGAGTACTGAGATTACTAGAAATGAGTATGTTTTGAAACATTTTTGCAACAAGTTGTTTTGAAAATATTTTTATATAATTAGTTTTGATATATCTAAATTATGAAAATATATGTTTTACTTTATTTTTTATTTTTAAAATAATTACAATATATATATATATATATATATATATATATATATATATAAGTTGAAATATAACAAATATTATGAGTATATTTGTCTAAGTGAAAAAAATAATTAAAATATATTTGAGTTTCTCTTGTTTTTTATTTGGAAAAACATCTTTAGCTAGCTTTATTTTTTAGGACTTTAAAAGCCCAAAAACATTGTTTAGTAAGCTCAAAAATTGTTCTAAAATCTAAATCAAACAGGAGCATTGTAAACCCAATATCATCTACAAATATATATTTACTATACTATGATTAAAGTTGTCGTTGATATAGAAAAAGGGCATGGCAAAAAAGTTTTTTTGGTAAAGCTCAAAAATTAAAACCTTTATTACCAAACAACTATGTGTAATTAAAAGTTTAAGCTCAAAAGCTGTTTTAAAAGCTAAAAAGCATTGTAAATCCAATATCATCTACAAATAGTTACTATACTAACAAAAGTTTGTCGTTGTTATAGGAAAAGGGCATGATTTGTCCACGAGTAATTTACAAACAAATTATTTGTTGTAGGGTATTTACCAACAAATTTTATATTCATTTTCGACAGACTTAATTAGATGGTAAAAAATAGTCGATTTCTGGTAGTGATCATCAACGTGATTAATGATCATTAAGATCATCAAACTAGACAAACCAGAACTGCTCATGCACGTATAAGAAGATATAAACATTGATCTGTTCTTGATGTTATCAAAATCATGTTTTGAGAGTTTGATTTTGCCCCATTACCATCTCTCTTTCAATAATTATGAAGGATTTGATGGAATTAGGCTGCAGGGTTGTTGGTATAAACCATGTTACGCAAACATCAATATAATTAAATCAAAATCCCATGATATACAGCTCCGAACAGTCTAAACCTTCAAACCATAAGCTCACATGGTATCATGTGATTATCTTATATTTCCGTTTCTATAATAAAGCAATTGGTATATGTTTGGAGAATCCAAATGAATCAATCAATTGTTTATATATAGTCATCAATTTAAAGCTGAAAACTGCAAGTCAATCTATAAACCATGTAGCAGAAACTACCATGTGCAGTAAAGCAAACATGGCCTTGTATATGTATATATACACACACATATATATATTTTAGTGCTGAGACATATGGTGCTTGTGATGGTGTCTTTGGTTGGATTAGATAAAACAATGGGAACAACAGCAAACAAGAGAAAGGAATATGAAGTGGATAAAGAAAGCTTTTCTTACATATATAATATTATATATGCACATTCTAAAGGAGGTTGATGGATGAGCTTTGCCATTTTTCAATTTGGATGCTTTGGGGCTTCATGTGCTTCCATGCACTTTGCATGGTGTGCATTGGTAGGTGAAGTTTGAATGGTCAATGAAGCAAATTATAAGTGAAAATACCGAACAAAGATTTTTAAAGAATCCAATGGAAGAAAGCCTGAATTATATTTTAGAGTAAATGTTCCCCATTTGATGAACATTGCATGCTAAAAGGTTAAGTCGCATCTTGTTTATTGAATCTGTTTTACATTCGTTTTCAGAAAGGATAGACGACAAATTATGTATATTATCTAACAAGCTGAGAAAATGACTGATATTGCCCAATAGATTGCAGAAAAAGAAGTGTTCTTAATCAGTTTGTCTATCTTCATTGGCAATAGTGTGGGATTGTTACTTCTTTTGGTGGTAAGTGTGAAATTTTTACTTAATTAGCAAGAGGAAAAGAAGCTTGAGGAATGGTTTCAAAGATATGTCATTGATTTTCCTGCAAGGGTGGCCTAATATATGTAAAGATTATATATATAGAATATTAGCAACAAGAAAATGTACTCTTTATCTCCATTGTTACTTAGTAAATGTAATGTTATCACTGCCTGCTATGCAAGAAAGATCCTGCATCTTAGTGGGGAATTGGTATGTGGTTTGTAGACATAATTAGACAAATGATCAGTAGAATGAATCAGATTTCATTTTTGTGTCCGGAAAGTTGAGCCTGGTGGGCAGGCAGAGGGAGGTAAAATTAATCGTCACAAAATGTTAATGTAATAGAAGTTTCTTTCTGCAATAAAAAGAAGTAGAGCTAATGATTGACGGAAATGCTTAGTAGGAATGCAGAGAAAGAATCGTAATTCAAATTTTCTAGTATATTTTCGTCGAGAAGTGTCATTTTTGGTTAGTAGCATGCCACGGGACAAAAAAGCCTAATCAAAAGGATTAACTTTCATAAAGGCACTGCAGGAAAAGTATTTATTAATGCCCACAACGGGTTTATCCTCAACCGGATCCATATCACGATACTTCAGTGACGGGATTTTCCACTTTCTGTGAGGGGATTGTCCCGTCCCGGATAAGTATTACTTTGCTTGTAGTGAGGCTGTCCTAAAATGACAAGACAAATATAATCATAGCACTGCAAAATGTTGATTATAGACCAATGTAAATATTGTGTAATCTCATTCTGAGTGTAATTCTTACAGTAAGAAAATGAGGGTACTGTTTATTAGACCTTTCACAAGTGTAACAATCTATAAGAAGAAGGCAGCATAAGCAAATGTTCTATAATCTCATGATGCCAAGGTGGCCTAAACCAGCTAGCAATAGCATTATATATGTTTTCAACTTCAACTGTAACATAATTGAGTGTAACCTAAGAAAGTGAATGGATTTTAGGTTGACCAAAATCAATAATTAATGGTCTAATTTGTAATTTGTTTCTGTAAGCACATGATGGTTGAGGCCCCCATGCATCATGCATTGTCTGCATTATGTCACAGGAATGGTATCTAAATTAATCAATATATATTCAACAGGCTTGGAAAAGTTTTTGGTAATGAATAATTAAATCCAGATTTTGGTCTCTATCCAATCCCCTGGGGAGTCCGACAAAGGGACACAAAATCCATATGCCGATCATCATATCGTAATTAATGTTTAAGATCATTAATTTGGACAAATAAGGAGCTTTACATATAATCAAATCTCATTAGCAGAAGTTTGATTTTGCCCCCTTGGCCTCTGTTTGGATAATGAAGGATTTGATGGAATTAGGCTGCTGTATTGTTGGTATAAAACCATGTCACATATGCATACATCAGTATAATTTAGTCAAAATCCTATAAATCATAACTTCAAGTCTAACAGTCTAAAACCTTCAAAACCTCTACTCACATGGGATCATGTGTGGTTCTTTATTTTCCAGTTTATAAAATAAAACAATTGGTAGGTATGGGTTTCAAGAATTAAAACGAATCAATCATTTGTACATAGTCATCAATTAAGAGCTGAAAACTGCAAGAAATCACAATATACAAGCATGTAGCAGAAAGTAACATGTGCAGTCAAGCAAAATAATCTAACATGAATTTTGACAACTTTTTACGCTGATTGTAAACTTTTCCTTTACCCGGGCTTGAAATTGGTTGCACTGAATGAACTGAACACAGTTGGACTTTAGTAAAATATTAACATAAACTGCATCTAAATGTACTGAGGCATATGGTGTTTGGGGGTGGAACCACAGCAAGAAGAGAAAAAGATTGTGAGATAAAGAAACCTTGATTTACAGATATAATACTACTGCATATTCGACAGGAGATTGATAGGATTCAACCAGTGCTTATGCCTATTTGATATAGTCTTGTTATGGTCCAAAACTTTTCACTTTTATCTTTAATGGGCAAAATGGAATATGAACAAATGGTCTAACTAACTAATTATATATATATATATATATATATATATATATCAGATTGAGCTTGATCCTAGATGCTGCTTTGTCATTTTTCAATTTGGGTAATTGGGCGCTTCATGTGGTAGATGATCAGCTTAATCTGCAAAGTTCTGTGGAAGTTACATGCATTTTGCAGTGTATGCATTGGGAGGAGAAGTTTGACTGGTCAATTCAGATAATTAAAAACGAAAACCCAAACAAAGATACCATAGCATCCAAAGAAAGCCATTGGCAAATATCTTAAAGAGTATATTATTCCCCATTCATTGTTCACTGAATGCTAAAAGGGTTGCTGCACTTCATTTCTTGGTTCCGTTTTGTACACAATGTGCAAAAGATCGACAAAGGAAGCACAGTATCCACCTAGTGAAGTGGAGTCAATGATTGATACTTCTTAATAGGTTGCAGTCTTGTAGAAAAAACAATTGCTTGTTAAAAATTTTACTGATCAATCTTCATCGAAAATAGGTGAGATTTTAAGCTTAAGTAAATGTACCAATCTGATATGTATGTCATTGATATCTTGCAGTAGTAGCCTTATATATAGATAGTTATCAGAACGAAGAATTCCTCTGTCATGGTATTTGTGTTGGATTACTGATATGCAAAAAAGATATCCTGCTTTTTTTGGGAACTGATCTATGAGTTAGACAGCAGTGGGCAAATCAATGGAAATAAAAAAAACAGATTTCCAATTAGTGGGTTAATTAGCTAGGCTGATTATGAGCTATAAGGGGATGAATCTATACCAGACAGACAATTTGCCCAAAGACATTAAAACACCATTATATGGGCAGTCATGGTAGGTAGATCACAATCCTCACAAATTTTTTTTCTCTTTCTATATATCTACCATGAAAACTGAAAAGTTGATTCTGGGATCTTTGACAAATCTGATCTTTTTCTTTACTGAGTTTCAATTTGATGGTTACAAATCAAATTTATCATCTCAATGAATTTTCTTATGCTAATATTGAAATTTTACAAAATTACCGAAAATGTAAAATATGTGGACACGGGTAATTTGGAGATTATCTACAACAAACGTTGATAGCTGACCTAAAACTAAGAGGCAAAAGCTCATTGCAGGACTTTTGGTCCGAGCGACTGGGGACACAAAGTGCCCGTTTGGTTTGACCAATGTGTGTGATGCCACTTTTAAAAAAAAATTAAAAAAAATGAAGGCAAGTAGAGTTTTTGTTTGTCTTTTGAGAATAATAATTGTAATTTTGTTTATAATATTATTAATGGATGTGTGATAATTTATATACCAAAGTAAAAAAACAGCATTTCAAACCATAAGTTGCAATCAAAATTTTTTAAATTATTCAAACGAAACTAAAAAGATAGGTGACATGTTAATATATATCTCAACTCATAATTTACAATCAAATTTGCCCAAAGCTTTCACTTGGGCACACGACATGAACTAGTTATACATACATTTTGTCAAAATTGAAGGTAATAAAGAGGTTTTTTTTTTTTTTTTTTTTTTCAACCCCTAGGGGAAAAAGAAAATGAGTATACAATATATGGGAGTTTAAGAATTTTCTCCTAATTTACATTATTGTTCTTATTCGAATCCGTTATGCATTTGTATGATGCACTAGTTGGACTAGCAATTGATTGACAGTATTAATGTTTATTTCATTGAATTTGTGGGTCTAAATCTCTTTGACAAAGTTGAGAGAGTAAAATTCTCATAAATTTCTTAATTATAACATAGATGACATATTTTATACTAGATAGTGAGTAATTGAGGCGCATATCAAATAATTTAGACACATTTTACTGCTAAATATAATAAAATGAATAATAGAGATATTGTAAGAGACTAGTGTCCCAAGTCCAAACAATAAGTATGCACACAGCAATTCAATTTCCATGTATTGCGGTTGTTTGATGCAGCCTCACATGTGTGCTTCAAGTCAAACTGTCAAAGTTGCACCCGTGCAAATATTCCTTCTTCGTCTGCATTAATTAATTGATTTGTTGTACAAATATATATACAATCTTTTCTTGTGATATATAGTCAATAACAATGCAAACAAAAAAGGGTGTGATTGTGATCAGGGCTACCAAAACCGATGATCTGACCTAACTGCAAAATGGGAAACATATATATATATATATATATATAAAGAAAGAAAAAATGTGAGATTTCTTGCTCCAATACCATGAAAAATATATGTTTAAGTAACTAAACGAAAAAGGGAAGGATCGTGTTTGGTCTTCCTCAATGGGGATTAGGGTTGCTTCAAAAAACGAAACAATAATTCAACTCAATTGCTTAAAGCCTTAAACAATGGTCGTATTTTGGATCAAATATTTGTCACAAAATTATTTAAGAAAAACAAACTTATCCATGCAATCCCTATATATGTAAGAGAGGGTGTGTAGAGTGGTGAATGGGTCAAGGGTCGGTGCACTGTGCATTGTGCATAGTGTACTGTGTACTGTGCACTGTGCACTGTTCAATGTGCAGGGGGTGGTGGTGATATCTTGGAGGCAAAGGCAACAAAATTAGCCATATACTTGAAACTTTGAAGAGTAGATCCAAAGGGATCTCACTCTCTTGGACACTTTTGCAAGGGGAATGACACTTAACATCTTTTTCTAAATATATTTAATGGAAGTATGTTAATGTTTAAGTAATATAGGTGCCAATTTATTCAATTAAAATTATTTATTATTGAGTCTAGATTTTAATATTTCTTCTTTGATTGTAGAAATTTGAGTTTCATTAAAAAGAAAACAAATTAAATGAGTTATAAGTCCTTAATATCTCTTCTTGTGTAGTACGTAGTTGTTAAATTTTATAAACCATAATTTTAAGAGGTGTACCCAATTTATGACTTTTAAAATTAAGGACTCATTTCACGTATCAGATAAAATACTAAAATAGTATAAGACTATTTAGTTGGCTCTTATCTTAAATTTGTCAATACAATGATAATATAAACTTTTATTATTGATCACATCTTATATTATATTTAACAGTATAAAACTATATAATAAAAAGATAAAAAATAAGACAATAATATAATAACAATATAATTATATAAACTAATACATTTAATAATTCAATACTATAAAATCCTATAGATGCCCCAAACTAGCCATAAATTAATTGTCTAAAAGTCAATAAATTTAGGGGCAAAGCTCCATATTTGGCCTACATCTTCTAATTTTCCAATACTTTGACATGGTTTGAAAAGCAACTCATGGGTCTTTTGTAATTCCTCTCTTTTTGATTTGATATTCTAGTTTAAAGGATACACTGAAACTGAGAATGCACCCAATTTAAAATTGTACCAATAATCGAAACAACAATTTAATCGTAATTGAACTAATAATATTATATATTAAAAATTGAAAAAAATAATAATAATTTTAAATTTATTTAATATAGTCACACCTATAAAATATTATATATTAATTAGTGTATCTTAATCGTATATAATATATTATAAAATTTATTTCAAATTTTAAATGAATTTAAATGCATATTAATATAACTCATTAAAATATCAAAAATTCAATTCAATTATAATTTTTTAGATTTAAGAAAAATGAAATTACAAATTTAAATAAAAAAACAGTCAACTACTAAAATCGATCCCGTATAGTCTAATTCTATCAATTTTTTAGATTTATACCAATTTTACACAGCTCTAACTTTTAAAACAATTTTAGTGATCAGACCTACTGTCTGGATAATGTTCAACCAATTTTTAAAACACTGTTGAGAACATTTAATTGAGTATACGAGTGGACTAGTAGCTATATGGCTAGTGGCATACAAGTAAATGCAATTCTACTTCACAAAAACAACATTTCATCATCAGCCATAATCTTTAAGAATTAAGCGAAGCAAACAGAAATTGAAGAAACAAAACAGAGTTCCCAATGAGATTATGCGACAGAGAAACTCTACAATTCCATATACAAAAAGACAATTCTTGATTTCAACAAGAAAACAGAGTCTGGGATAGAAGACAAGAAAACTTCTGTTCCACAGTAAAACCAAAGTGGCTTCCACCTCATACACATTATTTAAAAGGTGAATACTTCCCTATCTTCACTGCACTGCCACTCAGTGCACTTACAAGTCATTCATAGCCACCAAAACTTGAAGCCCATGAAATTAGAAAGCTTTGTCTGCAACAAAATTTTCACCTGCAAATTTTTTTCATTTTCAAAAAGCAGTATCTCTAACTTGATCCTCTGTAATTTTTCCTTTTTATCTCCCACTAAAAAGCATAAGCACAGCTTTTGATTTTCTATTAAAAATCCTAAACAAAGTTTTATTTCTCATTGTACTAACAAAGAGCCCCACACCCCACACACTGCATCAGCTCAGTGAGATTTTCTGCATTAAATTTCTTTCTCTGAACCATCCATGACTTCTGCTTTGGGAACTTACCTCATTATATTATTACTATTTGGTTTTTTTTTTTTTTTCACAAAATTAATTTTGATTAAAAAATAAAAGTGGGCCTCAAGGCAAAGGAAGGCCCAGGTGATACCCACCGCAACACCCAACAGCAATCCCTCTTTTACTCCAAGTCCTTATAAATAATACACCTTACCCCCCATCACCTCTTTGTCAGTGGCTCTTCGCTGTTTTCGTTGCCATTTCATCTCACCTATTATTCTGTTTTTCCTCTGTTGTCCAGAGTAAAAACAAAGGCCAAAGGGGCCAGAGAGAAAGCCAATTTTTTCGTTTCAATTTTCCTGTTTTGAAGGAAGTCATCCTTGTAATTCTATCATTCATGGCATCTATTTCTTCTACTTGTACCACTTCTAGTGCTCCTCCCTTTTACTTTGATGAGAAATGGAAGCTGTCAAAGAAAGAGGGGTCATCACGAAGTCGTTCTTCAAATTCCTCTTTGATGAAGAATTCCTCGGAGTCTCAGAGAAGATGTGCTTTTACAAGAAAGTGTGCTAAGCTAGTGAAGGAGCAAAGAGCTCGGTTCTACATCATGAGGCGCTGTGTAACAATGCTAATCTGCTGGCGTGACTACAGTGATTCTTGAAGAATTGTAGAGCAGAGTGAAAGACAGAGAAGGGATCTAAAAGAGCTTAAAAATTCACTCTTTTTCTCAATTTCCCTCTTACTTTCTATGAAATCCTCTTTTGGATTCTGTCCCAAGAACCCAATTTTTTAATCTTTTTCCTTGGCATCAAAAGAGGAAGAGTATACATGTACATAAAAGTTGTTTTTCTTTTCTGTGTCCTGAGGAAAGAAATTAAAATCAATGGAAGCTAATCAAAATGGGTATCAATAACATTTCTTATTTTGGTTTTGATTCCAATTTTGTTTCTTTTTCTGGGTTTTCTTGCTCTGGATGATTGAAATGATGGGTCTGTTTGAGATCTGAAATGTGAAATCTCAGGCAGATTCCATTCAACAAATGCAGCTGAGCTGAGCTGAGCTCTGTGTGAGATCTGATGTCCATAGCTGACGCATACTATTGTTTAATTAATATTTTCTCTTACATTTTTAAATGAAATCATGGATATTTGAAACTAAATTATTCACTTAAAAATGGGTAAGCAAAAAAAGATGCCTTCAATGCATTAAATTTTGCACTAAATAAACTCAATCGCATAGGAAGCTCCCCCATTTGTTTGCTATCATTTTCGACTTCTGTAGGCCGATAGCTGCTGGAGAAGTAATTGGGCGCAATCTTCAATGTGTTAGCAATCCCCAAATGACAATTTTGTCCTGAAAACTTGCTGTGTTTGACCAAATTTGGACCACTTTTGACTCCTCATCTTGTGCTTGTGGACTAGTGGTAATTAGAGATTGAATTTCTATCCTCCCTATTTCTGAATGGGGTATTATTGTCCATAGAAATTTTACAACTGGGTTTGCTGGATGGATCCTCTCCTGTTGTTGAACATGACATGGGTTTTGTGTGGGACGTGGGAATGTAGTGGACAGAAATATCCAGTACTGCAAAGGTAACATGGATCTGACTATTTGTTAAAATTTGTAAAGCCTTTGAGAATCATAAAGCTTTAAGAATAGAATAGTAATCCTCTATAGTAAAATACTAATTTCATTGGCGTGTAATGCTACAAAATGTTTAGAAAAATCAAATTTCATTGAAAAACATAATCCAAAATGAGTAGATTATACATGTTTTATGACATCAAAATCAATAATAGCTTTGGGAATGGCAGGTTGGCATAGTTGCTGACAATGCTTCACATCAAGCTACGCATTTGGTCACATCCAAAGCAAACACACAGTATTATTAACTAAAAGTGTAAATAGATTGATTTGTATATCTTAATCATATTATGTGAAATAATATTATTAAATTGATTCAAGAATACATATACTTATTACAAGATAGATTGTATATTACATTAATTAATTGAACAGGCTGTTGCTGTCTTTTCATTTTGCTTTCTCTATTTTCCTCTCTTTTGGTGTTTAGATCTCGTGGTTGGCCCTATATTGTCTCTGGTCAAAGCAAAAGGGATATTTTGCTTTCCTCTAACCTTGTTTATTTTCACTTTAGAAGCAAGAAAAAAAAATTAATAATAATTAAACAGAACATTCAAAGATAGGGTTTGAATACTAATGATTGGTATTTAGCTTGGACCTGGCGTGCCAAAAGGGACCCTAAAAACTCATCGATTTCATGGTGACCCCCAAGTGAAACCCCTAAACTCAGGTTGAGGAAGAAAATGGAAACATAATCATCCCCCAAAATCCAAACCCACTTATAATTGAATGATTTGTAGATCTCTAAATTATTAAATTAGACTGGACCTTTGAATATCATTTCCACCTTTTTCTTATTTCTACTTGGGCTTTTAAAACAAAGAGTGTACAAAGGTTTAACTTTAGGTATAGAAATATAAGAGTAATGAATGATAAAAAGAAATATTTTTGAGTAAAATTTTCGAATTATTTCTAGTTTTATTGATTTCTGAAAAATAAATTATTTCTATTTTTAAATAAAAAATTCAGTTTTTTGTTTATATTTAGATTTAATTTTTTTCATCAACGTGACAATTTTTTATTTGTTTATTTGTCACATTAGATTGTCATGTAAGATTTAGTCAATTTACTTTATTTTCTGTTAAGTTAATTTAAGTTACTTTAAATGAGATATGATATGGTAGTAATCACTCAATTGCCATAATTTTGTAATTAAGGGTATCCAATTACAACAAATTTAAAGGTTTGGATTAAAGTGATTTTAGAGTCAAGTTAAAGAGACCAAAAATATAATTTAACCTAATTATAATCAGAATATTTAAGGTTTACAAAAATTAAAGGATAAATCGATAAAACTAAAAAATTATAAGGAGTGAGGCCACAAACCTACTTTTAAGTCCTGCGCCTCCTTAGTCAATTATTTTTTTTTTTTTGAGTGATGAGTAAGAGAGTGAGGCCACAAAAATATTTTGAGGATGGAATTGATAAAAATAATTAATTTATCTGGACAATAGATTTAACTTTACCATTTGTTTACCAATAAGAATACATGTTGCCAATATACTTTATATAATTTTAATCGAGAGTGTATGTGTTAGTTTATGGGCAACTCGACTAATCTACTTTGAAATTTTTTAAGGTCTTAACTCTCCATAACATCTAGATGAAATTTGAAAGACGAAATTAATGAAGTGTACATATATTTTCGGCATCGAGACCGATTTTAGGGAAGAGAAAACTTACTATAATAATATATGGGCCAAACTGAAGTTATTGGATTCAGTTCGGAATGGTTATTTTTTATTTTCTAATGGGCCTGGGCTATAAGCCCAAAGAATATAGGCCCATCAGTCAATTTTTCAAAGGTCAAAAAAATGGTTCGGCTAATAAAATTTGGCCCAAAAAACCTGCTCCTTTTTCTTAGAGAAGAAAAATCAGATATCAGTTTCTGTGGCCCAGAAGAGAATGCCCAAATATTGATTCAAAAAAGCACACCACTCCATCAGATTATACGTTAGCTGCATTCAGCCTTTAATTTCCCTGCTGGCCTGCTCCATGCATAATTACACATACAGCACTGCAGCAGCCTAGGCACACAGTCACACACTACCTCCAAATACTTAAATTATATGTCCAATCTTAAAACTAATATAAACAAATTACATGTTCTTAACTCTAATTTAAAAAATAAAAACAATACAAAATATAACATGATCTGGTAGAAGCCACCAAGTCTCACATTCTGGTTCAGTAATTCAGTTACCTGCAAACACAATTTAAAAGAAAAGCTTATATCAGGAGCAAGTCCCAAACACAATTTCAAAGAAAAGCTTACATCAGTAATTCAGCCACCAAGTCTCAAATTCTGCATACTTATATCTTGTTCATATTTAAAAAAAAATGAAAAAAGGCAAAGCAGCAAGCAAACCAGCAAAGAGTTCAACGAAATAAGCAAGGACTGAAGTAAATATAAGGTATATTTGCATACTCAGAAGCATTAACAGCAGAGGCATTTGCCTCTAAACCTACCAGTAAGCACAGGATACCATATTGAAACAAGTTTTGAATCTATTGACTATCACCAACAGGATTTTGTTGACAAGTTCTTCTATTCAGAACTGACAAATGAACTAGGTTTACCAAGGACTGAACTAAATATTTATATAAGGTATATGCCAAGGGCACATTTAATACATATGACATTGCAGTTATGCAGTAAAGCACTATTAAGCATGCATATATGGCATTGCAGTTGGCAGACTTGTTGTAAATAAACTTAAGCAACATATTGAGACATTGACAATAGCAGTAGTAACAATAAACAAAAAGCAACACTTTAACAATAACAAAATCCGCAAATTCAAAAGAGTTAGAAGACAATCTTACTTCCAATAGACCACTAGTCAATTATCATAGGATCCCTCTGCTTCTTGTTGGAATAGAGGACTCTATTAGCAAAATAACAAACAACATTAAGATACAATAACACAATTATTAAATATTAGGATATAAAGAAATTACAGAACTGAAACTATAGCTACCTGCAACTTCCTTTGAGCGTATGTATCAGTTCCTCCAAAAGTTCTTTACTCTCAATGGTGTTAGTGGTAGGACCTATCAAATTTTGCAAGCCTATAAGGCATTCTGCAGTCTCCTAATGAAATGAACTTTGAAAATCCAAAATAACACGCCCCCCAGTGCTAAACTCAGAAGCCACAGTAGAAACCGGAATTGCTAAAACATCGCGAGCAATCATTGATAGAACCCTAAAATTATAACAAAACAAATGGTGCTGTTAAAAAAATTAAACAGATGGAAGAACAACCAAAGCCAATGTTCAGTATCTGCTAAAAATATAAAAATCATTGCAACGTAATGATGAACCTGATGCAGGCAAGGCAAGCTATGGAGTAGTTCTCCTATATTAACTTGCTCCAAACAAACACTGCAAGTTAGTTCATGTTCTGAGGCTTTCATGTTCCCAACAGCATTAGAAGTATCGTGCTGCTTCTGCTAGGAAAAAAAGAGTAATTACTCTGTAAGTTTAAACAAATAATTGAGAATGGAAGTAAAACAATAACAAGTAACGGCACAGAAATTGCCATTCATATCAAATTTGTATAGAGACACACCATGAGAGAGATTTCAAGAACTGTGCGGTTTACAGGATCTTAATTCCAAGGAGCCAAATTCCTAGATAAGTTGAATATCTAAATTTGGTAATGTGAGAATCTTATTGTAAATTCTCAGTGCAATTTAGATTTTACTAAAAATTCCTAGATTCCCATGTTACGTTTCCTAAGGAATCTACAAACCAGGTAGCCCCTCAATAATAAATTGATATTGAGAGCAAATAGTTTGAAAGCCAGAAATTATTAAGTTTAACTTGTTTAACTGGGAATCCTCAATGAAAAATGCTCAACCTCCATATATGTGCTTTATCTATTTTAAATATAAGTTGAGTAAATACTATGATCATATTAAGTATATTAGAATTTAAACAAAAAAGTTAGATAGATAGAGAATTCATTTTGTATTTGCATACGATGATGTTCAGAAACCAATTGTACACTTTTCCATGAAGTCATTGAGTTGTTTAACAAAATACGGGGAGTGAGCACAGTTATAGCACTCTTCAAATCCCTTGATAATTGTAGAAACTCTCATGGTGCATATATGAATTTAGTTTGCTAACTAGCCAAATAAAAAAGGGGCTGGCCAAAGATGTGGTTGATACCTCAGAAGATGCAGAAGATGAGCCCTGTTGCATTGAGGAACCAGCGCTTTAAGGGGAAAAAAACAGCTTTTTGTCAAATAATCAAAGCCATCATTTCACAAAAAGTTGCAGAAACACTCCTAAGAAACAATTAATCCAATGCAAGAACCAACTATTATTACAGTAAGCTAATCCAGATATGGATCCATAAGAAAGATAGCAAATGTAAACACTGAAGAAACACAATCTCATCATATCAGAGTTGAAATGGAACAACTTCAGAGGTTAAGCTGAGGCAAAGACAGGGAGATATGTTATCTTCTACCAAAAAAGAGATGGGAAATGGTTGTGCAAGATGTTAAGTTCGGAGAAGTATGTCTAATCAATTAGGACGCCGGTGAAAGTGTAATGTAATTAAAATATTTCATGTTGAGACAAGTGGACATCATACAAGAAACATCGGCGAAAGGAAAAAAAAAAAATCAGAATACAACAAGGAAAAAGGAGTTGATGGTTGATAAACTGATCATAACTTACTTTTGGGGGCAAGCAACCTTGTGTTTGTGGACAGGAAGTGCATTTATCTGATCCAGCGCTCTCAAAGTTTCATAATCTAAACATAAAAGACAATCTAATTGTCAGTTTATTAAGCTTGAATACACAGTTGGTCTATCTCCCTAATAACTTAGCTTTTGGGACAGTGGGTAATTCAACAAATATGAATAACTCATAGATTTTATAGCCCACAAATGTCCGAAACAAACATGTACCAGAAAAAGAAAATACAGTAAATAATGTTAGCAACACAAAATATCAGAATATAGAATATCATAGAAAATTAAAGTAGTCACTTTTGGACTTAAATCATCAAATTCCCGATCAAGAAGTGCAAGCTGAGGTCTGAGGCCTTGTAGGTGTCCTCAGGTCACAAGTGGTATTGTTGGTGGCATATGCAACCACAGTTCAGTTTGACCAAGAAGGCCACTAGCTGCAGTTGCATGGGCTTGGGCCTGAGCTTGAAGCTGTTGACAGGTCGCATACATTCTTAACATTGTAGCAATAAAAAATACACCAAGCATTACCCATAGCTACACACATGAATCCCAAAGAAATCCCTAGTAACTGGTCAGTATAATTTGATATGTTAGCATTCTTGGGAAGACTTGTATTTATCAATTTCCTACTGGAAGTACATACCAGAAAATTTGGTGACATCTGATGGAGTTAAGTAGAGCATGAATAGCAAGAGAACTATAACAAGGAATGGTATTGTAGGGATAAGAAAATATAGTCAAAGAAATAAACTACTATTCTAGAGATAAACAGTTAGTTCCACCTATGAATAAGAATGATTATATTTATAAGTACCTGTGACAAGAAAAGTCAGTGAATTGGAGTTAACAGGACGTGCCGTATGAACACTCTGATGGATGAGCAGGATCAAACATACATTCATAAATGTTAGATGAACTAGATATGAATAAGATTATATTTATAAGTACCTGTGACAAGAAAAGTCAGTGAATTGGAGTTAACAGGACGTGCTGTATGAACATGGATGAGCAGGATCAAACTTACGTTCATAAAATGTTGGATGAACTAGATATAAATCAAAACATTTACTGCTGTAGGATAGACTGGGAAAATCTGCCTACAACGCTTCGTAATGTGTTATTGAGCTCTAAAGGATGGATTTTATAATTAGTGTTTAATTGTTTAAGGTGGTATGCTGCTTATAGGGTTGAAAACATGAAGAAAGGAGATTTAGAGATATGTTTAGGGGCTGCTCTTGGACTGTGAACAGTCCCTGCGTGAATAGCAGCAATAAAGAAGACGAAAGAGAAGAGGAGAAAGAAAACAAATAAAGACCTTTTTCCTTGAACTGAAACACTCAATAAACTAGAATCATAAATAAACCATACAAAATGACAAATGTTGGATACAAAATGCACGAGTGTAATGAGTGAGAGATTAAAGTATATGTATAAAAGAAATACCAGTGCACGTTGTTCAGGTATAAAATCCTGGAAATCCACTTTCTATATCTGATCTTGTCCCTCTAAAAACAAAATGCATGGCTCTATATGTTCGGAACCTTCCCTAAATAGTTACAGGTAACTGAAATAGAAAATATAAATAGAACCTATAGATAGTCTTGAACAATAATAAATGTAAGAATCAGAAGCTAATAACTTGGTATCAAAGGTGAACTTCACATGCTTTGAGTATGAATCTGTATTCAGCAAAAGAGACGTCTAGAAAGGAAAAAAAATAAAAATCTGATGCTAGTCCAAAATCCAAAGTACCAAACAGTATACATAAGACCATAAAATAACTAAAATCTTAATTCCCACTTCCAACAATTAAACACGACAAGGATCATTCCTCAGAATCACCTGCTATTCTAAAATATTTTACTGATCATAACCTTTGATGAAAATGAAATAACGAAATATTAACGCCGGGGGGGGGGGGGCATCATGATGATGCAACTTCCTTCCTAGTTGGAGCTTGGAAACTTTCTCGAGAGCATAAACACATTATATCTCAATCTTTTCTCTGTTATCTGTAAGGCAAGATCCAAAATACTTTTGCACCAACAGCTGAAGTAATTGATACCATGCTCTGAATAAGTAGATACAATATGCACTCAACTCTCTCTCCCCATCCCCACCTCATTTACCTTTTCTTTTTCAACCCATGGATTTCCACAGATAAGCTTTATAATTAACAAGTTCATCCACCACGACAGCAAAAACCTATGATTTTACCCCGCCCAGAAGAAGATTAATAACTTGTTGGATTCAATAACTTCTTGTCTCTACTGCATCATAGGTGGCCCCTTTTCACAAAACACTAGCCAATTCCCAATGTCAATATAGTTTTAAACCACATTTCTCCACACTGCTATCTGCAACCATCATTTCTCATGCATACCAACAATCATAAAGCAGAATATAATAGAACGATTACTTTTCGTTGCCACTCATACTTCATGCATGTGCATTGTTTCTCTATTCACCTTTTCATGCAAGTTATGATACCAAAAAATACTCCAATGTATAAAAAGAGAAATTCATCCCCAATAAGATCAATACCAAGTTTGAACATCAAGGTGGGGAATTGTCCCAGTAACTGGAGATGGATTCTGATGGAGTCTTCCATTTCTTGTTATTCGTGCATCCAAAATGATATATTGGTGAACAATCCAAAATTTCTAGTCCCATAAATCAAAATTAGATGAAACTGAGGGGAATGAATATTTAAACCTCCCAAAAGAAACAAGAATACAAGATCAAATACAAGATCAATCATTACCCAAATCCCACAACCACGTTTTTTATGTACCCATTTAACAAGTTCGTCAATTGTTATTAGTACGAGAATATATGTGTGGGTATCTGGTTATAATACAAACAATATATAAATGAAAAACCAATGCTCTTTACCAACGTTGTTAAAATCAAAGGACAAGCGAAAAAACAGAGAGAGAAACTTACAGAATCTGACAGAATCAATAGCATCGTTTCGCTCTTCCCTCATTGAGTCTCCATATATTGAAGTTGAAGAAGATGATGACAGAGTAAGAAATTTTATTTTTTTACGCTTTTATTATTATTATTTTTTAAGTCTCGTTCTAACTTTTTTAGTGGAAATAATACCAATACGACATCGTTGAGTGTTTCCTTATGGAGACAACTTAGATTTAAGCAGCAGCGTGTTAGTAAATTATTCTAAGAGAAATAATAACTCAGATCATTGTAAATAGTTTAAATTGAACTACAAGTTCACCCTAACATAAATGACAACAAACACAAAAATAAATGCAGTTTGAATTTTCTTTTCTTCAGAGTTGTGTGTAGTAGGAATCTCCCAATTTAACAATCCAATCATATTACAATTTCATAAAGTTCAAACTAAGGTAGAATTCCCTACGGAAGTGTTTGTCTGTTTTCAAGAATTATAGGCCATTTTGACTTGGGCGGTTTTCCCATTCAAAACCACTGTTCAATCTCACTATCTTAATTATTGTCCCTAAACTTAAACGTGCATTAATTAGTTTAAGCTTTTTTAAATGTCTTACAATTGATCACGTAGCCTAATAAACATGCCAAAATGCACGTATCCACTTCTCTAAACAGATTTTGGCCAACCAGTTAAATACTTGTTCACGTAATATTTTCACGTATCATATCTTTATTGAACCATCTCAACTAGTTTATTTGGCCCAAACACTTCATGTTTGTAAGTTATTTTAAGGTGTCAACAAATCTATTACGATTATATCTAATCGAGATCAACAATATAATCCATACTATCACATGTTACCAAGCAAATACTATAAAAATTAACTTAATAATTTTATATTTTCATATTTTCATTATAAAAAAAGATGTAAGTTGCATTTCCCACCCTCTAAGTCCTTCTATTTTTTGGTCTCTTCATTTCGAGACATTGAATCTGAACAAAGTGTAAGACAACTTTATTATAAAGTCTGAGCTATGCATCACAAATGGGTGAGTAATATTTTTATTTTTCTGAGTTTATGAAAGAAATTATTGAACTATACAATATAAAAACAACAACCCTAAATAATGATAAAAAGAAAACAACGATGTTCACCAAATTTCAAGTTGTCCAAGTTCCAAACTTGATAATAAGTTCACTTGGGTTGGACAGCTTCCTGACCTTCACTTTACCAAACTAACAAAGATTCTTCTAATCAAGGCCCACCTTTTCTGTACTACGTTTAGGTGGGCCATTGATAGGACAAAGTGGGCTCCACATTAAGCAATTTACAATAGTATCCTACAGCCTGCAAGTGTGAATTGTTGTCTGTACGACCATTTAGGATTTTAGGAACCCAACCCAAGCCTTTGACTTGCAAGATCACATTTAATCCTCCGCAAATCCGACCCTAGATTTCACCAAATCAAACTCCATCCACACGTTTTGTTGATGATGATGACCAATTACGTATGCCTCTATTCCCAACAAGTCAGAGTTCCCAAACGTAAAGCAATGCACCGAATCAGTACCCCTTACCATACCCGGTATCCGGTACAATAACCTCTCACCCGAAATAATCATTTCCGCCCCATGAAACATCAAAGTCACACTTGGTAATCGGGTCAGACCCGCCCCGTTCAAAGGAACCCGGTAGCACAAATCCATAGTTCCTTGATAAACAAAGTCGGGTTCGTTTAAAAGTGTCAAAATTCCTTTTGTTTGGACAATGAACTCATTCTTTAAAGCGGTGTAAACTGGTCCCAGTAGAAACGTGAACTGAGTACCCGAGTCGACAGTTGTCTGACCCGCCCCGGTATGATCCGGTACGTATATTGATTTTGGTAGCTGTAGTAATTTACCCGAAACTCTAATTCCTTCGAGTTGAACCGTGTATGCGACCCGGTCGAAGTAAGGTAATGGGGTTGATATTTGAACCAGAGGAGTGTAGCTTAAAGATCCGAGCCAAGCAAAACTTGCTTCGCCGAAGAGCAAAACCCCCGACGAGTCATGGTCAGATATGCAGTACGAGAATTTCGGAAGACCCATTTGGTTCACGAAAGATAACGACCCACGATTCAAACCCATTAACCCAGTGGTTTTCGAGTCCTCTTCTGAGTTGGAGCTGAACCCGGAATCCATGCACCCGAATATTGTACCAGGTTGGGCAAAATTACCCAGAAAGAAAGTTTCAGAGGCGAGGTTTCCCTCAATGGATGAAGCGTCAGCGTAGGAGATAATGGAATGACAGAGCTTTTTCGGGTCGCAGGAAACGGGTATGGAGAAGTCTCGGGTCCGGGTCCTGCAAATTGGGGAAGAACAGGGTATTGGAGAATATGAAGAAGACAGAAGTGGGTTGAAAACGGATTTCAAACCAGGGAACTTTTTACAGTGAAGCCATGAGAGTTCACTCCCTGTGTCGAGGACCATGGTGATAGTCTGAGGAGGGGAGCCTACTGTTAGTGAAACAGTCAAGGTAACATTATGGTGGAAAGAAAGCTTGTTTGAAGGTTTTGAGGGAAGAGTCCCACGTGGGATTGTTTGGGTTTTGAGAGGCAATACAAGTGTTTGTGTTTTTGTTGCAGAGACACAAAGAAAAGCATATTGAATTTGAATGATTATCAGTAAGAAAAGGGCGAGTTGAAGAAATGGAAGAGAAGCCATGAAAAAACAGAGAGGATTTCGTGGTTTGGTTTGCCTAATTTGAGTTGGAATGGTGTTGTGGGAGGTGTTTGGGTAGTGGGTGCTAAATATCAGAGTTTATGGAGGTTTCTGTTGGAACTGTGTGCCACTCATATATAGATTGCTTATTGTGGGTGAAAAATGAAACTTATGTTGTAATTACTCTATTTTAAAATATGATATTTTTAAAGTGTTTCAGATTGAGAAATTAATGAGATTTATAATAAAAGAGAATTATTATTGTTGTGTACCTAAATAATAACAAATGGAAAAAATTATGATTTTTTTTAGGTAGATGAATGGAAATGTTGGTGGGTAGGATATTTTATATTTAGAAGAATTTTCATTGCATTTATAACTAACGGTAAGGATTATTTTTATTATTATTATTATGAAGACAACCTCTCAATAGATTGAGAATTGAAACTCTCAAAAAAAATAGAAAATTTAATGCTATCTTGACTATTAGACTAATTCAATGATAATATTATAATTTATAATCTTAATTGTAGTAAAAACATCGTGTGTGTCATATTAAAATTTTGTGTTCGACACACTTAATATGCTGTTTCTCTTGACATGCTTATGATGTACTCCCAAATGATGCTGGCTTGATTTGTTAAAAAGTATTGTTGTAAGTATATTACTTGTATATAGTTTGGTGGGTGTAGGTGTAGGTGTAGGTGTAGGTGTAGGTGTAAGGTTGTCTGTCTTGAAAGAATTATGTATGGGTTCTGTCTGGAAGGTACAACCAGAGACAAAAAGTGAATACTTTTATGAAAATCAGGGAAGAACAACCACAAAAAGCTACAGCTAACTGAGAGATAAGAAACTTCTTCTGTGTACTTTTAGACTTTCAAGTAAGTCTTTACTATTTGTTTAGGTTAGTGATGTTTAATGTATTGCTTACTTTATATGACTTACTTTAAATATTAATTTGTATTTATATTACTTTTAAAATAATTTAATTAGGTAATTGCTCTTTGTGGGGCATAGTTTACCAATAATTAATAAATCTAGCTAGAATTAATTTCAACATCAGTCAACTAAAGAATACCAGAGACTTCTAATTAATCTTTAATTTAGACTTTGATTTGATTGATTGACAATTAATCAAATTCATTAATTTTTATGTCAATATTTGAAGAAATTCTATACAATGAGATTTTTATGCACCGAATTATATTATACTTTTCATTTACGTTAGTGGTTCATAGTTTTATAAAATTGATCAATTTGGTTCATAATAATTTGTTCAATTAATAAAAAATAATCTATGAGTTCTTGAATAATTTTCAATAAATAAAAAATTAAAATACATAATAATTTATTTATTTTTCATATTAATTGCTGCAATGATATCATTGTCTTAAATTCTCACGTGTGAAAACCTAACTTGGATTGGTAGGATGGCATTACTTTTGCCAACTTCATGTAAAGTCATTGTCACAATCAACATTTAAAACACTAGTGCCCTCATGCTCATCCTTTCCAATTATTAAGCAATGGTCTTTGGACTCACTTATTCAATGCAATGTTGATGTTATTTTCTTCCTATGCCATCTATATTGATTCAAACTTGTACAGCTTTGGTGTCCAACAACATGTAAGCCTTTGAATGGTCTTGGACTCTTGGTCATCCCTATAGTGTCAAGACTATTTCAAATAATCAACACAACTATCAAATATGTGTCAAGACTGATCAATTTTCTCTTGTTCGAACAAAATTTTGGTTTTAAAACTCTGTTAAATTTAAAATTTAGCATACCCAAAAGCTCACGAGTTATCACTCTCTATTTTAATTAAAAAAAAAAAACTTGTTTAATTTAATCAAAGAGAAAAAATAAAGCAATCGACTACATAAAATGATTTTGTTTTCTTAAAATATAATAAATAAACTTGTTGCATAAACAAGTGGATATATTTTAGATTTGAGAAGTCAAGCATGTATAAGAAAACAAAAGAATTGGGTGTGCTTTCTCAATCAAAGTCACTAAAGAAGGTAAATTGCATCCAATCATGATGTGAGCTGGATTCTTAGCATATATAATTAGAAAATTAATTCAAAGTTTTCTTAGAAAAAAGCAGAAAGATTGCTTTTTTTTTTTTTTTTGGCTTCTACTCATATATATCAAATATACACTAAGAAGGCACACAAATTGGTTACGCAGTGGATTTAAAGTTATTATTCTCTTTTCAAGACCACCTAGTTAAGAATATGCAACTTTTAAATTGATATATGGTTTCATGCCATATAATAACATTAACTATCTAATTATGTATTGTCCAGGAATCTAAAAAGATTGATGTTGCTTTTTCTTTTTTCTTTTTAATCTTCACCAAACTTGCATAAAAACATACAAGACTTAGTGAAATAGTATCCGAGTTCATTTTTTAATTTTAGATTAAACTTAAAGAAGGTTTTTTTTTATTTATCTATTTTTAGAAAAAACACTTGTTACAAAGACGTTCAAGTTCGGCTCTTTTAATTAAAAAACGAATTTGAACTCTATTTATTACACTCTTATCTAAACTTATTTATTGTTGTCATAATCTCATGTTCAAACTTGAATAAAAAATAAAAGTACTTGCATTTCATTCTTTAGAGGACCATTAATCTTCATTCAACTATATATAATTTTTGAAAATTAACCACAGTACAACATAATTATTGTCTTTTCCCCGACCAACTAATTAATTACAAATGAAATTTAACTAGTCTAATTAACAGTTGTGCTATATATTCTCAATATCGAAATCTTTTAAAAAATACAGGAAAATATTGACTGTAAATTTGTGCTACAACTAGTGTATGAATAAAACATTCTTCTAAATTTGCGCCTGTGGGGCCGTCGTGGCAGCGCCGCGGCCCAAGCGACAGCCACAAGATTCAAGGCCGCTGCGGTGGTCCAGCTTTTTTTTTTTCTCATTTTGCCCTTGCCCATTCTTCTAAATTTTAACACTGTCCCAACCTTATTTACCAACTCTACCCTCCTTTTCCCCTGTTTTCCACCGTGTCTCACCCTCGAAATTTTATAAAAATTGACCTTTGGCTTCTTAACGATCAGAAAATTTTGAATTTTATTTTTCAACGGTAATAAACGGTTATAATTTAATTTTTTTTATTCCTGACCTTATAATTACCCAAATTCATTCTCCAATTTTCACACTATTCTCAAATTCTATCAATATTCTTCTAAATTTTCTTTCTCTCAACTTTTAAGTTTTTGATTTTATTCTACAAAATGGATAACAATGGTAGACTGGTATGGAGTTCGCAAGAGGTCAATGTTTTCGTTGATTGCTGTATCGAGAAAAAGGAAAAACAGGAACAATCGTCGATATTAAAAGCTGTCGATTGAGTAAGTATTGGTGTCTGATTCACTCAGATTATTTAGTATACATTAGAATACAATCAATGTAAAAATAAGTGGGATCAACTGTGGAAAGATTAGAACCTATATAAAAAATTAGGGAAGTAGAACGGTATTAGATGGGATCCGGTAAAAAAAGATGTGGATGGGGACAGACGAGTAATGGGAACAATAAGTGAAGGTAAATTTATTGAATATATTTCCAATTTGTGTTGAAAAAAATTAAATTTGATATATCTAATTTCTTTTCGAATACATCAAAATGACAAGGAAATGTTTAAATTTAAGAAGAGTTTTGAGTTGGCTGAGGAGCTGAACTTTCTTATCACTGGTATTTATGCTTTAGGATCATAAGCATATACTCCTTTTTTTGGAGTTTTGCCAACAACTGATGATGATGATTATGAAGCTAGGACACACTTATTCCACCCACATATGAAGATACTGTTCTACTACTAGAAATGAAAACAAAAAATTTCCTGAATTTGGAGATTTCAATATGTATGCCCAATTCTTGGGTGAAAGACAACTTCCCATACCAGTCACGTAGCAGTGTCCATCACATACACAGTCTACAGCTGGCGCTAACATCCCATAAATGAGAAAGAGGAAAATCAAAAAAGGATCCATCGTGGATGATCACATTAATCTACTGTTGAATTTGACTAAGCAGAGAATAACTCAATCTCAACTCTTATCTTATTCGAGCCAAAACTCTGCTGTTGAGTGCCTCAATTCCCACCATTGGAGATGTCTTATAAACATAGAAAATTCACCCAGATTCAATTCTGAACACCAAAAATTATCTCCACGAGCCCTCCTCAAATAATTCAACCTTTGTGATCACCAACAAACTCAGATTGAGCTTACAAAAAATTCACCACTTCAAACCAACCGAATAATTCATAGTTCTAAGATTGAGCTTTTTGAAGTCTTTGACACCAACAAACTCATAGATCAAATAAGATATTATTTATTTTTTATTTAAAAAATTAATTAAAACATAAATTATATCTAATTCACTGATAAATATTACTACAAATATTATTTTGTATACTTTTCTTGTCATTATTTTACAGGTTTGAAATCCAGGTTTATTTCTAACCTCATAATTCGTTGGACTACTAGTTTATTTACCTAATTGAAAATTTCACCTTTTTCCTTTTCTTTTTTTCTATGTTCACAATTGTTTAACCTATTGGTTGTTTTTACATTTTGCAAATGCTACTTTCTCATAAACAAAGAGTTTCTCAAATACTATTTTTTAAGAGCATGAGAGAGAATCCACAATATGAAAATTGGATCTTAACTTAAAAAGAGCTTTAGTTAGAAAGAAAAAGAAACAATGTTTTCATTTCTTAAAAGTATTTAATTCAAAAACAAATTTAATTTTTAAAGAAATTTTTTTCGGAGTTTGTCTTTCTTTGTCAGGATTTTCTGAATCCCTTTAACTGCATTACATTAATGGCCATCCCTTGTTTCGGCTTGAGGTATCTTTATTTTATTTGCTATTTTCTACAAATTTGGGCTTTTGCTTCCTTGGACCAAACAATGTGCTCTTCAAAAACCAGTTTTCAGCCATATGCGCCTTCCCTATTTGGTCCTGCTTTTATTATATTGTTGCTCTCCTTTTTCCTCCTCGAGTGGGAGAAAATATGTGTTTGCAGTGGAGGAGAAATGCATGAGCATGATCAATGATTAGATGTGTTACAGCCAGGTAGGAGAGCTAATATTTGCATCTAGTAATTTGCTTCAAACGAGCTCTCTCGCATAAGATGTGAAACTCTCACGTGAATTACTCACTCTATAATAGCAATTTACTGAGAGATCTCACCAGACTAAACAAAAGGATGAATGCTTTTAATGCAAGTCTAACTTCTCAATTTCACTGTTTTCTTATAGATATATATTCTGATATCTTGCCTTATAAAAAGGCAGGAATCCAAGACTGTGGTATAAACGGCACAAAGAGAGATAGGGACAGAAAGGTTGAAGATTCTTTTTAGTATTCTCTACAGTTGAAAAAGAAACCAAGGTCGTCCCCTTCAAAAGTCTCAGTATTTGGCATATTTGTGTCCATTTTTTTCTTCTAAAACTGTTGCCTCACCCCAGTCATTCTTCAACTTAACATACAGGTAAAAGAATGGGAAGTACAGGATTCACGTGCAATTATTTCCTTCCTCAATATCATATGTTGTCTATTACTCTCTCTCCAAGTCTGCAATTTTTGTTCCTGGTATAACGCCAACTGTGTGAACAAACCAACCAAACAAAAACTACTTTTTTTCGTTTCAAAAACCCAGGTCATATCGCTCAACATATTTTCCAAAACAAGAATCAGATTCCCACAAGAAGAACTGAGACAATTAGAGCATCATCTTCCAATTCCAACTCCCAGATTCAGAGGCTCAGAATGTTTATATTGCTTTCAAGAAATCTACAATATCATAAGAGAGCCGACTGCATTTAGCTCAATGATAAACAAATCGAAAACACGGATAGAGTTATGTTCAGCAACATAATTTAGTGCAAAAGAAGTAATTGCTCAACTTGCAGAGTTAAAGTTATAGATTTTCATTGGAGAAAAAAAAAATTGACAAATAATGACGGTAATATGAAAGATGAAGCTAACTAAAAATTACAAGTAATGAGAAATAAAAGTCATAAAAAGTGCAGGTGCTTCAGTTCATTACTCCTTCTTGCCCCCAAAACCCACCAATACTTCATAATTCCTCTTGCTGTTGCTTGTACTATTGCTCAAATAGATAGTAAGTTACTCTTATTAATTTCCCCATTCACATGAAACCAAAGCCTCATTGAATTCATTGCATCCAATTGATAATTGAGGGAATTCATTGCATTAGCATCCCATTTCCCAATCTCACTATTTACATTGACTAACAGCCATGCCTTCACAATACAATATTCCCATGCCCCATGTAGGGGAACACAGAAGCAAATTTCAGTCTCCTAACAATCCCCTCATAACTTACGCAATTCTGAATCCACTATTAACTTCCATAGACCAAGTCCTGCGCCTCCTTGAAGAGGAATTAGAATTAGAATTAGAGTGAGATATAATCCTTCTTGTTGATCGAGATTCTGAGCTAGAATTAGAGGAGGGGGGAGTAGGAGAACGAACACCTCCTGCAAAGCAAGCAAACAAATTTCGAATCACTCTGCCCAATCCACCACTCTCCCTTCCTGTATTTCCTCTTGACGACCAAGAAATCCTCCTGGGTTCACCACCATTGTTAAATCCACCATCCATCTCTGTGTAAACAACGGGAAGCTCACGTTCAGCACCTCTTCTACCCCCAGAAAATCTGCCAACCGCAAACCCACCACCTGGAAGTCTCCAAATTGTCAATCCTACATTGTCTTCCTCATTCCATGTCACGGGTTGACCATTTTCTGACCTTTCAGATTCAGATGGGCTCTGAGTATCAACTGGCAATTCGTGACGACAAACAGGGCAAGAATTACGAATGGAAAGCCATGGAAGAATGCAATCCTGATGGTATATGTGCTTACAAGGCATTTCTCGAGCTGCAATCCCCATTTCGAATGGTTCTTTGCATACAGCACAGTGCGATTCTGTAGCCAGATGACTCTCATCAATGCCAATGGTGGGCATTGATTCAATTGCAGATTTTGATGCCGGAGGGTGCTCCAATCGCCCAATACCATTGATTTCAATCTGGGAAAGCTGTTCCAAAAGCCTATCGAAACCAGATCCCAATAGAAACTCCGACATGCTAGAAGGCACAGGTCTAAGCCCAGAACCACCACCATCATCATAGTACAGCTCAAATCCACGGCCCTCTCCGCCCTCTCCACGACCCCCATCAGCCGACCCACGAAGCACAATGACTGGATTGAAAGGTGACCGGTCCCCACCGATCCTGCGAGTCCTCCGTAGAGCTGCCCTCGAATTATGATCGGAATTGGGACGACGTCCAATCATGTTCATCGCATCCGCCGGAAACCTATCAACATGTATGGACTGTGGTGGGTTTCCAATCTCTTCGACGAATCCGCCATCGCAGTCAGGACAAACAACCGAGTCATTTCTTCCAACCCTGACAAACCGACTGCACCTGTAACACCAATACGAAGAAGACATCTAGATCCAAGAGAATCCCTTTGCAAAATTCAACAACTTTCCTTCAAAAAAACCCAGAATTGAATTTCCAAATGGATTTAGATAGAAACGCAAAAAAAACAAACTGGGGAAATTTAAAATTTTAAAAATTGAAACTTTCCTACGAAATCCAGGAAAATCCAATCGAAACCTAAGAAATTCTAGATCAAACTCTCCATGAAAACTCAGAGAGGAGGGGAAGAGAGAGAGAGAGAGGACGTTTGGACTTCGGGTACAGAGGAGAGAAATGCAGGCCAAGAGAGATAAATCTTTCGCGTAAAGAGATAATAACGGCAAAACCGCGTCGTTTGTTAGCGTGTTACCAAAGCCTTTACTCATTCAACAGGTTTTGGAATATTATTGGATACAAACAAACGACGTCTTCTAAACCAAAAACGACAACATATAAAACGGTCGGGGACTTTTGGTTGCGGAACGAAAGTTGTAACGGAGCCGCCGAATGAGCCGAGAAGTAGTGTGCAGTCGGTTGTGAAACCAAGCGGCGAGTTTATCGGCTTCAGCGTTCAGCGCGGTGCATGCGTTTAAGGTGATTGAATTACATCATCTGCTGACGTGGGAAAATTTTATTCGTTTAACTAGTATTCTGTTTGAAAATTTGAATTTAATTTTTATTTATGAATGGGAATATAATCCCGCTCTTGTAGGCTTGATCATCTCTAAATAGAAAAATGTTGAAATGAAGATTATCATATTGCTTTTTATTAATTATTATTATTTTTTTTAAAATTATCAATTGAAATAATGGATATTTTATTTTTTATTTATATATTAAAAAACAAAAAATTGAGAAAAGCATATCTTATCTGTACCAAAAGATGCATACTATTTGAATATTCAATTTAAGAATTAAAAGAAATGAACCGTCCTATCAATTGATCATTCTTTTGACAATAGTAGATTCAAGATGAAACCCCCACTGGTTAAAGCTTAAAGCTTGACTGGCTAATTTTTTCACATTGTAATTAATTATTCCTTTTATAGAGCAATTGGTTTGAATGTGATATATATATTTTTATATATATTTTCACGAAATGACATGCTCCAATCTTTATTTTTGATAGGTGTACAGATTTTATTTTGTCTGTGCACTTAGAAAAAAAATAATATTATCTAAGAATTTAACATCATTATCAAAGTGGATATTTATATATATTTTTTATCTATTAATACACTCACTTTTTGGTTTTTATCATTTGAGTTAATCAACCCAGAACATGTGAATATAGTTATTAAAAAATGATGATATTATAATATTTTTACACATTTTTTCTTTTTATAAGTCTACTATTTTTTTAAATATTTAATTAGTTATTCTACTAACTAAATGTTTAATATTAAATATTATAATTAAATGTTTAATATTAAAAAATATTAACAAACATGAAATTTTATTTTAGTTATTTATTTATTTTTATTATTACATATTATGAGATAAAACTTATACTTCTTGCAGAAAACATATTTTTTATATATTCATAAAATTTTATTTCATTATGGATAACCTCAGAAAAATATAAGAAAGTAAATAAAAAAATTAGGAAAAAAAATTACCATGCCATTAATGTTATATAATATGTATTTTTATTTTTGTAAAATACTCAAGTTAAGATTAAAAAAAAAGACGCAGTTTGATGTTAATCAATAATAAACTTAAAGAAATAAATAGAAAATAGTGAAAAATAAAAAATACTATGATGTGTAAAAAAATTGACATATCATTATGTTCTGGTGACTATACTCACTAATTTTTATGGAGCACCTTAAACAATAATAAAAAAAAAAGTCACATACTCAAGAATTATAAATTTTGAGATATACCCATAAAAATTGAAGATGATATATATATATATATATTTTTTAGTTGAAAATTTCAGTTACAATTTTAAAAATTGAGCCAAACAACAAAAATGAAATTGAATAGTTCAAATCACAATCCCAATTCTAAAATTTACGGTTACAATAAAATTGAATTAAATAGTTCAATTCATAATTTTTAATTTCTATTCGAATTCTGTGTATCAATACAAATTAAGATATGACAACATCATCTAACAAAGTATGTATTCACAAATTTTTATTTACTTTTCTACCATGCTTCATGCATATTAACGCCCCGTTGGTAATGCGTAGAGAGGTTTTAAAAAGAATGAAGGCATCAGTGCATTTGCTTCTTAAATGCTGCCTGCCTTTTAATTTTTCTTTTTTACAAATATACCTCTAAAAACTACTTCTTCTTCTTCTTTTTTTTCTTATAAACAAATAAGTTGAATGAATGTTATTTTTAAAAATTTACATAATAAACGACAAAAATATATAATTATCAAATAATAATTATAAAGCATGATTATTAAAGTCATTAAGAAAAATAAAATAAAAAATTGGCATTTGCAACTAAAAGCTACTCTAAACTGGGCAACTAGCTAGAGCGAGACTCCTTTGGTCTTGGCCGGCAGTATTAATTTTGTTGCTTTTCTTCTCTCTCAGACTCAGTCTTGAGTGACCTTTCCTGTCTACTTCACGAGTTAAAAAAGCGGATCTCTCAATTCTTTAAGCTATTGCTTTAACTTATGCGTGAGATGATATAGTGAAAGAAAGCTTTCTATATTATCTATTATTCTTTTTCTTTTTTCTGAAATGTTTGCATTTTTTTTTTTATTAATAGCTTTGTCTTTAAAGTTTATTTTGTAAATACATACATTTTTTTAGTTATTATATAAGGTATAAATATATTATAGCAAATAATATTACAGCAGGGGTTTGATTATAGATAACTTTGGAAGTTTCATTACTAACTTCATGAGAAGCATTGGTCTTGGTAATAGTGTGAAAGCAGAGTTATAGAATTTCAGTGATAGCCTCAATTTGATTATAGAAAAAGTTTTTAAAATGTATATTGATTGATGTCAAATTTATTATTAACTATATTAATTATGAAAAATTAAATTCTCATCTTTTTAGATTGTTGATTTCTATTCAAAGAATTTTCTCTAGCCAATAGCTTCTAATGGAAAAATCAAGTTATTAATTTATTAGTTAAGAAAACATATACAATAATCATGAACTTTAGTCGATCAAATCAAAATTTGAATCTTTTAATTTAACTAAAAAAAAGAGGTCATCTCACTTGAATCCTTAAGAATTAAGATTCTAGTAGGATTACTATGCTAGACAAACCCTTGTTGACCAAGAAAAGTTCTTCTATGCAAATAACATATTTATTTATTATATATAAAAAGGTAGGATCATAACCCTGATTGAAACATAAAGTCATGACTTGGTCTACAAGTAGGGCACTATATAATATACACGTGAGCAATGAGGTAATAATACAATCCTGGTATATCTTTTTCGACACATAATTAAACAGTTAATCAGGCCAATTAACAAGGTCTTCGTTTTACCAAGCAATAAAAATTAAAGAGAAAAGTACACATAAAACAAAGTTTTACGTGATTTTGCTTATTCTTAAATATATTTATATATTTTATTTTATCTAAAAATATTTTTTATATTTTGGATAAAACTATCTTTAGACAGATTATGTTATATTTAATCAATAAAATACCCATATACCGTGTACTTGAATAAACCATTATCACAACTTGTATTTTCTTCTACTCAAATTCTGAAATCTCTAATTTCTTTCTCATTACATCAAATTTCTAAATCTCAAAGTCAACATTTATAATATTGGTTTTTGATAGATTATGGTAAGATATTGGCTCTTTCTAATAATATTACTCAAATTATTTTGATTTGAATGATCACACCTGCCACGCTCACATGGAATGTCCATTTCTGTAATAAGTGGTGCTACATGCTACTGATAATGACACTGTTCTCACCTTCAAAATTTCAAATCTAACTATTGTGATATTTTACAAGAAAGTGGCACGGAAGAAGGATTCTCTTTCTACATTATTACCATCCTGAATTGTGTTGCATATTTAAGTAGTTGACTGCTACTAATTGGTAAAATTTTTATGATCATGGTGTATCCATGTATGTTTTAATTTTACAGCAAGAGGCTGGACACAACAGTAGCAGTGGCAGAGAAAGGGGCAGGGCTAGAGATAGAGGTCATGACCGAGGTATTAGGACAATAGATATGGAGTTGGCCACAGAATGTGAGAAATTTGAAGATGATTCGGACATGTTGAGGCATAATGGCAAGCTTAGTCAGAGCCTTAAAAGACTGGATAACGGAGCAGAATCTAAAATGAAGGAATTTGAGATTTTAGGGAAGAAATTAGAGATTTTTGGGTAGAAGAAACACAAGTAGAGGCAACAATCTACTCACGTGCTGAGTATTTTATTAGTTAAATGTAATAGAATCTGTCAAAAGACAGTTTTATCCAAAGCACAGAGGTGGTTTAGAAATAAACTAAATTACAGGGGCTTATGTATACTTTACTCAAAATTAAAAGTAATGACTTCTTAATTCAACTTATTAAGACAAATATATTTTGAATTCACATATGTTATAGATGTGTGAATATTTTTCCTATATTTATAGTTCAGGATACAAACAGATTTATTTGATCATCTCCATGTATAGACAGACATGTTGCTGTATTGGCAACGTTTGTGCTAGCTCCATATGTTCTCTGCCACACTTTGAAGTTGGGCTACCATGAATGAATTATATTTTTTCAATGCATAATCCTAACACATTGCAAATTTGTATTTTATGTAAGGGTGGAATTCGAATCTTATTATTTGAATACAAACTCAAGTCCAAATTAAAAAATTTAAATTCGATTGAAAATTGAATTTGAATTTGAATTTAAATTCAAATCCGAATAATATATTATACAATTCGTTATTCGAATTAGAAATATGATTCGAACTAATATTTGAAATAATACAATTTTTTTATTATAAAATTTAGATAAAATTCTATTTTTATTTTTACTAAAATAACCTAAAAAATTTAAATATTTTAAAATTTTATTTGAATATTAATATAGATTTGAATTCGAATTCAAATTCAAGGACAGGATTTTCTAAGTAATGTACTATTCGAAAGTATACTCAATTCAAATTCTAGCCTGCTTTTATGGACTAATCCTGTAGCAAGATATTTTGATGCGATGGAACTTATTACAAGACCTAATGCTAGAGAAGGAGTAAGTCCGTTTAAAAACCGATGAAGCTTTTCCAAACCAAAAATAGAAGGAAAGAAAAAAGAGAATTTCAAGAGAAAGAAGCCAAAACTTATGAATCAAATGTCAATTTCATGACAGTCGTCAACTGCCAAAGTTCACTGGGCGTAGTCTTCAAATTTTGGGATCAAATTTTAGTTATTTAAATATAAGACTCGTGTGTGATGAATTGAGATTGCGCAAATAATTGTTTGAGAATGCGTCTCTTATACATATAATTGATGTAAATATAATTTATATATAAAAAAAGAATCACCAAAAAAAAAATGCAAAGTAAAGAATTAATTAGCTAGTAGCCCATAATCAGTCCACCAAATTGTTTTAGAGAATTAATCAGCCTCGTTAATCTGTGTATACACACACATAAATATATACATATACTATGTATTATTATGTTTTAAATATTATCAATGATATTTTATTTGTCTTTAATTTTTGTATATTCTTTTCCGGATTAGCGTGTGGACTATCACCACTTTTCATTCCTTTTTAATTTATGTATTTTCCTTTCTCGAATTAGCGTGCAGACTACTACCACTTCTCCTCCCTTTCAATTTTTGTCTTTAACTTATGTAGTGCAGAGCATAATCCCCTTAGTAGTCCTGCTACTTCTTACTATACTACCTCTTGATCTTCCTTCACTTTTAGGGCCTCACTGATCCTCTATTGGTATTATATATATTTATGTATATATATATAGATGAAAAAGTCGAAGACGGAGGATTTGTAGCTTCATCATCATTGTCATCCATGGTATATGATGCCCTAAGAATCCTAGAAGTGTTTTTTAAACTTTAAAGATACATATATATTGTAGTCATATATAGTGCTAAGTGATATTTTTTTGGTAAGTTAAATTTGTTATTTTAAGTTTTTTTAGTTATATTTAAAAGAAAAAAAAATGAGTTAGTATGTGAGTGAAAGTTGATAGTTATTAAGAGATAAATAATAAAGGAGTTATAGTTTTTATATGAGTGGATGTTATTAGGAGAGAAAAATTAATTAATTAATTTATTGTAAATTAGATTAATTATTTTATATTATTTTAAAGTATGAGACATATGAGTCTTCTGGCTTTTAGAATAGTATAGATATAGATAGATACTAAATAAAATTATTATCTTTGTCCTTTAAAAATAATTAGTCTCCTGCACACATACGTTTCTGTATATATTTTATCTTATTTTTATTGTTTTTAATTAATTCAATTTGATAAAAAAAGTATTTATATATTAAAAGAGTGGGAAAGAGTAGGAAAGTGAGAAAGTTAAGAGATTATTATTTAATAATTATCAAGTGATAGGATAAATTTTATTAATTAAATTTATTTTTTAAAACAAATGTATATTATATATTAGGAGATTATAAGCGGTCTCTTATTTTTATAATAATATAGATATCTAAATAACTAAGCATGAAGATCTAAGCCAACTAGCATTGTTTACTTAGACCAAGTTTGATAATATTTTTTTAAGAGAATTCTATGATTTTTTTTAAAGTTACTGCATGTAAAAATTGTTTAGTTAATATTTTTATTTTTTATGAGTACTTATTCTACGGTTTTAAAAAAAATCAATAATGCTTTTACAAACACCACATAGATTTTTTTAGTTTAATTAACTTTTTAGTAATTGTTTTTACACTGCTAAAAGTGATAATAACTTTTCAAAAGTCACAATATTATTAAACTCATTAATAAGACAATAATAAAGCACAACGACTTAGTTTTTATTCCCTATTCTCTGACAATAATATAAGCACATAGACATAGATTTATTCCCTATTCTCTCCTCCTACAATTATCGAGATTGTTCACCCTCCTACTTATACTAAAAAAAAAAAAAAAGTAATAAAGATCTAATCCCTATAGAGTTTTATTTGAAAATCTCCTCAGAAATGACAGAAGGCAATTCACAAATTTTAAAGTAGACATTAATTTGTGGGGATGGAGCCATACTAAACATCAATGTAAGCACATTGGAGACAACTTATGCTTCCAATTGTCATATTAGAAATAACCCAAATTCATTAACAACAAGAACTTGAATTCCAAACTTTCAATTAATAGCCAGAAGAAAAAGGAAAAAACTTGCATAACGAAAGGAAGAAGGCAAGCACTAACACACATTCCCTACAGCTTTTTCATTACCCCCTTCCATCAATTTGGAGGGCAAAATGTAATAACATACCTAGGAGCCCTGCATGTCTTAAGTCCTCTTGAATCATCATAAGCATAGTTATAAGCCCTTGCACAAATGGACTTAAAAAGATGAGCAAACACTGTTGGCTTACAGCTTGTTGGGTTAGCAAAATCCCCAGTACAACAATATCTATCTGATCTTGCAGCCAAACAAGCACTCTTGCATCCCACCACACTCGCCTGCCTCTTCACAACCAAATTTGATGGGCAACAAACATTCAAATCAGCCTCACAAGCTGCAACCCCACAACCTACACCACCACCCACCGGTTTCATCGACACCGGAAGATTAAATCCATCAACTAAACTCACATCATAGTAATGTAAAGCTGATTTAGAGGTTCCAAGAGTCATTTCTACAACTGTGGTTGGTGGGACTCCTCCAATTCCCCTGCATTGCAAAAAACCGTCACAATCCCCTGTTTGACATGAGCCTTTACCGGTTTGTTCGTCAAAGCAGCAGCCTTGTCTGCCCCAAATTCTACCTGACCATCTCTCAGGAACTTCCATGACTACTTGTTCACCACTATAGAGATGAAAGCCACCATCTTTTGGAGTTGGGTGGCCCGCAGTGCCAAGAATTCCAGGCCATATGCTCTGCTTGCAGTTGTTTACTATTATCAGTTGAACCCCATCTAAAACCAAAATCAAGAGCCAAATGTGAGTCCCAAAATTACTACCATAAAGGAAAATGTAAAGCTCAAAGATTAGATGTTAGAAAATAAAAAAAAGTGAGTGTGTGTTGAGAGAGATAACCTGTAGAGGAGATGGAGATGAGAATGCAGAGGAAGAAAAAGACATTGGAAGTCGTTGGCATTTTCCTTTTTCCTAATTGGACTTGGAAACCGACTGTTTTGTGGCTGTGTTATAACTTATATGTTAGTGTTCCTTGTTTAACTCCACCTTGCAAGGATTTTAAAATTCAAGACCACTGCATGTGTAAAAACGGTTTACAGAAGAAGACTTGAGCTCAGGAAACAGTTACTTCTTTTTCTTACACACGTTTACTGGCTTTGTCCTTATTGGTGAACAAAAAATGTCCATGCTAATTGTTTTTTCCGATAGGGGATTAGGGTAAGCGAATGTGCTAAGCCCGTGTACTAATCAACAGCTTGCGGTGCTAATGTTCATGCTAATTGCCAATCATAAACTGGGCTATGGAAATAATGCACAAGATTGTACTGTTGTGTTTTGAAACTCTTTGACAAAAGAGGTGAAGGAAGAAATAGGAATATCTTATTAATTAGTAAAATTCTCTTCATGAAGAGAATGAAGACTACAGACTGGATTCAAGACAAATCATGAAATTCCAAATTAAAATTTTTGTTGATAATTTTTTTTTCAATGTAGGATATGGGTGTATTATTGCCATTATTCTAAGGAAAAAAGAAAAGTAATTTGAAGAAAACAATCATGTTTCTCACTTCACTAGAACTTGACTGTCATGTCTTTTTAGTAAAAGATTCTCTGCTTTCGGTCGTAAGGACCCTACTGTAATAGAAAATTATGGTTTGGACAGTGGTATTGTCTTCATAAAGGTTCTCTTAAGATATTGATTAGGAGAGTATATCCTATTATGGTTTTCAATGATACAAGCTGTAAGAAACTATAATTTCTCAAACTCAGAATTCCTTTGATAAGGTTCAACAAAAGTGTTTTACTGTTCACATAATATCAGTTTATGCTTACTGAGGAATGTCTCTTTCTGCCTCTCCATCTCTCAATTTAATACATATTATATTAGATATGGATGTTGAGATTCACTTACAGTTCTAAATAAGATCTGGAAGGTGAATCAGATATTAGCATTCCTGTACCGGCTACTGCAGTGGAAGGCAATTACCTTACATGATGCCTCATCGTTTTCTCGAGATTGGGAAAAAAATGGAACTTCAATCCTATGATATAACAAAATTAGCAGATACAATTCTTGAATAAATTGTTCTCAAGTTTCTTCTGAATTACACTACAAGGCTGCAAAAAGTTACTGACTAGGACACCATATCTCTATCACGAGATTTGCTTCCTCTTGAATGCATTTTGGTAAACTTATTAATCAATATAAGATGATTCAGCAACTAATGTTACCTGTTTTGATACAGGTATCAAATGCAGATGCAAAATTCCACATAAAAGGTGCAAGTAATGGTCACAGTGAGTGAGTTTGATTATATTTTCTCCACTTATATCCAGCATGAAGACAGTCGAATTCCGGTGATTTTTCAGGATGGTACGAATTTGTCATGCCAGGGATAGAGTGAGAGACCTGTGATTCACTTTAACACCAATGGTTCACAACCAAAAACTTCATCTCCTTCCTACCTGACTTAGAAAGAGAAGTATGGAAAAATAGAATAACATAGTAATAGATGGAAGAGTGAGAAAAGATTAATCTTTTCCTGTTAATGTCAAGTTAATCTGCACGGGTTACTGAAATGGACGGTCTTGAAGTAGTCTTAAAGTAGTCTTTGTGGTCAATGTGTATCAACGGTGTCCGGGCAACTAGGCGACCTCGTGTCCTGCAAAATAAAGGACGGGAGCCAAGTCATGGGTGAACTCCCTAAATCCTCCAACGAGTAAGTCAGAAAGGGAAGAGCTAAATAAATGGTATGAGGGGAGATAACTTAGACTTTTCACCTGGCTTTTTCTTACCCTTCTCTAAGGAACATAATATGTATATATAGAGTAGAAGAGCACCAGCACAGGCTACCTGAACTGTTCAAGCTACCAAGTAGAAGGGTAACCGCCACGTGGCATATTCTCAATGGATGTCATTATACTATATTAACACTAGTCCCCCGAAAAAAGAGCCCGATCAAACAACGCGGAACGACCATTAAGGTCGCCCACAAGGACCGAACTTCATCTGGTACGACAGCAAGAAACGAGGGCGATCAAGTTATTGGCTGCAAAATATAAACCCGAGACGAGGCACACGCGAGTCTGGGTCAAACTTTCCATAGCTATTGGTTGTCTCATGACTCTTCAAATTCCGGTTCGGGCTTTACACTATTGTTGGATGAAATTGTGGGTGAGCATTGAGATAGTGCCACGTGTCCCATGTGATGTGGGCCCAGAGTGCGAGGGGAATCTTCGAGGCCTATTTAAGGCCCCCCAACCCCATCTTTTTGTGCCCTACTTTGAGATTTCTGTTGCGAAGCTCTGCCAATTTGCGTTCAGCCAGCTCAACTACTCGGGAGATAAAACTCTTTACACGCCTTCCTTCGCCACTAGGTACGAGCTTTTAAACTTCAAAACTTTTCAAGTGTTGTTCAGTTAATATGTCTAGTGAGGGAGGTTCTTTATCAGTCCCACCCTTCGAGCTGTCGGATGACCACCCAGCAGATGGCACCATAGTGCTTGTGGGCGAGAAGCCTACTTACCGACCAGGGAAGTGAAAGGTTCTTCTGCCTTCCCTTGCTTACCATCCATCCACTTCCTCAGGCTCAGATAACACCGAGTCTGGGAGCTTTGAGGTTGAAGACAAGGCCACTGTTCTGTCTCGCTTCTCGCCCGAAGGGGACGAGGATAAAGAATCTAATGATGACGTGACAATCTTCTAGCCTCAAACTAACATCGTCGCTGTGAACGCCATAGAGAACGTCATAAGTGACCATAAGTTGGAAATCACGAGCAGGCAGTATTTTGAACCTGTCGGGGCCAAAGTATACAAGGTCGGGCCTTATGGAGATCGCCCTCATCACTCTCGCCCGAACACCTTCTGCTTTATGAAAACTACTTGAAAGCCGGGGTTCGCTATCCTTTCCACCCTTTTATCATCAAAGTTCTGAACGCCTTAGGTATCTGTCTAGCTCAGGTCGTTCCCAACAGATGTCTATTTCTGATCACCTTCATAAGCGTCTGTCACACTTTGCAGATTCGCCCGTCCTTGACAGTGTTTAGGCACCTTCATCAAATTAAGAATACATCGGGGGTAGATATATTTTTCTGCCAACTTTGACCTATACCAAGGACATCCTGACAACAATAAAGAGTGAAAACCCCAGTATTTCTTCGTTCAGGCTCCTCGCCCTACAGGTTTGCTACACAAATAGGGGGTTTTGCGAACCTGGAAGCCTAAAAAACCTCCGAGGATGAATCGAGTACAATACAAAAAGTACTCTAAAATCTTCGTGTATAAGAAGTTTCAACGGGGTGAGCTTTTTAACACGATAGATTTTACTTCTGGCGCGATGCTGGCAAGGATGGGTTTATCAGAACTGGATTTTGGTTCGCACCGCACAATATTTTACTTTTATTGTTGAATGATATTTAGAATTCACTGTTACTGAACCTTTGATTTCTTGCTTTGCAGATATGGGTCTGACGCCTGAACAGGAGGTCGTTGAAGTGAGGGCAGCAACAAGGCGACGTCTTAAGGCTTTAAGAGAGAAGGCATAAAAGACGTGGACCTCAAAGGGAAATAAGCCAACGAAAGAAGGTGGGAGACCTCCCAAAAGGTCAAAACCTAGCTCGGCCTCCCAAAAAGACCCAGTCGAAATATCATCCATCCCCTAGGCTCAGGAGGAGTCCCTGATGACAGAGACAACAAGGGGTGTATTGCCCTTGAGTACGATCCCAATGGATGATCGCGAGAGGACGCCACCTCATCCCAAATCAGGTCATTCGCAAAAGAGGGCAAGGGTGGAGCCCTCATTGAGGGAGTAAACCAGGACCAGACGGCTTTTCAATAGCCAAGGTTCCGGCATATGTTTTCCTGGGCGTCTCGGAGGATGCCTACATCAGCGACATCCCTAGTGTAGCCTTCGCTATAGCAAGGAGGACCACACTGCCCGTGGACGCAGCTCTGATGGATGATCTTCAATTGGAGAGCGCCTTTATTACTAGGCTGTTGGCTGGCGTGCAGGTATGGACGACCTTTTATAACTTGAAATTTATCATGTTTGTGGCATGTTTATGTAATGTTATTGATGCGATATTGTTGGTTACAGTCCCTCCAGTACCAGGTGTCCTTGTATACCAAATTAAAGAAAGCCTAGGAGGACGCCGAATACTCCATGGACAAACTGCTCGGTACCATTCAGCAAAACGAAAATTTAAAGGCTCTGTTAATCCAAGCTGAAAAGGCTGAGGCCGAAGGGCGAGCTGTTTCTGAGCAATTTGAGTCACTGAAAGTCGAAGTCCAACATTTGGGGACTGAGGTGGAAGGATGGCTCAACCAGTGTCGTAAACAAAACGAGGAGGCAGCTCGCCTTAGAGAAGAACTCTAACGGTGCTCGGCATTTGAGTCCGAGGCGGTCCGACTGAGGGAATAGAGTATTCAAGTAGCAGAAAGTCAAACCAAGAAAGATGAGGAGATCGCCAGGCTGAGAGCCGAATTGGCTGTATCTAAAGAGGAGGCCCGAACAGCTGTGGAGAATTTCAAACATTCAGACGAGTGTCGAAAAATGATCTACGATCACGACAGTCGTCTGTATGCAAATGGATAGGTTAGCTGTCGAGTATGGTTGAAGGAGCGTAACCCCTCTTTGGATATTTCTGAGGCGAAGTGGCCTGGCGAGGAAGAAGTCGAGGAGGAGGAAAGGCTGGCCAAGATGCTCGCTGAGACTGAAGTTGCTACGGGCGAGGAATCGGAAGATGAGGGCGCTGCGGATAGGGAGGTCGAGACCATAGAACTGGATGCTGATGGCGTGGTTGAGGGAGAAAAGAATGAAGATAATAACGCCGACAATCAGTAGTTCTAGGGACACTTGTAAATTTTTGTAATGGATGTTGAATTGAAATGTTATTTTTATTTTTATTTTTATTTTAATGAGCATTTGACCCCTCTTTATGATTATGATTAAAGGCTTCCACAATACTTGGCCAACTCTAAATTATAAGTCTGGTAATGAACTTTTAAATGAACAGGCGATCTACATTAATCAGGTTTGAAACTGTCCCGCGTAGGGTACAAGGTCGGATCTCATTTTAGAGTCGACCTTTGGAGATTTGAATATCTGAGTGTAGTCTTAGAGAGTGGGATCTCGCTGCTAATCTTCCAACTCGTTACACCTCTTGCAGGTATACTCGGCGGAGACTCGGACCGCATAATTGAAACCTGGGGGCCTCGCTTGCCTGAACGGCGAGCACCAGGGGAGGTCGGGTTCCCTGTCGAGATCATTGGATCGACCAGGTGAACCTTAACAGTTTTTTCCCCTTATTTTTGGCGATTTTCGTCCTGCATTGGGTACTAGGTCGGATCTCATTTTAGAGTCCGCCTTTGGAGATTTAAATATTCGAGTGCAGTCTTACAAAGTTGGGTCTCGCGGCCGATCTGCCAACTTGTTACACCTCTTGAGGGTAAACTCGGTGGAGAACTCAGACCGCAGGATTGAAACCTGGCTGCCTCGCTTGCCTGAACCCTGAGCACCAGGGGAGGTCGAGTTCCCTGTCAAGGTCATTGGATCGACTAGGTGAACCTCGACCGTTTTTGCCACTGGGTTTTTGGCAATTTCTTGTACTTTAAGATAAATCCTTGTTGCCTGAAAAGAAAGATTTAGATTTACAACATTGAGATTTACAAAACAAGGCAATCTGCATTAATATTAATGATAATATTTTTTCAAATGTATCGCATTGAAGCTGTTCGGGAGTACTTTTCCCGCTTCTATTCTGATTTACAACTTGGGCAATTTGGTACTGCCATTCCCACGATATCTTGAGTTTTCCTTCCGAGCTTCCACTCTTGAATTGATTCAGTCTTAGAATAAAATCACCCACTTGTAGAGGTCTCAGTTTTACCTTGTCATTAAAGTGTCAAGCTGTGGTCCGTTGATGGACGATTTGGTGAAGATGAGCTTTCTCCCTAACCTCATCAAGCAAATCGAGGTTCAATCTTATTTCGATCTCATTGCTCTCCTCAGAATAGGCTTTAACCTTAGGGGATGAAACCCCTATTTCCACTAGTATGACCGCTTCCATTCCATAAGTCAAGTTGAAAGGCGTTTCTCCCTTGGCTATCTTTCATGTAGTGCGGTAGGACCATAAAACCTGCTGTAGGTATTCTTCCCAGTCTAATTTGTTCCAATATACCTTTTTCTTTAATCCTTCCAAAAGTATCTTGTTAACAGCTTCTGCCTAGCCATTGGCCTGAGGGCAGGCTACCGACGAAAAGCGCAGGTCAATTCCCAGCTCTGAACACCAAGATTTGGTAGGTCGGTAGTCAAATTGTCTTCCATGGTTGGTAACTATGGCTTTTGGTATTCCAAAACGATAGATGATGTGTTTCCACAAGAACTTCTCTACGGTTTTGGCACTAATTGAGGTTGTCGGCTCTGCTTTAGCCCATTTGGTAAAATAATCACAAGTTACCAAAATGAACTTTTTCACCTTTCCAGTTCTTCCCCCAGGAAAGGGTCCTAGGATATCCAAACCCCATATAGTAAAGGGCGAAGGGCTTGATGATAGGTGTTAACCTATTTGGGGGCAGCCTTGGTACCCTACCCGACCTCTGGCAATTCTCACACTTCTTCATCTACAACTTGACATCCTCCTGAAGGGTAAGCCAAAAATATCCCGCTCTCAAAACTTTTTGTGCCAAAGCACTATGACCTATATGCGCTCCACACAAACACCTCTGTGCACTTCGTCTAAAACGTATTCTAACTCTTCCTGGGACAGGCATTTGAGATACGGGTGAGTATAAGACCGCCTGTACAAACAGTTATGTACCATACAATATCTTGTAACTTTTCTTTTGACAATTTTTGCTTCGATTATATCCGAAGGGAGCAAGCCCGATTGTATATAATCTACCAAGAGAGTCATCCATGACGGACTCGGTGTTCCAACAACCAAAGTCTCAGACTCCTCATAACTCGGCCTCTTCAAGGTATGAATTCGAGCATTCATCTTATCACATCCGTGGAGCCTGGAGCGCTCATCCGCTGGCACATTCAAATTCCTCGGTATGTGTTATACTATTACTTTCATAAAACGGACTAAAGAGTTGTTTTACCTTTTCCAGGTACTGGATCATGGCGATCTCCCGCGCTATATACTCGCCCGTTATCTACTTCACCACCAACTGAGAATCACAAAAAACCCTCAATTCATCCGCTCCGGTTGCTCTGGCCCATTGGAGACCCAAAATTAGAGTTTCGTACTCGACTGCATTGTTGGAGGTGGGGAAGTCAAACTTTATAGCGCACTCCATGACTTGGCCGCCCGGGAACCTTAGAGTTGCCCTTGCTCTACTGCCAAACTTATCGAAAGACCCATCCATGTACAATAACCATCCTTTGTACTCAGCGCTTGTAGTGTTTAGGTCACCTGAAGTTTCACCCAAAAATATGCACTCCACGATGAAGTCCGCCAGTGCTTGAGCTTTAACGGCCGTCCTGGTGCTGTACCGTATGTCAAATTTGCCTAGTTCGACCGACCATTGAACCATTCTTCCAAAGGTATTGGGCTTGTACAATGTCTTCTTCAGGGGCTGGTCTGGTCCTAACCTCCACGCTGTGGGCCTGGAAGTAGGGCTGTAGCTTTCGATCAGAAGTTACCAAAGCCAAAGCTATCTTCTCGATATGCGGATACTTGATTTTCTGCCCCTTGGAGGACTCGGCTAGTGTAATATACAGGCTGTTATTGACAACCGGTCTCCCTAAGCAACACCGAGCTGACGGCCATAGTAGATGCACCTAGATAAAAAATTACTATCCTCGCCCTCTACCAGGTTTGCCTAACACGGGAACTGTGGCCAAGTACTCTTTCAACTATTGGAAAGCCATCTCGCATTCGTCAGACCATGAGAATGCTTTCTTCAGAGTTTGAAAAAATGGGAAGCATCTATTTGCATATTTAGACATGAATCGTGCCAGGGCTGTGATTCGACCTGTCAGTCTCTGGACCTCCTTAGTCAATTTGGGACTTTGCATGCCAAGGACGGCCGTGATCTTCTAGTGATTGGCTTTTATTCCCCTTGCAGTTATCATGAAACCTAGGAATTTGCCTGCCAAGACCCAAAATGTACACTTGGTCGGATTGAGCTTCAGCTGATGATGATTTATTGTCGAAAAGGTCTCTTGTAGGTCTTTGATATGCACTTCTGAGCTAGGACTTTTGATCAGCATGTCATCCACGTACACTTCCACGTTATGACCCATCTGTGCTTTAAATATTTTATTCACCAAACGTTAGTAGGTCGCACCGATGTTCTTCAATCCGAACGGCATAACCCTGAAACAGTAGGTTCCCATTTCTGTAATGAATGAGGTTTTTTCCTAGTCCTCTTCTATTAGCTTTATCTGATTATAACCAACATAGGCATCCATAAAGCTCAGTAGCTCGTTTCCCGATGAACTGTCAACTAACCTGTCAATTCGGGGCAAGGGAAAACTAATTTTTGGACATACTTCATTTAGGTCGGTGAAGTCCACACACATTCTCCACTTCCCACTCTGCTTTCGTACCATGACCATGTTGGCCAACCAATCAGGGTAATATACCTCCCTGATAAAACTTTCCTCTAATAATTTGGATACTTCTTCTTAAATAGTTTCTTGTCTATCCAAAGCAAAATTTCTTTTCTTCTGCCTAATTGGCCTGGAGCCTGCCTTGATACTTAATCTGTGATGTATGACCGAAGGGTTGATCCCCGGTATATCCTTGGCCACCAAGCAAAGACCGATGCATTTTCTCTTAGGACCACTATCAAAGCTTCTCTCATCCTCCTGCTCCAATTTTGTATCCACTAGAACTGGTCTTTTCCAAATTACTCTCAAATAGATTGACTAGCTCGAACTTGTCCACTGAATCCGTTCTTTTTTGTATATCCATCTGTTTATCTGGCTTGGCATCTCTAATGTCATCCGTGTGTAGGACCTCAGTGGATTTTGCATGTAGGCTGACAAAATAACACTGTCGTGCTATTCTTTGATTTCCTTGCAAAGTACCAACTCCTGGGGAGGTCAGTAATTTTAAGCAAACATGCCAGGATGAAGGTATAGCCTTTGCAGCATTTAAAAATGGTCGACCTAATATGACATTGTAAGCCGAGGGTAATTTCACCACGCAAAATTGTAGCATTACCGTTTTCTCGAGGTCTCCATCCTTCAATGTAACCGGTAGCTCGACCGAACCTTCCACCTCTACTACTTCACCGTTGAATCCTACCAACGAGCCCTCGAACAGCTTCAGTGTTTGCTTAGAGATCCCCATTTGCTCAAAGCATTTGGAGTACATGGTGTCAGCTGAGCTCCCGTTGTCAATCAGGACTCTCAGCACCTGATAATTGGCGATCTTTGTGGACACTATCAGAGCATCTTCGTGAGGAGTCTCGATCCCAAGCAGATCTTCATCAGAAAAAGTTATGACTCCCGAGAGACGCTCTTCCCTTGATTTCTTGGGTCGCACCTCTACTGACAGTGGCCTCCTTGCATACCGCTTCCTTTTAGACGACGTCCTACCCGCCGACGAAGATCCACCAACGATTGTGTGTATGACTCCACTGCAGTCCCCCCATCATCAGGAGACCTTGGAGGTCTTCTGGTATCATCCACATTTTTCCTAGTATATCTAGGTTGCTCAAAATGGAGAGAAGAATGCTCGCCGCATGGCCCGAGATCTCGGCGCGCCCTTCTGGACCTTTCTAGCTGGACGAACTCGGTCAAAAAACCTCTCCTAATCAAATTCTCTATCTCATCTCTTAGTGTATAATAATCCTTTGTATCATGCCCCAGGCTTCTATGGAACAAACAAAATTTCGAGTGGTCAACATTTTTGGCTACTGACTTTGGGGTTGGGGGAAATTTCAGGACGCCCTTTGATTGGAAAGCTTAAAGAATCGTTGTTAGGGTATTATTTAGCTGCCTATAATTGTCATATCTTTGGCGAGAAGGTGTTCGCTCTCTCCTCTCCCTCATTCCTTTTTCCTTCCTTTGAAGACCAATCCGAGCATAGCGATATTCGGGCGAGCGCTGCCTTTTGAGAGACTGGTATGAGGGTGCTACCAGATCCCAATCGACTTCCTCTTGATTCATATACTCTTCCACTCGTTTCATGAGCTCTTCCAAAGTCTTGCACGTTATTCTGTTCAAACTGTTCCTAAATTCAGATTTCTTCAGGCCAGCTCTCAAAGCAATTATCACCACTTGGGGATTTACATCCTCCACTTTTAAACCGGCACAGTTAAAATGTCCCACGAATTCCTTAAGGGGTTCCTCATTATCCTGTTTAAGAGACAAAAGGTAAGTGGCGTCCTTGTTATGCCTTCTATTGGTCATAAAATGACGTTTGAATTAAGAAACCAATTGTCCAAAGGAATGAATAGAATCTTGTTTGAGTTGGGCAAACCACCATCTAGCGCTGACTCTCAAAGTAGAGCCGAAAGCCTTGCACATCACCTGGTCGGGAAAGCCATGTAATAACATGAGAGATTCAAACCCGGTCACCAAACCATCAGGATCAGAAGTTCCATTGTATTGCTCCAAAGCCGAGATTTTAACCTCTTAAAGGATAGGGCAGTCGGTTACGCTTTTGGTAAAGGGATGACGAGCTTCGGTGTGTTCGGAGGGGTCCTCGACCCTTGGTTCCTCCTTAACTTCGGCCATTCGACCACTCCTCGAGTTTTTAACCAAATCTTCAAATTGAATTCTCCGTTGTGCCCTAGGGGGCGACCTCTCAACTCGCCTAGCCGAGATTTCTCCTAAAGCAGTCATAATCTCAGCGAATTTCTTCTGAATAACCGAAGTGTCGGGGTCTGGAATGGGAGCAGGAAGCAACACACCTTCCACGCCCTTTCCCCTTCACGACCTACATTGTTCTTCAAACTCTTTTTCTCTGTTTTCCATGTCGGTCATGAGTGGATAAGCCAAATCAAATAGCTTCCCATAGACGGCACCAATGTTAATGTCAAGTTAATCTGCACAGGTTACTGGAATGGACGGTCTTGAAGTAGTCTTTGTGGTCAATGTGTTTCAACGGTGTTCAGGCGACCGAACGACCTCGTGTCCTGCAAAATAGAGGACGGGAGCTAAGTCCGGGGTGAACTCCCTAAATCCTCCGATAAGTAAGTCAGAAAGGGAGGAGCTAAATAAATGGTATGAGAGGAGATAACTTAGACTTTTCACCTTGCTTTTCCTTACCCTTCTCTGAGGAACATAACATGTATATATAGAGTAGAAGAGCACCAGCACAGGCTACCTGAACTGTTTAAGCTACCTAGTAGAAGGATAACCGCCACGTAGCATGCTCTCAATATATGTCATTATACTATATTAACATTTTCAAAGTAATTCCAAATTATGCAGAATCCACAATGAGTAATCAAATAAAAAAAAATCTTGATAAAATTAAATCGTTAAATTAACTTTATTCCTCTACAGGAAAACAAGATGTCAACTACTAGCCAACTACATTTGTCAAATTGAGTCACAAGAACAAATTAATACTATAAATAGATATAAGAGAAAAGGGTTGTAACTTGAATGAATCAAATACTACACCCACATACTTTATTTATAGTAAAAGGAAATAAGGAAAGTATCACATACAACCAATGTGAGACTACATAATAATATAAACTATTCAGACACTTCCCCTCAAGTTGGAGCATATATTTTATATGTTTCAAGATTGTTATAAATATAATAAAGACGAGCACTCCCAGAGACTTGGTGGACAAATTTGCCAACTAATCTCTAGACTTGACATATGTATTTTTAATTATTTTATCTATAAGTTTCTCTCAAATAAAATGACAGTCAACTTCTATATGCTTTGTTCAATCATGAAAAAGGAGATGATAAGCTATATGCAATGTAGCCAGGTTATCACAAACGAGCTCCATAGGTTGTGAATGTGTGAAACCAAGCTCTTTCAACAAGTTTTTAACCAAACCAACTTAGCAATAGTTTGAGTCATGACTCTATACTCAGACTCAGTACTAGACCTTGAAACAATAGTTTGTTTCTTACTTTTCCATGAAATAAGATTTTCTCTCAAAAAGACACAATACCCTGTAGTGGATCTCATGACAAATGGAGAACCAGCCCAATCTGTATCACTGTATCCCTGAATCGAAGTGGATTCTTAGTTTTAAACCAAAGCATGACCATGACCATGTCCACGAACCAAAGTATGACTATGATTCTTATATATTAACCCCTTACCAAGTGCAGTTTTGAAATATCTCAAAATATGAATAACTGCATTCCAATGAAAAGTTCGAGGTTGAGCCATAAATTGACTAACAATATGTTGGGAATTGTATGAAATTTCCCTTCAATCTTCAATGAGTTATAGTAAAAATAACAAAAGATAACAACCACAAATATAAGTAGAACAGAAAAAAAATAAACATCAATACAAGAAATAAAGTGATTTGACCCCTTATCTACATCCACGGATGAGAAAAAAATTTATTAATATTTTAATAAAGATTGCATAGAAAGAGTACACCCTATATATAGTGTTCTCACTCATTCAAGCAACGTCTCTACTAATCTCTCTTGTACCCTTGCCCCTGAGGAGGTCTCCCACAAATATTAGATCCCTCTCTTTCTCATACTTACAACTCTCACAAGCTTAAATATTTATACTACATAGGATTTCCCCTAACAAGCAAACTTTTTTTTCACTTTATGGAAACCTTGCAATCATCTAATTAGACTTACTTACCCATCAAGGTAAATCTAATTAGGAAATTTCATCAACTTCTAATTAATTAGGAAATCCTTATCAACATCTAATTAGTTATTTCTTGCCCACCAAATTAAAACTAATTAGGAAACAACCAAATAAGGATTTGGGCCAAACTCCTACAATCTCTACCTTTGACTTAAATCCTTCTACACAATCTTCAATACCCATATAATACATCATTTACCATCAACAATAGAATTATCAAAACTTCACAAGAGCCTTACTCATCGAGATTCATCAATCTATCGAAAGTCTTTACCTTCTTATAGTGAACAAACCATGATATCCAGCACCAAAAATAATTCATATTTATGTGGCCATCTTCTTTTATCTAAAGCCATTGATGAGCCCTTTCCAAGTCACCTCATCATTGGATTAGATTTTTGCAAAAACAATAACTCCATCTCACTTGTCACCATTGATGAGCCCCTTCCACGTCGTTTCATCAGTGGACTGCAACTCTATCTGACCTATTACCATTGATGAACCATTTTCACGTCGTCTCATTACTGGGTTAGGTTTTTACAAAAACTACAACTCCCCATCTCACCTATCACTATTGATGAGCCCGTCTCATCAATGAGTTAGGTTTCTACAAAAAAAAACTCTACTTAGAAAACTTCAATTTTTGGTGTGCCATCCACACCAATAAACTCCATCTTTAGCAAAACTCCACCTTCTACAAAACTTCAAAACTCCTTCCTCCAAAATTACAAAAAAAACTTCAACTGCAAAACCCAGCCTTTTTTTTTCCTTCCATCATTTGTTTTTTTTCTTTTTTTACTCTTCCTTCTACACAATCTCAACCATCTCAACTTTTTTTTTCTTTAACACCTTTGTAATTTTACAATAGCACCACCTTCACTAAAATTCTCTTGGGTCATCCACATCCTAAATAAACTAGGCTCTGCTACCACTTGTTGAGAATTATAAAAATATAACAAATGATAACAATCACAAATACAAGTAGAAGACAAAAAAAACAAACATCAACACAAGACATAACTTGATTTGGCTCATTGTTTACATCCACATATGAGAAAAGAATTCATTAATATTCCAAGAAAAACTACATAAAAAGAGTACACTCTACACATAGTGTTCTCACTCACTTAAGCCATGTCTCTACTAATTTCTCTTGCTCTCATATCCCTTGAGGGGATATCCTACAAATATTAGATCTCTCTAATTCTCATACCTACAACTCTCACAAGTTTACATATTTATACTACATAGGACTTGCCTAATAAACAAATTTTTTTTTTTCTGGAAACCCTACAATCATCTAATTAGACTTACTTACCTACCAAAGTAAATCTAATTAGGAAATCTCATCAACTTCTAATTAGTTATTTCTTGCCCACCAAGAATAACTAATTAGAAAATTCTCATCAATATCTAATTAGTTATTTTTGGCCCACCAATAATAAACTAATTAGGAAGCAACCAAAAAGGATTTAGGTCAAACTTCTACACTATACTAGCCACAAAAGATATATCAGGTTGGGTTATTGTCAGATAATTCAGCTTTTCTACTAGACGTCTATACTGTTCAGATATGATAATAGCTCTCCCTCATCTGGTATAGTTTAGTGTTGGAATCCATGAAAGTATCAATAGGCTTTAACTCTAGCATACCTATATCACTTAATAAATCAAGACAATATTTTCTTTGAGAAAGACAAATACCCTGTCTTGATCTAGCAATCTTAATACTCAAAAAGTATTTTAACTGTCTTAAATCCTTAGTTTGGAATTTGGACTGCAAGAAGATTTCAATTGTTGAATTCCCTGACTATCATCACCTGTAATGATAATATCATCAACATACAAAATCAATAATATTCTACCAGTGGATGAATAACGGTAGAAAATAGAATGGTCAAATGTATACCTCTGAAGACCAAAACTGAGCACAACTTCACTGAACCTACTAACCCAAGCTTTGGGAGATTGCTTCAAACCATACAAAGATTTTTTCAATCTACAAACTAAGCCAGAATCCTCCTGAGCAACATATCCTGAAGGTTGCTCCATAAAAACCTTTTCATCAAGGTTATCATGTAAAAATGCATTTTTTATATCTAATTGATATAGTGGTCAATTAAAGATGGTTGCAAGACTTTGACTGAAGTAATCTTAGCAACATGAGAAAAAGTCTCAAAGTAATCTACATCATAGACTTGAGTGTGTAACCTTTAGCCATTAAACGAGCTTTCAACAGATCAACAGAGCTATCAGGATGAACCTTCACAGTAAACACCAAACGACAACCAACAATAGACTTACCTAAGAGGAGTTTCACAAATTCTCAGGTATCATTGTTCTTTAAAGCCCGCATCTCTTTATCCATGGCTTTTCTTCACCAAGAATATTTTAAACCTTTAGACACAGAATTAGGAACATAAATACTAGATAATGAAGTTACAAAATAATAATACAAATAAAACAAATGATCATAGGAAACAAAATTTGAAATGTGATAGACAGTACTAAGACGAGCATAAACAGAAGTACATTTTACCTTTTCAAATAGCAAGAGGAAGATCAGAATCGAGATGAGCTGGATTTGAAGGTAAAGAAGCAACTGGAAGAGCACCGGAATCTGTTGGGATACTCTTGTCAAGTTGGCGTCAAGTGTAAACCTGCAAATTAGGACGAGACAGAGGACTAGAAGGACTCAGAGGACACTTAGTAGACAACGGAAGAGGAATAGGTAATAGAAGAACTATTTCGATGTCTGTAGTAATGTGTGAGTCAGTGTAGTATAGGGTAGATTTAAAAAAGGTAACATCCGCATAAACAAAGAAACAATTCAACAAATGACTATAACATCTATACCATTTTTGTATACGAGTGTATCTTAAGAAAATACATTAAATAGAACGATTATTCAATTTATTAATATCCTGAGAAAGTTGATGCACAAATGACACACAATTAAAAATATGAGGGGGTAAAGAAAACATAGGAGCATGTCAAAAAAGCACAGAAATAGAAATTTTGTCATAAAGAACTGATGATAACTTCTATTTATGAGATAACAAGCTGTAAGAACTGCATCACTCCAAATATTTTAGGAACATTCATATGACATAATAGAGTATGAGTAATGTCTATAAGATGATGATTCTTTTTCTCAACCACCCCATTTTGTTGTGAAGTGTGAGAGAAAGAAAATTGATGAATTATTCTTGAAGAAGTCATAAATGTGTTAAATTGAGCAGTAGAATATTCTTTAACATTGTCATTACGAAGTATGCAAATAGAAACATTAAACTGAGTTTTAATTTCAGAACAAAAAGGACTGAAAATAGAAAACAATTCAGAATGTTCTTTCATTAAATAAAGCCAAGTCATCATTGAAAAATTGTCTACAAATGTAATAAAATAACGATAACCTAATTTTGAAGTAACACGACTCAAACCCCACACATATTAACGAACTAACATAAATGAACTCTCAACTATTTTATTAATTCGAGAAGCAAAAGAAACATGAATATGCTTACCCAATTGACACGACTCACATTCAAAAGAAGACAGATTACTTAAACTAGGAACTAACTTCTTGAGCTTTTTCAAAGGGATAACCAAGACGACAATGAATTTGGAGTGGTATAACTGTGGCAGAACAAGTTGTAAGAGATGGTAATAGATCAAAGTAGTAGAGTCCTACATATTCATGTCCTCTTCTAATCGTCTTCCTTGTCTTCAAATCCTAAATAACAACAAAATTAGAATAAAAAATGATAAAGCAATTTAAACTTTTAGTGAGTTTACTAACAGACATAAAGTTAAAAGACAAAGTGAGAACATATAAAACATATGATATAGAAAAACCTGGACTAAGTTCAGCAGTACCTATTGCACTAACTACAATAGTAGAACCATTCACTAAAGTAACAAGATTATTGTGAATCTTACAAGTTAGTAAAAAGACTAGATGTACCTGTCATGTGATCAGTGGCTTTAGAATCAAGAATCTAAGCCCTTGAGGCTGAAGAACTAGAAAAACAAACTGTTGAATTACCTAACTAAGCAAGTGATACAGTCGAAAGAGATACTTGTTGTGCAAACTATAACTAAAGTAACTTAGAATACTCTTCTTATGAGATAGAAATGTTGTTAGAAGACTCGGGTTCTGAGAAAGTATATACATTATTTGTAACTTTAGGAGGCTCACCATTCAACTTCCAACAATATGCACGCTTGTGGTTATCTCACCCATAATAAGTGCAATGACGACTTCTACGGTCTCCACGACCTCCATGGCCTCCTCTACCACCACGATCAAGTCCTATTATGCAACTGAGAAGAGTGAATACCTAGAGCATATTTATCATGACTAGTATTAGTACCACGTAAGTACTGAGATACTTTAAGATAAATTTCAGTAAGAGAGGAAAGAAAAGCTCTCGCAAGAATCTGTGCCATAACAGGCTCATAATTAAAATGAAGATTAGCCAAAAAACTAAGAACCACAAGTTGTTCACATTGTTCCTTTTGCTTTGCTCTATCAAATGAAAAAGATTGAATAATATTAAGTTCGTCATAAACTTGTTGTATATAATCACAAAAGTCAGAGAGAGAACCAAGTTGTTTGGTTTGAAAGAGACCACAAGAGACATCATACAAATGAGTCAAATCACTATAGTATATTATTTTCATAAAATCCTATATTGCTTTGACAATATGATAAGAACATATATCAACAATCTGAGGATCCATAGAGTTCCATAAAAGAGAAATAATTTGGTTATCAAACTTCCTCTAAACCTTAGCCTCTTCAGTAGCCTCCTTAGAAAGTTCAGATGTAAGATGTTCTTCATATCCTTGACCAATCAAATAAACCTTAACAGCTCTAGACCATTGCAAGTAACTACTGTTATTCAACTTCTAAGTAGTAATTCGTGGAGGTAATGTAGATTTAGATGTCATACTTTCACAGAAAGAAAAAAAAAAGAAATAGAGAAAGTACCACAATAAACAATTATTGAGATATGATGTTGAGATAAAATAGTCAAAAGCAAATATCACAGCCCATAATCAGTCAAAAAATAAGAGTACCACAATAAACAACTATTGAGACATGACGTTGAGATAAATTAGTCAAAAGCAAATATCACGTCCCATAATCAGTCAAAAAATACCCATATAAATTACATATAAGGAGGAGCAAGCCAAGAATTTCCTAAAAATATATCAAAAACGCATAGAAAACATACCGAATCGAAGCAGAAACTGATATGGGACTGCGAAAAACAAATTAGAGAAGAAAAAACCCCAAAAATCACATCACACTCGCCTACATGGTCCAAAACTGTCTTTGCGAGTGGTCCTCACGCGAGCACGCGCTTGCAAGTGCCCAAAACTCCTTCTGTGAGTAGATCTCACACACACACGCGCCTTCCTACTTGTTGCACGTGGTTGTAGATCTCACACGCACACGCGCCTTCCTACTTTTTGCGCGTGGTTGTCATGTGCCTTCCACTATACCGGTGTGTGGGTCATTGTTTTCCGACAATCTTCCCGTGGCCGACAGATCAGAGACTACCAAGCTTTCTTGCGATAGTGAGAATGGACTTCTAGACTAGGCATCGGTGTTTATGATAATTTTCTAGTCTTTCGGTGACCGGAAAATTATGAGTGAGTTGGTTTTATGTAAAGGTTAGAGTTTTGGATCAATTTGGTCTGATACCATGTAAATAGATATAAGAGAAAGGGTTCTAACTTGAATGAATCAAATACTACACTTACATACTTTATTTATAGTAAAAGGAAATAAGGAAAGTACCACATACAACCAATGTGAGGCTACATAACATAAACTATTCTAACAAATACAAACACTAGGATTTTTGCTTCATTCTATTTATACAGAAACTATAAATGTAACTTCTACTAACAACAATAAAAAGGTTTGCAGCATTCCAAGATTTCTGTACAAGCACAATTTTAGAAATGAGATGTTTTAGTTCCAGAAAAAACACTTCTTTTCTGCTTTTTAAGCAATTAAGTTTTAAAATATCAGTAAAGCCCATATACATAAGCTCAAGAAACTGACATACTTCAATTATCCCCTTCCAAACCCTCATTCCGAAACCTAACCAAATTCTACTGACTTCTTTTGACAGTTACATATCTCTTTACTCACACACATTCTGTTTGTTTCCCAGGAAAATTACTCCTTTCCCAAACCTTTGTAGAGGACGAAACAGAGCCCCAAAGAAATTATTGTACCAGAATTAGATTGCAAACTTCAAATGTCTCAACATGGAGTTCAAACGGTTTAGAGGTGTTAAAAAACCGTAACCTGCAAAAACAGATCAGTAGTATAATTAAGCCATGTTGCTGGTGGCTTGTATTAAGCACACCCCAAAAACATGATCCAGCATGGAAACATTGTCAAATGTTTTAAGAATGGGGGAAGGATGCAGTTGAAATTTATATATTGTGAAAAAATGTTTAAGGGTGTTGGAATTAATCACAGGATTAAAGAACATATTGCTGATCAAAAAGATAATGCATCTACTTGACTTCACGTGCCAACTGAGATCGGATTCAAATGCTGCGGAGTTTAGATGGGGTTGTAGTGAAGAAGAGGAAGAAGCGAAAAACTGAGGAAGAGGTTTTGAGCCCTTTAGCTGATTTAGTGAACTCAGAAGATGTTGTGGACTGAGGTATAAAGAGAAGGAAAAGCCTCCAATCAATTGGGTTCACTAACAACCCCATTAAGCCGCAAATACCAATGTTCAAGAATCTTATGGTTTATGCTGCAAATACTGATGGTGTTGCTATTAATGGAACTGCATCGCATTATGTCAAAAAAGGTGGAACATCATATTCATATGGCAATAGGTCGGTTTTATATGACATAGGTGCACATCTAGATGCTGTGAACTTAGTCTACTTTCAACAAATGATTGCCACAATTGTGTCAGGAGTTGTGTCACCCTGTTATCATGGTCTTCGGGGTTGGGTTTTAAAGAATTCTTTTGAAGAAGTGGAAAATCGAGGAGACATGGTTTAGGACTGGTTGTTCTGTCTTGGTTGAGCAGTAGAGCGCAGAAACAGGTAGGACATTTGTAACCTTTTTCATAATGTCCTCAAAGAAAAGTGTTTCTGAAATTCCAGGATGCATCCAAGATTATAAATTCCAGGGAAGTTCTATATGAATTTCTTAAACAAGACGTGGAAGAGTTGGATTACAACATGTGCTGCAAGTAATTTATCCTGGTGGAGAAAAATAATTCATTGCATGGAGAAGGTTGGCTGGTACTTTTCCTAATCTCTATACAACTCCCTGTGCAGCTCCTACTGCAGATTTGATACTTGAAGATTTTGGAAATCTTGTGTGGTTAACTACTGTGATTGAAAAGGCTAGTTCCATGACATAGTTTGTCTACAACCATAGTGTAGTTTTGATTATGGTAAGTATATTTTGGCAATAATATTGTGGAACCAAACCTGCTTCCTCTTCCTCACTCTTTCAACAAACTTCGCAACTCTAAAACGGATGGTTGATCTCAAACACAACTTGCAAGCTATGGTTACTTCTCAGGAGCGGATGGATATGTTGCCCGTATGCTAAGAAAACAGGAGGTCTGGAAATGTTGGATTATGTAAGTAATCAAACATTCTGGTCCTCATGTGAACTGATTTAACAGTTCCGCTCATACCAGTTTTAAGAATAGTTGGGAGTAACAAGAAACCTGCGATGGGATATGGAAACTTTTCATTGAAGATATTTTCCCTCAAAGTAACATGCTGTAGCCAATATTCAGGGTTTGACGATTATGAAATTTTTAGTTGTGAGAAAGATGGTGACGATGTTAAGATAGATTGCTAAACCATTAGAACAGGATCCGAGGACATTATTTAATCATGTTCTATATGAATCACATCTTTATAGTGAACCTCTTGCTTCTGGTTGAAATTTTCCATCTTCTGCTATTTTATTATGAGCAGATCACTGACATGCATGGGACGACCTTCTTTTTTAAGGTGGGGCAGAATGCCTTAACTCCTGATTCAAACTACGAGAGTCTTTTTGTTACCTCATGAGAGCAAGGATTCAAACAGTATTAGTATTCAAATACAAGAAATGAAGAAATACAGTTCTTGCAAAAGAAGATTTAAGTGGACTGAAATTGAGAAAATTAGTAAGAATGAGGTGTATGGGAGGGAGGTATAAGAAATTCTAAACTTAGGACTTTTTATTTTTATTTATGTCAATGTGATAATTCTTATATTATTTAAATAAATGTGAAATTTTGATATTATATATAGATATACGAACTCATACTTTTTAATAATAATTAATAATCTTAAATATATAACTTTCACATAATATCAGATTTGAATTCTAAACCCTCGAGCTTGGCTATAAGTGACTCTAAGAAGGTTGTATCCCTTCTTTCTATTGCTTTTTCTCATTTTTGGAGTGTTAGGAAACCTCTAAGAAGGTTGCACTTTGAGAAAATTAATAAGAATCATCTTTTAAAAAATTGATATACTGCATACAAACGCAACCGACTTTTTGGTGGGAAAGTACACGAGAATTAAGTTTAAATGGAACGTGGCCAAATTCAGAAAATATTTCACTCCTATTTAATTTTTCAGCCAAAAGAAAACGTGTTTCAACAATGACGTCCTACACCTGCTTTAAATATGAAACCCAGTGGGTGATGCTAAAATGGACCGTGCTCTTCTTTCTCTGCTTTCTTTTCTACCAAACACCAACTTTTCACAGGAAGTCACCCCGACCCACCAAATCATTCTTTTTCAGAGTTCAGCTCTCTAGTATGGCTAAAACTCTCATACTTCTGTGGGTTTTCTTGCTTTTCCTCTTAAACCAAGTAAAATCTCAGATTGACGAGCTGTTCTTTGATGCGGGTGATGATGGTGCTGCCAGCATCATACGTTTAAATGGAGCTGCACAGATTCAGAAAAATGGCATTCTTCGCCTAACTAACCACACCAGTAGACTACTAGGCCAAGCCTTTTATTCATCTGGAATCCAGTTCCAGGACTCCACCGACGACAAAGTTTCATCCTTTTCCACAGTTTTCGCTTTTGCTATAGTTCCTGAGTACCCAAAACTTGGTGGCCATGGCTTTGCTTTCACGATCTCTCCCTCAAGAGAGCTTCATGGTACTCTTCCCAGCCAGTACCTTGGTATACTGAATTCCAGCAATGTTGGGAATTTCTCAAATCACATATTCGCTGTCGAATTTGATACTGTCCAAGACTACGAATTTGGTGACATCAATGATAACCATGTAGGTATCAATTTCAATAGCTTAGTATCAAACAAATCTGTTCCTACCGCGTATTTCACCACTAATTCCATAAAGCAAGACCTTGATTTGAAGAGTGGAAAGGTAATTCAGGCATGGATAGACTATGATTCATCAAAAAAGCAATTAGATGTGAAGCTTTCTCCAACTTCTACAAAACCCAATTCCTCAATTTTGACCTATGAAGTAGATCTCTCACCAATTTTTCAAAAATATATGTACGTGGGTTTTTCTGCTTCAACTGGGTTGCTGGCGAGCTCGCACTACATCATGGGTTGGAGCTTCAAGGTGAATGGAGAGGCAAAATCGCTGGATTTGGACTCACTGCCTTCACTTCCTGGTCCTAAAAGGAATCATCACACACCTTTGATTTTGGGAGTCACTCTTTCCGCTGTTCTTATAATGTTTTTGCTGTTTGGCATTGCAATTTATCTCATCAGAAAGATAAAGAATGCAGATGTTACTGAAGCTTGGGAGCTTGACATTGGTCCACACAGATTTTCATATAAGGACCTAAACCAAGCCACGAGTGGTTTCAAAGACGAACAGCTTCTTGGGTTTGGTGGATTTGGTCGAGTTTATAAAGGAATTCTACCAAATTCAAATACCCAAGTTGCTGTTAAGCGAATTTCTCATGAATCAAAACAAGGATTGCGAGAATTTGCATCTGAAATTGCCAGTATTGGCAGGCTTCGTCATAGGAATTTAGTTCAATTATTGGGTTGGTGTCGTAGGCTTGGTGATCTATTACTTGTCTACGATTTTATGCCTAATGGGAGCTTAGACAAGTACCTGTTTGATGAACCCAAAACAATCCTTACTTGGAAACAGAGGTTCAAAATCATAAATGGTGTGGCTTCTGGTCTTCTATATTTACATGAAGAATGGGAACAAAAAGTGATTCACAGAGACATTAAAGCAGGGAATGTTTTATTAGATACAGAATTAAATGGCAGGCTTGGTGATTTCGGTTTAGCTAAGTTATATGAGCATGGCTCAAACCCAAGTACTACCCGTGTGGTGGGTACATTGGGTTACTTAGCACCAGAACTCACACGCATAGGTAAACCCACAACAAGCTCTGATGTGTTCGCATTTGGTGCTCTGTTATTAGAAGTGGTATGTGGGAGAAGACCCATTGAGCATAAAGCATTGCCTGAGGAGCTTATATTGGTGGATTGGGTTTGGAAAAAAATGGAGATTTGGTGCCATTTCAAGCGTTGTTGATCATAGATTGTGTGGTGAATTTGATGAACTAGAGGCTGTTCTGGTACTTAAATTGGGGTTAATGTGTTCGAATAATTCGCCTGAAGCTCGACCCAGTATGAGACAGGTGATGAAGTACTTGGAGGGTGAGATGGCGCTGCCAGAGGTGGTGGCGGCGCCTGATGCATTTGACGTGAAAAGGGGTGGTGGTGAGTTTGAAGATTACATTAATTCTTATCCAACGTCGTCGTCAGACATTGATGAGGCGGATGTTGATGTTGAGACTGGCTCTGCTTCACTTCTTTCACGTTCGGGTAGTAGTGCACTTGATATTTGTGTTTTATGAATTAAATTTACAATATTTTTACACATAGTTGAATCAAACCCAATTTCAATCCTACCTATAATGTCGAAGTGTTGTAGTGTTTTTGCGTTTATATTAAACATGGAAAACTGTTTGGGAAAAAATGATTACGACAAAACAAATGTAAATTACATCTTCCTCCTTATTAAACGAAGTGAAGAATTTAACACTCCAACCTGCGATATTGTATTTTGTTAAAATGATTTATCCTTATTTCATTAATTAACTATGATTAATCTAAATAATTGATTAAAAGCGTTGGTGTCTTGATACTAAGAACTTTCTGAGTTTATAGGATGAGAGAGAATTTTTTTTCATTGTCTAGCTCATTAGACCTCCTTTGAAAAGAATTAAAAAAAAAATTTGAATAACTGTAAATGTAACCCAAAAAAAAATATTCTGACATGTCTATCTCTTTGTTTTGTTTTGTTTTTTTTCTTCACTGCCAGCTCTCTCCTTGTTTGTTTGTAAGCTCGATCATGGAAATTTAAGAATGGTTTTGTCATGAATTAGATGGTTTGGTAACTTCAGATAAGTTCTTCTTAAGAGATTAATTAGGGTTGAAGTGAATTTAAGAATTTGGGAATTGAAGATGGAATTAGATGATTTAAGGATTTTTTCTAAAATGATGATATTATTTTTTTTATTTACGAATCAGTTCACTAAATTAGGTCTAACTTATTTTTTATTTTACAAGTTAATCCCTTTTATTTTTTCTTAATTACACTTTAGCAAATATTTTTATTCTAAGATAAAATCATCTAATTCATCTTTTATTTTATTGATTAACAAGTAAAATTGAATGGTTAAAAATTAGTAATTATAAGATTCAAAATCAACTTTTAGAAAAAAAATATTTGTGGAAAGAGTATTGATATAAAGATAAGGATCTAAGATACACCTGATTAAGTTACAAAAGTCTAAATATTAACATGTGGGGACAAGGAACACATGTCAAATTCTTGTTCACAAGTGCAATAATTAGTTAAGGCTCACATGAATTTAAGTATGTATAAAATAAAAATTTGAGTCATGCCAATCATAATTTTAACTTGGAAAAGATAGATGCTCATATATTTTTTCAGTTATTCAGCTACCTATAGAGAGTTGTAAAATTTCATCTTGGGTGATCATTATCATATTTAATTTAAATTATTGTTAAATTAAAAATAGACTAACAAATTTAGAATATTTCAAATTATTTACTAAGACTAAAATAATATATTTATACAATTAATTAATTTTTCTTAATCACAAGATATGTGATTTATTTTTTTAAACAACAAGAAATTAACTAATTACATTATTAAATTTTCTTAAAAAGAAGCAGATCTCAGGTATTTAACAAATTGAACGTGAAAAAGATCAAAATATATCATTGGGAGAAGAAAGGATTCGCTCTCTTTTGGATGGAGGGATAGAGGGATGGAGGGATGGAGGGATGGAGGGATGGAGGGCTTATCAACAATTATGTAAAACTAAAGTAAATTCAGAAAAGCTATTTTGGTGATTGCAGTATGAAAGTGTTAGAAAGTTTCAAACAAAGTCGTGTATTTCAGGGTAGACAACAAAGATATGAACGTGGACTCGCTTTGACTCGACTTTAAAGTCAGTAAACACATGGGCCGAGTGCATTTTCAATAAACATTATCATTGCCATCCATGCATCATACACCATCCCCACCCTTCCATGGTACATACATTACAGCATCCAACTTGCCTTATTTCCCCAACTGCACTATTACTGAAACAAAGAAAAGATTAAACCCACATCAGAAAAGAAAGCATTGATCCAATCTCCATGGGAGCCACAACCTCGCATAGCTTTTACTGGCTAGCATTAGATACTGCTCATAAACAAACAAAGCTATCTAAAACAACCATCTTATTCTGCAAAGTTTACACTCTTCTTCCTCATACAAACATGGAAAGAAAAGTTAAACTAAAGAGCTTAAATTATAACAATTAAGGCTCCTTCTCATTGTCATGGTGCTTGTTAGCAACATTGCACTGCTTTCTGATCTCTCCCTTTGTTCCAGTGAGAGGGTTGTTTTCTGAAAGTATGGTTATGGCTCTAGAAAATTCTTTGAAGAAATAGTCCTGACCCTTAGCCATTTTCTTTACATAAGGCTTTGTCCTCTTGTCTGTGGCTATTTGGTGGTCCACTATTAACAAGCCCTTGTTGTCTAAAACCATGGGAGTGCCACGGTCATTTCTGACATACTGAACAGCCTTGGGGTCTGGAATGGCATCAGGGCACTTGTGTAGCATGTGCTCAACATGATCTGGGTTGAGCACTGAATCAACCTGAACAAACCACCAAAACAGCTTTTTTGAATTTGCTGATTTTGGATAGCGTCAAAAAGCACCATATTGCAATCTGTTTCTGCAATGACTTCCTGTAGTCCTAGATCTCTTGCTAAGATTAATCCATACGTAGAGCCACTGGCTCTGCCAGATGAGGTTCAAAGACTTGGGCTTCATTCCATGTGGCTGCTCCAATTGTTTTTCCCTGATAGTTTTGAATAATGGCTCCAAAACCAAATTCTCCATTCCCAAATAACGTTGCATCCACATTTAGTTTAAACACATCAAGTGGAGGAGCAATCCATCCTATGTTCTGATGTATTTTTGCTTTGTTTGCATTCCCTCCATTTTCTCTCTTATAATCCTCTATTAGTAGCAGACCTTAATGACACTTTTGATGATACGAACCACCGATTTGTTCGTCGGATTAGAGCACAGGAGGTTAAAGAAGCTATGTATAAAATGAAGAATGGTAAAGCATTGGGCCCAGATGATATTCCAATAGAAGTTTGGAGATGCCTAGGAGATATTGGAGTAACTTGGCTTACAAATCTTTTTAACAAGATTTTAGTAACCAAGAAAATGCTAGATGAGTGGAGGAAGAGTACCTTGATCCCTATTTATAAGAATAAAGGAGATATTTAAAGTTGTTCGAAATTATCGAGGAATAAATTTTATTAGCTATACAATGAAACTGTGGGAGACAGTGATTGAGCTTAGGCTTAGGAATGAGACTTTAGTTTCTGAGAATCAATTTGGCTTTATGCCAGGAAGATCTACAATGGAGGCTATTTTTTTACTTAGGAGATTAATGGAGAAATATAGAGAAAAGAAAAAGGATCTTCACATGGTCTTTATTGATTTAGAAAAAGTTTATGATAAAGTGTTAAGACAAGTCTTATGGTGGGTACTCAAAAAAAAAAAAGGTCCCAACTAAATATGTATAAGTCATTAAAGATATGTATGAGGGAGTAATAACTAGGGTGCGGACTGTAGATGGTATGACTGGAGAGTTCCCGATCACGATAGGTGTTCACCAAGGTTCATCCTTAAGTGCTTACCTATTTGTTTTAGTCATGGATGAACTTACCTATAATATTCAAGATAGGGCTCCATGGTGCATGTTGTTTGTCGATGATATCGTGTTAGTAGACAAAACTAGGGAATGTTTAAATTCTAAACTAGAAATGTGGAGGAACGCGTTAGAATCTAAAGGCCTTAGATTGAGTCGGACAAAAACTGAATATATGGAGTGCAATTTCAGTGAAACTAGAGGAGGCCCGAATGATATAATTTTAAACGGTCAGACAATCCCTACAAAGGATATGTTTAAATATTTAGGGTCATTTATACAAAAAGATGGTGCAATTGAGCATGATGTAAACCATAGGATCAAGGCAGGGTGGGTGAAATGGCGGAGTGCTTCAGGAGTTTTATGTGATCCTAAAATCTCGAATAGATTGAAAGGGAAATTTTATAAGTCAGCAGTGAGACCAGCTATGCTGTATGGTACCGAATGTTGGGCAGTTAAGAAGCAACAATTTCATAAGATGAGAGTAGCCGAAATGAGAATGTTGAGATGGATGACATGACATACAAGAAAGGATAGAATAAGAAATGAGGAGATTCGTAAGAAGGTGGAAGTAGCACCTATTGAGGAGAAAATGAGGGAGAATCGTCTACGTTGGTTTGGACACATCTAACGTCATCCAATGGACACAGTAGTTAAGCAATGTGACTTGGTCCAGGTGCCAGGTGTTAGACGAAGAAAGGGGAGACCGAAACTTACATGGGAGGCAGTCATCGAGAAAGATATGGTTGTGCTAGGAATTAATGAAAATGTTGTCTTAGATCGATACAAATAGAGGAAAATGATTCATATAGCCGACCCCAACTAGTTTGAGATTTTAAAGCTTAGTTGAGTTGAGTTATTTTTTATTTTACAAGTTAATCCCTTTTATTTTTTCTTAACTACACTTAAGCAAATATTTTTATTCTAAGATAAAATCTTGTAATTCATCTTTTATTTTATTGACTAACAAGTAAAATTGAATGGTTAAAAATTAATAATCATAAGATTCAAAATCAACTATTAGGAAAAATATTTGTGGAAAGACTATTGATATAAAAGATAAAGATCTAAGATACACCTAGTTAAGTTACAAAAGTCTAAATATTAACATGTGGGGACAACGAACACATGTCAAATTCTTGTTCCCAAGTTCAATAATTAGTTAAGGCTCACATGAATTTAAAGTATGTGTAAAATAAAATTTTGTATCATGCCAATCGTAGTGTTCACTTAGAAGAGATAGATGCTCATATATTTCAGTTATTCAGCTACCTATATAGAGTTTTAAAATTTCATCTTGGGTGATCATTATCATATTTAATTTAAGTTATTGTTAAATTAAAAATAGACTAACGAATTTAGAATATTTCAAATTATTTACTAAGACTAAAATAATATATTTATATAATTAATTAATTTTTCTTAATCAAAAGATATGTGATTTATTTTTTTTAAACAACAAGAAATTAACTAATTACATTATTAAATTTTCATAAAAAGAAGCAGTTCTAAGGTAATTAACTAATTGAACGTGAAAAATATCAAAATATATCATCGGGAGAAGAAAGGATTCGCTCTCTTTTGGATGGAAGGATGGAGGGCTTATCAACAATTATGTAAAACTAAAGTAACCAGAAGCTAAGATATGAAAACATCTATGTCACTTTTATTTTATACATGTTTTTAAAGATGTTCACGATACAAGTAAAAAAAATAGGTGTTCACGATACCATACCCAAACTCAGCTGGTGCATTTAAGGTTCCTAAAATCCTTATGTAACAGTTCTCCAATCCATGCAAACTATGGGTTTTGAAAATGCACTCGGCCCATGTGTTTACTGACTTTAAAGTCGAGTCAAAGCGAGTCCACGTTCATATCTTGGTTGTCTACCATGAAATACACGACTTTGTTTGAAACTTTCTAACACTTTCATACTTCCAAGTTTTGAAGTCTTGTTTTCTTTGATGAGAAAACAATAACTTTGTGTTTGGGTTTCGGCTCCCCTTAATTTATACCTGTTCACACTTCACACCTGATCATTTGGTACATCATTTGGGTAAATTGAAAATTATTCAAGTATTACATGTAGTGATCTTGCATGAAAGATAAATTGAAAGTATTGAATTTTTTAATTTATTTAAACGGTCAGATATATCAATACTAGTTTACGATAAATTATCTCTTTAGTCAGGCTAAAAGAAAGTCATCCATGCTAGGATCAAAAGATTTATATAAAATTTACTCCTCACATTCTCCGATAATGAGATTCAAACTCAAATAGTCAATATATTGAACACACATACTTAACTATCATACTGAAAAGACAAAAAGAGATATTTATTTATTGTCAATAATATAGGAGCTTAGTACAAGAAAGGTCTTGAAACTAATGAACTGTCACCAATGTAAGAATGCTCACATAAGTGGACACAAATACTTCTCTCTTTCTTTTTACTGGAAGGCCAGCCCTCCCTAACATGTTTATGTTCTAAGGTTCGAGCTTATGTTCTCATCTAGAGAGTGCAGCTTGCTTATTACTATATCAAATCCTTGTTGATCAAATACTTCTTTTTAGAAAAAAAAAAAAAAAAAAATCTTGTCAGTAACTTACTTATCTCAGTCCCTAATATGAAAGTGTCATCCCATATAAATATATTATTTTGTCTTCTTCATTTCTATAAATATTTTTTTATGTTAGAAACTTGTTGAATGAAAAAATTACATGCTCAAACTAATTATAAATAACATTGCATTTCTAGATTCTATCTCCACGACTATTCGAACAATCAGTGATTACTCTTGCAATTCTAGTTGAACAAAATATTCAAGAGGGTAGTGCAGTATTTGTTCAACTTTGAGAGGTTAAAAAACTAGACAGTTTTGTGCGATGGAGTGATAAGGAGATTGATGGAGATTGCGAGGGCTCCTCGATGACATCAGATTATGGCAACTTAGGTCGTACACTTGGTGCTCATGACAATGAGAACAAGAAAAAGGAATTATGAAGGCTCAGTATAATCACAAGATGTGACTATATTCCTGGAGTGCAATTTTTACTGCTAATTTTAAACTCAGTAATAGGAGAGATACTTATGGAATGTGTGCTGAAGTGCCGGAAAGAAACTTGAATGTCCTTGTAAATTTAGCTGTGATAGATATTTGTGGAAACGTGGAAAATTTTGAATCGTGCTTAGATGTTTATGAAGATACTGCAAGCTCATTTTCTGGTTTACAAAGAGTAGATAAAGGCTTTTAGGAAGATGCTAAAGTCCCAAGTTCATGTGATTGGGAATCCTCCAGGAGTATAAGATTTTGTTGGTTGGAATCAAAAGTCTATCAAGTTTAGTAAAGAAGGTGGACATACTGATCAAGGTGGCTGGAACAATAGCAAATTACAGAAAGAACATTCAGGGATTGAATGGGACAAGACAAGGGAATTGATGATGTGAACAGAATTTGCTATGAAGGTAAAGAGTTACTTATTTGTATCATATGGAAAAGTGATAATAATCATGGGTTCATATTGTGACTACAATGCAAAAATTAAATGCATTGCGTGTTATGAAAAATATTGGGATTTGTTTGCAAAGAGAAGGTGGCTCGAAAATGTAAAAACTGTAAATACATGACTACTCTTAATATCTTAACCCTTAAGTGAGTTACACAAGGAAACATTTATAACAAAGGCTGATTTGGAGGTAAAGTTGACAAATGTTATTATGCAACCAATTGATGCTGCTGCTTTGTTTATGGATTGAGTATGAAAGTTTTTGCTCTGCTTGTGGTAAGGTATGTGAGGCACATGTTGTTGAAATGGCTAGTAAATAATGCGGCAACTTGCTGAATGAGAAAGAGCAGCATCATGACATTACTGGCGTGGCATTGAAGTTGTCGCAGTGTCCCAATCAAGTTAGCATGAGAAAGAAAACCATGGCTGGCAGGTCAAGTTTTGACTTTCCTTCCACAAGAAGCTATGACAAGGACAACTATATGGTTGTAACATAAGAAAATAAAGATTACCATAAACTTAAAAATGTCATGATTAAACATATAGCCAAGTCTTGAAGTGGATAAATGATAAATTTTCCTAACACAATGGGGCACAAGTCATAATTTGTAAAGTTTATGCCATCAACATGGAAGGAATACAATCCAGATTGTCTATGCCCAACATCATTATAAAATTGGTTGACATGACGCATTAAATTTATGATTTCAGAACACAAACTCATTTGAAATTGTGTCTTCTCAAGAAATTGTGCCTTCACTATTATGTCTAGAAGATACCAATTTAAAAATATGGACATTTAACTCATTAAGTTTTTGTTTGTGTACATTTGAGTAAATTTAAATAAACATTGTAATCGGTCGTTGGGTCTCAGGGCTGAGGTGTGTATGTCCATTTTTGTCAGATTATGAATGAAATGCTCCTCCTCCCTCTTAATTTCTCTATACCATCTCTTCTTTCTGTCTCTAATTCTTCCCTTTTGTCTCTGTTAATTTCTTAAATTATCTATAAATCCATAAATCTCTAAAAAGCTCTTCCACAAACTCAACACCACCCTTTTACCCATCAAATGCATCAGGGCGCCGCCACCACCAATGATAGCAGCACCTCAACCTCCAATTACAGACCACCTGTTTCATAGTGTGGATTTGCTTTAGCTCCTTGTAAGAACGAAGATCTGTGTGGACCAGTGTCAAGCTCCCAAGCTTCAATAACATCAAATTCCAAACGCCAAAACCTTTATAAAAACAGCTGAAAAAGTGACTACTACGATTAAAGCTGTGATTCTTTTAGTCCCAGGAAGTGAAGGTAGTGTGTCCAAATCCAGAGACAGAGATTTTGCTTCTCCATTCAGCTTGAAGCTCCAACCACCAACTCTGAGGAACCACGTACATTGAATCTCTAAGAATAAGTGAGAGATCTACTTCACTGGCCAAAAATTCAGGAACTGGGTTTTGTAGAACTTGAGCAAGCTTCAGATCTAATTGCTTTTTTTGATGAATCATAGTCTAGTCCATGCATGCTACCACTTTCCAATCTTCAAACTGAGGTCTTGCCTCGTGGAATTATTGGTGAAATACGTCGCAGGAACAGATATTTTTTATTCAAAGCTATTTAAATTAACATCAATATGGATATCCTTGACATTAAATTCGATATTGATGTGATTTGAGTAAGACGCATCCTGATCCAGAAGAACACATAACTCTTTTGAGGGAGAGATCGTGAAAGCGAAGCCATTGCCACCTTTTTTTGGGTACCCAGGAACTATAATAAAAGTGAAAGCTATGGAAAAGGAGGAAACTTTGCCATCGCGAGTTCTTGAACTGGATTGGAGATGAATAAAAGGCATAGTCTGTGCCGTTAGTTAGGCAAAGTATGTCATTCTTCTGAATCTTTGCTCTCCAATTAAGCTTATGTTGCTGGCAGCACCATGAACCCACCAAAGAATAGCTCGTCAAGCTGAGATTTTACTGGGTTTGAGAGGAAAATGAAGAAAACCCACACAAGTATGAGCGTTTGAACCATGATTAATAGATTAGAGAATTGAGCTCAGTGAAATAGAAGAATGATTCTGTGAGTTGAGGGTGACTTGGTGTGAAAATGTTGAAAGAAAAACAATTATTTGTCCATTAGATACTTGAAACTATGCACTAGCCCAAGAGCAAAGACTTCGCTCTGACACCATGATAGAACCTGTTTTTAAGTCGGAGGGTTGTTAGAGGAGCCTATGTTAGCGACGTTGGAGTAACCACATTGACAATGGTATTGGGACAAGGTGGGGAAGTGTTGATTGCTATCTTGAAGGCAGTTCATTCAAGCATTTAGAAGAAGGAAATTCTATTGATAGTGAATGAAGTTGTCACCATTGCAAAAGCAGTAACTGAGAAACAAGCACCTTTTGAAATTGAAATTGATAGTGTACACACAAAATTAGAGGACAGCAATCCATATGAAGATGATAATAAAATTATATTTGAATATTGCTCAAATCTTCAGCAAGTGCTTCTCCTCCCAACTAATACCAAGAAAATGGCCTAGAATTTGTATTGGCAGCTCCCATCATCACTTCTAGCAGTTGGATCAAAGTTTTTAGCATTTGGATCAGTACAACCTTCAGGGATTGGAACGTTAATTTGCTGTGCTGCTTTGCCTGCACCATATATACAACAATTATGAAAAATTCTTTTCTTTGATCCTAAATATGCTTCTAAGTCAGCAAATGTAAAGCTAGCTAGACGCAAACCTCCCATAAAGGCCTTTAGGACAAGGGAGCTAACCGTAGAAATTTCCACTTTTAATAGCATCCTGATTAGCATCACCAAGAGCAGCATCACTCAAGTATTTGTCTGCCAATTGGACTCGCTTCACATTCTCTTGCTCTTGGACTAGCATGTTACCATACTCAAGAAGCTTTTCCAATGTCATTTTGGGCTGCTCAAAAGTTGGGGGTCCTTCCTTTGAGTTCACAAGCTTCTTCCCAATGCTTTCAACTCCAACACCTGAAATCCACTTCCTCACTTCATCATCATACACTCTTGCCCTCAATGCACCAAAGAAATCTGCAAAACAAAATGATGGGTAGTTACCCTAAACGTGTCACTTAGCAGTTCAATTTCATCTAGCTGTTCGAGTTCTTGGAGGAAACTTACCTATTGATTGACCAGGGAAGGTGTCAACAACCTTGACAACGTCTTCATCAGCAATTTTGTCACTGCGGAAAATTCCCATACACACACCAATTCTGTCTTCCCTGGTAGGTGCCCAGTAGAACTTTTCCATACGACCATCACGGATGAGAGGCGCATACAGTGTTGAGAAGTCATTACCGGTGACAATGACAGGTACACGAGGATTATCTTCCTTGTTGTACATACCAGGTAGCTGGACATTTGTTGGGTTATCAGCAATGTTCATGAGTGTAGCATTAACCATTTGGTTGTTAACAGTGTATTGTGTGGTTCCACCAAGTCTACCAGCTCCTGCATCAAGATCGTTGATGAACAGAGCAGACATTTTTCCCTTCTTGATTATATCAGCTGCTTCACGGTATCTTTGCCTAAGCAATTTTGCAGGCTCTCCTGCATTCCCACTTTCCAACTCTCCAGCACTCATCATGATGGGGCTGCAGCAATTACAAATGCCCCATAGGGGACGAAATAAGCAGCAGAACGTATATATATCTAATATAAGGAAGACCCTATTGCCGACAAGAAGTACTCACTTAATTCCCATCTTGGCAAAGACAAGCTCACACTGGAATGATTTCCCTTGACCTTTGCCTCCCCAAATACCAAGGATCAAAGGAACCTGTGGAAATATTGAACATTTTGAGACTAACTCTGGCTGAGTAGTGAATTAAGAATCTAAATCCAATCTACCTAGGTAGAATTCATCACTTATATACTATGACATGCCTTGATGTTAGGCAGGGTCATGAAATTTTTAGTTATGTGAACAACAATCTTGTCCATGAAGGCTCGTGCAATGTAAAAACCATCCATGTTGTTATCAAAGTTGTACCTAAAACACAACCACGAACATTGAGATTAAAACCAGTTTCAACACAACTTAGGGGACTAACTCAGGGAAGATTCCCAATTGTATTTCACTTACTGGCGAAGTCCGGTACTAAGGTATTCATAAGAACTCAATACTGCATCGTGGGTTCCAGCTCCCGATGGAGCTTGGAAGAGGGAATCAACCATACCCTTTCCTCGTGTGATGTCTTGCTGGTCATCAGATGTGTCATACGCAAGACCTCTCCATTTGTCTTTATCGGTCTGCTTGCTCTCATCAATCTCTGCAACAACCTTAAAGCTTCCAGAGGAAACCTTGGTGTTGTTGAATCTTGAGCTCACTTTCTTCAAGTTGATGCCCAAGAAGGTTGAGCTGGGAGCTGATGGTCCAGCACCAGAGCCATTCAAGCTCAGCTGCATATCATAGTAAAATAGCTTTTGGTTTCATTCAATTCAAAGCTATGCATGTAGTAGTTCATAAATTTTCCAAGTCTTGCTAAACCATTACCAAAATTCAAGAACATCCTTAAGTTAATGAATTAAAATTAAGGCTCTATAATATTATGTATGCATGTTCACCACATAAAGTAAATGATTATGCAAACATATAATACTTGAGATTCATAAGATTAGGCGAGACCGCAAGAACGGGATTAATAGACTAGCATATAATACGTACATATGCATGGATCAAAATTGATTTGTAACGACTAAACGACATATTTAACGAAATTATTAAAACCCATGATCTCACCCTCTACCATTACAAAATTAAAAGAAAGAGGTTACTACTAAAATTAAATGACTAGAGAAGTATAGCATGGTTGGGAAGGCATCTTACGGGAGTTCTGTTGACAGCTCCAACAGTGGAGAGGGAGGCAGCCATTGATGGGTGTCCCGGGGAGCTTTGTGCCTGTTTTGTATTTGGAGTTGCAGAATAGAAGCAGATTGGCCTTTGAGGGAGAAGGAATGAACAATGTGAAGGACTTATAATAGTTAGTTTTTGAGTGTACAGAATTTCATATCTTGAAGATTACTTGCTAAATTCCTAACGTCCACAGAATGAAGATTGCCTGGAGACACGTGGCTAACAGAGATTGCTTGGTTGTCAATTAGTCCTCCTTGGATTGTAGGACAATGAGGTTGGTATTTAAGCTTTTATCTTCTCCACCTGATTTTGTAGGTTTATTTGTTACCACACAACACAAGCTTAGAGTTCAGCATCAGATCGCATGCATTATTGTTGTTTGAGCAGATGAAGTTAAACAAAATGTTTGTGATTATCCAAAAAAATTTTATTTCAATTAGCTTTTCAGTTGATGGGATATTTTGAGGTGGAATTTAATTCTCAAATGTGTTAGTAAGGGTCCACTGATCTGATCAAGTTATTCATTTTTTCTTTCATTATATAGTTTAATATTTTAGCTTATTTTAATTGATGATAAATAAATATAGAAAGAAATTAAAATTGAATGTCAGAGATTAAAAATCATTTATGGACAACACACAAAGCTTATAGTCCTCGATTATTCGATTTGAGCTTACGATGTTATAAGAGATTACAGTTTATGCTTAACCTGCACAAACATTAAAGCCTTTCTATGATTTTGGAAAATTTGCTACCTCTATCACTACCCTGGATTTTATATTTGTCTACCAAAAAGACAAACATTTTTTTTTTTTTTTTTTTTTAAGAAGAGGGTTATGAAACATTAAAGCCATTAACAAGGAAAACATCCTATCGCCACTTCTAATTGAGATTTGCAGAGAAAATTATGCTTTAAGAACCAAACTATTACCTGCTTTTTGTCATTAATTACATTGTTATATATAAAAAGTAAAAAAGAATATTTTTCTTTCCTTTAGTCTTGAGTTATGTTTTTCCAATCAATTTTGTAAACAACATTTAGTTTGGGGTTGAACTAAAAGAAGTTGTATTATTGTTCTCATACAGTCTTCTACTTGGTGAGAAAAGACAAAAAGAAATCCTCTAGAGTACCTAGATGCAGCCACATGAGCCACAATGCTAGAACACTGCTTAGCTACAAGTGGACCTATGCAATTTAGCTCAAAAAGATATCCAGTTTTGGAGATTGAACTTATTTGAACATAAACTGCTAATATATATGCATCATTTTCACTCGAAAAATGCTTAAAGAATCAAATACCAACCTTGAGCACAGTTTGGTAATGCAGAAAACTCGTTCCTAATTTTTTTTTCCACACATTTTCATCTTTCTTTTCACTTTCACCTCTTCCAAATAAAACCTAATGCAATTAACCAAAACGAAGCAGAGGAAGCACCTAACCCTATCTGTAAACAGTTACATCTAATATTGAACCAAACTTTGTTTCAGTTATCTATAATTCTGGTTGGCTTGACACGTTACTTCTCACAATTCTCAGCATCTCAGTTTCCCACCCTTCATTTTCTTCAACCAAAATATATATTGTTTATAACTTGTCGATGTGATATCTCTCACATTACTAGCATAATAAATATGTAGAAAATATATAAGCAGACGAGTCACATCTCCTAATGTCAATTGATTGGTTTTAAAGGGTGTAATTTTAACATGATAAGTGTCAAAATATATATGTAGATGAGTCACTCCTCCTAAATAATGTATAAGTAGATGAGTCACTCCAAAGTTTTGTCCATCTCTGAAATCTAGAACAAAGATAGCTTGAGAATATTTGTATAAACTCCTTCATCAGTATATGAGCAACCAGTGCCTGCATATCCTCTCCACTAGGTTCAGGCATATCATTTTATATGCTGAATTATCACCTATTTCTATGCAAGCTCCATGTCTCTAAGAACATTAAACTCTTGTGTTCAGCATTCAAGTTCTGACACTAATGGCTTAAGTTCTTCTCGGGTACTTATATTTATTTCACTTGATCAGACAGTAGAATGATCAATAGATACAGACAAAAAAATGGAACTGCTCGTCAGGATGGACAAGGAAATTCTTAATAGATAACATGCATAGAATTGAAAAAGGTTAATGTAGCTTTAGAATGTAACAAATTGCAGTTTAAGGATATGATCGTCAAAGCTGGAAAAAAGAATGAATGGAGTGACAATTGGATGAAAATGAATTATATTTCTTTAAGTTTTCATCTATTTTTCACTCTTTTATTAACCAAAGAAGAGAAACAAGAAAAACGACCCTAAAAAACCCTAAACTTTAACTTTGATTCATTCATCGTCATGTTCATTGGTAATAAACAAACTTCAAATCACTTCAACAATTAATACAAAGTCAGATAATGATGGAAAATACCATTAGTTTTTTTATTTTAGCAACAGTTCCTTCAAATCATTACTGGCGAACATTTATAACTTTTAACAGCTACAATAACCATGACCAGCTTTATATTATATTATATTAATACTAAAGTGCATTCTCAAAAGAAAGAGATACACAAAGAACTGTCCCTGCAGAAAGAAAAGTTTTGTTGATAAGGTTCACGCACATACAGGAAGGAACATTTAAATTTACCAGAGCTGGAAAGTTAGCTACCACTGCTGGAGGAGGTAATAATGATGATTGTTACTTGATAGAGAAAGACACTTTCATCGTTAAACTCGAAAGCCGAAAAGCTCCTGCTCCACCAATCCATAATGTTACCTTCAAAAACAAAATTTCATCGTTTGACATGACAGAAACCAGAAATTCATGTATGTGAAAATGGCACTGTCTCCCATCTCTTATTTTGCCAACCGTGTAATAAGTTGTTGCCCTTGCAACTGTTGCTGATGGCTATATGAGCTTGCGTTGTCACTTGGGCCTGAAAGAGTTGGAAGAAAACTTGGTTTTGTTACCACCGACCCATAATTAAGTGGCCAACAGCCTAACCTGAATTACCGTAGGATTAAAATATGCATAATTTGAAGAAATAACACAAAGTGAAACATTAAATTAAACATATTTATGGATCATTAGTTACAAGCATACAAAAAGCCGCCATGAGTCATGAACTCTACATCAGTCCCTAAGCTAGAAAGATAGCACAACATGTTGAAAAGTATGTTATCCTTAAATGAAAAAGAACAATTCAAGCCGTAATGAATACTTTATGTTTTTCCCATGAGCAGCAGTCACAAATGAAAGTAGAAGGTAAAGAGCTTGTAATTTTCATCTAATAAACCGTCAATGTAGTATAATGGTTCTGCAACTCCAGAAAGTTGGGTTAAGGTCCTGCATTGTGAGTGAAGTTGGACGTTTCAGCTTAAGAACAACTACCCTGCAGGCTGTAATCCAAAAGAAGAATTTAGTTAGCAAAGCTATAACAGTCAACATGTAAATCTCAGTCAAGGGCATCTTTACTCATCATTCATCATTCATCATTCTATAAGCTTTAATAAACTTTTTTGTTATCTAAACAGAAAGTAGACATGTAGATTTCCGTCATCTCAAAATACTTTCCGCAAATTCTCACTTTTTTTGAACCCAATCTGTGTTGATGATTGGGTCTTCAATCACAGTCGCATTTGTGAAGAAACTTTATGAATAAAGCCCTTTTCAGGCATTAAAAAGGAAAGGTTCCCCTATTATGACAATGCCAATGTAGGCCATAAAAGAGACCCAAAAGAACACACTTTATACTAAAGTTAGAATGTCCCTTGGAGAAAACAAAAAGAACTAACCCTTCCAACTGATGGCTATAAAACCCTTAAATTTTAATAACTTGTACAAACTAATACAAGTGCTAATACTACTGAAAAACCACTGACAAAGATAAGTAAAAAGCTCAGGACAATGACAGGGTCTGGCTCTTCATGTGGAGCATGCAAGTTCCTCAGAAGAAAGTGCACCACGGAGTGTGTGTTTGCTCCTCACTTCTGTTATGACCAGGCTGCTACCCATTTTGCAGCAGTACATAAGGTGTTTGGTGCTAGTAATGTCTCCAGGTTATTGTTACAACTACCAGTAGACAACAGAAGTGATGCTGCAATTACCATATCTTACGAAGCACTGGCTCGGATGCACAATCCAGTATATGGTTGTGTTGGTCATATCTTTGCACTGCAACAACAGGTTTCCCCACTCTGGCTTTTTCTTCTATCAAAAACCTGCTAAATCACACTAATAATTTACATAGGTTGTCTATTTGAATACATATATAATTGACCTTGCATGCAGGTAGCCAGCTTACAAGAGGAGATAGATATTCTTGGGAATCTAATGGCCATTTCTACTATTGATGCTGCTGATTGCAGAATTTCTCAAGAAGACGGCCAACGCCTGTGACAATTTACAATTTTCTTTGCAGCATGACATTGATAACAGACAATATTTTCAAAACCCACAGGCTAACCAACTTTCTTATGAAGTAAATACAACTGTCAACCAAGGCTTCAACAGTGAGACGGGTATACAGCTTCCCACTGCCATTGGATGGGAGGACCACTTATTGAACGAGCCCATCCCAAATCCATTAAATAAGCTCCTTGTAGCTATGGACCAAGAGATGCTTGCAAATTACCCAGGATTCAACTAAGGTGCCAACAACAAAACGAAGCCTGGAGTCTGGAACTAAAATTTAACTAGTACAGGTAGGAGCTTGTGCAATATGCAAACTCAATTGGCTCACATGAATATCAAGTTTTGTATCGGTATGATTTTTTACCATCTAAGACAAACCAGCACAATCTCTCAGCTTGACATGTAGATCTATTGTAGTTTCGACCATTTCATGAAATCTCTGATCCAACAAAACATATCATAAACAACATAATTAACAAGAAAAAAATTATGCTGCAGAGAATACCTTGTTTGACGCTTGCTTAATTTTGATTAAAAAGTGTCATGAGTTTCAAATCAGTGAATTCTTAAGTTTAGCAGCCTACACGGTGAGCAGACAAATATGAGAACCGTCATAGAATGACTTCTGTTTAACTGTCATATTATCCTAATATAAACCAAATTTGACATGAATCAAATAGAAACTGCCATTATAATTGACCCATAAATGCTATAAAACTAAAAGTAAGAGACAGCATATCAAAATGAAAGCTGCAGAATCGAAGGGCATACTCTTTCAGCATATACTGAAGCAAGAAGGAGTCGTTTTATATGATATAGAACAACCATGCATGTTCACATTAGACACAATATTATTTTGAAATTTTAAAGTCACTGATTTTTAGTAGCAGAACTGTACTAATAACTGAAGCAAGAATGTGCTAATAAATGTAAAGAACAAACAATGTTATGTTCACCCTCATCAACAAGATATGGAAAATTAATACTACCAACATCCCTGCAAAAGCACCAGACTTCTTTCCACTTACATAGGCGGGAGATATAGAATAAATTTGACAAGCCATAGATGCAATGGAAATTTGAAGCGTATAGGTGTTTACTGTTTTCAAACTTCAGAAACTAAAATAAGAGTAAAAAATAAAATAAAAAATAGGCATATGGAGATACCTTATGAAATGAAAAACTCAAACCACAGGCTCACCGAAACCCATCAAAAGACATGCTCAAAATTCAAAATTTTCTACATGTCATTAACACTTAATTTCTTTCTTACTGAGTTCCATGAGCATGAAAAAAACCACAACTCAGTGGGTGTTAGCAAACATGGATCGTCAAAAACTTAGAGATCTAACAAAATTTGCGAATTCTTGCCTCCCATATGCTGAACAAGCTGCCCATTGAAAACGGAGAATCAGTTATCAAATAAAGAAAAAAACATAATTACAAAGAGCAAAGTTGAAAAATTAACCTTTCAAGAACACCAGTCTCTGGCATTTTGGAACATCCGCAATCCATGGACTAGGCCCATCTTTTTCCACATCCCATTGCTTGGGATACAATGGGAACTGCCACATTAAGAAGCGACACTCTGGATGAGGCATCAGTGCAAGATGCCTCCCATCTGGAGAACAAATTGCTGCAACTCCTAACGGACGGAGAGCCATTCACATTGAAAGGATAGACCTCTGTTGGATTGCCATCATCCATCGCAATATCTAAGAGGAGCCAAGTCGTGAGCTACACGTCCCAAAACACCTTCATCTGGGAAATATGTTCTTCCCTCACGATGGGCAGCCCACACACCTAATGTACTACCCTCCATACCTTTGAACATTATAGCTGGTGAGTCCTTAATAGTCACACTTGTAAAACGACATTCAAACCGCCCTGACTCATTGTGAATGAACCTAGGCTGTGACAGGTCTCCTCCAGCACCAAGAACACCGCCAACTTGTGGGCCTGGGACCCACCCCAACAGAGCCATTAGTTGACAGCCATTGCAAACACCAAGACTGAAAGTGTTTGGACGTTTATAGAACTCCTGAAACTGATTTAAAAGGGGCTGATTGAATCTTATGCAAGCAAACCAACCTTTTGCAGAATCAAGCACATCAGCATAGCTAAAACCTCCAACAAATACAATAGTACAGAATTCCTGGAAAGAAATAGATCCATTAAGAAGGTCTGACATCGTAACATCCCATGGTTCAAAACTAGCAGCATGAAATGCTGCAGCCATTTCTCTGTCTCCATTGCTCCCTTCTTCTCTAAGCACAGCTACTTTAGGTTTTGACGTTGCATGCAAATACTTTTCATCAGTGAATGAAGGAGTAAAGGACAATTTCCATGAAGGCCTTTGCCGATATTTCAATCCTTTTTTCTCTATTTCCACACAAGAGGCCAGTCTTTGCAACTTTTCCAGCTCAAAACTGGTTTCCTCCCATATATCCCTAAGGATAGAAGTTTTCTCAGTAAAATGAGTAAACCATCAACCTTTAGTTCTATCAATGGATCCGCAGTTACTTGTCCTATGATCTCAGCAGCAACACCCATACTACTTAACTTCCCCATCACAATATCCAGATTTTATTTTGTAACCTCAACAATTAAACCAAGCTCTTCTGAGAAAAGTGTTTGGAGAAGGCTCTTCCCCTGTGAAACCAAGTCGAAAGTTAATCCACAATTCCCGGCAAATGCCATCTCCAAGGCGCAGACTAGCAACCCACCATCACTGATATCATGACCAGCAGATATGAGTTCATCTGTGAGAAGGTCTTGAACACCCTCAAAAACTTTTTTAAGGTACGGAACATCTTCAACATCAGGAGACTCATCCCCAACTTGATCAAAAACCTGGGCAAAGGCAGACCCACCTAATCGCCGCTTTCCCTGACCCAAATCGATATGAAGAAGAACACCATCATCTCCCAGCTTCGGATCCGGGGTCACTGTTTTTGTTATATCAGGACAAGTGACATAGACACTGATAACAACATTTCCTGGTGCCTTTACAACTTCACCTGCAGCATGGGCTGCCATAGAAAGACTGTCCTTTCCTCCATCAATAGCAATAACGAGTTCAATCATAGCTTCAGACAAAGATGTAGCAGCATCATACATAGCAGCTCCTTCACCATCAAGCTTGGCAGCATACATCCAATCACCACTCGCCATAACATCAGAAAGAGAAGTGACCTTCGCCCATACAAGATTTGTGAGGGCTTTTCCAACAGCCAGTCTTGCCATGGCTTTGGGATCTAGCAGACCTTTGATTGGCTGCTCCCCAATGGCACATGCACCTCTAGTCACATCAGTATAAGTCTGAGCAATAACTGCAACATCAGAAAGAGGAATTTGTAAAGGACCAACGGTCTGTTGCTGTGCCACAAGACCAGTAACACACCTATCAACTTTCATAGTCAAGAATCGTTTTGAACAGACAGATGGTAATCTCAATACCTTCTTAAGAAAATCCATCACTGTGATCCCAGAGGAAATATCAAGCGGCTCTTGCTCATTAGAAACCCGATGAAACTCAAGATTTCTGAGGCATGTCCCCAAGTACTTTCTCAAGCTCAAGATCCACAGCAGGAGAAGGTGGAGAGAGTCCGCTTGAGAGCCAATTCTGAATTGCTAAGCTATCAACTAAAACAACACGTCCCTCACCACTGATTGTTCCAATTACAGCCATAGAGACCCTCTCTCTGTCACAGATTGATTGTAAGAGGTCACGGCTTTCAGGATTTACCAAAATTGCATCTTGATCCTGATATTCTGCCCCCCAAATCTCTAAAACAGACATTGTATGATCACCAACTACAATTGCACGGATATGAATCTCAGCACCCTTTGGGTATATAATTTCCTTTACAACATTGCAATTCCCACCTAGCTCCCTGGTCATGAATGCTGATAATGGGGTTTTTTTCTCCCATCTCAATGCAAGCACGAACAACACAGTATAATTTTTGTGCCATCTCAACATCTCCACGCTGTACAGCACTAAAATCAAGCTCTGCATCATTCTGGCCACTGACCATGCTCGAAGCAGCCCCACCTCCCATCCCAATGCGATACGCAGGGCCTCCAATCTTTACAACCAGCATCTCAATGTCAGGCTCTCCTTTTGATATGGATGTGATCAATCTGCCCAATGCCTCCACTAAACATGATGGGCTTCAACCATTCCTGCCTTTCACCTGTAGGAAGTCTCATTCCGAAAGTTCTACAGAAGCCCTGAATCAATGGTTCACCAAATTTGTTCCCATAGTCTGATGCGCCATTACTAGCATCTATGAGAATCTGCAAAGGTGATGCCAAACTTGAAGGATATGTGAAAGAAGGATTTCCCATGGAGCATTAGAACCAGGCATATTGAGATTCCCGACACAATAACCGGCTGTAGCTGCATGAACAAAGGACCCCCTTCCTGTTGCATGTGTATCTCTGATGCGACCTCCTGCACCTGTCTCTGCACCAGGATAAGGTGCCACTGCACATGGAAAATTATGGGTTTCAGCAGTAAACAAGATATCCAACGCCCACTCTGTCATGTTTAACGGACACGTTAAACCTGGCTGAACTGGTCACAATTGCTTTACTAGAAAACCCTTGATTGCACTCGAGTTATCCTTGAAGCCAATAACAGAATTGTTAGGATTAGCCTGTAAAGTGCTTTTCACAATCTGCATCAGAGTCCTATTCATTAGCTGTCCGTCAATAAAAATCTTTCCAGTAAAAAAACCAGTGCCTACTGTGCTCACTGTTAGACTGTGCAATGTCAAATAATTCCACTGTTGTTGGATTCCACTTAATGTCCTCTCTGAAAAGCCGGGTGTAGTATTGTAAATCCTGATCATCAAATGCTGAACCCAATTTCAGGTTAATTTCCTCCAATGCATTCCTACCCCTCTCCATCACAGGTACAAAAAGAACTTCGTCTGGAACTGCACTGGTCTCAAAAGATATAAGATTATGTGTGTAAATACACTCAGTCATCCGATCATGGACCATTGAGCAAACTCATGGATTTGATGAGTTTGCAACTCACCCTTGATGTACAACAAGTACCTCCTTGATCGTTCCAGATAAGCCACCTCTGTCAAGCCACATGCTCGACAAATTGATACAGCATTAGAAGACCATGAAGTTGTAAATGACAACCTGGGACCAACCTCTATTATCACAGTCCTTAATCCTTCCTTCCTTTTCTGCTCAAGAAAGATCTCAGTCCCTAAATTCTCAGGCTCGTATGTTTATTGAATAAGCCACTTAAGGACTGAAAGCTTTTCACTTGAAAGTTGAGAATCAAGCCCAACATTAAAACATTGTTCAGTTTTCATGCCAACAATCTGATTTGAGATTTTCGTTAACATCCCGAAGGAGTTCAGCAGCTGCACTTTTTTGAATCAATGGAACACGGAAAAAATGAATAATGTGCTCCGTAGGCTTCTCAAACAAGTTGGATTCTTCACCTACTGAACTGCCAACACCCCCAGAAATCACAGCTCTTGGTATTTCTTGAGAACGACACCTCAAAACTACAGCTCTGCTATTTAATTTCTTGGCAAGATTACGGTTTTGAAGGGCAACCCAAAGCAAACGGCTACTTTGACTATAAGAGTTTTTCTGTAAAACCAAATTTTGCCTACAGGTACCCTGTAATAAACAATCCAGAAAAGAAAAACAATGCACAAGTGTATGGAATACTCCCCGAACCAGAAGCAGAAAGAAAAAAGAAGGTGTCAGCCACCTCAATTTCCATAGCAGCTGCCATATCCCTAATCTGTCAAAATAATGAACGGAAACACACAAATTAAAGCTTTCACACTAGATATTCTCCTGAAAATTTCCCAAGTGAAAAACAAAACTTGAATATAATCAAAGGTAAATGATCACCTAGGGACACAGTAATAGAAATAAAGATAAAGAGAGAAGAACAGGGTTCGGTGCAATCATCATTTACATGGAAAGTGCAGTGAGAGGACTGTGGAAGAGAGAACAAAGCAGAGAGAGAGACAACGAAAGAAATTAACCTGGAGAGGCTGAAGTGAGCAGACGACAGCGTGGTGAACGACAATGGACCAGAAGGGTCTCTGAGGGAAAGGAATAAGGGACCATAAGGGGTCAAGCCGACGAACTCCCTAAGCAGGGTTTTGTGACAGAGACAGAAAACCCCTGGCAATTTTAGTTTTCTCTTTTTGTTTTTATTTTTATTCTCACCACCTCGTTGATTCTGTGTCTCTGGTCTGTATTTTCTTTTCCTTGTCTGACTTACATAAGGCAAGTGCAAGTCCAGTTCAAACTAACTCACCAACCAATTCTTGTTCCCAATCCAACATTTGTTTACTAAAAAACCAAACTATCACTTTTTAATCTAGAATATGTATATTTGATATCCATACTTAGTGAATTGGAATGAGAATTAAAAATTAGATTATTTAATTTTAATTTTTCTTGTTTAGAGTATATTTTTGAATTAGAATTTTCAATTCAATTCTTAGAAATTGAGAAACAATTGCAAGGTATCATATTTAATTTTTATGCATACATTTTAAAATTTATACTTATTATGCATGTGTTATTATTCAGAGTCACTTACTTGCAAATCATATTATAACATAGGTCACCACCACCAACAAACTCAATCACCCAATGCTAGTCCTTACCTACTAGTAACTTCATCCACAAGTTAAAAATGATGACAACCACTACCAATGCAATAATAAAAACTACGACAACCATTATTGATATCCGTCAGAAGGACATCGTTAGAACCCACTCACCTGATATGACAACAACCGTTGTCCAAACTAGTTGGAGACAATAACAACCACCATCTGAGCTTCCAGAGACGACAAAAACCACTAATAATTATGGCAACGACCTTAGAAAATCATCGGAGAAGATGGCAACTAATGTTGTAAGCCGCTTAAGACTATGACAACCACCACCAAAGTATTGTACAATTTTGGTTGTAATTATTTATGTGATTCAAACTCATATATTGTAACTCTAATCAATTATAATGTTAGTAGAATTAAAATTATCCAATTCCAACTCAATGAATACAAACATAGCCTTACAGTCTCTTATAAATAAATTAAATATTATTTTAAATTAATTAAAAAATATTAATCTTTTAATAACTACACATATCACTCTCAGTCAAACACTAACTCATTTTTTGTCTTTTAAATAGAACTAAAAATAAATTAAAATAACTATTTTATACATTTTAACAAAATCATCCAATAAGTGTGTAAGCACGTGAACGTGGTTAGTATAAAAATATATATCTAAATTACATATAAAATTGGCTTAATGACAAAAACAAATTATTTTCTTAAATGCTCTTATGAATTTTTATTATTATATAGTTACATTTAGTTATTATTTTGTTTCAAATAAACTATTATTAGTTTTTTACTCTTTTTTTTTTTAATTTTCTTTATTCTAATATCAATAAGCTAATAATTACTGTAGACTTATCAATTTATTTTTTACTAATTTTTTTCAATTTAATAAATTTAGTTTTTAATAATTATATGTTAATAGAAATTAAGATTGAATTTCTCAATTTTTTTATTTAATAAGTTCCTAATAATCATAATTTTTTTTGTTTTCTTAAATTTATGAATTAAAATATTATAAAAATATATATATTAAGAGTATAGTTTCTTAATTATGATATTGTTGCTTTAACTTTTAATTCATTAGTAACTCTTTCTTTGTTACTTACTAACAAACAGATCCTGGTAGCTCAGTTATATCTAAGTTAGATGGTTTGCTAGGTGTAGTGTGTTAGGAATAGCTGAACAGAGCAGAACGACTTCTCATTGTGTGTTTAGTAGAACCCGAAACATTCACATTGAAAGAAAGATCAATCAAGCATTGAAGAAAGAACATAGAAAAGGAGCGAGTGAATAATTATACGTCAATAATAATGAAGATTGAATGTCTCAAATTTTTTTGTTTGATAAGATCCTGATAATTATAATATTTTTTAATTCTTAATTTTGAAAGAAATACTCTTAATTAAAACATATTAAATATTAAGAGTACAGTTTTCATGATTATAATATTGTTATTTTAACTTTTAATTTTTCTTCCATCTTAAGAAATTAAAAAATTTATGAATTTAATTTTTTTTATTTAACTAATTTTTTATGAATATAAAAGTGATTTAGTGGAAGAAATTTTATTTTCTTAAATACCATTGTGAGTTTTAATTTACTATTACACAAAAACTTTTTAGTTGTTATGTTACTTTAAATAGACTATTTAATTATTTTATCTTTTACTCTCTTTTTTTCGATTTCTTCTCTATATTGATATTATTAAGATTATAATTGTTTCAGGACTTTTATTTATTTATTTTTTTTATCTTAATTATTTTCAATTTAATAAATCTATAATTTTTCAATAACTATATATTAATAATAATCAAAATTGAATTTCTCAAAAAAATTTATTTAATAAGTTACAAATAATAATTTTTTTTAATCTTCTTATTTTTATAAATTAAAAGAAATATTAAGAGTAGATATTTTATGATTATAATATTATTGTGGTAATTATTTAAAAAAATTAAAAACATTATATGTTTATATTCTAAAATAATATTTGGTTAATTGTGCCACAAAAGCTAGTTTATATATATATATACTAACTTCATCACACGTGTTTACACATGCCTTCGAAGACTTTTTTTTAAAGAAATAAAAAATTATAATTATTGTACAAAATGGAGAGGAGATAAGTTTTAGGCTTGGTTTGGTAATATTGTTTTTTAGGAGGGTGATTATGCTTATGAAGAGCATAAGTCAATTTTTTAATGTTTGATAAAAAAAGAATAATAAAATTGGTGTGCTTCTACTTTGGGATTTTAAAAGCCAAGTGATACATTTAAAAATTGACTTCTACTCTTAAAATTTTGTAAAACTAATATAACATTATCTTTTAACACAACATTACTAAACAAATTCTAATTTTGTGGCTTCTACTTATTGAGAGCATTTTTTATATTATTTTATCAAACACTAGTGCTGTGACTTTTTAAAAACAGCTCTACATGAGTGAGTACAATATATTTCAAAAAGTCACAACATTACCAAACCACCTTTAAGGATGTTGATTGTTAACTAATAATAATAATAATAATTGATTAATTGAAGCTAACAATACGTAAGTTTTTTGTTTCTTATTAATTTTTTCCTTAATTATGGGAGAAAATGAGTAGTTTCTAGTAAATAATGGCATTGTGATTTAAAAAGATGACAAAATTTAGGATGGTACTATTCTCTCTTTTAGGCTTGATTTAGTAATGCTATTTGGGAGGATGCTTATGCTTATGAAGAGTATAAGTCAATTTTTTTATGTTTGGTAAAAAACAAAAAGTTAGAGTGCTTATGCTCTGGGTTTTTAAAAGCTAGGGGTACTTTTATAAACACTTCAAGAGTGCTTTTCAAAGCTGGATCATGCTCTTAAAAATTTTAAAAACAAATATAACATTACATTTATTAAAAAAAAAAACACAACATTACCAAACCAAACCTAATTTTGTGGTTTCTACTTATTAAGAGCAGTTTTTATATTATTTTACCAAACACAATTGTGTGGACTTTTTAAAAGCAGCTCTAAGAGAGCTTGAAAAGCACAGTACCTTTCAAAAAGTCATAATAATATCAAACGAAGCCTTAGTATGACTAGCCCCACTATACATGCTTACACAAGTGTTCAAGTTTTTTTTTTTTTAATAAATTATGTGAAAAATATTATAATTTTTGTATAAAATGGAGAGAGATAAATTTTAGGAGAAGTTGTTTTTGTAAAAAATAAAATTAATTGATTAATTGAAGTTAACAATATAAGAGGTTTTTTTTTTTTTTTTTTTGTATCTTGTTATTTTTTTTTTTCCCTTAATTATAAGAGAAAGTGTGTTGTTTCTAATAAATTATGAAATTTTGATTTTAAAAAGGATCAAAATTTAAGAGAATACTATGCTCTCTTTTAGTAAGATATTTGAATTAAAAGCTATATTAAAAAGTCAGAGGACACTATTGGTGTTCTGACTTTTAGTATAGTATAGAAAGATAAATAGATAGTATAGATATTTGAATTAAAATATCAAAGGACAACAAAAGGACCTTATTATTAAAAACTATATTTGAGTATAAATATATTTCTAAAAGAGCCTTTTTGTTTTTATTTTATATTTTATAGTAGTTTAAATCATCATCATTGTCAATTGTCATGTTACAAAATCAAGAAACTTAATAGTAATATAGATAGTTATTTTGTTAGGTAAATATCATTTTATTCAACTGCTATTTATAAGATTTTTATTTTGACAATATGTGGTTTTCGAATTGTCACTTTATCCCTCTAGAAATTGATATCATTATCAATTAATCTACTTATAGTTATTGTTAATGAAAAAAGTTATGTGACATGCATGTGCATATTTATTTTTAAAAATAAACATTAAAATTGATTAATTTAGCATATATTAGAGAAAAATTAATGTATGATGTAGATTTAATAACGACTAAAGTTTAACTGTAAATTTAGAGAGAAAAAAAAAATCATATGATGCTCCATTTTATTATAGATTTTGAATACCTTCATATAGGAATCAATGTATAGTGTAATTAGATACTACAGCATGTGCATGTCACTCGACTTTTTTGTTAAAAATGTATAAAGATAAATTTACTGACGTGAACCTCAGAGGGATAAAGTGATAGTTCAGAAATCATAGGTTCACAAAATGAAAATCATGTAAGCCACATGTTGGTAAAGTGATATTTATTCTATTTTATTTTGCTCCTATTTGAATAAACTTTTAGAACAATTGTGTTTAAGTTTTTACCCAAAAATATTTGGTAATAAATTTTTTAACTTTTGAGCTTTTTCAAAAAAGTGTTTTTGAGTTTTTAGAGTCTTAAAATCGAAGCTACATATAGAAAACAAGAAAAACTCATATGAATTTAATTTTAATGATTTTTTGATTTAGAGAAATATACCCATAATATTTATCATATTTCAACATACACCGTTATTCTAAATTTATTATCAAAATCTCTCTCAAAAAATAAAAAATAAAAAAATGCATGTTATCATTATTTAAAAAATAAAAACATATAGACCCACAATAAGTGGTTCAAGTGATAAGGCACGTTTAAACTCAGCGGTTAAAGGGTATCTGTAATGTCAGGGATTTGAGCCTTCAGAAAAAACTCTTATGGGGAGAGACAATCACGAACCCTGAACAAGATTAAGCTGACACTCCAAGGATGTGACTTGTGAAGATACTCGTAGAAAATCAAAAATAAAATAAAACATATATTTTATTTATTTTGATATTAATATATATATATATATATATATATATTGAAACAATTCGAAACAATATAATTTTTAATACATAATATCTCATTTAAAAAAATACAATCAAATAATTTTTTATATGTCATTGACACTTTTACCTCACCTCATTCAATTATTTATACAACTTTTCAAACAATACTTCTTTAATAATTCTACTTAAAAAAAAAAATTAAACATACAGTAATCAAACCAACCATTTATGTCCTATGTCAATTAGAAATATTTTCAATGATATATAACGAATTTCTCAAACCCAAAACCATTTGCCAGCTAATTGGCCCAAAGGCTGAAAGGCATTTACATGTTTTTGCTATCCATCTCATCTCCTTCAACCCACAAGAGGGTTGAACCTTCCACACACACTAGTGTTGAACCTTTTTCCCCCAAGGTAAAGAAGAAGGAAAAATAATAATAATAATACTTGTTAAACTACAAAAATATATATATATAATTTTTAAAATTTAAAATAAATAATTTTCAAATCTTATAATATTAAAATCATGATTAATGGTTACAATAATATTAAATGCTATAAGAACACTCTTAAAAAACGTACTGTAAATATATATAATAATCTACTTCAAATTAATAAAATCTTGTTTAATTGGTATATTTTTTTTATTCTTTTTTAGTAAGTGACTTTCAATCCAGTTTATGAACTCACTAAGATGATTCAAATATGGGAAGTCAAGAAATGAAATATACTTCCTCAATACTATGCCAACTCCTTAAAATATTGATGTTACTTTTCTTATTATCGAGCGTATAGGAAACCAGCCTCTTCGCAAGCCCTTGCAAGGGTTTAAATTTTTGTTTCTTTTTATTTTATAAGTAGAACATGTTTGAGTAAATTTTTAAAATATATTTTTAGATAATTTAATTTAACTAATGAAAAAAATTCAATAATTATTGAAAAGGATATTTTAAATATGATTAAATTTTTCTTAAAAAGTAATTTGAGAGCGTACTTGAAGATTAGTTGATTTTTTTCTAATTATTTCTTTAATTTTTAAAACAAAAAATTAAATAATTATATATACCATAAGAAATCTCTTGATGTATTAATAAAGAAATAAATAAATGACATAGATGTACTATAATTGACATTGTTTATCTAACTTTTGTGTTATAAATAAATGACACATGTTTTATAATTGACATTGATAGATATTTGATCATATATCAAATAACTCAAAAACCTTATCAATGACTACATATACTTGTATATAGTAATGAGACGATGCTTGTATATAGTATATAGACAACCAACCAGAGTTCATAGGCATCATATCAATTTACTCCACCAAGATTCGAATATCCAAAACAGATGTTCAAAGATCGAATCTTGATTTCATGCAAGATTGTATTTATCCATTCCATCTCATTTTTGACCTATCCTCAGTGTTAATTCTCCCATCGCACGTTTGTAATCAAGACATGTAGCAGGAAGCACATATACATATATATATATATATATATATATATGCTAGAAACGTTAATACATTGAAGCCGTACCCCGAAGCCTCCACAAAACTGAAGAAGCTAAAAGACACGTCTTGATTCTTGAATTCAAAATTCCTTTAAATTCGCGAACTTTTAGCACCCAGAGTCTCAAATTATGGAATGGCTGCTGAAAATGCAGAACTCAATATGATAATATGGGTTTCACAACTATTCTTCCAAGTGCATCCAATATGACATAAAATCACATTCCTTCAGCTCTAAGAATTGTCTTTCATAGATAGCATGATGACAACAATCCAATTCAAAAATTATGACAGCTCATAATCTACTAACATAGCTGAGTACCATATAGTAACCATTGTAATTTCAGTCCACGAGCTTTCAACGAGAACATTCATTAAAAAACAAACAACTTGAAAAGAACATTTCCATGGTGAAGTTCTAATTGGCAGTGACGAGAGAATTAGTGAGAAGGGCTTTCCCAACTACCAGGACAAACTTTATAAAACACACATGGTCATAAAACTGTAAAACTACAGAAGAGGAATCAGCAATTGAACTTTTGACTCCCAGATGAGAGTTATTGCCAAAGAAAGTGACCTTATGTACTCTTGCAGTCCAAAGTAAGAGTAAAAGGGTCATCAGCTATGAACCTTAATACTCAAAGCAAAGTTCACATATTACAAGCAGTTAACTAACAAAACTTTAATTGACAGTGCATTCAAAGAAGAATATTCGATCAGAGGCAAACTCATGAATATGAAAAAGGTAAAAGCTGCATCAGAAGAGGGGTTGATCATGCACTGAAAGAAGCATGTTTAGAATAAGAGTTTCAATATAATTAGAGAAGGTGAATGATGCACGAGCACCATATTAAACTTAAAAGAAATGAAACAACGGGAACATCTTCCCAATGCCAGGTAGTATAGGCATATTTATATGCTTATTATCAATTCCACTTGAGGAGAATATTCACATTCTAAGATTATGTTCAGCAAGAGCAACTTTCATAGACGCTTCTTTTGTTCTCACTCAATCCAATTCCATTTTCACTCTATTCTACAACAGTTTTCCCCGATTACTATCTACCTTGAGAAATGAGCTACAATCCAGAACTATTTCCGTTGTGTGAAATGTAGAAGTTTTCAGAAGACAATCACAACTCTCTTTCAGTGCATATGCCAAATTGCAATTCAAGAAAATATTCTTGCAATTGAAGAGACAATTCACATTGATATCTCACCATACTTCACATATGTACCACTGGGGGCCCATTTGCAATACAAAAATACCATTCCACCACCAGCCAAGAAACCAATCTCGCCATAAAACTTTTTTCTTCCTATTTTTATCATACAAAATATTTTCACATTGTCTTACCAAGATTTGTATTACCAATATGCATGCATGCTAAAATTTTCTTATGCCACATACTATTTTTTAGGCCGATTTCATATCCTCTTAATATTAGCAACTAAACAGAAGAACCAATTTTATTTTTTCTTTCTTTTAAAACTGTATCTTACAAGGTGCATGTGTAATGCACATAAAATACAACTCTAAGAGACTCTCATTTTTAAAATGAAGTTCCCCATACAAAGAAATGCAGTTGAATTATCATGTTGCCCCTAATTCTGTATTTGTGGTCTTTTATTGGTTGCTTTCTGGAAAATCACAAATAATTCTTCTAGAGAGTTGTCTGAAGTTGGCGGTGTTTATGGGATGCAGTGTCTTTACTTAAATCATAATGAAAAGAAGTTTGAAGGATTAGTTTCTCAGGTCATAGCTTCTTTTTGGACAGAAGCTTTTTGTGTATCTGTGGGTGGGGGGCAGATCATCAATATGCTCTGCTTGGCAAATTCTACATGTTATTATAGACATTTAGTACATCTTGTGAGCCCTAATCCCTACTAGTTGTTCAATTTGTTTTGATTTCTTGATTTCCTTTTGCTAGAACACCTTGTCCCAAGATTCTTGTATTTTTTCCTTCTGCTGCTCTTTTTTTTTTTTTTTCTCTCCTAGTGATACCTCTTTTCTTATCCCCAGCTTCCTGATTTCTTTTACCTTTCCTACCTAAGAAAACAGGTTTTTTTCCATAGAAAAGAAAGTTTTGAACTTACACTATTCTATTTTCCCATCTTATGTTAGGTAGGTACATTCTCAAAATTCTACTCAAACACATGCACTAACTAGAAGAACAACTATAATAGGACTAAGAAACTACATAACTCTTGCACATTCATATTCATTATCAACTCACAGTGAATTTAAAATTTTACAAGAAAATAATACAAAATAATTAAAAGTTTCTTCTATAATGAACAAAAGATGACTTCAAATTGCATTTTAATTTCATGAGCTAGATAAAACTGAGGCACATGTCAGTTGAACTATTCACTTCTAATATTTCAAAACTGATAAAGAAAGATGCAAAAAAATTCAAATTAAGGTGAAACACCATGGAGGCTAGGATGAGGATATATAGTATCTTACACAGTTTCCTCAATTTCATTAGCTTTCAGGAAAAATACCTCTCTAAAACAAAGAAAACCTGATTCTGAGGTAGGGGAGACTTGGCTGGTGCTGCTCTGTACAGAAAGAACCAAATTATGGTAGCAAAACCCAGGCTGCAGGCTACTACAATTTAAGTGAGAGAATCACATGTATAAGCCAAAGCCATGTGGCTTTTGATGATAATTACCATTTAGTCCAAGTTTAGCTCTCCATGACCAGGTATCGATTTGCTATTTACATAATTATGGGAATGACTCTTCAGAGCCACATATATATAGCCATCAACCTCAAATATCCAGTAAGTAGAAAAGTATCTAAATGAACTTGCGTTCTAGACATCCGTTGGGGAACACCATCTGAATAGGGGAAGATCATGCTAAAGCATGCGCTCTAAGCTTTGATCAACTCAAGTCTAATATGGAATCAACTAGTTTAGGAAAAAGCAGATAAATCGGCCCTACCTTAATTTCATTCCCTCTCTGTAAATCTAGAATGGAGAATATTATTCTGTCCCCATATAAACCATCAACCTACTTGCATATTCTAATATTTGATGGGCTAAACTTCTATATCTCACATTATGTCTTTTCCAACAAATAATAGTTCCATGAAATATCAGATGCACATGAGGAAAACATCAAACACTTCGGCATGCTTACCATTGAAGGAGAATTTTTCAAATCCCTGAATAGCTCCCTTCCCATTTCTAGGCTGTTCCATCCTTGCCTACAGAGAATTAAATGAAGCTTCCAGAAAAAATATATATATAATTTTTTAGAATGTAAACAATACCCACGAGATAAATAACATACTAGTAATTTCCATTGAGAAGTTTAGATTCACAGGGGAAGAGCACAAAACATCCTACCTCACTAGCTAAGTTTACAAGAAACTGAGAAAAATATTTTGAACAAAAGTACAAGTCAGCAAGAACAAAGAACATGGGCAAGCATCTCCCTTTCCCTCTCTTATACAAGTCAGCAGACTCACAGTGCAATGATAAACCTCTCTTGTCCCTTCCCCTCTTTCCCCCTCAGTAAGATGGAGGAGGACGAGGAGGAGGACTCCAGAAAACATCATGAGGCATCTGACCATTAGGCAGCAAATTTGGAGGTAAATTGTACACAGGCATTGAAACTTGTTCACCCAAACCTTGAGATGCTGAAGTTGCGTTAGGTCCTGAATTCACTCCTGATTGCCGCTGTAATTGCATTCCTTCCCCAGCTGAAGCTTCATCCTCTAGTGGCAACCTTTCATAATTTGCATTAGAAAATGTAGCTGCAATCACCATTACAGGCCCTGACGCCACCAAAGCACCCACCACAGTCCCACCAACAACTTGCCCCTGTCCACCAGCTAAATACACTGTTAGCCCAGTAGCCCCTGGTGGCGAAGGAGCAGGCAAGAAAGCACCTGAAAGCGACAAGATTTCGAATCTTCCATTAAGTGTAATAACCCCACCGGGTGCAGCCGGTTGCCGGAGATTAACATTAGTTACAATGCCACTACCACTAAGAACAGACACCCCGCGATGCCGGCGATTTGCAAAGGTTGCAATACTCTCGGCAATGTCAACACCGCTGCTGATTTCCAACACATGACTTCGGAGTGCGTTGGGACTTTCCTTGGTAATAACGATGGGAGGTTTTGGTTTGTTCTTCGATCCAGGTGGTCGGCCTCGAGGCCGGCGTCCACTGCTCCCATGTTCGATGATTTCGTGGCTACCTGGATTTAGTTCATCTCCTTCTCGCTCGTTGTCTCTGCTATCGTCGTCTTCGGCGTTTTGGCTCTTGGAGGCGGTGTTAGGGTTTTGGTTAGTGTTGCTAGTGCTGCTATTGGTTGGGGTGGTATTGCTGTTGTTCTCCATGAATTCTTGCTCTCTTCTAGGTCCAAGACGATTCAATCCAGGATCATCATCTGGGTTCATGAGCTGAAGCGACGGAGATGAGGTCATGGGGTCAGCACCTCTCATCGCCACATTTCCAGTCCACCACCGATTCGCCATGTTTGAAAAAATTCCTGAAAGAGTGAGAGATATAAAAAAGAAAAAGAAAAACCCTCTTTGTCTCTCACTCTCTTTCTTAGGTTGTTGCTTTTTTCAATTGGATAATGACAGCGCTCCCAACTGGGAAAAAACCAGGTTGAATACACCAAACAGAGTATATATATGGATATGAAGACTTGACCTTGTTTGTTCTTTCTTCCTTTGTTGCTTTGAGATAATTGAAATCTCTGACAGTACAATCCAAAATCTTATCTCTTTTTATTCGCCCAGAAGAAAAAACACTCTTTTTCCCAGCTAATCATCTTGCATGAATCAGACATTAAGCACATGGGTTTTGCTTGTTTTGCATGGAAACCCTAGCCGTACAGTAAACCCCTACTAACTTCACAAACCAGATCCACCAAAGCACTACCTAATTAACATTAACAAAAGAAAACCCACCTACTCAGAAACCCAAAAGCATTTATTTAGAGATCTAATTACACCAACCAAGCAGAAGACACCATCCCCGCTTACTATCCACATGAACCCAGCTGCTTGATTAGAATTCTGAATGGCCCTACAAATAGTGTAAGCTTTTCTTGTCTGAAAAAGAAAAAAAAAAAAAAAGGAATCTTTTTTTTTTTCTTTTTCTGTTTATCTGGGTATCTCAATCGGGTGCTCCTACAAGGGTCAGAGTAGTACGGGAGAACAGCAAGAAAGAATTTCTGGTAGAAGGGTGGTCATCCAGTATTTTCTGATATTACCGATGAATATGTGGGAGTACGACTGGGAGCGGGCTCCAAAGAAAGACATTGGCACCATTCTGGAGCATAAGCTCAGGATTCTTGTAGTAGGAGTGTTGTCGTGTCAATCGGAGCAATCCGTAGCGGTTTTTTTTCTTGCAGGGGACTGGTTTTTGTTTTCTCCCTGGTAAAACAGTTCCTGTGTGCTGTTCAAACCCTTCCCCACTTCAAAATTGTTTAGTCAATCACTATTTTTCCACCTCTATAAAAGAATTGTACTGAATTACTTAACTACCCTCATTTTGGTCGTGTTTCTTGCTATGATTGGTTTAGCTAGGTTTGGTTAAAATAGTGCAAGCGTAGTAGAGGATCTATTCTGACCTCTTGGAGTGTTAGGGGGTTTTTCTTAAAAACTGGTACTTTTTCTGTCGAAGAAAGGAGGGGTGGGGGTTTGAGGCACGGTATGGCGGTGTGGGTGTGGGGTAACGTGCGCTTGGAGTAGTGGGAAGATGTCATTGTCTTAAAGTCCCGACAAAGTATCGAATGCCAAGGTCTGGAAACAGCACCGCAAAAAACAGAGCCATCAAGCCTCAGAATCCTAGAAGGCCCCAGATCCAGCTCCAGCTCCAGCTCCAGCTCCAGCTCCATCAGAACAGACCAGAGACCAGAGAGACTGGCACAGAGACACTCACTTGGCCTTTGCTTTCATTTTAAGCCAAAATTCGGTGTACGTTTCTGATAAACCCTTTTCTGAGATCTTCTATTTGTACTATTACCAATGAATTAATCCTATTCAACAATGTACAAAAAAGCTGTGTTATGGGGCTCTGACTGTGACCTACTTTAAAAGGTGATTTTTTTATAAGAACACTTTTTTGTGTTAAAATTCGAGACGTTGTAAAAATAATAAATAATATAAAATTTTTATATTAATTTTTATAACTGTTAGAAAAATCTATTAAAGATTATGAATATGAGTATCTATAAAGAATTTTATGGGAAAAATTAGAAGCTACTAGGATAACACTTGGAAAGGTGAAGAACCTGTTTGGAAGAAGTGCCAGCTTGCAAGCTTCTGAGCTGCTGCGGCTTGATCTACTTTTAGTTTTTCGATTTTGCCATTCTCCTTCCCAAAAGTTCCTTCCTTGTCCCAACCAAAACTCCCTAACTATCTTCCCTCTTTTTCCTTTTATTTTCACCGTATCCTTCGCTCAATTTCAAAAAATTTCAACCGTGAGCAACGATAAAAATTATAATTTTTTTTCTTTTTCGTAACTCCATAAGGACCCAAATTCATTCTCAAATTCCCCCGATATTTTTCAGAGTTTTAATTCAATCACAAACTGTTTTCTAAATTATTATCATAAATTATAATTATTGACAACTTACCAAGTTAAAGTCTTGATCTTAAATCTTGTTTTCATTTTGTCCCCTATTTAAATGCACCATAAAAATTATGTATTTTGCAACTAGTTGATGATCTCTGCTTCATCACTTTTAAGTGTTTGGATTGTCTAAAATTCGTAATTTATGAGCTGATTTGAAAATCTAGATTTATAGGTAAATTATTAAAAATAATATTTATTTATTATGTTATAAAATTAAATATAAAAATTAAATTAAATTTATTATTTTATTTAGTTTTGAATTTTAATTAAAATTAAACTTTTTTTAATTCAATGTTAATTCTAATTAAATTACTTTTTATTTTATTTTTAATAATATACTTGAAAAAAATACTAATTAAATTAAAATTCACATACCATTAAAAATTACAAATTAAAACTTTTATTTATTTTCAATAGTAGCGATTTTGATGAGAATGATGAAAAATTAGTAGAATTATAGAACTTGAAATAATGAAAAAAATTCAAAATCTACCGTTGGCAACTGTCACAGTTTTAACGCTTGATTGTGGGACAAGGAGGGGATAAAAAGAGAAGTTAAAAAGATAAAAAGGGAAGGAAAAATGGATAGGGCCGCCGCGTAGGCCTCGTTGCCGAAAGACTTCCAATGGCCGTCTCTTGGATGCTCATCCTAGGACACCTGAAAACGCGGGCCGCGACAACTCAAATAGGCCGTGACATGGCCCTCGCGTCCTGGGACTCCGGTGACGCTGGCCCAAACGCCCTCTAAGACTCCGTTTGGGGTGTTTGAGGAATGGATTAAATACAGTTTCTACTACCCATTAATGGTACAAAGCAAGACACAAATAACCAGTTTTTTTTTTTTTTTTAATATATATATATAGAGAGAGAGAGATTTTGTAATTATTTTGTCTGAAGCAGATAAGAGCATCAAACGGAGTATGATTAATGGAATGTCCAAAAGAATCCATTGATATGTCTGTGTGATGTTATATAAATCATGTCCCAGAGCTTCTAATCAATTTAACCTTAGCAATAATTTCTGTGTTTATTCTGTAAGGTTTAACTCTTCGAAATTTTATATTATAATTTCTTGAAGTTAAATTAAGAAAGGATGCTCAACTTACAAAAATAAATTCTGACATTTCAACATTACTCTTAAATGGATGGAAAAAGAAAAACGAAGATATTTCATATTTGTATTATTAATATAGACATTTCTTTTTATTGATTATGATGATTGATGTAAATTTAGTTACATTATCTACTACGAAGCTTAACATTTCTGAGTGCATAATATTGTTGCAACAAAATCATTTTGTTGGATAAGTCAAATTTGAATGGCTCAGTCGAATCTAGATTGTAATGATAAGATATTGTATAGTACTCTATTCATCATAATAATTGAATATTTACCCGTCTGTAACAAATTTGGTATAAATCGTCAAAATTTTCTTGTAATATCAGCACTATTATTCGTTTTTTTTTTTTTTTAATAATAGTCGTTCTTTTTTTTTTGTGTGTGTTGCTTATGGAATTCTAGCCCTTTTTTTTTATTTGTCAACTCATTCCCGAATCCAGACCCATACAACGATGGGCTTAACGTCCATTTTACCCTCTATCAAGTCTATGATCAGCCCCTTTCTGCTTGCTTTCTAATTACTCTGGTCAATGTTTTTTTGACACTGACAATGATCAAACATTTAACCAAAAGCAGTCCCCTTCACATGGATGGATTTTGTCGGGAGATCAATTTGAATCTTCTGTATGGGAGAATACGGGAGAAGATTATGTTCCATGGCCTTCTCTCTAAAGTGTTTTTAATTAAAAAACAAAGTTTGTCCTTTTTATGTTATTTTCTCTTCCACAGATTCTTCTGTTTTCGTGAGAGTTCCCCTGAGAAGAAGCACCCTTTTGGTGCGGACTCTATTTGCAATAAAGAAACCTCCCATTGCTGTGATCAAGCTAAGCTAAGCTGATAGATGGTTTGCCATTTTCTGTGTCTCCAATCTGACAACCTACTTCGATTCTTCATCATGCTGACTGGTATACCCGGTGTATGATTTAATACAACACAATCCTCCCAAATTACTTATCACTCTATCTTTTATTTTCTTCCTAATGGAAGTAAAAAGATACTCACCTCTTTGGCCAAAATCTGTCTCTAGAAAAGGCATATATTTGGGAATAGAATCTGTATCTTCTATCAAAGAAGCTGATGTTTCAGCCTTGCCCGCACATCCTGGAGATTTATATTAATAGTGTACCGGTCTAAAGAACTGTGCAAGTTTCTATTTAATTTTCAATTTTTACTACCAACAAACTCTGCTAAAGGTTACTCTGTCTGTCCCAAGCCCGGATAAAGGAGGAGGGTTGCAATAGATTGACGGCCAACGTAAAACTAGTCAAATCCTATGACGATGAATCCTACCTAATATTCATTGGGAGCGTAACCCTTTTCAGCAACGTGCTGTATTGGATCTCAGGTGTAGTGAAAAATGAGCAAGGTTTGGGTCGTCACATCCTTAGTGGTGCGCCACATCGACGCCCGAGTGTAGTGCAAAATGAGCAAGGGTTCTCTCATCGAAGGCAGGTGCAGGGTAAATAAGCTAGTACAGGATAATATTCGCATAACTACTTGGAACATAGGGACTCTTACTGGTAAATTGGGAGAGCTTGTAGATATTATGAAGTAGAAGGAGGATTAATATTGCTTACTTGCAAGAAACTAAGTGGGTAGGAGAAAAAGCTAAGTAGATAGAGAGAATATGATTCAAGATGTGGTATACCGGTAAAACTAAAAATAGGAATTGTGTGACTATTATTATAGATGAAAATTTAAAGGATGAGGTTGTTGAAGTCAAGAGAAAAGGTAATAGAATAATTTTAGTGAAATTGATGATAGACGAGTAGGCCTTCGATATCATTAACGCCTATGCTCCACAAATAGGACTAGAAGAAGCTACAAAGAAGGCTTTTTGGGATGATTTAGAGTATATGGTCCAAGGAGTACCTTTAGGAGAGAAACTGTTTATTAGTGCAAATTTGAACTGTCATGTAGGAAATACTAACGAGGGTTTTAAGAGAGTACATGGAGGATATGGTTGTGGAGATAGAAATAAAGGTGGAGAGTCTATTTTAGATTTTGTGGTTGCGTATGACTTGATTTTAGCTAACACGTTCTATAAGAAATGAGAGTCGCACTTAGTCACTTTTAGTAGCAGGCCGAATAAGAGCCAAATAAGAGCCAAATAGATTTTGTTCTGACTAGGAATGTTGATAAAGCGGTTTGTAAGGATTGTAAAGTTAGACCCGACAAGTGTTTAGTGTCTCAGCACAAACATATAGTTGTGGGTGTTGGTGTTAAGCATCGAAAGCAAAAGCATAAAAGTAATAAGTGTAGTAGGAACTAGATAGTGGAATTTAAATGGAGGGAAGATGACTTTTTTTAAAGAAAAAATGTTACAGGGTGATCATCGTAGGGTGGAGGGTGAGACTAATATGATTTGGGATGAGATGGCGAGTCGTATCAAGGAATACGGCTAGAAAGATGTTAGGAGAAAGTAGAGGACGGGGAAACCAACTAAGAAGACATGATGGTAGAATGAAGAAATTCAACAAGTTATTAAAGTAAAAAAAGAGTGTTATAAAAGATTACATGAGTGTAGAAATGAAGATAATTATAAATATTTTAGACAAGCTAGAAAAGATGCTAAGAAAGCGGTTAGGGAAGCTAAAGGCAAGGCTTGTGAAAGACTTTACCAAAAATTAGAGACAATGATATTTATAGGATTATCACTCAAAGGAAAAGACGAACTAATGACCTAAATCGGATTAAGTGCATTAAAGATGAAGCTAATAGGGTTTTAATTAAGAAAGACAAGATTAATAAGATATGACGAACTTATTTTGATATTTTATTTAATGAAAAGTCAAGGAGTGATATTGGGGACCTTGATGACGCCTTTGATGATACTAACCGTCGATTTGTTCATCGGATTAGAGCACAGGAGGTTAAATAAGCTATTCATAAGATGAAAATAGTAAGGCAATAGGCTCAGATGATATATCAATAGAAGTTTGGAGATGCCTAGGAGATATTTTAGTAACTTGGCTTACAAATATTTTTAACAAGATTTTAGTAACCAAGAAAATGCCTAATGAATGGAGGAAGAGTACGTTAATCCCTATTTATAAGAATAAATAAGATATTTAAAGTTGTACGAACTATCGAGGAATAAAACTTATAAGTAATACAATAAAGCTGTGGAAAAGAGTGATTAAGCGTAGGCTTAAGAATGAGACTCTGGTTTCTGAGAATCAATTTAGCTTTATGTCAAGAAGATATACAATGTAGGTTATTTTCCTACTTAGGTGATTAATTGAGAAATATAGAGAAAAGAAAAAAGATCTTCACATGACCTTTATTGATTTAGAAAAAAGCGTATGATAAAGTGTCAATACAAGTCTTGTGGTAGTACTCGAGAAGAAGAAAGTCCCAACTAAATAAGTATAAGTTATTAAAGATATGTATGAGATGGTAATGACTAGGGTACGGACCGTAGATGGTATGACTGGAGAGTTCCCGATCACGATAGGTATTCGCCAAGGTTCATCCTTAAGCCCTTACCTATTTGCTTTAGTCAATGATGAACTTACCTATAATATTCAAGATAGAGCTCTATGGTGCATGCTGTTTGTCAATGATATCGTGTTGATAGACGAAACTAAAGAAGATTTAAATTCCAAACTAGAAATGTGAAAAAACGCGTTAGAATCTAAAGGCCTTAGATTGAGTCGGACAAAAACTAAGTATATGGAGTGTGATTTCAGTGGATCTAAAGGAGGCCGGAATGAAATAATTTTGAACGGTCAGACAATCCCTACAAAAGATGTGTTTAAGTATTTAGGTTCATTTATACAAAAAGATGACGCAATTGAGCATGATGTAAACCATAGGATCAAGGCAGGGTGGGTGAAGTGGCGAAGTGCTTCGAGAGTTTTATGTGAATCCTAAAATCCCGAATAGATTGAAAGGAAAATTTTACAGGACAGCAGTGAGACCGGCTATGCTTTATAGTATCGAATGTTAGACAGTTAAAAAGCAACACTCGCATAAGATGGGAGTAGCCGAAATGAAAATGTTGAGATAGATGACCAAACATACAAAAAATGATAGAATAAGGAATGAGGAGATCTGTAAGAAGGTGTAAGTAGCACCTATTGAGGAGAAAATGAGAGAGAATTGCCTATATTGGTTTGGACAAATCCAAAGTCAACCAATAGACGCAAGCAGTTAAGAAATGTGACTTGGTGCAGGTGTCAGGTGTTAGACGTGGTAAGGGGAGACCAAAATTTATTTAGGGGCAGTCATCGAGAAAGATATGGCTGCTCTAGGAATTACTAAAAATGTTGTCTCGGATCGATGCGAATGGAGGAAAAGGATCCATAAGCCAACCCCAACTAGTTTGGGATTTAAGGCTTAATTGAGTTGAGTTGATAGTCAACCCAATTATGAACACAACATAAACTCTGAATAACCGAGTAGCTAAAAAGAAAGAATACATTGATTCTTCAACTGCAGTACTGATATATAACTGCAACGTGTTCGACTTTATTTCTATGGATTACTTCATGGTTCATAATCACAAAAAGAATAAGAAAATGTACCACATGTAACTAAAACTTATAATTCATCCAGTACTTTTATTTTTTGACTGCTTGCAAGAGCGGATTTCAGTATCCTACACTGCAAGTCACTTCAGCACCTCCACCTGGTAGGTCACTGTCTTGTCTTTCCATTCGTCATTGTGGAGATATGTTTCATAAAAGCTAACTTCTCCGCTAGTTTTAACAGACAAGGCAGAAGAGCTCCTAGTGCCACAACGTCCCTACACACAGGGATTTAGTTTCAGAGAAATGTTACCAACTAGTGGTTAAGGAGGTAAGTATGCGGGATCTACCAAAGGGAAATCTGCCTCAACAAATATAGAGCTCAAGTAGTATTCTCGTTCAGGAGGATAAATTTTGGGTAGCAAGCTTTCTTCATCTTTACTTGTGTTTCTCATTAGTTTCTCAACCATTTCTTTGATGGGAAGTTCCACTTCACCATATTGATCAAGTAGCTCTTTGAAATTATCGCGCAACCGTTCAGCCTGAAAAAGGAACACAAAAATCAGTTTGCAGCATGTCAAGCCTGGATCTTGAAGTAAGAGAACCATGTGAGGCAACCTCACAGTTGACAGAATAACAGAATCACCAGTGAGTGATTTATGAATTACATATTCAATCACATCTCATACAATATAACAAAAAGGAGAAATGGATGACGTTTTGTAAACAGGAATGATCATCGATGAACTGAAGAATCTAATTCTCAGGGAGAAGGTAATCAAACACATTGAACAAATTAAGCGCATGGTACTTTTCCAAACTTACCTACAAATGAAGTACTTCTGGTTAAGATCTAACTAGTGACAGTAAATGAATTGAACCAAAAAGCAAATAGATAGTTCATAGTGTGCCACATTACCTTTGGCCAAGGCGTGTCTAGACTTGCATTAGTTAACACATGAATTCCAGGGGGAACCTTGATGACAAAATTATCATCTTTGGATCGACAGGTTACATAAACCATGGTTCTGGAGCAAATATCAGTTAACATCAAGTTGAACCCATTATACTGATTTGCCTCCTTCAGAATTTCCTCCGCAAACTCCAAGGGGCTCTTAGTGCTCTGCGAACAGGAAATTGATTCAACCAATATCACCAAAAGAGAAAAAAAAAGAAAAAAGAAAAATCCCACTACTATATGCCGATTTTTATTGCAAGTATACACCATAATCACCAACAAAGACATATATGATATATCAGATCCTAACTACAAACTACTTGTGGGTTCTTATTTCTGTAAACAACAATACATGTGTAACCGAGCTCATAAACAACAAAACTGTCAACAACTAATCAAGAATATCCAATTGATAAATGCCAACAAAGAAAAAGGCAAACTTGTGTAAATCACATTGAATTATGCCAACAGATAACAAGCGAACAGTTGAAAACATTTCTTTTAGAAAAATCATTCAAATACATGGAGGGCATTATGCAAATGACAAGAAGTAAACCTACCTCAAGGAAACGGACTGGGAGATCCCCTCTGCTCTTAGGAGCTGAGAGCATCTGAATTTCCCTGAAATTTGTGAGGAAAGCTACTCTTCCATCTCTTGTGGAAGCTAACCATGTCCCACCAGCCAGCCCATCTCTTCCACCCAAGATTCTCTCACCTTCCCACCATGCCAAAGGCTTTGTAGGCCTTAAAATTACAACACACAGAAAAAGAAAATCCAATAAATCGATGAAGCAGATTGAAGAGAAGGGCAAGGGGAAATTTAACTCACCGACTATGATATTCGTCCCTGTTCAGAAAGAGTAGGAAAGGGTACAGTGCGTGAGCATCCCACACAACACTGCGATACACATGCTTAATTTTCCTGTTTTGGATTCAACCATCCCAGTTTCTAAATTAGAGGGAGAAAGTCAATTTAACGACCACTGTGTAGTTTTGTTTAATTACAGTTTTAATCCTTTATGTTTACTGAAATTTTAATGTAGTCCCCTTTGGTTTCATTTTTTTACCTCAATCAAATTCTTAGGTGCAGTTCACCTCTTGTTTTAATTTCTTCCGGTGCTACTGTGGTATCTGTATCTTTATAAAATTCAATTAGAATTTTAAAAAAAAAAAACCACTAATATAAGCAATTCTATTTTTAAATAAACACTAATTTTTCTCTTAAATCAATTATTCATTCTTTTTATATCTCTTTTATTCACCACTCATTCATTTATTCAACTGAATCAATTAACTAAAATAAAAGAAAAATAATCATATTTGTAAGAATTTTTATGATTATTTATTAAGTTAATTTTTCTAATGATTTAAGTTCCAGATGAAAATACATTTAAATATTTATCTTAAACTAAAAAAATGGGTTTTGTTTTTTTTTTTTTTTTTTGAAAGGGAGAGAACAACAGAACAACAAGAACAAAAACTAGGGAATAGAAATCGCTATTTGTTGCAACTAGGCCACACCGGCACTGTCAATTTTTATCGTTAGCCGCAACGAGAGGAAAATTTGATGCCACTCAGCTTGCAATCTTGATCATCAAGCGAGGTTTGCATGAAAGGAATGTGAGCATTAAAATTGTAGTCATCCTTCGCAATAAGATCAAGCAATCCACCTTCGCAATCACTCTCCTAGGAAAAGCTAGTCTCAGCCCATAATTCAGCTCTAATGGAATAACAATATTTTACATTTTTCCAAGACTACTATGAATAATACCGTAACAATAGCTGGACCTGAATTATCACATGAAGTCCCGTCTATATTAAACTTAGCCTATCTGTATTTTTTCGGCATAAGTATTGAAGACCCTTATTTTTCTTCATTTTTATAAGAATATATTACTATTTATTAGTTTTAGGAATCTTCATTTTATACTAGGACATTAATATACCTTAAACTAAATTTAATATTTTATTTAAATAAGATATTGAATTTAGTATAAGATATTAGTATTCTAATATAAAATAGAGACAATAATTATCTCTTATTATGTGTCTAATATACATAAAAAAGAACAATTTAAAAAAAATTATTTTAACACACACGAGTGTAAGTCATGTGAGAGGATGCTAGTAAATTTATATCACAACTTGACGGTATCGTTGTGTCACAATTGTAATCCTATCAAAACACATCAATAATTAAAACAGTATCAGATAAAAAAATTAAAATTAATTATTTGATTTATAATTTAATAAAATATCAAATCGGAATACTATATTCTTTATATTTAATTAGAATATGAATTTAAATTCTATTCAAATTCCAATCCACATATCCACGACAGTCAAGGACTTCTTTAGGCTGCCTATTGCCTATGCTTTGGTGCACTGCGGAGGACACCATATACGATTGTCGCATTCGTTGAATTGTTTAAGCGAGAAACTTCCATACTCTTATGAAGTAGACGACGACGACGACACGGACAAACAGTGCCGGTTGATGGTTGCGCCGTACGCCACTTTCTACTAATCGCAAATTAATTAATACGACATCATATCGATCGTCATCATCGAATCGATTCTCTCAAACCCGAGAATAATCACCTGCAGGAAGGTAATTCCCTTTCCGATCGCTCCCGCAATTGTACATTTCCTTGTGTTTAGTCTATTGGGAGCAGCTGAATTTTGTCTTTCTTTTCTTGGATGATTTTTTTTTTCCTTCATCTTTTGAGGGTTTTTGATAAAGTTTCTCTTTTGTATGTGGGGTTTGTCTGAAATCTCGCTATTTTTTTTTTTCCTGCGCATTTTGAAATCATCAAGAAAATATATTTCTTTCTAGGGACAACTGCAGTGTTTAGAACTGAAGAATTCTGGGTCAAATTTAATTCGACTAAAATTGGGCGGAATTCAATGGGAAATATAAATAATTTACTTCCACTGTAATCGTAACCTAGACCCCTCTTTTGATTATCAACTGTTTTACACGAACAACCGCCTCCTTAACATCAATTCAGATTCTAATAAAAGAGGGTCTTGTTAGAGACAACTCAGGTTACTAGAGTTTAGAGGTCAATCTACAGGTGGAGGTTGATAAGAGTGAGTTGTGTAGATCTGGGATGTTATAAGAGTTCTTGTGCTGACTGGTTTGAGCTTTATTGAGTTTGGGTTTTAGCTGCTATTGTTGTCATAATGTGCATCTTCGGTTCACGGTTCACCTGATGGAGTTCATGGGGGTTTTCTTTTGGGTACTATAATGGCAGCTTGCTGTCTTTTGTTGTGGGTTTTAGTGCTCTGATTTCTAGATTACTTTTTCTCCTTGGCATTTTCTAGGTTGTTGGTAAAATATATAGAAATAGATATATGTGAGAGTAGAAGAAGACTTTTAGATGATGTTGCTAGTTTTCTTTCAACTTAATGGGAGTCGTGGTGAGGAGGTAGGTTCTGCCTTCTGCCACTTGGAAAAAGAAGAATCTGATTGCTGTCACATTTGTTAATGGCTATGTCAGTAAGAATGACTGAATCCTATTCATGTTTATTTCTATTTTTTGTTCTTAAAGCTTCCCAAGTGAGTTCAGCCTTCAGTTGGTCATTCATTTTAATCTAATCCTAAAAAAAATTCATTTATAGCGTATGAATCAATCTTCAATCTTCATAGCTAAACATCATTGTGTATTCTACAATTTGGATTTATATATGTTTCTCTTGATGACTTTGTGGCTTTAGATTATTATATGTTGTCTGATCATCAGGATTTCTATATTTAAGCTGGATATGCTGATTTTGTTTCCTTTTTTTTAATATACCGTGGGACTTGAGCTAGGAGGATGCTGAATGAATAGTTTCAATATTGTATGCTGTATCTAAGTGGAGGGTTATCTCTTTTAGTGGATTGTTGACAATGCTGTATCATTTTTTTTAATTTTTTTTCTAGGTACCATTGGATATTTGTATAGCTCTGTTGTCCCACTTGACAAGGAACCTTTATCTCATTTTCTTGTAAAAGAAGTCTGACTTAATATAATGCTACTGAAATAACTGGAATGTGTAAATCATTTTGTTGAGGCTATGAAATTCCAGAATGGGAATCATTAGTTAAGTAGTGTTAGGTATTTTTTGATGAATCTATATTTTAGTTTTCAATGAGTTATGTTTTCATGGTTATTCTTGTTGACTTTTAGTTTGTGCGTAAATGCCAGATATGGTGTTGTAGATTTACATATGATGAAATGTATTTTCATGTATTCGGGCTGGGCAGGATACGTGGTATTATAATAAGCTAAGAGTATGCTCTAGTTGAGATGAATTTATTGTTGTCAGACCATAGCAGGATAAAACGAATTCATATTTATGCATCATTTATTCTTAATTGCAATGAAGGGACTGTTAGATTTTGAAATTATCTCAAAAGATTCTTTGTTAGAACAGAAATGTTTAGTACTCTAAATGGAAAAGTTATCTACATTTTGTGATGCTGTTTTGAATGATTTGACAATTCCATGACTTCCTCACATTCCATGTCCTGATTTTTTTATTACATATATTCTATATCTTTCAATTGAAATTAAATAGATAAATTTTCTATTGATATGTCTCTGGAAGATTTGCTAGAATTCCTTTCAATTGTGAAGTGATTATTCTTTTCATAAGTTATCTCCAGATCAATGGCATCTTCAGCAGACTCATGGATGAAGGAATATAATGAAGCATCAAAACTCGCAGATGAAATCAGGTGGCATGATTTCTTCCCGTAGTTCATTTCCTTCAACAGGACCAGAAACCCAGCGTCATGCATCTTCTATAAGAAGGAAGATCACAATACTAGGGACTAGACTTGATAGCTTGCAATCCCTTTTGTCAAAGCTTCCAGGAAAGCAGCCGTAAGTTTCTAAGTTATCAAAGAATGTGATTAGCCTATAACAGGAGAAAAGAAAAAAATTGTAAAAGAAATTGGAAAAAGAAGAAGAATTGCAAGACTGTCTACCACTGTTTCGAAACCTATTTTTGATGATTTCCCCTATTTAACAATCTTCAACATTCATGGTCTTTATTTATATTTCCACTTATATGTATCTGCATGCTTGTATGTATTACTTATAAAAAGATTTAAAATGTTGGTTTGCCCAAGGGTTCCTATGTTGAGATTTGGGATATATGGTGATTTTATGATCTGTCTTGCTTTCTTTTGTTATTGGAAAAAAAAAAAAAAGGTTTACAGGGCTGAAAATCAGGTTAGTTTTTCTTTTGGTGCAAATCAAATCACTTTCGATTGTCAGTGAAGTATGATGGTGATTCTTTCATCTTTTTGAAATCATAATCTTTTTCGATTTGTTATCTAAAGATCCTTTTTCATCAGCTGCTAAAAAAATTTCTAATATGAGAAGCCCTACTTTAATGTGTCAGCCTCCCTATCAAATATTTGTTACTCTTGTTCTGCACTTTCGGAAGCCTCCTGCCAGAACTTCAAGTTCGCTATCTTGTAGTAGAGTTAATAAAGCTGGCCATATCTTTCTTTTAGGTGTAATAGTTGGTGTATGATAAGTTGCGTAGTTGTCTTCTTTTGTTTGTCATCTGAAATTTGTTTTACATTTTTATCATGGTATACAGATCAGAAAAAGAGATGAATCGTCGCAAGGACATGATTGCAAATTTGAGATCGAAAGTTAACCAGATGGCTTCCACATTGAACACGTCAAACTTTGCTAACAGGGATAGTTTGCTTGGGCCAGAAATAAAGCAAGCTGATGCAATGGGCAGAACAGTTGGCCTGGACAACTATGGATTCGTTGGGCTTCAACGACAAGTTATGAAAGGTAAGTTGATTTGAATTATTTGAAATGAGTGTTTTTTTTGGGTATTGCTTGTGATTTTGTAATATGGATTGTGTTGAATTCCTTTGAAGCAGAACAAGACGAGGGCCTTGAGAAATTGGAGGAGACTGTAACTAGTACAAAACATATTGCATTGGCAGTGAATGAAGAATTGGATCTTCACACTAGACTTATTGTATGTTTCGGTCGTATTTAACTTTTATTGGTTCTTGTTAAATTTTCCCCATATTTAGCTCCCCCTGTCTGAAGTGAATCCTTCCTCTTTCATTATACAGGATGATTTGGATCAACACGTAGATGTTACAGACTCTCGGCTACAGGTAGTACACTAGTACTCTATTTACAGTTTTTCATCTAGGACAAATTCCTTTTTGAAATAATAGTTTATATTATATATGCAATCTACATTTTGTAATATCGTGATTAAAACTATACATAATCCCTGTTTTTTGTTTGAGATATATTATTGATCCTGATAATGTATATAGCCATACGATAAATTGTTCCTTTCCCAGAAAGTTATTGTTCCAATTCTGCAAGCAAATACATGCTATCCGTATATAACTCTGGAATTAGATGTTGGTACTTGGTAGCAAACATATCAGTTAAACTTACAAACCATGATAACCAAATATTTATGTTTGCATGCTTTTTTTTTTTTAGCGTGTCTTGAGAATCATTGCTACCATTCCTGCTTTAGTATTCTTTTAGTGAATTTCTGAAATCGTAACACATTTTTTAATGGTAGTTGAGTTACCCGCCAAATTAGCTCCATAATTCGATACCTTTCTTTTTGTCTTCTCATTTTCTGTCAATTAGTGGAGTTCATTTATCCTTTTTGTAAATTTTGTTCTCACACCCTTAATGATCGAAATTCAATACAAGAACTCTACTACTATATGAGAGCTTTCGTTATAACATTTTTTGTAATTTGTTCATGGTAATAAACAGCGGGTACAGAAAAACTTGGCAATTTTGAATAAACGCACCAAGGGTGGTTGCACCTGCTGTCGCATGCTTCTATCAGCTACTGGCATAGTGGTTCTTGTTGTTGCTGTATGGCTGTTGATCAAGTACTTGTAATGGTAATGATGATGTTGAACACGAGAGAATTCTGTGTGCCTTGATGTGAGCCATTGTCATGGTTGTAACATCTTTTTTGCTTTTGGTGCTTTGACACTGAGGTTGAATTCGTCAGTCAAAAAACGTGTTGTATAGTGTTTATACCGTTATTTCTCACGGCCCATATTTTAAGTTCTGATTTTTATCATATAGTATTTCTCCTGTTGTAAAATTGTAATAACAGACTTCAAGTGTTTTAACAACTGCCAAAGTCGGCATTGATTTACTAGATTTCTTAAGTTCCGACTTTCAAATCTGTCTCTCCCATTCATTGTCTCCAAAGCAATTTTTTTTAAGGAATTTTTCAATCGAAAGAAATAACTTAATAGAACTTTGCTTTTGTTTACAAGAAAAACTAAATGGCTTGAGAAGAGAAGCACATGATACAAAGCTTTCTTTTTTCTTCTCTTAGTAGAACGGGAATGTTTGAGAGAAGTGTCCGAGCATCATAGAATCTGAATCTGATAATCTCGTAGTCTATAATAAAATTTCATTTATAAAATTATACTGATAATAAACTCCCTCGAGGTAAGGAGAAAAAAGGAGATTGGAAAATGAAAATGAAGAACTATTACCATGCCAATCTAGTAGGTGTTCACATGAGGATGCTACACTACACGCCCCTGCTGTAGAAATTTGCATCCAGCAGCTCCAACCACAATGAGATTAATTCTCTAATTTTCCGCGCTTCAGTTTCTAAACACACAATGCCTCAAAGAAAACTAATCCTATATAGGGTTCGGTGATATGGGCATGGGTGCAAACAGGCCCACAGGCTAAACCATTTCAGGTGGCAAAAACACTGTACACTATACTAAACTACAGTACCTTGTTGGTCTACTTTTTCATTTGGAGTAACTGAACCCTATTTCATGAGGCACCATACTTCCCTCTGCTTCACCATGTTTATGCTGCAACTGCTCTGAATCCTGCTCAGGGAACACTTCAGATTGCAGTGCTGGAGCAATGTTAATCACATGTAGCCAAGTCAATTCCCACAGACTATCTCCACCTAAAGCACTCCTCTGAACTAGTATTCCCCTTGTCTTCATAACAAGCAAGGTGTTCTTAAGAAGCTCAGGCACTAGCTCTTGAAGCTTCTCGCTTCTCTTCCCCCTAACTTTTGCCTTCATATATTTTTCCATTCGGCTGAGAACACCCAACCATAGTTTGCAAAACGTTGACAATTGTGAGAGGACTTGGAGTAACTGAAGAAAATTTTTGGATAAGATCTTCATGGCAAGGATAAGTGTACCATCCATGTTCCGGTAGTCCTTTTGGGAGTGTCCCTGGGCAATTTCAAGCAGGTCATCAAGCATAGTGAAGATCACCAGATCAAAACACTGTAACCAAAGACCATGTGCCAGGACTATGCCATCTACTCCTGTCAAGCACCTTTGCAATGATAAGAGAGCATGATTTCTAACCTCCTCCCTCTGGTCCAAACACACTTTTCTTAGTCCCTGCACCAGCCTTAACCACATCTCACCAATATCCTGAGACCATTTTGCAACTTCCTCCTCCTCGCTTGCTTCCTTAGCCTCATTGGTCCACCGTGCCAAACAATCAACAGAACCTGACATAAGATCCAGTGCCCTTACTGATCTCTCTGCTTGTCCAACACGAGATTCTGCAAACTGCCTCGAAGCATCTATGCAGAGAACATAATTAGCTGGCAGTAAGTGGGCTCCATCAGACAAAATGAAAAATAGAGCATCAAACCCAGCCTCTGAAGCTTCTGGGTGCCTTGCTGTAATGGAAAGTAGGGATGTAATTGTGCGCCAACCTAACTGGGATCTGATGTGAGAGGCATTTGCCTTCACAAGGCGATTGACTTCCTGAGTAATCTGCTCACAATATGCATCAGCAACTCGGGCATCAAGCTTCAGGACAAGTTGCAGTGACCTCAAAAGCTCATCGGCTAGGTTCTCTTTGTAGGGAAGCAGCCGCTGGCAAATCCTGAGAAGACCAAAGACAGCCTTATCTACCAGTGCACAGGGCATCACAGTTGACTGAACAATATTGGATATGTGCTCATAGACCCCTTGCCATAGAAGTACAATCCTATCCCTGTTATTTAAAGTAATTGCAATCAGCAACTCCAGGCAGAAAACTGCAGTATCTTCATCCTCAGGTGTACTGTTCCCTTTTTGTGGTCTCCCCGCAGCCCAAATGAGTGCTCTTGCAAGCTGCAACAGAGATTCAGCTTGAAGAAACTTACTCTCAGTAAATATACTGTCAATGTGACATTTTTGAATTGTCTGTAGGGTGCGCTGATGAGCAGCAAGTTGTTGTTCAGTAGGTTGTGATCTTGGCTCTTCTGTATCAAGAGATAAGAGCTGACTAAACCTGCCCATCAATCCGGAGGATCTCTTAGGTGTACCAATAGCTGGCATATGAGTTGAGGACAAAGAATTTGTTAAAGGCTTCCCATGGCCAGTGTCAGTAGAAAGCTCTGACTCATCAGCTGCATCACTGGCCACACGAGCAGGAAGAAGACCAAGCTTGTGCAATCGTAAGATGCAATCCAGAATATTTCTCCAGCCTGCACGAATATAGTCACCATACCTATTCGCAATGGTGAAAACTGTCACAGTTGCCATTCTGGCTTTCATATCATCTCCAAAAACTAGCACTGGTTCCTCAACTAATGATGGATTTAGAAGGGTTGTGAACTTACAGAGAGATATAACCAGATCGTCGAGTACATCTTCAAGATGATGGCAAGCTGAAATCTTCGCAACAGCTAAGAATCCATCAATACATGTCTGGTAAACATCTTCGTGTTCTGCATGATCAAACACAACAGAGATAGCAGCAATTGTAGGGCCTGACATTATTGCAAACATATCACGGTCAAGGTAGGCTACAGAATCAGATACAATGAATGGAGCAGTTTTCTTGGATTTGTGCATTAGATCAATCCACCGGCTTGGCGTCATTTCAGGAAATCCAGCACCTTGTTCCGGGATTGTGCGGATCTCATTCTTGCAAATCGAATGGTACAGCTCTGATAGGAATTCTCGAGGTAGATCATTGCCACCATTAATGTGCCGATTATTCCGAATGAAATCCTCTTCTGTCATTTTCTTTTTCACCTGAACATTGTGCTGATCTGTATTAAGCATTATGAGTGAATAAGATAACAGTAAAGCAGCATCCTTATTTGCCAAGATATGTGGAGATTGCTCATAGTATCTCTCAGAGAAAGCCTCAAGCACCCTTTGGATTTTTTGTGATTCCCCAGGTAGTCTGAAAGTCTCCAAAAACAACCGGAGAGCAGTATCCAAAGTCATGTCTTGGAAATCAAAAGTTCCAGCAAATTCATGAAGAACCTGAACACAAAATTCATCATGATTTCCTAGAAAATCCCCAACAAGATTCTTATCCAGTCCAGCGGTGTATCTGAAAAAGCAAGCGACACTTTGGGGGTCAAGTTTGTCAGGCAAAAGATGTGTTCCTTGGAGAAACTCCAGACCTTTTTTAGGATCACGATTAAAGTGGTCAGCTCCAATCATCAATCCTTCTCTTGATGTACTTCCTCCGACGAACAAAAGGAACCCAGTGATTAGGATCACTGTAGTTGTCACACTTCACCATCCAGAATGGTGTATACTCTTCTAATTTCACTGGAGCAAGCTCTGAACTTAATAATCCATTTCCTATCCTCTCAGCCATTCCCTCTACAACAGCAATAAGACCATCTAAAGCAAGAATATGCATAGAAGACAATGGGCAGTTTACAGGAAATGCACTCTTTGACAACAAATTGGCAAGCTCTTCAAAGACATTACTGCAAGTTATGTCACAATCTAAGTTAGCGTACATCTCCACCATAAACGTTTTCTGCCTGCAGAAGTCAACAAGTGCCTCCATAGCAACCTCCTGCTGCTGGTATGAAGCTCCATATCTGCTTTGTGCAAGCCTCAAAATCACACAAGAAAAGAAAGCTTCTAGATGTAATTTGACTTCTTTGCGGAGATGGTGATACAGGTTGAGGACAATGCTACACACCATCGAAACAATAAGCGGACTCATTGACAAGCCGAACTGCATCAGATTGCGGAACAGTTCATCCTGAATTAAGCTCAATAATCTCTGGTGCCGACTAATGGAAGGCCCGCCCAGTTCTACAGCTGAGTTTATCAAACTCAATGCAAAAAGAGGCACATCTTCATCAAAAGCCATCGTATTTGATCTGGAACTCATCCCCATATGCTCAGCAACATTTAACAATGAACAGAGGAAGTGAAAAATTTCCACCATGCAGGGCACCCCATATGGTTCGGTCATGTGATGCACATCATATGGAACAGCCTCCTTCCCACTACCAGCCATAATTATGTTTTCATCTATTGCAGTTGCTACATTGGAAGTGAAGTTTGTGGATAATTGTAGATTATCATTTTCAGAACTCAAGTTCCCGTTCTCCAATGGTCTACTTCCAAAAGCGTACTCGTTATTTACCCCACCAGCCTGCACAAAGATACTAAAATGAATTGCACATATTCGTGAAAAAAATGTTCTGAAATTCCAAAGCTCAGATTTTGAACATCCCACCAGAACTATCCATCATTTCAGGATGTATGATTAAAAAGTCAAAACTTAGCATATTAGCCTATTGATGTGTCGCCATTCCTTATCCACAGACACAACACGTTCACTTATAAATTATATGAGCATAACTTCAGATTGTGAGGTTCATTACTTCATTTTGGACTTCCTACAGATTTCCTCTCCCAAGGATATCCAGTAATCCCCAACATCAGCATCATAGATTTTGTTGGGATTCATAGATTAAAGGAAATTTTAGATTCAAATATAATTAATAGCATAAGCAAAGAACAAAGGAAGACAAAGAGACTTTCTCTTCTGATAATGCTTTACCATTTGCAAAATCAGGCAGACAACAGATAGTGAAGAGGTACTTCTGAGTACTACCATCAGTAGAACTAGAACATTTTGAAAAGAGAGTAACGAAATCATTCTCTCTCTTCAATTTTCTTTCGAATTATTTAACTCCCTAAAAATAGCTACTGTCATCATGAGAAAACAGTGAATATCGAAACAAGCAAGGAGAAGCAGAACATGGAATTTTACCTCCCGTCTGACAGTATCACTGCCATTTACCAATGCACGTTCTGTGTTGTCAACATCTGGAAGGTGTGCAAAAATACACCTAACAAGTTCATGCATTGTGTGGCGTGCTATCCTCTGCAACAATTCACCTTTCGTCCCTGCTTGATGGACTATGCGGAAACAAGTATTTACTATGGTGCAAACATGTTGATTACTCAACATAACAGATGCTTTACTTTTCATACATGCTAGAAGAACCTGTAATATCTTCATGAGTACCACTTCTTCAGAGGCAGGATCAGTCACCTCAAATCTGCAGCTAGTAACAGCATCAACTATTAAGTGCATGGTGCCTTCAACATTAACAGTGTTTTGATCAATCACATCCAAAGTTAAGATCTTGTAGACAGACGACAAAGCAACACCAGTGATTGGTGCACCAGTTTCATCTGATCGAATCACCTCCAGAAATGGCTGGAGATACAGGGCAGGATTTATAGCATGCCACTTATGCTGCCATGAAAAGATTTGCTTCCTCAGAGCCTTCAGAGCCTGAATAAGAGAGTGCTCCAACTGATCATCACCTGACATATAACGACCTCCCCACCTTACATTTCTCCTCATTACTGCCAAAACAGCACCTATTTCTGAATTGATCATGCAAGCTAAAGTAGCTTTGTTAGAATTAGCATCCTCGCATTCCTCAGGCTCTTCCTCAATTGCATTGATACCGGTTTGCAGCTTTAGACGCCCCATTTTTATGATACTGTTTGTATAGAACCAGAGTCCTGCCTGGGTTTACCAACAACAACACGAGGTGGGATAGAAGCCTGAAAAAGCATACCTTTGAAATCCAAAGACGTAACCAAAACAACAATTTAGTTAGTCCACATACCGAATAAGTTTATTGAGGAAACAAGATTTAATATAAGAGAATGAAAATCACAATACAACACATGAAACAAAACCTGGAAAACCACTTGAAAAGTGTACCAAGGGTACATACACGTAATAGAGCCGATAACAATGGAGGAGTATATGTGGATGAATCAGATCATAAGATCGGATCATAGTTGATGAACCCTTGCTGGTTTGAGGGAAAGAGAAAAAACTAATTTGATAAGTTATTTTTTAAGCTGTGGTACATTCTTTTGATTTCCTTGCTAGTAATTACACTTTTTTCCCTATCACATGATTACCAAGTAATATTGTGAGTTTTGATAATTGAAAGTAGATGCGGTTTAATTGTTACTAGAGGCTAGGGTCAGAGAGCCCTAGTCGGTTTATGAAGATATTTCAAAATTGTATTCAAGTGAGCACATGCTTAGGTGGGTGTATGAAGATATTTGAAAATTGTGTTCCCAGCTATGCAGTTCAGCATTTGTACTGAACCATTCGACAATAACATAACCCATAACCAGCAGGTACATTAGTATGTCAAGTCAACACCATAGATGTTCTATCAATTGCAAAAGCAAAACCTGCCCCCATCACATTCCAGCCCAAAATGTCATTTACCAACTCTTCTACCCTATAACCCAATGTCAGTCCTAAATATAAGTATCCTAAGAGAAGACCTACATAATTAAGTAAAATCCTAACAAAGTTCTACTCAATAAATAATGCCAGAAACACCATGATTATATAGATATGACACTGAAATTGTACTCATAACAGCGGGATCCAGAAGTAATCTCCCCCACCGATAAAGTTGAGTAGCTAAATTACATTTCCATGCCAGGCAAGATTTAAGTTGTTCAATTACTCAGGCAATGGTCAATGTGAAGTTAAACTGACCAGTAACCAATATGCTGGCTATAGATTAACAACTTCTGAGTTCATTTTCAAATGATTGAGAAAAAAATAAATTAAAACAGTAATATATTACAAAAATTCTCCTTCCCCATCTATATTCAATGAAAAGTAAACACATCGAACAAGAAAATGATACATATACAAATAGATCAAATTCAACGAGGGTTACCAGAATTCGCTAACTCCTGGAGATCTTCGAACTGGTACTGGCATTCCCAACCCGGGTACTGTCGCTTTCCATAGCGGAAAAATCAACGTCCCCAGAATGAATCAAAAGAGATTATCACATCTGATTTGATCGGACCAGAGGACACAATTAGATTCCGAGTATCGCCGGGAAAACAGAGATCGAAACACGGAGGTGCTCGTAGCTCTGCTTCTTGCTATTTGGGCAATAAATGTAATGGGCGCTCCTTTATAAGCCGCGTTCACTAGTTAAGAGAAACCTATTAGCTAAAGAAAATTCGATTTTTTTTTTTATTTTTTTTTTTTTTTACTTGAGGGAATGGGTAAAACTGTGTGAAAGTTAACAAGTCCAAACTAATCCACTAGGGTAGTGTTCAAGACTTTTTTTTATTTTTATTTTATTTTATATTTTTTTGTGAAGAGTAAAATTCTTACAAATTTTCTAATCTTGGATATTTAATTGATTATGAAAACGTAGGTGATTTGTCTCTGATCTTAAAGATAATTTAATTAAGATGCATGTAAACTAATTCAAATATTGTTCAAATAAAAATAATAAGTTAAAACTAGGGCACAATGAATAAAATAGTCAATGGTCATAGTGTTTGAGAAAGAATAGCTAAGCTTGAAGAAGAAGAAAAAAAGAGGGACAGAAAGAAAAGAAGACAAACTTCACTTAAAAAAGAACTAAGAATTTCTTTGTTTTTGTTTAAGATTATTTAATTATAATTATAATCAACTTAAACGATTTTTTATTATAATTAAATTTTAAATTATGTTATAAATTTCGTATACTATTTGGTAAGAATATCTTATAATTTGATAAATAATTGATATGTATGAGAGTTTAGTATACTCAATTGTTTTTTATTTTTTTAAAACTTATCAAAAAATATAGTAAATATTTTGGTCAAATATATTATTATGTGTTAAGTTCAATATAGGGAGATAATATAGTTTTTTACTTAGTCAAACTTTATTATAAGTAGAAATATAAATAATAAGTATCAAATTTTTACTTTTTTTAATTAATAAAAAAATATGATTATAACTTACAAAATTATCATAACAATGTACAATTTGATTATTAATTATAATCAGCTTTAGTATATTATAATAAAAACAAACCTCAAGGATTAATATATAAAATCAACTTAGTTATGAATGTTTGCACATTTTTTGTATACAAGGCTATGACACTCACATAATTGAGTTTTTTTTTTTTAATATATGATATCTAATTCAATCAAATATTAAAATAACGTATGACGTATCTTATTGTTCACTTTACAAATATAAACATATCAAATATGTATAAAAAATATTATGGTAGCAATTTTATTTTTTTTATATGTTTCAAAACTAACTACATATTGCACACATATATAATTTATTCTAAGTGAATACAATTATATAATATATTTGATGCTTGTAAATATCTTTATTTATTAATATTATATATTTATACAAAATTACAAAAGCTTAACATATAATTTAATATGGTCAAATTATTTTCTCAAAAAATTAAAATAGTAGAAATCACATAAAGTTATTATTTTAAATAGCCTCCATGTGCTTCCTTTTAGTGCTAAGATATTCGAAAATATTAATTTCCTCTCGTCCGTTTTCCTTGTTTAGGTGGATTTTTTTTTAATTTTTTCTTAGAAACAAAATGAAAATTTTGATTAACATCAAATGAGACTTATAGTAAAACAAAGAAATCAAAATTCTTTCAAATCTAATACCGCTACTTTGAATTTAACTTTTTCTACCAAAAAAAAATAAAAATTCATAATCTCATTTTACTTCTTAATATATATTGCATTGATATTGTCATAAAAAATTAATGACAAAGCATTGTCGCTCAGGCGATATCCACCATAAGTGATATAGCAATCCAAAAATAATTGTTCAAATGGAACACCATGTTAGAATCTCATTAAAAAAGAGATAAATTGAATCGAAAACAAAAAAACTCTCAAAAAAGAGAGCCATAGGCTTGAGGAAGAAACAAAAAGTTTGTTTCAAGATAACACAATAAACTCAAGATCTGTCATAAAAATGGTATAGATAATGAGATCTATTCATTTAAAAATAAAAGAAATAAGAAAAAATATATATACAAGATGTAGGGGGTAGCCGTCAAGAAAGACGTGGCGACAATTCTGGACACAAAGATTGTTTAGAGAAAGAAAGAGAGAGAAAACTAGGGCTGATTTTGTGGGTGGAAAATGAAGTATTGATTTGTTGATAAAAATAGAACAAAATTGTGTTATATACATAAAAAAAAATTAAAAAAATCACGCATTATACAGTAGTAGTATTCAATCAAAAATTCGTGATGCATGACTCATATTAGGTTGAAAATTCATGATATGAGATCGACTCAATCGAAACTAAAGAGTGTTGACAATCAACCATTATTTCATGCCAAGCAGTTGAGAATTGAAAGCATTTAGACCATATCATTATAAAAAATATACATCTGATACTTTAATTTTTAAATGTAATAACAACAACCATTGTAAAAGTTTCAATTATGGTTGTGTGATAAAAATTGTAATAATTAATGAATTTTTTTTTTTTTAAACTTTTATGATAATATTTGGAAATGTTAATTAAATAGTAGGTTAACCTCTAAGGTTCTAATGAATATATGTTGACTGAAAAAGGGAAAAAAATATATATATACATATAGAAAAGAGATGTCTACACTCTACATAGTAATTGTTTCTTTCGGTCTGCACTTCCTAATTCTAATCCGCAAACTTTCATTCTTTAATCTTCCTCGATCCATTATGTCACAGCACTGTCTGCGTGGTGCCTGCTTCCATACAATTAAACAAAGTTAGTTATACTACAATTAACTCATTAACATAAATAATTAAATTATGTACAATTATCATGAACTATTACTTACTTTTACAAAACACTTCTTTGCTAACAAAAATGTATATACATTGGAAATATTTTTTATAAAATGTATTTGCTTACTTTTGCAGGTGTACATATATATAGATGTCTTAAAAACTACTTATTTTATTTAGAATACAATATTGAAATTAAAGATAATTAACCTCACAAAAAATAAAGATGATAATAATATGATCGATTCAAAATTGATTTGATTTGAATTCAACAAAATTTGATATATATATATTTTCTTAATAAAATACATCTTTTTCTTACTTAATATTCTAAATAGATTTGTGTACATCTAACAACTTAATCCAAATCATATTTAGGCCCGAACATATGAGAGCATATGGTCTCATTTGAATTTAACATGATTTGCCTATCGTTTAGAGAAAAACAAATTAATTAGATATCTAGTCAGACCCGTTCTAATAAATTAAATTGTCGTCCGATACTAAACTTAGGTGTAGTAAAAGGTTGATCTAAACTATGCTATCAAGCTTTTTAATCATGATGTGATTAGACATTTGAGACATGTGCACAATTTATCTAAACACAATCAAAATGCGTATAAACATCTTAAATTTTACTAATGCATAGCTACACAATCTAAGAAGAAACAAAGAGAGAGAAAAGATACCTTGCTAAAATTCTCTGGATCCATCTTCATTGCAGAAACTACAATACTCTCAATTTCCACTGTTGGTTTGCAATTCTTTGCATCCTCAGCTACAAACTTCTTATAACTAGTCAAGCTACCACTCTTGCCAACCTCTTCAACCTGGTCTAAAAAATATATAATCGGTTCCTCGCATGGGTCGGATGTTATGGTTCGGGTATTAAATGTGAAAGGTCCATCACTCCAACTCCCCCATGTTCTAAATGTCTGCAATGGTATCTGTAAATCTTTAGGCATCTGTATTGTTGTATAGATCTGAATTGTATAGCCCCAAGAGACGGATATCGACCACCTCCGGCTCCGATCATAGCAGAAACTTTGTTGCAGTATTCTGGACGGGTCAACCCGGTATGCACCCATGAGGGACTTCAATGAATCTATTTGAGTTTGGTTTGGGAACATTGGGTCCAAGTAGTCTAGGTGGTGAAGCGATAAAAGTGGTGCCAATGGATGTGCCGCTAATAGACCATAAGAGTTCCCTCTAATATCAAACTGAAAAAAATAAAAAATAAAAAATTGATAAACCAACAATTTCATTTGTCTTTACTAAAAGATTATATGGTAGAAAGCTTGAGACAAGATTAATCAAAACAAAGTTATTTAGAGATAAATCTAAGATATCTTAATCACAGTTTAATAAAGATACATATCTCGAATCACGACTAATTGTACAAATTGATTCATACGTAAAAATATTATAATTCATGCACAACTCATATAATGTATGATTTTAATCTTTCTAAAAATATATGTACTATTGTGTTAGTTCTTGAAGAATTAAATATATCAATTTTACTCAATCTCACTTAATGAAATTAATTTTTTATTTTTATTTTGTATATTGGGAACACTCAAAAAAGTGAAGGAAACTAATTTAGAAAGCCAATAAAATAAACATATATTTTTTACCATCAAACATACCCCATTGGATCAAGAAAGTTAACCATCAATACAAGATTATAACATTTTACACTAAATTACTATTGAAAAAAATAAAATAAAAAATAAAGGATTGAAAATAGGAATATTAGTACCTGGTGGAACCCACTTTCTTTTGTAAGCTGGCACACCAACCTCGCTAACGCAAGCCCAAATCCTTTGATCAGAGCCGTAGAAATAGTAGTACCTATAAAGACAATCGTCCAATATTTGGACCAACTTTTCGGCCAATGGATAACTGACAGCAAATCCACCACCCCCAAAAGCCATTTCATACCCATGAGCTACATTCTGCTCCACACTCTCAGAATTTGCACCAATATAGTACATCTCATTATGATCATATTTCGCTAACACCGAAACTAGATTCTCTGTGAAAAACATTGTATCATCATCTCCCATTACAAACCACCTCACATTCGGTAACCCGAGTTTAAAACTCTCATGAACAATTCGGGCTATTCGAACCGCAGGTTGTGAACTCAAGTATTTGAACCGGGTCCATTCCTCTGAGATCCGATACGGAACGGAAGCTTCTTCTGCGCGTAATATATCAATATCGGGTTTTCCGTCCAGCCAGAGAAAACCTCTGGTGGTGTTTTCGTCCCACCAAAGCTTACTGTAATGGCTACGGTCACGCCACGTGTTCAATGAACCACCAAGGCCGAAAACGATGTGGGAGATGTTTGTGGCTTCGTTACTAATATCTGACATGTTTGCGATGCGTAATCGATCCGGGTATGGGAACCACCGGGTCGGTTTGGAGAAAGCTGAGTGGATAGCTAGTGAAATGGATGCGATTAGGCAAACGAATAAGCCTATTCTCATTAACATCACGAAGATATGAGATGGTTTTTCTGGGAATGTGAAGAATTTTGACGATTTCAATGGGTCTTGACTCGGTTCCAACCGAGTATGACTCGGCCTCTCCCTGTAATATTGAAGGAATTACACGAAAGTTTTATGAAACTTTGAATAATAATAATAATAAAAATCATAATTTATGAATTTGCTATCGTTGATTAAAAAAAGAAAAATTACATTTGAGCTCAATTGTATTTGAACCAGACTTATCTTGAAGAAGCCACCTTGATCTTGATCGCAAGCGGGAAATGTTTTAATCTACTCCAATGAATATAATTTCAAGCTCTAATGTCCAAGTCAAGATTATACTTCTGAATTTAAAGCCGATAGTTTAAATTATCGGTTGTCTCTGTAATGTAACAAATTAAATTCCAGTAGATCTTATCCTGAAATAAGAAAATAAAACAAGTTAAATTACAATCTAATTAAATTTCATTACAAAAGATTTGTTACAACGTCAAAAAATTATTTCACTCACAAGTTCAAATTGTTTATCAATTATAGGTACAACTACTAACATGACAGGTACAAAATGAACTATTAAGTTTCCCGCGCTTTAGATATTCTAGCATATGTAAAAAAATCCTTACAATGTGTAGTCCTACAATTTCACGTTCTCTTTTGTAAGGGTATTTCTATTTCTAAGGAACAAATTGTTCTGTATACGATATCACACTCCTATCATTTTGAAGATTTACAGAGGTTTATCCATAATTGTGCAAAAGGAAATGGAAGATATGAAATACATAACAGAAAAAGAAAAGGCTGAGGGTGAAGAGGATGATGAAAGCGACCACGTTCAAACAAAGAAGAAAAAATAAAATGAAGCAGAAGAAATGGTATAGCTAGCTCACCTTGTTGATTTTTTCTTTAATCTTTAATCCTCTAGTATTTTGAAAACGTTAATCTCTTTCTCCCTCTCTGATTTAGTGATTTATATCTATTTTCATCCTCCACCAAAGGCAGAGACTACTAATTATAGTTACCTGCATCCATGAGAGAAACAATTTTATATACACAACTTTCCAGCATTAGTTTCTCATGCATATAGCTGTACATGTAGCCTACAGCTTTTTTTATCAATTTTTTTTTTTTTTAATTTATGAAGATACATTTACTAATTAAAAATAATGTGTAATTATTTTCACTCTAAAATTAGACTTAATTAGTTTTGCACACTTTATTATTAAGTGAATCTTCGAATTTATGAGGAGACCAACAGTGGCCATGATCCCCGTAAAGTTTTGAAAATTTTAAATTTTACTTATACAAAGTATGATTTTTTTTTTTTTTTTTTTTTTTTTTGGCTCATGTAAAGTTTTAGACAATTTCAAATTTGCCTCATGCAATGTATCAAAATTTTCATTTTGATCCTATAAAATTTTATAGTTTTTATAATTGTAATTCTTATAAAATATATGTTTGAATGATTTTGTCTAGTTCTAGAAATAAATTAAAAATAAAAAGGTGCAAAATAAAAATAATCCTAAAAGTAAATTTATGTAAATGGGAAATTAATGTGCATATTGAGCTATTTCTATTCATATTTTTTATTTTAACTCCCTCTCTTTTGAGAAAAGACCCAACTAATTAAGAGATATGATCTAGACCAGTTTGAGCTATCAACTCATAGGCCAAATAGAGAAGTTACTTTATAAGCCGCGTTCACTAGTTAAGAGAAACCTATTAGCTAAAGAAAATTAGATTTTTTTATTTTTTTTTTACTTGAGGGAATGGATAAAACTGTGTGAAAGTTACTTTAAAAGTTGATGTGGGTACTAAAAATAATGAATAATGTATTTGGTAAAATTAATCATAGGCTGTTGTGAATATATAAAATGAAAAAAAATATATATCATTAATTAAGAATATATTTGGAAAGAGAAAAATTAGATGGTTTATAAATTAATTAAGGATATATGTAGGATTTTCTAAAATTAAGAGGATATTTTCTGTAATTTTAATTTTAAAAAGCAACATCTAGCTTTAAAAGCTTTCACTTGGGTGCTTTTTTTCTTTTAAAAGCACTTTTGATTTTCAAACGCAGTAGAAGAAGTATCATTTTAACAAATTAACTAAAGTATAATAACTATATTTTAAAAGCACTTTTGACTTTTCAAAATTAACTAAATTTCTTTTAAAACATCTTTTAAAGAAACAGTATCAAACCTAGTCTTAATCTGTGTTAAATTCATGTGAATTTTTATTATTAAAGTATAATAATTATATTAAGTATAAATACTAGATTTATTATATTTTTTTAGTAAAAAAATTACTACTAAAAAATATAATAATTTGAAGTCATAACCTGCTTCTTGTTTTGCAATCAAGTCATATATTTTGAACTGCAATGGCGCCACTTTCAACCAGTTATTAATTAGTTATTAATTAATTTCTTAATTCACACTGCTTATGACTGATATTAGAAAAGTACAGTAACAAGTTATAGTGTTCTTTTTAATTAGTCAGATATTTTAGATCATATAAAAAGAAAATTATCAAAGTACTATTTTGACCGTTCAACCAACTTGTTATTAGTAGTCTTAGTTTAAATTTTATTATATACATATAGATGATGTAGATCCATTAACAGTAGTGTAAGATTAACTGAACAATCTTACGTATTGCTAATAACTTTTTGTACTATATGTGGATACGTCATTCCCACCAAATTTCAAATTTTGTATCAATCAAATATGTTTAGCTATCTCATAAACATTACGTAAAATGAACAATAAAAATAAATTTTAATGTCAACTAATTTAGTTTTAAATTAGAAAGTGATTATTTAAAGTTTTTGAGATTTATGTAAAAGATAAAAAATAAGAGTAGTATGAGTGGAGGTGAAATGAGTAATTAAGAAAAAGTTAATTTTTAACTAATAAAAAAATATTTAATTTATGTGATGGAGTAGAATAATAGATAGTTATTTAAAAATTATTAAATTGTATTTATTTTTAATTAATTTTATAAAAAATTATGTAAATTTATCGACCATAAAATAGTATATATTGAAGTTTTTCTTCTTCCCAATCAACCAAACAACATATAATTGATTAAAAGTGTCTTCCTATAAATTATTTAGCTTGTTAGCTTGGCGTGACATGGAAGCAAAAGCCTAAAAGATTCGTAAGCCACACATACAAAAGGAAAAAGCTGAAGTGATCAAATCAGAGTGTTGAATATAGCTACCACACAAACATGTTTAATTAGCATTTACTTATATTTATATAACATTGACTACAACAAAGAATGATTTCAACCAATTATGTTGCATTTGTATGTGAACAAATTAATGGGTGATCCACTAAGGGACAATTACCAAGTGGATTATCACAATCATATAATATTGGTATGTAATAATTAGGTCATACATATATATTTGTAATTAATTTGATTCTTCACCAGTACCCTGACATGGTTTTGAATTTTGGTACTGTCTTCATGCATGCTTGCTTCCTCCTTTCCCTTTCTATAAAAATGCCTTATATCCTATGAAGTTTGACAAAGTATAGCTTCCAATTGTTTGCCTTAATAAGCTAGAAAAATGGACTTGATACTGTATACATAACATAATTAAAGAGCTTTAATTTCAAGCTATTTCTGATTGCTTTTTCTTCCAGTACACATACTATTGTATAATTAATGCGTAGTCTTTCATATGCGTGTGGATCAAATCAGATGGGGAGAAGCACAGTTCCTTAAATGGGACCCCTCACTAGAAATTGCCAAAATAATACAACTAATAAAGAATGTGTAGTAAACCAACTGCTAAAAACCAACAGAATAGTCTCCCTGCAAAAGCCAAAAAATGAGATGCAAAGCTTGTAACAAGACCTTTTCAGCTAAGTTAGCTGATCATTTTCTCTCCCCTCATAGATTCTTCAGTTGCTTTCACATATTGATCAGTATGTAATAATAGTTTTGAAAAGCACTCCATCTAGCTATTTATATATATTTGTTTCATGGACAAAGCTTTCCATCAAATACCTATTGGCCTTTACTTTCACTCTTATATAGCTTTTGCCAATTTTGAAGTTTTTCTGAAAGTAAAATGGAGGAAGCTGATCAGTGTTTGATGTGGATGAAGAGAAAGCAAATCTTGGATTCTCATTTTCAACAATCATGGGAAGAAAAGGCTTTTGCACAAGACGCCGCCGGCATCCTTGGTGGGTTTATATGGCCTCCAAGATCATATTCTTGCAGTTTCTGTAAGAGAGAATTTAAGTCAGCTCAAGCTCTAGGAGGTCACATGAATGTCCATAGAAGGGATAGAGCTAGGCTCAAACAATGTCTTAGCCCCCACAATGAAGCCATTCATCAACAAAATGATTGTAAATCATCATTGGGTACTCAAATTTCATCAAATGTTTGCTCCCTAAAAAATCATTGTCTTAAGCTAACTGTTATAGCCCTAGTGTTGTTACATCAACTGCTCTTTTACCTTCTAGGGTTTCAGCTTTACCCATACAAGAAAACTGTGGTGCTGATCAACATGCTATTTCCCCTTATTCTTCTTCTTTTATCTGGGGACACCAAAAAGGGTCAGATTCTGTAAAAGAGGTGAAGAATGAAACTGAAGAAAGCCCTAGACGTTCCTCAAGTTATAGTAACAATCATGTTGAAACCAAGTTGTCTATGGGACTGAATTCTTTTTTTAGCCAAAAAATACCAACTGGGTCATGTGGGAATGAAGCAATTATTACTTGTAAAAGATCTAAGACCAGTGTTTCTCCACTACCTGTCTTCCTCAAGCCATGTTCAAATGCTGGCCGGCACTTGAATTTCCAAGCTGCAGAGGTTGTCCTTGGAATTAAGCCTGGAATGGAAGACTTGGATCTTGAACTCAGGCTGGGGGATCCACAAAAAGTTTAGCAGTTAAGTAGTTGAAGCACATATAGATTGCAATTGTACTATCATCATCTATATGGTCCCCAAAAGCTCTGTTGCTTGTTTCTTTAATGAAGATGGCAATGTTTGTATGTTCTAGCTCCTTATTCCCTTAGGTTTATTATGGAAAAGGACAGACAAATATCTCTATTTCTCTAACTACATGATCTGAATAGAATGACTACCTTGAAGGATTGCTTCAATTTTCTGAAATGAGTTTGTTTACTTTTCAATTTTGAACTTGATCACAAAACATCAAAATGGAAGCTGCAGCCATTTTCAAAAACTCAACTTTCAGTATCATATATAATATATCCTATTGTGAGTTGAATGTTGCTGCACTCAATCTGTATCAAATTCTCATTTGGAATGGAAACTGAAGGACAAGTACTAATTTAGGGTTCCCCATATGATCTGAAACATGATATACAGATATGCTATTATTATATATTATATATTAAGGAAAATTGATCTTTTTCCCCCTCAATAATTGTCAATTAGTTTTTTTTTTTTTTTTTTTTTCCTTTTTCTGTTACAAAACTCAACAGTTTAGGCATTGATACCCTCAGTTAACTGGAAGTTCAGACATGAATCAGAGAAAGAGAAAAGAGATGGGTGGAGGGGAGAGGAGGAATTAAGAATTTAACTGTAGGGTTTTAAAGCAGTTAAAGAACTGACACTAACTGACATTAGAAAGTCACTTCAGCTACATATACCAAAGGACAAAAACAGTAAGTAACATGCATACATAATCCTGCACAATCTACATGATTAACCTTTTTACCTGGATTTTCATCAACCCTACTCATAAATTCCAAAATCCCCTTTTGTTTATTTTTCTCTATAATCCTTCCAAAAACCCATTCCATGGAATCAAATTGAATAATATAATAAGAAAACAAAATTATTGTTTATTAATATAACTTACTCTGCCAGAGAGAACCTACTGAGAAGAGGACAAGATCACATTTTTGGCCTATTAACGCGTTTTGTATTTACTTTTGGTAAGACATGTAATATGTTATAAGCCAACCACCCACTAGCTATAGATATATTAAACAAAAATTTTGTCCAAATTTTCTATGTTTCATAGCCCAAGACCCAGTCTTGTTATAGTAATAAACAGTGTTAGCCACCCTTGAGCTATTATGACGGACACGGACTGTTCCTCCAGAATACACGGCGAGGTTAAAGTGTCTTTGTTTTTCAATGTTTCATTGTAAGGAAATTTGATGAAACATCGCTTTTGCCTTAATGGGTTTTTCAGAAACAGGGGAATTGCTGCATACACAGAGGGAATTCATGTTACCCCTAACCCTTTTGATTTCACACATTGATTCACTCTTTTCTACGTGGGTTCACATTGGTTTTGATCAATTTTCATTAATTCCAGAGTTATAGCTAGGGGAAGCCTGAGTTCTGGCTGCGTCTGAGGTTTAAAATGCAGAGATAGGCAGAGGCAGAGACATGCACATGGACATGATGTGTGTCTTTCTATGTCTTTTTCGATTGTTTAATCATAGGAATTGAGTAGATGGGAATGAGGAAATGTTCTCTGCTTTCTTTCTTTCTTTTTTGTGGGGTTCTTTGTTTCTTTATTTAGGGTGTTTTTTTACATTTGGATTGAGTTTATTTTTAGTATTTCACTTGTCTTTCTTCTTGTTGTTTTCTTAGTTTTGAAAGAGCCTAGCAGTTTCACAGTCTGGCAGGGTCTACACTATTTGGTTTGACATTTTTCTGCTTCTTAATATTCATGTATTTGTGTGCTTATACATATAGAAATGGTGTTTCCACGGGATACAGGATTGTACATAGTTAAAGACCTAATTAGGACCATGAACTTCTTATTTTAATTTTACAAATAGCAGTTTCTTTACTTATCATGGATTTATTAAAAGATAGATTTTTCTAGGTACTGTTGAGAATTAAATTATTTTTAAAAAAAAAAAAAACATTTTTTGAGATATGACAAAAATAACAAAGGACATCAAAATATAATTAGAAAATAAGAGAAAAAACAATCTAAGAAAGATAACATCCTTACACATGGTGTTCTTGCCACTCCCACCAATTTCTCTTGTACCTCTATCCCATAAAGGGTCTCACAATATTTGTCTTTTTTTCATTCCAACAACTATCACAAGCCTATTTATATTATATAGGACTTACTCAACAAGTTACTTTTCTTTCAAGAAAATACAATTTCAATTCAATTAGACTTACTCACCAAAGGTAAATCTAATTAAGAAATCACAATCATCATCTAATTAATTTTTCTTATCCACCAAGAATAAAAATTAAGGAAACTATCAAAATATGATTTGAGTCAAAATCTCAACAATCTCCACCTTGACTCAAATCTTTCAAAATAATATTCAGTATTCTTCAAGATCCATACAATACATCATTTACCATTAACAACAAAACTAATCAAAATTTCACATGAGTCTCACTCATTTATCATTGAGAGTCACCACTCTATGGAGAGTTTACTAGCTTAAAATGAACAACACCAAGCATGATATCCCATAACAATATGCGTATGTACATAGTCATCTTATCAACTCCACCTCACTTGTCACTGTCGATGAGCCATTTACATATGTACATCGTCTCATCACTAAATTATATTTGTGCCAAAAACTAAAATTGTTCCTCACATCGAACAACTAATCACCTCAATGAAAAACTTCATTTGCTGGACTTATTCCATCTTTACTACCATTCTGATGAACAAATATTATTAGCATACAATGAGACTCACACTCTCTTAATTTGTGGCTATCTCAAGCTTCCAAGCATTCCATGGGTATGAAACTCGACCTACAAAATTTCACTTTGGTGTGCCTGCCACACCTATCTCTTTGGTGCAATGGCCACACATAAAACTACAAAGCTCCATTCTCCACAAAATTACAAAACTTCAACTTCCATCTTCTTTCTACACATCATGCAAAACTCAGCTTCTTTTTTTTTTTTTTTTTTTTTTTTTTTTTTTTCTTTTCTTCTTCTACACAAACTCAATCCCCACAAGCTTTCTCTCCAACCCTTTTGTATTTTTACAATAGCTCCATCCTAGTGATGGAGCTAGAATATTTCTTCTTGGGGGGCCGACTAAAATTTTATATAAGTATATTCATCTACGATAATTGAAAAAAATTTATAAGAAACTTCAATAACTCATAAAATATAATAAAAATTTAAAAGCTATAAAAGTTAAAAGAAAAAAAAAATATTTCAAATACATCTTGAGTTGCTTAAATAAAATCTAAAATTGTGAGCGACGCTCTTTTAAAATAATAAATTGATATTGATATTTTTTTTCCATAGTTATTTATTTTTAACTAATAAAAAAACTTAAATAAATAGAACATGTTTAAAAGTTAAAAGATAAAATATACTTACTTGTTAATAGTTCAATTCTCAAATTTTTGTTGATCAAGAAAAAAAAAATTTCTTCTATATCACTGTTGGATATACTCAGTAATTATCTTGAAAGTAAATTTTGAAATTAAAAAAAATTAAAATTATATTAAATTTTTATATACTTTGGGTTTAATAATATAATCTATAAAATAAAGTTTTACCTATTTTTTTAAGAAATCTCTTCTTTCCATTAAAACCTGGACAATAGCCCCTCTTTAATATCGAGAGAGCTTCACTCATAATTTTTTTTGGTGATTAGTGGAACAAATTACAGGGTGGAGACAACATAAACCCTAACTTAATTTTTTCTAAGAATCATGTTGTTTATTGGGCTTTAAGTTTTAACTCATTAGTCTTATAATCCTATAATCTTATAATATGAAAAATAAAAATATTATTCAGCTTTTATTTTTGGAAGGGCCAAGGTATAAAATAAGATAAAATTAAAAATTAAAATTAATTCTAAATTATAATATTAATGTATTTGAAAAAAATTGAGAGGGCCATGGCTCTCTCTAGTCCATTAAAGACTCCTTTCCTTGTTTCCATCATAACCAAAATTCTCTGGTCATCCATATCCCAATTGAATCTGATTCCAATATCATTATTGGGAATTCTTCAACTACCAACTGAGATATAACAAAAATAACAAAATATAAATAGAAGATAAAAGACAAAAATATTAACACAAGATATAAATTGTCAAGTTCGGAGGTCTACTAATGGATAATGAGCAGTAATGCGGGTGTGGGCTTACGGAGAAATAGTAACACATGTGCAAAGAACGTGAGTTCAGGAAGAAACTGTAATACGTGTTTAGAAGAAGCATAAAGACGCCGAAGAGACAACTCATGTAGTAAGAAATGGTTATGGACTCACATGTAAAAAGTAAGAAATTACTGAAATTTGAAAGGTTTCCATATAAAAGATAACAAGAGTTAATTCCACACTGTTATAAAAAGAAATTAAAAAAAGGACACATATATTGTAATAGACTTTGGATCTCTATCTTTAACTTTTTGGATTCAAGATGGTTCAATATCACATTTCTCCCTATATCCGTGTCATAAGCTTAAGATAGACACGCATAGATCCCCTTTAATTATATGTTCATTTTTAAAATTAAGTCTTGAAAACTACTATATGTACAATTTTTATAGTTTTATTTCGCATCATCAGCAGAATAATTATATTTTCTTATAAAATTAATTCTTCGTTAATACATTTATTTGATGTTGTCAGCAGTGACCACACTGGACGCAACTGATTGGGCCGGTCTAGCCTAATATTTTAAGAAAGGATGGAAAATTTTGCTCATTCCTTCAACGCTGTCGTTTAAACTGTGGTCACTCGTAAAGCCTCCTGGTGTACATAAAGAGCGCTTTTATTCTCTCTCTCTCAGAGCAAACGCACAGCACAAATAGCAGTAGATATGGCAGAGAGCAACACTAGAAGCTCAAGATGGTCTCTGAAAGGAATGAACGCTCTTGTCACCGGGGGGACTCGTGGAATTGGGTACTTTTTTTTTTTTTGGTGAATTTCTTTTATTTACTTTTCCCATTTATGCTCAATGGTGTTGGAACATCGCAAAGCTTAAGTTTTTAAGGGACCCTTTTCATTTTCGATTCACTTACAGTTAAATGATTTCTTTTTTATTTGGTTGAATCTGAGTATTTTGTATTTAGGAATGCCGTGGTAGAGGAACTAGCTGAATTTGGAGCTTCCGTGCACACCTGTTCTCGGAACGAACAAGAATTGGATAAGTGCTTAAAGGAATGGCAGGCTAAGGGCTTTGCGGTTACTGGGTCGGTGTGTGATGCGTCTTCTCGAGCCCAGAGAGAGAATCTCATTAAGGAAGTGGGTTCTGTCTTCAATGGCAAGCTTAATATACTTGTAAGTCCCTTACATAAGATGTTTTCTTCTTTTTTTTGTTTTGTCCTCCGAGCAATTTTTTTTTGCAAATTACCTTTGTAGAAATGCTGTAAAGAGGGAAATTAGATAAGGTATTTCTTTTGCGTATATAATCCACAATGGTATTGATTATAATTACAATTGAAAACTTGGATGTGAAAATCATGAAATAAGCTTCTGGGTTGTTGTACGAGAGAAGAGAAAGGAAAAATGACACATTCATTTGGGAGTTAAAAAATATGAAGGGAGATGTGAGAGAATGATAAGGTATATTTCTTGTTTAGGAGTTGGGGAAAAGAGATGAGATAATATATTATTACATAATTTTGCAATTACGTTCTTAAAATATGTTATTTGGATATTAGTAGGTCTTTACTCTTTAATACAAAGGATAGGGGCATATTAGTGCAAAAATTGTAGTGTATCTTATCTCCTCCCTTCAAATCCCTTCCAATTTGGTGGAATTAAAAAAGTGAGCTTTGGAGGAATTTAGAGGGGTTATCTCTCTTCCTTCTTTAAGAAAAAACTCCCAACAAGGGTAAATCCAAACAGGCCCTAAGGGAACTTGAGAAAGGGGCGAGTAATAGTTATTTGATGGTTACAGGCTGTTTGCTTTATTTTGGGTTGAAACTTTAGATATGGATCATAATAGATACCTGCAGTGTAACTTATGCTCTGAGATGCTGAATTCTTCATTGATATGACTTGCAACCACTTATTGAAGACATTACAGTGTGATGATTATTCAAATATGGTGTCAGTATGCTTAACAAAGCAGCAAGCTACCGTTATGATTTACTGTCTCATAAGAATTAGAGAAGAGCTGGGTTTGAAGTTCTGGTGCATTTACTTGTCATCCATGTTTTTATGGTTTATATACATACATTTTTAAAGGAATTCAGCATTTAATCTTCTTATAACCATCTTGTTGATACTTTGCAATAAGTTCAAGCCAGTTAAGCATTTCCATTTTATAAACTGCACAAGTAGAGCCTTCTATTGATTAGGCTGAACTTGATTGTGGCTGGAAATGAACTATTATTTAATAATAAAATATATATCATTTTCAAGGAAGTTTAGATACGCCAACAGCAACTTTTCAGAGTTTTCTTGTTCGGTGAATTTGGAGTGAGTTATATGTGTGATCCTCTAAACCTAGGTAAACAATGTTGGGACAAACATCAGGAAGCCAACCATTGAGTACACTGCAGAAGAATATTCAAAACTGATGAATACTAATTTGGAGTCTACATACCATCTGTGTCAACTTGCATATCCTCTTTTAAAAGCATCTGGAGCGGGAAACATTGTGTTCATTTCGTCTGTGGCGGGTGTGGTTGGTATAGGTTCTGGAACCATTTATGCAGTAAGTAAAGGTGAGTTACTGTAATGTTTAGGTCTTATTTTGCTTAAATGTGATAGTTTAAATACTTTTGTTAATGGTATTGCTCAAATGGTTCTGGCTGCTGCTATTTTCAGCTGCAATCAATCAGCTTACAAAAAATCTAGCTTGTGAATGGGCAAAAGACAATATAAGGAGCAATTGTGTTGCACCATGGTACACGAGAACCTCACTTGTAGAACATGTAATGCTCTCTCATCCTGCTTTTGCTTGTTTAAGTTGCTTTAGGTTCTGTTTGATGCCTTAAAAATGAAACATATTTAAAAAAGTTTTAAATGAGCTAATGGGAAACATTGTTGTGAGAAACTCGTAGCTAATTTAGCATTACTCAAGTAAATGAACATGGTATGCTTTCTATCTTGTTATCTTTACAAGGACCCTTTAATACAGATTAATAATATGCCAATTTTAGTAATTTAGTTTCACCCCTCTTACCCTGCCCCTGCATATTCTGATCATCATGGACATGGAAAATCAACATAAGAAGTGGATGGAAGTAAAACTTCATCTGATTCTGAGATCAAAAAGGGGAAAAAAAAAAAAGTATCTGATTCAGACTCTATAGCTGCAGAAGTTCTTTATCTCTCTTTAAGTCCATCTGGTTCTGCAAATGGGAGCCTATAATTATCCTTTTGCTATTTTATTCTATTGAAATCTATAATTATTTGTTTCAGATCAATCTTTTTAATGGGGATATTTGTGATTTTTTTAAAGGATGCCAGCTTTTTTTTCTGCATCATTTTTCTATAGAAAGGATGTTCATGGGTGTTTTTCTTGTGGTGTAATTCTATAGATACAAAGTGATAGTATTGTCTCTGATGGAAGGAACTTTTTATCCATGCAAATGTTGATCAAAGTTCTTTGGCCCATGCTAAATTATAAACTTTCAGTTGCATTACTGTTTACTTGCAACACACTTGTAGAAATGGCTAGTCACATATATGTTAAGGCTCCCGTTAGAGAAGTCATGGTGTGCAAATATTATGTCTGCATAGAGAAGATATAGACGTAACCAAGAAAGCAGTCAGTAATCAGTATTGAGTATTTTACTTCTTATGCGTGATGACTTATGTAATATGAAAAATTGTCAGATTTTGGCATCTGTACATATTCAGAATATAATGATCTACCTCTGTAGCATTGTGTGTATGTGTTGGGGGAGGGGGGAAGGTGGTTTCAATTATCTCTAATGATTTTGTTGATCGTTTTCCTTGTCGTAGTTGCTTGAAAACAAGGAGTTTGTGGATGAGGTACTCTCTCGAACACCACTTCAACGCATTGCAGAAGCACATGAAGTCTCATCCTTGGTGGCATTCCTTTGCCTGCCTACTGCTTCTTACATCACTGGACAAGTTATTTCTGTTGATGGAGGACTAACCGTTAATGGATTTCAACCCAGCATCAGAATAAGCTAACCGCATTTTCTCTTCTTCTGGGCTATCTCTCCTACGCAAAGATTATCCTTCTTTTACAGGTTTCCAGATGCCTATCACATTCTTGCTGTGTCTTTTATTTCATTAGGACAACTATTGTTCATCTTGCCCATTGACACTTTTTTACAGTCCACTTTGAATCTGGCTTTCTAGTTTACCATTATAATTATGTTAAGAATAAGATTTTGTTTGTATTAAATATAAGCCAACAATAGCTACAAAAATTTGTTCAAGCAAATTCCATTAGACCAAGTGTACACACAAGGGGGGAAGATGTTGGCTCACAGTCAAGTGATTGAGCGATGGCAATGAACAGATCCAGTCAAGATTCGATTCGAAGTGGTCATGGTGTGCATTTGTTATGTATCCGATTTGGTAATGACCTGATGTGAATGAGCTAAAATTTGAATTCGATTCGAATTAGGTTTATGATATATTTATTTAGTCTTTTCATGTTTCTTTTTGTGTTTTTCATGGATTGATCAGAATCAAATGGATCAATGATTTAATTCAAATTAAGTATGATCTACATATTATTTAGACATATACAATTTGGTCCAACTGAATTAAAAATTTGACTCGATTCATCAAATTATCATCCCTAAGCTCAACAACCATGTGTATTCCATTAAAAATCTTTATAGTAATGTAACTTGTAGGAGATGATACGTGCCCCAATTTCAACACAGATGGTATGCCTGTCTTTTTCTTGGTAACAAGGGTGTGATTTATACTCTTGAAACATTAGCAGCCTAATCTTGTCCATGTCAAAGGCAAATTAGTCTTCTGAAGACTGAATAATGCACTCCTCTAGCAGCCTTTTGTAACAAGTGGCTGTGTACGCCAATTGGGGCTTGGTCCAAAATCCAAAATCCCAGTGACACTTGAAAGGGAAATACCCCCAAGAGAATGTACTTTGATGGCTGCTAATGCTGAACAAGTTATATGCATGTATTATATATATTTTTAATATCTTAAAATACAAGGTGTTGCCACCCAATCATAGTTGATGGGTTAGGATCAAAGGGCGAACTACTATGCATCTCAAACAAACTATACTCTGTTTCGCTGTAGCAGATCCAGAAAATAACTTTAGTGGGTCTGTAACGATTGGGTTGCCTCTCAAGTCTGTTCCTGAAAATATCTCTTAGAAATTCAAATTTTCTTCTTAAGCAACTGAAGAATATCATCAATAGTGGAATGTGATTTCTTGAACAAACTCGAATAAGTATAAAAAGCACTTACAATTTCAAAACCAAGTGACTAATATGCTGTATGAAATTAGTCTTTCTTGACAACTAGGAAAAAGCTTACACAAAGAGTTAATTGTAAGATTTCACGATACTGTAATTTTACAAATTTTCGACTAAGCACTTCACCCATCCCACCACCAAGCGATTTTGCTTTTCACAATTTCAAGGGAAGCCGTAAAGAACTGAATACTCTCTGGTCTCTTTTTCACATTACTAATCCCTAAGATTCAAAATAATAATAATAATAATACTTACTATTATTTTGGTAATAAATTATTATTTTTTCCTCTTATTATAATGTGTTTGTGTATTGAACTAAGTAATCCTTAGTTATTTCAATTGGATTTTATTTATGGGCCATAAGGTGCCAATAAAGTTTGGATGGCATTATCAATTTTAAAAATGTGTGGGGCCAAACATTTTCTTTTACATAATTCTATGCAGTCAATTCTATAATTTATATGTACTTGTAGGGTAATATCTTAAAACCGGTGGGGTCAGCTGACCCCACTGGCGTGAACATGATCCGCCCCTGCTGTTTGGTCACAAAGTCTACGCCATGTTCAACATATTCCATTAACGGCAATAGTGAGATTTGAATTCATCAGCAGACAGCAGACAGCAGACAGCGGCCAGCGGCCAGCGGCCAGCAGCCAGCCAATTGTTTATTGGCATGAGCTCCCAGCCAATTCATGTACACATACTGATAGTCTAACACCCACCAATCTTGAACTTACATTCACTGGATAACCAGCAAGCATATATAAGTAAATGCAACAACAACTTGATTCATCAGTTCCCAATTACAAACTTTACAACATCATGCAAAAAATAATCAGCAGTAATCCCCCATTGTTGGACTACACGTCTTGTTCTGTGAGTATCTTCCACTTTCAACCTTCCACCAAGCCTCAATGCAACATGATGATTCCAAATGCTAAGCTTTATGATAGAAAGCCAGTCTTTGCATTGAACTCAAAATCACACAACTCTTTGAATCCTAAAAAGCACAGTATCTGCCCTGCAATTTTAGACTTCAGAAATCCAATCACCAATCATTTTGATACAGAAGAAATGGCAGAGGAAGAGAGTTGTATAAGTGGCACAAGATGGTCTGTCAAGGGAGTCCATGCTCTTGTCACCGGTGGCACTAGTGGAATTGGGTTATTTTCCTATACAAACCTTTTTCAAGTATTTCTGAGATTTCTTTTCTTATTTATGGAATCAAAATTAGATTTTCGTTTTGTTGAATCTCTGAGAACTTTATTCAGGCATGCCATAGTGGAAGATTTAGCCGGGTTTGGTGCTACCTTGCACACTTGTGCTAGAAATGAAGCGGAGCTCATTAAGTGTTTAAAGGAATGGGAAAGCAAGGGCTTTCAGGTTACTGGTTCTGTGTGTGATATGACATGTCAAGCCCAGAGAGAGAAGCTCATTGAGGAAGTTGATTTTCTCTTCAGAGGCAAGCTTAACATCCTTGTAAGTTCTTTAATAGCAACTCCATTTATAAAATAATTCAACTAAACTCAACTAATGTTTAATCTTAACTAGTTAGGATTGGTTATATGAATTATTTTTTTATACGCATCGATCTAAGTTATCATTTACAGTAATGCCTAGAATAACCATATTTTTTTTTATGATTGCTCCCATGTAAGTTTCAGTCTCTCTCTACTAGTACCAAGTCACTTTTCTTAACTATCGTGTCCATTGACAGACGTTAGATATATCAAAATCAACGTAGGCAATTCTCTCTCATTTTTTCCTCAACAAATATTACTTTCACCTTCTTATGGATCTCCTCATTTCTTATTCTATCATTTCTTTTATGTTCTGTCATCTATCTCAACGTTTTCATTTTGGCTACTCCCATCTTATATAAGCGTTGCTTCTTAACTGTCTAATATTTGGTACCATACAACATAGTCGACCTCATTGTCGTTTATAAAATTTTTCTTTTAATCTATTTGGAATTTTAAGATCACATAAAACTCTCAAAGCACTGCGCCATTTCACCTATCATGTCTTGATCCTATGATTTACATCATGCTCAATTGTGCCATCTTTTTGTATAAATGAACCTAAATACTTAAACACATCATTTGTAAAGATTGCTTGACAGTCCAAAATTATTTCATTCGGGCCTCCTCTAGTTTTACAGAAATAGCACTTTATATGCTCAATTTTTGTCCGACTCAACCTAAGGCCTCTAGATTCAATCGCGTTCCTCCACATTTCTAATTTAGAATTCAAACCTTCTCTAGTTTTGTCTACCAACATGATATCATCAGCAAATAACATGGACCACGGAGCCTTATCTTAAATATTATAGGTAAGTTCATTCACGACTAAAGCAAATAGGTATGAGCTTAAGGATGAACCTTGTTGAACACCTATTATGAAAGGAAACTCTCCAACCATACCATTTATGGTCCGCACCCTAGTCATTACTCTCTCATATATATTTTTAATAACTTCTACATATTTAGTAGGGACATTCTTCTTCTCTAGAATCTACCACAAGACTTGTCTGGGCACCCTATTATACTTTTTTTTTTTTCTAAATTAATCTCTCTATATTTCTCTATTAATCTCTTAAGTAAGAAAATAGCATCTATTATAGATTTTCCCGGCATAAAGCCAAATTGATTCTCAGAAACTAGAGTCTAATTCTTAAGCCTACGCTCAATCACTCTCTCCCACAGCATCATTGATGACTTACAAGTTTTATTCCTCGATAATTCATACAACTTTGAATGTCTCCTTCTACTTTTCCTCCATTCATCAGGCATTTTCTTAGTTACTAGAATCCTGTTAAAAAGATTTGTAAGCCAAGTTATGCCAATATTTCCTAGGCATCTCTAAACTTCTATTGGTATATCATTTAGAACTATTGTCTTACCATTCTTCATCTTATGAATAGCTTCTTTAATCTCATGTGCTATAATCTGACGAACAAATCGACAGTTCGTATCATCGAAGGCATCATCTAGTTTTACAATATCACCCATTGAATCTCCATTAAATAAAATATCGAAGTAAGTTCACCATCTCTCATTAATCTTGTCTTCCTTAACTAAAACCCTATCAGCCTCATCCTTAATGCACTTAATCTGATTTAAGTCTCTTGTTTATTGTTTCCTTTGTTTGACAATCCTATAAATATCATTTTCTTTATTCTTTGTCTTTAACTTTTGGTAAAATCCTTCACAAGCCTTGTCTCTAGCTTCCCTAACCGCTTTCTTAGCATCTTTTTTAGCTTGTCTAAAACATTTATAATTATCTACATTTCTATACTCATACAATCTTTTATAACACTCTTTTTTAACTTTAATAGTTTTTTGAACTTCTCCACATCCTCTACTTTCTCCTAACACCTCTCTAGCCGTATTCCTAATACGACTCGTTATCTCATTCCAAATCATATTAGGCTCACTATCTACCATCTAGTCCTTCTACACCTATTACTTCTATGTTTTTGCTTCCAACGCTTAACACTAATATCGAAAATCATAAGTTTATGCTGAGACACTAAACACTCACCGGGTATAACTTTACAATTCCTACATACCACTCTATCAACCCTCCTAGTTAGAACAAAATCTACTTGGCTTTTACTAGGCCTACTACTAAAGGTATCTAAGTGAGATTCTCGTTTCTTAAAGAACGTGTAACTTAAAATCAAGTCGTACGCAACTGCAAAATCTAAAATAGACTTTCCAACCTTATTCCTATCTTTATAACCATAACACCCATGCACTCTTTCAAAACCCTCGTTAGTATTTCCAACATGACCGTTCAAATCTCTACTAATAAACAGTTTCTCTTCTAAAGGTACCCCTTGGACTATCTCATCTAAATCATTCAAAGAACCTTCTTCGTAGCTTTTTCTAGTCCTATTTGTGGAGCATAGGCATAATGATATTGAAGGCCTACTCGTCTAATATCAATTTCACTAAAATTATTCTATCACCTTTATGCTTGACTTCTACAGCCTCATCATTTAAATTTTCATCTATAATAATCGTCACTCCATTCCTATTTCTATACTTACCGGTATACCATATCTTGAATCTTGTTTTCTCTATCTTTCTAGCCTTTTCTCTTACCCACTTAATTTCTTACAAGCAAACAATATTAATCTTTCTTCTACTCATAGTATCTACAAGCTCTCTCAATTTACTAGTAAGAGTCCTTATGTTCCAAGTAACTATGGGAATCTTGTCCTGGACTAGCTTTTTTATCCACACCCATCCTCGATGCGAGAACCCTTGCTTATTTTGCACCACACCCGGGCACTGATGTGGCACACCACTAAGGATGTGACGACCTAACGCTTGCTCATTTCTGACTACACTCAGGGTCCAAATGCAGCGAGTCCTAAGAGGGTTACGCCCCAATGAATATTCGGTATGATTCATCTTCATAGGGTTTGACTAGTTTTACGCTAGCCGTTAACCTATCGCAACCCTCTGTCTTTATCCTAGCTTGGGACTGACAAAGTTTTCATCCATAAAATAAGTATGACTTAAATGGGATCATAATATTTGATCTTTTTCTTTAGGTAAACAATGTTGGAATAAACTATAGAAAGCCAACAGTTGAGTACTCTGCAGAAGAATTTGCAAAATTGAGGATTACTAACTTTGATTCTGCATACCATCTATGTCAACTTGCACATCCTCTTCTGAAAGAATCCAGAAAGGGTAGCATTGTGTTCATTTCCTCTATTGCAAGTGTTGTGAGTTTAGGTACTGGATCCATTTATGCAGCAAGTAAAGGTGTGTTATTGTATTCATTAGTTGTTTTCTTTTGCTTAAATGTATTGAAAATTTAAATATTGATGCCAATCAAGTGACTTACAGGTTTCTATTTTCAGCTGCAATCAATCAACTTACAAAAAATTTGGCTTGTGAATGGGCAAAAGACAATATAAGAAGCAATTGTGTTGCCCCTGGCTGTACCAGAACCCCACTTGTAGAGCATGTACTGTTCTTTTTAAACTCTTTACTTTTTCTGCATATATGTGCTTATGTGGCAGTCATATAGCAGGTACCTTAAAAGTGATTGAGCTTTTATGTTGTGGGTAACTCAGCAGCATAAAAATTAGTGAGATTTCATTCTGAAATTCTGCATATCCATGACTAAGTAATTCTATGTAATTACAACAGATCATTGTATAACAGATTGTAATGTTGATGCAAACAATTTTCCTTGCAGTTGCTTCATAACAAGGAATTTATGGATGAGATGACATCTCGAACTCCTCTTCAGCGCATTGCAGAAGCACAAGATGTATCATCCTTGGTTGCTTTCCTTTGCCTGCCTGCTGCTTCCTACATTACTGGACAGATTATTTCTGTGGATGGAGGACTAACTGTGAATGGATTTCAACCCAGCTTTAGAATAACTTAACCTATTTAGTTTTGCAGTGGACCACTATTATATATTATTCTTAATAATCATGGTCATCAATAATTTGATGTTATGGTACTCCATTTCTTCAATAATATTATCATGATGTTATGATTCAACTTTTGAATAAAAACATGTACTTTATCAACTGTGTGCATAATTTGTGATTGGAATATTTATATCTGAATAAGGAGGGAGCAACGTGTTCCATTGACAAGTGGATTAAGCCCTTACTTGAGGCCCAATGTATCTCAACTGTAAGCCGGGACATGGAGTAAATAATTTTCTGATAAGGATATGAGATCCCTACCGAGTCTGAGTTTGAATTTTTTTTGCTTGAGATTAGACTAGTGAGATTCAGCTAAAAACGAGTTAAACTCGAGCATGTCAAAATTAATGTTTTAAAAATCAAATCAAATTGATGATGGAACATAAAAAATGATCAATTCCTGGATTAGGAGTTTATTGTAATTGAACGGGTGATTAAACCGATAATGCTTAAATATATTTAATTTGATATTTTTAATATTAAACATAATATAATTATTATGTCTATAATAGCTTATATATTAAGAACTTAAAAAATATAAATATAAATTTCTTAAATTTATTTAATATAGTCACACCTCTAAAATAATATGTCTTAGTCATGTATAATATAATATGTATTGGAATTTATTTTAATTTTTAAATAGAATTTGAATGCATATTAAGATGATTTATTAAAATATTGAAAAATCAATTCAAATGTAATTTTTTAGATATAAAAAATAAAGAAAAATGGATCTAACCACTAAAATCGATCTCGAGTTGTTTGGTCTTCTTAGTTCTTTCAAATTTTTTTGATGTTATACGTTCCAACTACCAAAACTATTCTATAATATCTAAATCGGTTTGGTCTGGTTCAAATTTGAAAATATTATTCAAAACTCTAATGACTTGGGAAGTTAGCACAACTAAGCTCGAGATGGGCAGGATGAACGTTAGGCCCAAAGGGGACAGACACTTTATGAAAATGCAACCTTGTATATTTTTATTTTAAAGTCAAAATATATTATTTTTTGAATCGTTACAACACTTAGTCAATAAATTATCAAGTTTGAACATTGTCAACTTTTCATTCAAAATGTTATTTCTTAAAAAATTGATCTAATTAACCTTTTGACGAGAATAATTTTTGAAAATAATTTTTGTAAATTTAAACCATTATAATAAAAGGTAAGAGTGGATACAAATTATGAAAAAAAAAAATTATCTTGAATGATTTTCATTTTACTGACTTATTTTATCAACTAAATATGTACTTCCAATCAAGATATGATCAATTTTGTTATTTTTAGTATTTGTACTAAATTTTTTTATAATTCTTCATTAAATCGTGACATATTCTTGTAAATTTTGATTTAATTACTATTTATATCTAAAAATTAGTGATACTTTTTTCATAAATTCTCACCCAAAGGAAATCATTTCGCCCGTATTAAGAAACAGATGTTATTTAAAAAAAAAAAAAAAGGAATATACTATATATTGACACAATTAAAAGAGATATATAGACACATCCTATACATGGTAAAGTTTTATTTATTTATTTATGAGTGCATTAAGAATAATTTTTAAGATGGAACAAATATTATAATTAGCATTTAAAACATTTTAAATGTTTACATGGTAATGAAGTTATGACCAATCATTGCACTAAATGTAAAATTTGTTTAAAATTTATGTTAATAAGTATATTAAAAACACGGACATTGAATATATTATTTGAAAATGAACAGTTAAGACTTAAGATAGAATCAAAATTTTGATTGATAGAGGCACATGGAATTCTATCAAAGTTACACCATTCGGACGATAACTAGACATGTTTACAGAAAAGTAAATTATTGTACTGATATAATATAAAAATTATATTATATATCATATTGCTATTAACGTTAATGAAGTTGAATGAGGCTATTTTGACTTTCTTGCTTAAATCCTAATATTTTGTTCAATATAAATATATTTTTATTTAATCTATGAAATTATATATTCTTTACAAAAATAAAATAATTTTGTTTCATATATTATTTTCTAATACTCAAAGCTTTTATTTAATTTCTCTCTTTTTTAAATATTTTTGGTCTGAAATTTTTTTTTTTTTCATGATTCATTTTGTTTGAAAATATATTGTATCGGGAAAAATCAATTCATACAGCATATACAAGGAAATCGATAAATTTTGTTTATTTAATAATTTGAAAAATAAAGTACTTATTGGACAAAATAAAAAATTCTTATAGAAAAATTAATTAGAGAATAAAATAACTAATATTTTTGAATTAACATGTTGTCATTATCAATTTTCTTAATTATAATATATTAAATTATTAATTGTGATTATATCTATTTAATTTATAATTTATATTAAATAAGCACAGATTTCTTAAAAATACTTTTACATATATTAAAATTTTTGATATTTGACATGTTTATGAAAAAAAAAAAAAATTACATGGTATTTTGCTCCCACTAACTAATATTTTTGGATTCACCGCTATGAACATTGAATATATCGTTTGAAAATAAACAATTAAGACTTAAGATAGAATCGATTTTTGATTGATCCAGGGACATGGAATTCTATCACAGATTACACCATTTGGACGATAACTAAACACGTTTACAGAGAAGTAAATTATTGTACTGATACCTTATCTAAAAAATCTAGTTTTATTAATATATATATAATAGGCATAGCCCTCCTATGAAGGTCTATAATCTAATATAATTTTTAAAAACATTATGTCACTGGTGTTAACAATTAATACTCGTTGTATTAGAGATACACGCTAGCTACTCTTATGCTCTTGCATGAATAGTTGAAGTATGATAACCATGTATGCTCTTTTCACTACAAGAAACTTGGTCATTACCGACCAATCAATATTGGTCGGTAAACTATAAAATTACCGACCAACCTAACAATCAACTGACCAAAATATATAAATAATATATTACCGACCAACTTTTGGTTGGTAGGTTGGTTGGTAAATTGACAGGAAAGGTTTGAATGGGAGGAATTTTACCGACCAACCAAGGTTGGTCGGTAATGGAGTTTCTTACTTAATATGGTTGGTCGGTAATGGAGTTTCTTACTTATTATGGTTGGTCGGTAATAGGTTTTAATTTGATGAAATTTTACCGACCAACCTTGGTTGGTCGGTAATAGTGATTTTACCTTATTATGGTTGGTCGGTAAATCAGTTTACTGGGTTAATTTTATATTATTTTTTTTTAAACTTGAATGAAACCTGTGTTTTGGTTCTTCTATTTTGTGTTTTTTTTTTCACTCTGAAAACGAAATCCAAATCCCTAACTCTCCTTTGCCTCCCACGCCTCCCTTTCTCACACCTCCCTTCTTCCTCTCCATCCCTTTTGCTTAGTTCCTCTCTCCTTTCTCACTCCTTGGTCAAGCATTTACAAAAGGAGCTAGCTAGATTGGAGAGTGAGTTGAGAACTCCTGGCCTTGCTACCTCAACTTGCGATTCCAAATCCCTAACTCCTCCTTTCTCACGCCTCCCACACCTCCAGTTCCTTTCTCATGCCTTGAGAACTCCTGGCCTTGCTACCTCAACTTGTGATTATGTAGCATTACTGAGAAAGAAAGATCTTTAGATACAAAAGGTAGGATGTGCCATCTAAATACTTCTCTGTTGCCATTTTTTTTAAAGATATTTATTATTATGCTCTCTTTGCTGCCTAGAGGAGCTAGGGTAGGAATCAAATGTTGAAATATGTGGTGATCATTAAGAAACGTTTTGGAATCTTAATTGGAAATTGGATTTTAATAAAAATACTAAGGCAATGAGTTGGAATTGGTAACTTAGATTCTTGGTGTTGGATTATATTTCTCTTATAGGAAATTAGATTTGGTTTCATGATTTGGTTTAAACATAAGTGAAAGATGTTTATGATTTTAGTTTGGTTGTCCATGTGTTGGTTAACATAGATTAGAGGTTTTTCTTTTTTCTTATTTCTCCTTAGTGAAAAAGGTCCATTCAATCATAATGTAAATAACTTAGGTCCATTCAACTATCATTCGTGCTCATATGCCAGGACCGTATCTAACTTGGTCTAAATTTCCAGAGGGGGCAAGAGAATTATGTTTTCAACAGTTTCTTGTAAATAGTTATATATAATAAAGTAATTAAATAATGGTTATATCTATTTTTCTTAATATGTCATAATAATTAATGTTTTTGTTAAATTGTAGGCCCATTATAGGTTTGAGACAGAGAAGGAGGAGGTAGAATCTAAATCTGTGTTCAATATTATAGTTGCACGACGACTAAAAGACATGTTGAGTGAAGCACAAACCACAACTTTAAAAAAATGTAAAACTAATGACTTCTTAAAATGCGAGGGATGGAAGCCTATTTGGATGAAAGCATAAAATTGGAGAGAACTCCTTCAAATTTTGGCCTTTGATAAGTGGCAAAAACTTTTTACAACAGGATCACAAAACAGGTCATCTGGAGGAGATGACTCATTGGTTAGACATGCTGGAGGATCCATCTCAGTACTACAACATAAAGAAAAAATGGTATTTTTTTGCAAAATATTATTATTTTAAAAGTTGGTATGCAATGTTAACATTTTAGAATTTTAATGATTTTGTAGAGAAAGGAATTTGGATCGGAACCGAGCACACTACAAGTTTACTACCGCATTCACAAGAAAACTAAAACAGGAGATTTTGTGAATGAGAAGTCAAAAGCCACTTCAGTTTGTTTTTTATTGACTAAGCTTCAATATATAATTTATATATCTATGTATATGTGTGTGTGTATATGTTTAACAAATTTTTCTATTTGGATTTGTAGGAAACCTACACGTGCCTAATGAATGAAAAATACGGGGAAAATTCTACTAGTCATCCTGAGTTTGATGAAGAACTTTGGTTAAAAGCAACTGAGGGAGTGAAAAAAGGAGGAAAAATATACAGATGTGGGAAGGCTGGATCAGCGAAAATTCTATTTAGAGATCGAGCCAATACTTCCGGTAGATCAACTTCCTCTACAGCCACCTCACGTCATGAATATGAGATGGCTCATGAGATTGATTCCCTGAAAAATGAGTTAAGCACAACAAAGAGCGAGTTAACTCAAAAGGTAGATGAAATGAAAAATCTTGTGAACTTGTTGGTAGCAAAGCTGGGTGTAGATACTAGCATTCTTATGTCGTCATCTTCAGTAAGTTTTAACTTTTGTGAAATGATGCATTATCACATGCTTTGTATCCTTTATTATTCTTTTTCTTCCTGCCATATTGAAACTATCTATATGTTGCCATAAGAGAGATGTAGATATAACTTTATCATTATGTGATAGAATTAGGTATTTGTAATGGTATATATGTAAAGAATGGTTTATTTTTCGTTATTAGGGATCTGAAGTACCCAATTAGACTCAATATACATGGCTTGTTATGCAATAATGTATTCAGGAGCCTGCAACTTTATGTAATGTGGAAATTTGGCTTCTAGGTTCTGATAAGTTAGTGTACAGGCAACAACTAGATGTTGAAAAGTTGAAATAGATGATTATTGAGAATGTTTCCTTTATGCTACTCTTAGATGATTTCAATATTTGAAAATGTTATGATACATGTAATTCTTGTCATTTAACAGAACTTGGTAAATTGCTAGAGGATGTACCTTCTCCATTTACAAGCATGTTGCCAAGATTTTTGTTGTTATACCAATTATGCTTATATTTTTTTTTTGGGTTTACACTATCTTAATTGTATACTTATCATCCTTATTACATATATTAATTAGTTATTTCATTTCAACAGGGCAATGTAGGGGTTTCCTCTAACAGTAGACATGGTTGTGAAGTTGATTTGGGACAAGATGACGCAGTGAACAATGAAGACCACGATGAAGGCTTTTAGCTAGTTGCTTTTATTATTTAATATACTATATGATATTTTGTTTAATCATGTTACATTGTGTTCATGAATTATCCTATTTCTAATTATATGACAATTTTATTTTGATACATCAGTATATTTAATTTTCAGTATTCATTTAGAAATTGTTTAATGTAAAGCAGGTTTTTAGGAAAATTATAATTAAAAAGAATCAAAACAGATTCCAGGATTTTTACCGACCAACCCTAGGGTTGGTCGGTAAAGACAAATAATGTTCCCAAAAAAGTAATACCGACCAACCATAGTTGGTTGGTAACACCGACCAACCAATAACCATAAGGTTGGCCGGTAATCTCCGACCAACTTCTTTTAATTCTCCAACAAAATTGACCGACAAACAATATCGACCAACTACGGTCGGTAATTACTGACCAACTATCCAGTTGGTCGGTATTAACAACCTTGATTTTGCCTACCACCCGTTACCGACCAATAGTTGGTTGGTAATGGGTTGTCGACTGATTTTTGGATCAGTAATGAGCAGTTTTCTTGTAGTGTTTTCCTTCTAATTCATTCAATGTTGTTTCACATGGGAAACAAATTCTGATATTAAATTCGTACAATATAAGAAATGTACAGGCACACAGCTATATATATAGACTATAGTATATAAATATAACATAAAAACCAGAAACCATTTACCACCAGAGACCACTGATCCGAAGAGAGCACCAAAAACCAACCACTTGGTTCCAGTTGGTCTTGTTTTTTTAAAAAGCATATACATATATATTTGCATGATTACAAGAAACCTGAACCAGAACCAAACTCTATAATCTGTACTCTATAATCTGTACTCTCTATTCTGTGTACTCCTCAAAAATATCTAAATGTTGACTGACCTTCAAGTTTTTGTCACGTGGAATTGCAAGTAACGCTTTGCTCTCTACGTGGATGCTCGTTAACCTAAAACTCTTCCACGTTTACACATCTTTCAGATATTTCCAAAGCTAGTTATTAGTCTATTGTGATTTCAATATTGTTTTTCACATACTGGTTTGATATGTTTGACTCGTATAAATAACTTAGTTACAAATTAATTGAATGATTGAAACCTGTGTCTTCTGTATCACGTGTTTGTAGCATCACCATATCCACTTCTCATTCGGGTTTCAACTCAACCTAACTAAAGCTTAAAATCTCAAATTAGTTAGGATCAATTATATGAATCATTTTCTTTCATTCGCATCAATCCAAGATAACATTTTCATTAATTCCTAGCACCTAAACCAAGTCACTTTGCTTAACTACTGCGTACATTGGCCGACGTTGGATGTGTCCAAACCAACGTAGACGATTCTCCTTCATTTTCTCCTCAATAAGTGCTACTTCCACCTTCTTACGAATCTCCTCATTCCTTATTATATCCTTTATTGTATGCCATGTCATCCATCTCAACATTCTCATTTCAGCTACTCCCATCTTATGGGAATGTTGCTTCTTAACTGCCCAACATTCGGTACCATATAGCATAGTTGGTCTCACTGCCGACTAATAAAATTTTCCTTTTAATCTATTCGAGATTTTAGGATCACATAAAACTCCCGAAGCACTCCACCACTTCACCACTTCACCCACCCTGCCTTGATCCTATGGTTTACATCATGCTCAATTACACTATCTTTTGTATAAATGACCATAAATACTTAAACACATCCTTTGTAGGGATTGTTTAACCGTCTAAAATTATATCATTCGGGCCTCCTATAGTTTCACTGAAATCGCATTCCATATATTCAGTTTTTGTCCGACTTAATCTAAGGCATTTAGATTCTAACACGTTCCTCCGCATTTCTAGTTTAAAATTTAAACCTTCCCTAGTTTCGTCTACCAACACGATATTATTGGCAAACAACATGCACCATTGAGCCCTATCTTGAATATTATAGGTAAGTTCATTCATGAAAAAAGTAAATAGGTAAGGACTTAAGGATAAACTTAAGTGAAAGACATAAAAAAGAAAAAAAAAATTAATTAAATGTGAAGGAGAAGTTCTTTACATTCAATTATTGAAAGAATGCACTTAGGCATGCCTCATCATTATTAGCTTTAATAATTTTAATTGATGTACTAATGTCACTATAACTATAAGACAAAGTATACTTGTGGATATGTGGATTGTCGAGCAGCATAAAAAATGACAAGTCCTCTTTTTATAATTCATTACAAATCCATCCCCTACTTTCTTTCTAATTTAGTGACATCTAATACGACATGCCTTCCCACATTATATCATTTATTTTGATTAAAAATTTAAACTGCAAGTCAATAAGAGTTAATTTAAATCATACTTGTTAAACTTTAATTACATAAATGACGAGATGAGATTCTAGATTTAAACTCGTAACATTTGATTTTCATAAGGGTTATAATTATGAGGGATTGAAATTGGAATTAGATATTGTAAATTTCAAAAAACAAATTAGCATATATTTTGAAATTTATATTCTAATTTACAACTTAATTTAGAAAATGATAAATAAGAGCAAATTACACTCAATCTCTCGAGTTTAATGATACTAAAATCTAAAATTTGGAGTAATCCGCACTCCGTTCCCTAAGATAGACAGGAGAGTAAACAGTGTTATTGGAGATTATTGCCAATGTTTGAGAAAAGATAACCACCATCACCGTGTGAAACCATCGAAGATAGTGCCAACCTTTGTTGATACAGAGGTTACAACCACATCTTTCAAAAATAATTTAAAGACGATAAATAACTTCGTTAGGAACCACAGAATAAGATGACCAACTCCATCGATAATCACCAGAGTCTACAACCACATCATTCTACTATTAAGGAACCACCAAAGATTGTCAACATCACGTCAGTAACTGCTAGAAGACATATGTCTGGAACCGTTGAGACAATCACCAAATGATGGAAGTACAATTTAATTTTTATTATTTATATAATGCAAATTTATAAATTTTAATTCTAAGCGATTCTAAATGTGAGTTTGGATGCATGAAAATGGAAACAAATTTGAAATTGTAAAACTAATTTCAATTTTCTTTTTCATTAGGATTTGTTAGGATTACAATTTATAAATTTAGATCACCTAAAAATTACACTGAAATTGTGTTTGAAGAACTTGGTCGTCTATTGGTGGTAGTTCTCATCATTTCCAACAAGTCTGAATGATGGTTTTTATTGTATCTTGTAGGTCCTGATGGTCGTCTCTGATGGGTTTTGATGGTGATGATTTTTGTTTCAATCGAGTCCTATTAGTACAGTGATCGTTGTCTCCAGTGAATTTTAATGATTGTAGATTCGTATCTGGTAAGTCCTAATTGTGTTTGTTGTTGTCTCCAGCATGTTCCAGGTAGTTGTAGTCATCATTGCTAGCGAGTTTTATGGGTCATCATTGGCGGTAAATGTTTGTCGACGATGAGTGGAAGAGTTGTTGGTGACAACTAATGGCGAGTTGAGTAGATTGCTAGAGAGAGGTGTCCAACGATATAAACATGATGTGACTTCATAAATAGGCAAATGCCAATATTATAGTGTTTATAAATTGTTTAAGAGAAAAATTATTAAGATTTTGTAATTTTATAATCTAGTCATAAGAATTGAAAATAATATTTTATAGCTATTTTATAGTTCTTTAAAATTGAGTTAAGAATTTTAATTTTAAAATATACGAGAAACTAAAAAATTAAAATTAAACAATTTAATTCACAATTGTAATTGTAATTTTAGTTCACTATATCCAAATCTAATTTTAAATCAAAATTATTAATACAATTTTAATTTTAATTTTAATTTTAATTTTAACTCTAATGAGTAATGACATTAAAATTCAAACGTATAGCCTTAACTTTGTTGTCGTGATGTAGTTTTGTAATAAAGAAAAGAAATTGAAACACTTCCAAAGGAAGGTGTGAATACCATGAAATGTGCGGTGGAGTTTGCAATTTTTAATAAAGGCGGCAAAAAACTTTGTATGGTTTGTAAGGGAAGGCCAATGCACGGAACGTGTTTTGGCCGAGAAACGACGGATGCACTTTCACCACCACGTCAGTTACTACCACGTGTCGACTTTCATGAACCGGAACCTCAGATTTTCTGCAAGCGTCAATCCACTTTGACATGCGGTCCCACACGTGTCCAATTTCTCTCGTTACAGAGACTCTTTCCTTGGACAACTGGAACAAGCAGAATAAAGCGCTCACCCAAGCCTCTCACACTCATAAGGAGCGTCACTTTCACGCTCCACTAAACTATGCATATTTTATATTTATGTACTTGAGGAATAAAACTGAACATTAGATTAAAATCATTAAATAAAACATAAAAATCTAATCCATTTGTTTTGTTATCATATTTGCAAAAGAAATTATAAATAAAATAAAAAAAATCATGTGAGGAGTCCATGTTTCATCTTTGCACAGTGTTGTGAAAATGATTTTCCTTTAAAAATAAAAATAGACTAAAACTATTTTTACGGGAAAAAGGGTGAACAAGTGTAGTTCAAACAGGCTCGGTGCGCGTTTGGTTTAAGAAGTGAGCGTGAACACTAGAATCGAATGCGAATCCGTATTCTACGATCTTGCCACGTGGTGACATCCTCCACAACTCCACCTTAAAAAAATAATAAAAATAATTAATGTGTCATTGGGCACGAAAAAGGCGAAGGTTGGGTTAGTAGTGAGAAAGGCGGGGTCGACTTGAGGACCACATGCGTGTCAGAAAAGGAGGTATTTTCACGTTTCGTGTTTCAACATGATTGGGCCACGTTTTCTGTTAGAAAGCAAGTACACGTGGTTCAATATTAGCGTTTTGTTAGGGAGATGTTATAAAATGGACGGTGTAGATGCATGTTTTGGTATTCAGTTGTTCGACGTCATACCAGCTGCACATGTCGGATCCTGCCCGTGACGTGACGGGCAGTTTGCCCGTGATTAAATGTGGCCCCCAGGTGAATTAGTGGGGACCTTGCCCTCTCTGGGTAGTAGAAAAAGCTCAACTGGAAGCCATTTCAATGGGTCCTCCTGAACCTGCCTAGAAGATCTCCTATATCTCTCGTCTGCTCCTTTCATTTATTTACTTTTCCTTTTATTCTTCAAATCAGTTGCTGCGAGTAATTGAAGGCTGTTTCTTTAATTCATAGCTTGAGGGGTTTGTGTGATAGAACAAATATTGGAATGGCTGGGATTTGCTGTGGTGTTGTTGCCGATGGAGAAACACCTGCACCGATTGAACCAAGCTCACGACCTTCGAGGCGCCGAAGGTTGGACCTCCTCCCGCAATACATGGCCGACGTGTCACCACCACCGCCTGCGGTGGATGGCGGCCGGAAACGACAGAAGAATCTGGATCTTCACAATACTTTAAAATTGCCGCGAGAGTGTGGAAACGCGGTTGAGAATTGCGAATCTAGTGGAGTAAATCCAAAACAAAAGACCAATGGGATTTTGATCGAGAAACAATCGGCGAGTCTCTGTTTGACTTCCATGTCTGGTGATACTGAAAACGAGTCGATCCAGGATTATCCGAAATTTGGGGTGACATCTGTGTGTGGTAGAAGACGAGAAATGGAAGACGCTGTTTCCGTTCATCCATCATTCTGCCACGATCAAAATATCGGAAACGACTTCCATTTCTATGGATTATTCGACGGCCATGGTTGCTCACATGTAATTTCTCAGATCCAGAAATCTGTACAAAATTGAAGGACTAGTATTACGTAATATTTCGATCTGGTTTTTAATTTGTTGTTTCTTACAGGTGGCGACTATGTGCAAGGACAAATTGCATGAAATTGTGAAGGAGGAGGTTGAAAGAGGAGAAGGTTTGGAATGGGAGGACGCCATGGAAAACAGTTTTGTTAGGATGGACGAAGAGGTAACTAACTGGACTAAAGGTGAGCAGAGCTCGAGTTGCAGGTGCGAGCTTCAGACGCCACACTGTGATGCCGTAGGATCTACAGCTGTTGTTGCAGTTGTTACGCCGGACAAGGTCGTCGTCTCCAACTGCGGCGATTCTCGCGCTGTACTTTGCCGAAACGGCGTAGCCGTCCCTCTTTCTTCGGATCACAAGGTGAGGCTTGGAAATTGGTTTGAGATCTAAATCTCCGGTGACTTGCCGCCAATTTTTGTTTCATCTTTTGGCTCGTTTTCTTACTTTCTAAAACGTCACGTGTAGATTGGTAACTTTGTTTGGATCCATTTGTGCAGCCCGACCGACCCGACGAATTGCTTCGGGTTGAAGCAGCCGGTGGCCGTGTGATATATTGGGATGGTCCGAGAGTTCTTGGAGTTTTGGCTATGTCCAGAGCAATAGGTTAGTGCGCACTATAGCACACCATAAGTTATTTATTATATGCACCCGGCGCATTGTAGCAAATTATCAAACTTGTTGGATGTGTGTTTTTATTTTCAGGTGACAATTATCTGAAACCGTACGTGATTCCGGAGCCAGAGGTGACGGTAACGAATCGGACGGCGGAGGATGAGTGTTTGATACTGGCAAGTGATGGATTGTGGGATGTGGTTTCAAACGACACCGCATGTGGGGTGGTGCGTATGTGCCTGCGGGCACAAAAAACGATGTCTCCGGGGAGTGATGTGGTGGAAGGCTGCGCCGCAGAAAGCTCAGACAAGGCTTGCTCGGATGCGTCGATTCTGTTGACGAAATTGGCCTTGGCCAGGCATAGTACGGACAATGTGAGCGTGGTTGTAGTTGATTTGAAGAGAAATCAACACCGTAATTAATTAAATCAACGGATTGTAAAACTAATCAACCGACTTTACCCACATTATTTTCCGAAAAAGAAAAGGAAAAAAAAAGTTGGAGGGTTGAGTTGTGTTTTTCTTTTGTTGGTGTCATTGTATTTTGTATGTTGTAGGGTTTCCTTTTTTTCCTTTTTTTGGGAAAAAAGAAGACGAAAGAAATTGGAGAATGAAGAAAGTTGTATTTTTCCAATTTGATCACACAAAATTGTTTAAATATTAAGAAATATAATTAGAGAATCTTTGATATCAACTTCTCATTTTACAAAAATCATAATTCCTTGTTTGATAAATACTTCATTTTATGAATTTGATTGCATGACATGTACCTTATTTACCTTCTACGAATTTGATAGAATTAACATAAAACATGAATTTAAGTCAAACGAATTATTACCACAGTTTCTATGATTTAAGTTTCAGTATTATTCAATTTTGAGAAAACTTTATGTTTAAAAAATTATAGTTGATTTCAAAAAGAATTTAATTTCTAAATATAATACTTAATTTGTTAAGGGACACACAAATCTTGTATCTAATACCTTTTCTTTCAGATGACAAATCTTTTGAGTATCTTCAATAACTTGATTACTTTATAATCAATTAACAATGGTTTTTTAAATTTATTTTTTCATTAGCATATTTTTGGATGTTAGTATGTCTAATCATCAAGATTCATATTTGACTTGATAAATTTTTTGAATAAATTTCTTGATGTACATAGAAAAGATATTTATAATCAGGTTTTTGGCGAACATCAGCTACAATTATTGGTTAATTATCAAAAATACATAAAATCATCACAATTATATAGATTCCTTAATTTATTTTTTTGATATAAATATAAGAAAAATAAATTAAGTAATATGTACATATTGTGACTAATTTTGAGATTAATTTCATGCTTGATTTTGGAATTGTTTGTGACTGCTTTTTGTATAAAATTAGGGATACTTTATTGCTAGTCTGGCTTTCATGGAAGCTTTAACAATTTATGGACTGGTTGTAGCATTAGCGCTTTTATTTGTGAATCTTTTTATTTAATCCTAAAAATACATAATTTTTCCCCTTGACTTGCTTTTTCAAATTATATAAAGATTTCATTCTTACAATTATTTATTCGTTAGATGGGACAAGAACCAGCGGGAAGGATTGATTTGAGGGTAAGGAATTAGTATACTGATTCTCCTTCTTCCTTCCCCTTTTTAGTCCCAAGGAACCTCTTATTTGGATTTAGAAACTTTAAAAAAATGTTCTAACAAACGAGATATTTTGCAATTGACATCAGGCCTCGTAACTAATTCTAATCAATTTCATTCTTATGGGAAATTTTCTAATTGAAATATATATATATAAATAATGAGTGTATCCATAAGAGGAGATGAGATCATATGAAAAATGTAACCGATTCTTTCCTTCCCATGGGTAACTGGCCATTTGCCAGAAGTTTTGGATTTAATACTGATATTTTAGCAACAAATCCAATAAATCTAAGTATAGTGCTTGGTGTATTGATTTTTTTTGGAAAGAGAATGTGTGCAAGTTGTTTATTTCAAGAATAGGTTGGATCCAACCAATTGCACTTTTTTTTAGTGGCATAATTTTTTGCTAATAAGAGTTACAATTTCTCTTAATCTTTTCTCATTTAGCAAATCGAATTTTATAATTTCTCTTAATTCTTTATTTAATTTTGAATTAACTTGACTAATTTAATATGATCCGTGTATCAAAATAATAAAGAATTTCGTATAAATAAAATATCCAACAAAATAAAAAATTATTCATATTACAATCTGCGAATTGTTTCAATCAAGAAAATTATATGTTTTTTTTATTGACTTTATGATTTTAAATCTTTCAGAGAGACACAAGAATTAAAATTTTCATAACCAAATCAGGTAGATAAATTAATAAAAACTAGTTCAGACACTACTATACTACTAAGCTTAAAAAAAATTAAAAAAAATCTCATCCGTATTTTGATCTTCCTTCTTGTCTATAGGGTAAAAGAAAATGCATTATTTTTCCAATATAAATCATATAATCAATTTGCAAATGATATTGTACATCAATTATTGAAATATATTTCACATTCCACCGAAAGTGATATTTGACATGTTTGTATTGGATTACAGGTTTGTGTCAAACTCAAACTTAGACCTGACCTCAGTCTTGGACCCAAATGTCGTGGATGTATATATACTAATACCCTCATAATGTATACATGAATGGCCACACAAAGAAGGTAGATTTTTTTTGTTTAGGTTCCACCACTTTGATACAAATTTCTTCTTTCATCAAACAATATTATTTATTTATTATGGGGGGATACATTATACATACAACAAAAGTGGACACGTAGCATCTCGTCTCCTTTTTTGTATCACATCTCTTAGCTGGACTAGATTTTGTTAGATTTGATGCTGATAACCTTTTCCTTTGGTCCATTCTAGGAATCTTTTTTTCTTTTTTAAATATTTTTTTTTTTACTAATATAAAAAATACCCTTGTTATTTTCAAAACATGATATTCTAATTTATTTAGTGGGTTAAATCATAGTGGAATTTTTTTTCAAATTTCTTAATTAGCAATTTAGTATACGCGAACAACTTGATTCTATAATGATCATTTATTCCTCACATAGAGAATTTTTTTATAACAGATACATAACTCCATTCGAATATATGTAACACAAGTTGGTTTTTTAAAATGAAATTTGCCACCAATAAAAAAATGAATGTGATAATATGCTCAAATCTCTTTTTGCAGCATTTTATTGTCTAACTCAAGCTAACTGAGGGTCTTTGACTCTTCATCCCACCCCTCTCTCAAAGTCAAACACTCAGCAACTTAGATGATTTGGTCATGTTTTAGGACCCCTCCAACAGTATGTTAAAACAGGAGGAGCTCATGTATGGGAAAAATAATTCAAAAATTATATTTATTTTTAAAAATTGATGTTTCTGTGTCCTATATATTTCGGTAGGCTCTGTTTACATGGATGATGAAACAAATAATAGGTGGGCCCCACCGGAGGCCTATTTCCTTCTTCCTACGTGCACATAGCTGTTTTCTACGTTTCATTTTCCATTATAACCAAACAAAGCAAGGGATAACAAAAATCTGAATACAGCTAGATGAGATAACGGCAATGATGATGAATGACAAATGGATATTTGTTAAGGACAATCCCCATCTCATGTAGCTATTCAATCCCATTCATACATGATACGTGTACACACATGATACATGTATGGTAAGCATATTCACATTAGTTTTGATTGTTTATGACAGCCCTCATAAATCATAATAGATGAAGGAAAAAATAGAAATGCATCATCCTCATTTTCTAGAATAGGGCTGCCGGTAAGCACAGGCAAACTGCAACTTGACAAAGTACAATACTAATGCAAACTGCAACTTGACAAAGAACGATACTAATGTTTTAATTGGACCAGATTGATCGATTGGACAAGATGAATTATCATTTATATAAGAAATTTGATCGAATTGAATTTAAGAATTATTTTAGTAATCGGATTGAATTAAATATATTTATGACGTTATTTAATCTAACTATAAGTCTAATCCTGATTGAAGTAGTAATATGAGAGTTGAGATTCGACAAATTTAATTCGGGTAGATCACTGGTCCAATTTTTAAAATATTACATAATATGTAGGGAAAGGAAAACTAAACAAACTCAAAACTACATCACCATCATCGTTTAGATTTAAATTTTTGTGATGGTGTATTAACAAGGACCAGGTCCTATTCCCTTTTCCCAACAGAGACAGGAGCAGCATATTCTAATTCATACAATAATGAAATACAATGGGGTTTTAAATTACTTTCAAGATTCAGATTTTAGAGAAATCAGTAAATGAAGAGAAAACATGGGATATCAGAGTATTGCAAAAGCATGCTGTGAAGATTTCAACCCATTCCAACATGTTTATGCTGAAACTGTTAAGAGATCCACAAAATTGACTTCAATTTATAGTCCAAAATAACATCAAGTTATAAAAAAATAAAAATAATTAGACGTTAATAAGTGCTCTCACAAGTTCCATAATTAGATACAGACACCTTCGACGGCATAATTCAGAACATAACTACCTTAGATATAGACACTGGTTTGAGAAGCAGATGAATGGGAGCATACATTCCCAATAAGTTTCTGAACATTTAACCAGCAAGCATGGTCAATCAGTAAGGTTCACATTGCATTGCACCAGTAAAAGTTTCACTTTGCATGATTTGTAAGGGGGAATTATGAGAATTAAAAAAGAGCTGGAAATAGGAAATGAACTCAAGGCTGATGTAACTATACCTAATAATTCTATTAAACATATGCTCTAACAAGTCCCATAACCAAAATTATCATGGATCTCTAGATATAGACACCACCCAGAGCACATTTGCAGCATAATTCACAGTGTAGCTATCTCATATGGTTTCTCATCCTCGTTGAACCAATTTGAGAAGCAGATGAGTGGGAGAAGCATTCCTTAAAATGTTTCACAATCACAACATGTTAGCAGCAATCTAAATAAGTAAATTTTCACATTGCATCATGTGAAAGAGGGGAATACAAAAATAACAGAGCTAAATTTAAGCGTGGAGTACCACAAGTGAAATAGACCTACCTCAGTAACTCTTTCCTTTGTCAGAAACTATGACATCCATAAAATCCCTGCACAGAATATCAGCCCACTCTGTTTCAAGTACTCACTTGGCGTTGATTTGGCAACAGATTGAAATCCAAAACTGAACCTTTTGCAGACGGGTCAATATGACACTTACAAAGCTACAGCCTCTAGACAAAAGGTAAATGCCTCAAGCTTTCCAACCGATATCATCATCCAAAATTGCATGCCTTGTCAACACAGCCTCCTTTACAAGATTCCTATAAGTGAAACGTCTTACTGCTGCTCGAAGAAACAACTATAGACGAATTTTGCTCTTAATCTTTTTCCTCCAGGGACCATGCCCAGCATACTTCCACTCTTTTGGAGTAACTTTTGCCCTTTTCCCTCTCAAAGCTATTTCCCTCTGCTCCTGTCATTCCATTGCCTTCAAGTGTTGTCTATAAAACTTAGAAGACAACTCAACACTGCATTTTGCTAACTTTTCCATTGCCACTGCGCTACTTGTGCCTTTTCTAAACTCCTCCTCTTTATCCATGTTCATTACTGTATCCTGGCCGTCATTGTCTTTGTAATCATCATTATCATCCTCACCATTACCAACCAATTCCTCTTCCTCCTCGTCATCATTACCATTATCAGCATCATGTTCATCAATATCCACAACCCAATCTACAATCTCAGTTTCACCTGGATCATCAACTATAACATTATCTTCATCCTCATCATCAGGAGCATCACAACCAAGCTCCATCTCCTCCAACTTAGCTTTCCACTCCTTTCATCCTTTGTACATGGATGCAACAATTGCACTGATGATTGGTCAAAAAAAACTCCGAACACTTAGACTTCTTCTCATCAGCCAACTTCTGATATGCATTCTAATTCACCGGCCTCACAATCTTGCACAATCCACCAAAATAAGAACAAATTTCAATGCTTCCATCATCATTTTTTAAACCGAATAAATATTCTTGCTCTGTACTTGGATCAAGAAATGGTGTCAACGCCTTGAAAAAATTATGTTGAGGCTCAAACGCATTTCAGCTCCATGCGGCACATTGTGTTATCAATGTCGTTGCCTTATTCCCAAGCCTACCCATCAAATCCACTTATCCAATCTCTGCTTGCTAGCTTCGATCACTATTTCACTAACCAATGTCCATTGCTGTCAAGGTAATTCAGAAACTTTCTCGATGAAATGACAGAGAGTGAGAGAGTGAGAGAGTGAGAGAGGGAGCCACTGAGCCAGTAGTCATCTGCACTGAGTGGGTATAAAACAAACTCATTGAAACGCACCGTTTGAGATTTAAGTCCCTCTTAGTCCACTTTCTTACTGAATTTCTAAAAACAGAACCCCAAGAAACTATTCTTAGGACAAGAAATATATATAATAAAAGAAAGAATGGGAAAGCGAAAGGGAGAACAGTTTTCTAATACTGAGATAGAAAACGAGGCCTTTTAAGAGAATTAAGGTAAAAGCAGGAACTTGAAGTCTTTACTGCTTTTCTGGGGTTTCTAGACTTCTAATAATACTTAGATGGTTACAATTTTGACAACCTTTTCACTCTGCATGCATAGATAGTTTTGTAGACAACTTTAACAACGAAGCAGAAAACAAAACATGCATCACAAAAAAAGTCCAGCTCAGTGATGATGGAAGATATTAAACATCAGGATAGCAATTTATATTCAAGTAAACACTAAAATGGCAGTAGACGTTTAGCCACACCACCATTTAACTATTAGATGATTTTGGTCTCCATATTTGCTGGGGTTGAGCAGAATTTGCCTTTCCAAGTCCTCTCACGCTTGAAGTATTAGAACTGCTTTCTGCATCTTTTTTCTGAACTTGACATTGCATTTGGGAGGGCGAATCCATGGATCTCTGCACCTGTGGCCTTGCAGGTTGGTAGCGCCCACCGCTGTGACTTGTGTTCCCAGGGTGTGTGTTTAGGATATATTGTGCTACCTGACGTTGGACTAATACGGCGAGAAGAGCACTCTGATATGGATTGCCTGAAGTAAGCCTAGAGCATGTCATCCTGAATACTTCAGATATCCTTGTCAGTTGTTCTGCACTAACACCCCGTGCAGTATTCACAGGTTGCTCAAAAGGATCCTCAATCTGACCAGCCAATAATCATGCCAGTAAAAATATGATTAGCAGATAGGAGAACTGCTTGTTAGAAGGAAAAAGTATCAGCAATAAAAATGATACAATCTTTATTTTTTCCTTTTCAAAGGATTGAAAACTGCACAAGCCCAAATCAACTTGAAAAATCTAAAATCAAGGCCACGAGAATATAAAAGCAAAACAATGTTTGAGCTACCGAGAGAATTACAAATATAGCATAAGTCTTAGGCAACCATCTCATATTTCTTTTTATTTCTTCCCATTGTCCAGTATATGGACAAATCCCAAGCTCTGAGGCCATCGTACTGATGTTAGCAAACTGCAAATACACAACATGGCCTACTTGTTAGCAATATAGGTACATAGCATACTCGTAACCATCAAATTATGGATTAAATACAATTTTAACATTAGGAATCCAAGAGTAAGGCTATAAACAAAAAGATGATTCAGTGGAAATATACAAATGGAAGTAAAGTTGACAAGTAAAAATATTATTGGCATGTAACAAAACTCTCTAAAGATAGGATGAGTTGATGGAATAAAACAATGAAACAAACAATAATTACCTTTGCAAGAAATGAAATGAAAAGCTCAGACAAAGAACTTCTGTTGACAGGCCTGAACTTTTCCGAAATGAACCCGGTTATGTTAGCATCACATGTTTCTGCAATATGTTTTTCTGCATCTGCCCTCACACCTGCATGAAGTATATTCAAATGAAGGTCCCATCAATATTTTTTGTCCCATCAGTCCTCTTAATCTATATTATTGATAGTAAATTAGTATTTCAGATCCACATACTGTTATATATTCTCAAGAGATTACACAAGTAACTTTATTAATTCAAATATCAAGCGGATGAACAAAAATGCTATGGAAATACAGATAATATTGTCAAGTAACTATTGTACTTTATTTTTCCAAGTTTACGTCTATGCACCAAAATGCCAATTTCTGCTTTTCCATGGCTAAAGGAAAAGATAAGGAGACTATTCATCTTCAATCATAAATCTTAGAAAAGTCATTCATTATCTTAAGAGATAGAAGTTATAAACATTATCGGGCATCTGCTTTCAAGATTTAATCTTAAATCTTGGATCAAGCCCATGTTATCGTAAGTAGATGGTTCTCAGTCTAGAGGGGGCAAGGACATTCATTTGTTTATTGATTGCATACACAACCATTTTGCATTCTTAGTTCTAAGATATTATTCTCAGTCAGATGCCAAGCCATTTATTCTGTGAGGATCCATGTAGCTGACCACAATGATTTGGGATTAAGGCTTGTCGTTGTTTTATGTAACTAGCATGTAGGACCAAAGCAATGTGACCTTTATATTTTTCAAAACTAGGAATAAAAGTCCTGAGTTTTATAATTTTGGCATTGTATATTATTTATTTGTATTTTAGGTCCTCTTGAAACATCATTTCCCCAGGCTCGTGCCTGGGGAATTATCAAATGTCGAAAAGAAAAAGAAAGGTCAACTCCTTGTAACCTCTCAACATTGTACAGTAATTCCAAGTAAATTAACCATTTACGGGGATAAAGATCGGGGTCCACACACCCTCAAAGCTCAGGGTTCTCACACGAAAAAAGACTTCAAAAGGTATATTGCGTGTTCAAGACACATATCAAAGAGAGAGAGGAATCAGTTGAAGACCATTATAGGGATCAAATAACTAATATTGTAGGCGGAAAACCTAACAAAACTAATAGAATAGCAATTAGTTTTCCTTTTTTTAAGCAAATAAAATCATCTTAAGTTCCAAGATCTGTAGAAGAATGAAGAGAAAACAATGATGCATTGTGGTCAAAATTGAAGTTAATAAGTACCTCTAAGATCATCCACCATATTGCCAGGATATATGTATCTGAGTGGCGGTAAAATTGCAGGAACACATGTCTGAAAATAGCAGGTAAAATTAACATATAACATGTGACCTTCCAGAAAAGAACCCCATAATAATGCATTGAAGTGAATGTACCAAGCATTTTAAATAAAATGTAATTCCAAACACTGTCTTCCCCAAAGTTCAAAGTAGTTGTGAAATTCCGAGATAAAAACTCTAATTCTATGAAACGGTTGAGATGTAATTCCATTTACAGTGTACAATAAAGATAAAAAGGCTTATAAAAAATCCAAAACTTGTAGAGAACCTCATGCTGCCCTAACATTCTAAACCCTCCATGACCAGCAACTACATAACCTCCTAAGTCCTAACTGACAGCTTTTTTGTTAATTGATAACAAACAAAATAGGAGGGGGCGGAGAGTACCTGAAAGTGAAAAACAACAAGCAAACTCAGGGAATATGAGTTGAGAGTACCAAATTTTGAATTATTGATATCATGTGCTTTGGCCCATTCCTTCACCTGCACAAACTGGACAATTATGCATCAAATAGCAGTTATTCCCTACTACAACAATTGTCAGCCACAACAATGTACCAGTAAAATCATATCCCGGAAGCGACTATCTATTCTGCTGATCCAAAACAAAAGCTTGGACTTCATTTGGCCCTGCAGGTTATCAATTGAAATATCACAGGAGATGTTCTGGTGGCTGCTTTTAAGTTTTAAAATTGGAACTCGTGCATTGGGAATGAGTTTCAAGCTGCGCCATCCACCTGCAAATCAATTTTGTCATAATAAATTGGATGCACAAAAAAACTTAAACTTTTGAGAAGAATAAAGTAATAATGCAACATGCTGTTTGCTGCTTTACTGTAATAAAATTATAAAACATACGGCAATGATAACGTAAGTACCTAACAAAGCACTATAAGCTTGAACAAGAACTTCCAATGGAACTCAAAAACCTAAAACTCTATAAACTTATTTCAAAGCCACTTCAAAACCTTAATATATGATACATCCAATTGGTTTCTGTTTTTTTTTTTAAAGCAGAATTAATTCAATGCTGTCAAAACTTTGTAATGCATACACCAGAAAATCAAAACAGAATTTGAAGAAAGGTCACTTTCAACTCCCAACATTAATCCTATAAGCAGTAATTTACTAATTCCAATTGCTTTGCAGAAATAAATGCCCATATTCATTTCCAACACAACTTATAAAACCCATTTATGCAACCAACATATACATTTTTTCCCAAGGCGTGGACAAGTGAGCATAGTACTAGTCATTATAAGTCCGTTATAATCACAAAGTTGTAACGCATCTACCATCTCCGCAACCAGATTACATGCTAATATGGTTAATCTTTGAAAGCAAATACAACAACCATATGATAATTATATGATGACTGAAGATCTAGAGTTTTCTCCAAGCAAAAGCAATTTACCTTTCCTCCTCAAAGCATTTTGTAACTCTTCCAGTAACATTTGTTTCCGTTTCTTTCCGGTAGATGATATATATGCACCAATTGGAAACTCAATTGAGATATCCAAGTCACCCCATCGTGTGAAAAGATTAGAAACAAATGATCCAAAGGGCTCAACAGTTGATCCTGTTCAATGAATGGAGTAATAAATGCATATATTGTAAGTAATCAGACTTAACCAAGGGGACAGATATTCATTCCTTCTATGAGATATAGGAACCCCATGATTTTACAGATGAATGTGAAACTTAATTGGAATTTGGAAGTCACTTGATATTATATGTCTTTATTAAAGATGATATGCCTGTTGTAAACCAAGTAAATCACAACAAAGGTAACCAGTCTAGATCATGTCATAATATTAGTGGACAAAATGTGGTTAAATTCATCTCAATTTCCACAATTTGTTAGAGGAACCTTTCAATGTAGATGAAGCTCAAACTGCAGGTATGGCATTACTGCCTTTTCTTTATTTTTGGTAAGATAAAAATGAAATCTGCAGTTCATAAAATTATAACATAATAACAAAACCTAAAATCACTTTAAGATTAATTTGAACCACTAAGAACTTCAAAAGAAAATAAAAATGGAATGATATATATGTGTCTGAAGAGCATTTTAGATAATAACAACATAGCTAAGCTCCAAGAACCATGATGAAAGCTGATAAATTTTTCTTTCTCAAGAAGTATATAATTAAAGGAAACTGGAAACTATTTGATATTTCTTTCAAAAAAAAAAAAAAATTATCACTTATGCTTCAAGATCTATGCCTAATGAAAAATAAAGAAGAACATCACTGATAGAACAAATATAATTCTCTAAATCACAACTCAGCATTTGCATTTCAGCGTTTTTCTGATTCTACAATTGGAACAATAAGCCAAAAGGAAGTGATAAAAGGTTGATTGCTAAATCTAAAATTTGAACCCTCATCATCTTGAAGAACATGAAAGCCACCAAATTCTTTGGCCTTGAAGTAAGCAAAACTGATGCTTCTGTAGGCTGACTAACTAAATATTTTTTATTCTACAGAAAAAGTGAAGACAACTGCGATTATTTAGATGTCATACAACAACCCAATGAATATTTGTTCTCCCTATAAAATAAAAAAAATACTTTTTCTTCCGGTAGCACCAAAGCAAGTCATTTTGAAATTTCCAGGACGGAACTTGCTTCTCCCTTTTCTTCATGTTCGAATCCACTAGCTGAATTTAAACATTTAATGCAATATAAAGAGAGTCTTGTCCTTAGGAATATCTCCTTGTTATTATACCTTTTTCCTTTATTTTCTAAACAACATAATTAACCCAAAAAGAAAAAGTATTCACCTCTCAGATTTTCCACGGATTCAACAGCTCTTCGTAAATCCTCTACAATTTGAAAACGTATCACCCAATCCTCTTGCAAGGGTGTAATCACCTCAAGTATATGTTTTAGAACACGGTCTAACATAATATACACGCTCATGTTTTTCACCACCTAAGACTATATCAGAGTTTATCTGTCAAAAATACAATGAAAAAAAAGTTTAACTATGGTTGTCAGTCATAAGAGTAAGGATATCAGACGGAAGATAAAAGTAATAGTGGTAGCATCTTATATCATATCACCGTATCAAAGCCTCAAAAGCCTGGGAGCTGCATCCTAACCTGAAACAATTAAGTAACATTATTATGTTGGCACAACATAAATTTACCAATATATGTAAAACAGTTAACTTATCCAACTGTAGAAATTGACTGAATCTGCCACGCCAAGTACAATCAGGCCACATTTCTTTTTTTGTTATTATTAAGGGCATACTTTTCCACCATATAACCCTATCGTATATACAAGAGTAAGGATTTTCAGTCATCAAAATTCATGGTATAAATACATGCAGGTGGGATAGGAAAAGGTTACAAATTTAGTTCATGAGAGAACAGATTGCTTTCAACCTAAGAATTAAGAAATAAAATATAGACACTATGTGCACCTGGCGATTCTTTATTTGTACTCTTCAATTCAAACTTTGAAGTGCATGTAGGATGCTACATACAAAGCATACAATGTTCAAGAGATATGGAAACTGGACATTAGGCACATCATATAGGTTCTCTCTGGTGAATTTACCAAATGACACATGTCATATATCAACTGTAACTCTGTAAGAGGTTATTCTTAGAAACAACAATACCAAATTTGGCTTATGCACTGGTATATAGTTATATATAAGCTGAGAGTTTAAAAGATTCACCAATATAAAGTAAAGGGCACTATCATTTTAGGTTCAAAACACCTCACGTCAACCACAAGGATTGGAGATAAAATCATCACCACCACCTACAGGGTTGCTTGCAGTAGAAAGCTGCATCAATATCTGAGTTGACTGGAAAATATTTACTCCACTAATGCACAAGATTCATCTTCACCAACAATTTATTATTTTTGTTAGTACTTTCTGACTTCAATAAGTCGTGCAAACACCCAGAGGTACATTTTAATCCAATATAAGGGCCTTATATGATCTTCACTCAAAAAAAAAAAGCTGATGTCAATACCTACAGTTCTTCCTCTCATCAATGTTTTTCTCACTCAGCACAGTCACTCCAAAAAAAATTAACTGCTTACTCTTTCCTGGAGAGAGAAAACCTAGATGCCTATGTTATTAGTGCATTTTCTAGTTGTGTGTGGTATGGACCAACAATTAGGAGGTCATGCAGACCTTTTAGATCATTTTCCCCTCTAGTTTAGCAACTGAGTTCATCCACTGGATAGTCACCACTAGTTAAGTGGGGAAAATCATTCTTCTCTAAAATTACTACAGCTAACCCACAAATGGAGGAAAAAACCATAAATGCATTCAACTCTAGACGTGAGAAGCTCTCTGTTTATCCGTAAAATGCATGTCTGCACTTAATATAAGTGATAGGTAAATCTCGACGAAGCCCCACTACCGGTTCAGAAAAGCATGTAAGTTCCCAACAGAGCCAAAACATAACTTATTTTCCCAACATTGCAGCAGCAGTTTGGGTATTATGTGTGTCATTGCACTTTTCAATTGGCTCAAACGCCTACAAAAACAAGTCACTTCATATCAAACTAGTGATTTTAAGTTCATACTAAGCAGAAAGTATTTTAGTCTCAAAACCCAATTACCCTTTAATCCAGCATGGAAGCTCGTCTGTTTAAAATAGTTAACAGAAATTTCACATAACATCTCTATTTCGTGGTTTACCAATTCAACAACCCAAACCCATTATCCTATAAACTCACAAGCATTTAAGTTACCCAAAAATTCAGTCAACATGAAAAATCAGCTTGATATAAGCCAATTGTACTTTTACACCTCCCTACCATCAGCGGCAACTCATGCATAGGTCCTCATAAGATAAGTAATAACTGCAATGCCAAATTCCTCATCAAAGTACAATGCTGACAAAAACCCAATATTAAGAAAAATACATAATATCAAAAAAAAATAGCGAAGATAACTCATTACCGAGTTTGAGAATCAAAATTTGTCCTCTTTTCTAGGGTTCGGATGATTCTTCAGGTGTGAATGGCAGAGCAAATCAGGAAAGGTGCTTATACTTCATTTTTGCTATTATTAGTGTGACTATGCAGAAAACTTTATGTGCAGTGAGTACCGAGTAGAAAAAGGCAGTGGGCTTTACTTAGGATTAGGAAGATGGGTTTTCTTCCATGGTCTTTACTGGTTGGAGAAGCGGGAAAAATCATACGGTCTGGTCAACAGAGACTCCTAGCTTTGAAATACCACTCAAAGTAGTAACTTTTCTATTTTCATGGAAATTTTTCTCTAATGTTTTTCAACCCGATTATGGACATCTTGATTATTTTTCAATCAAACTATAATTTTGTTGTGAATTGTAGGCACAAAGGTGGTAAACTTTGTTGTTTTTTTTATTAAAAGTTTAACAAGTTACGAAATAATTTAATTAATTAGATCAATACTACCTACAATGACAAGATAAATAATTAAATTGACAAAATTAAAATTTATCAGAGAGTATAAGAGAAGGCAACCAAAATCAAAATTTAGACCAAAGTCTTATCTAAATTCAAGAAGATATATGATATGAATGTCGAAATTAAAATGTATCTCAGATTATAACTTGAAAAAAGAAAATTATCAAAATCGAATATTAGACTAGAGTCTTACCAGAAAAAAGAAGACCGTCAAAACAAAATTTACTCCAGAGACAACAACTATGCACCCGTCTAATCTAAATTGATATATTTTCTTATATAGAGTGAAACTGAAATCGAAAATAATATTTTTTTTTTCTTGAAATCTCCGTCATTTGAAAAAAAAAATTCTTAAAATATGCGGGAACTTTTTCCGTTTCACTCTAAAATGACACTAATAGAAAAAGGTATAATAGAAAGTGAAAATAAAAAGGAAACTAATCATAATTTCATGCATGTCTTAATTTTGTATTTATTTTTTTTTAGAAAAGTGCTTTGTTAAAATATAATAAATACATAAGTTATTTATTGAATATCACAAAAATCATTACCAATGACTATATTAAATATATATATATATATATAATAGTTTTTAGAAAAATGTTAACCTTAACAAGAGTAAACAATATAAAAATCCAGTACTTTGTTAGTTCAAGCTAAGTAATTTCACAGCTAAATGAGTGGCACTTAAAAGGAGAGTAATCCCATGAATATTGTCATTGATGGTATAAATAAATGATAAAAATATAATCAAACATAAAACTACCACTTTATTTAGTTTTTATGTAATCAATTATTAACTCAACTAATAGAGACATTAGTTGACTGATTTATCCCCCAACCTCTCTGGTACTGCTCTCAAAGTTGTTCTCGCCTTTTTACCTTTAAAATAATAATAATAATAATAAGTCACCTTTCTTTGTATTTTATGCCAAGTCTCATTCTTCCAAAGGCTTCTGCCTTAATCCACTCCTCTTGTTTTAGCTTGTCTTGATAGAAAAATAGTGTAGAAATGGACAGGATTTCAATTGAATTTCCAAGTTTCTTATTCAGATCTCTACCAAAAAGAAAAAGCTTCTTATTTGGATAGGGATGAAGGAGAGAGAAATGGAAAGGATTTCAATTGTATTTCTAAGTTTCTCATTGCAATGTTCCTGCTGGGTTGCACACAGACCCTTGGTGAGGACACTGAACATTTTCAAGATTAATTTTACTTCATCTGATATGACTTCAGTTGGCTGATATTGGTGCACAATGCAAGAATAAGACAGTAGTCACCTTCCTACAAAACAAAACGAATTAATAGAACCAAGAAAAAGACTATCCAAACCAAAGAGTTCTCATTTGGGATACACAATGATCAGCAAAAGTAAAAGTACACAAAAAATTTCAAATACCTAAGATACACGTATTGTGAATAGACATTGGCAAAGAATGAAACAAATGCTCAACATAAAATTGTTTTGCGTATACAATGAAATTGAATTATACAAAAATGTTAGAAGAGGCACTCAACATAACATCTGGTTCTTGTTTAGCAGCATTATGTCATGTTCCCACAAAATAAATGCTTCTAGCATCCACTACCTAAATCACCTGCAGTCTTGTAAGATACAATTCAATATGAAAATGTATCAGATGCCGCAATTCCAGTCCCTGAACAATCAAACGTATCTCTCTCCTTATATAAGAATGTGGTATTTGCAGTGACATATTCTCATAGTAGACAGCATCTATGGTTAGCCTGTTGTATTGATTTTCCCCTTACAGGGACAGGAGGAAAAATACAGTGCGGTTTTTGATCGTACTGCTTCAGGCACGCAAGAGGCGCTTATCACCAACAAAGATCTTGTAACTCGCATGAGGCCCCTCGGATGTATCTCGCAATGTAATGTGCCAGCCCATTGCCTTCGCAATCTCTTGGAGTTCATCCATGATGGAAAGGGAATCACGAATGTAAACACGTCCACCAGGTCTCAGTATCCGATCCATCTCAAGGATGATTGATGAGATATTGCATCTGATATAGGCAAACAGAATATGTAAAAATAGCACTATTCCCGGAATCACAACAAATATGACCATAATCACAGTACAACAGTCAACACTTGTAAGGTCACTTTCTAAACTGACCAAAGAAATTTGGTATCGGGAATATAACCTTTTTTCCGGACAAGCAATAACTACTGAGGCATTAGATAGTTCCAAAGGCATGTTAAAATCCCCTGAATATCACTATGTCGGTTAACAGTTATATTGGAACAAATGGAAAAGTTACAAATTGGATAACAATAATAAATTACATTTTCTTGGAAAACTGAAGATGTAGGGTTAGTGGAACAAGAAAGCAAGGTAGTCACCAAGTTAATAACATCCTAAACATAATAATCTTTAGCCAGAAAAAAGGATGACAAGTTAGGAGGTACCTTTTCCTCTCTACAGAAAGGAGTCCTGCTGCATGTAGTAAATCATAGGTTCTCGGGTATGTATCAAATGGCTCACACCTAGATAATATTACAAAGTTTTACATTTAAGCCGGTGAAATTTTTCCAAAACATTGAAAAGTTCCAGAGAACATTTGGCAGCTATGTATTATGTTTTTTTTTTTACTTTTGATATATTAATATAGTTAAGACTAATTTAGTAAAGTACCAGTCATGAACAACTCCTATGAGTCCACGGTCATATATAACAGGCAAGGTGTTTGGGCCACTAACAGGAACAACATTCATAACCCAACTATCAAGTTTCTGATCAATCAATGCAGCTGCAAATCTGTAAAACATATAAGTTGAAAACAAATTATTATGAAGCCTAAGATATATATTACATTAATAATAGAAAAGTAGAGCATAAGACAAATATAATACCCTCCAAAACCAGCTCTCATGTCCATTACATTTCTTAATCTAATCTTCTTCCAGTGTAAAGAACGAACATAACTTGCTATTATCTCATTCCAGTATTTTGATTCCGCCTTAAAAAGCTCTTTTCTAGATATGTAGGCATCCATTTGTATGCTTTGAAGCCTATCAGGTGGAGTTTGCAAACGTGCAGGCCATGTAGTAACATTTGCTCCATATCCATTCTCAGGCAGCCGACTGATGCATGCTTTTAGATCAACATACCTAAGTAGTCAAACAGAATGCTATTACAGAACTTAAGCTTGTCAATTATAAGTTTAATTAAGCAAGTACCCTTTTTACAGGCATGAAGTATAAAAGTCTATCATTGACTCGACCAAAATTTTCAATTTATTTCTAAAAATGCAACTTCTTCTTTTTAGAAAGACTGTTTCTTTCAGCTGTTCTCTTTTAATTTTTAGAAAGACTGTTTACCAGCTTCTTTTTAATCAGTGTTTGCCATATGTGCCGCTTAAATTTTAGAGCTTCAACACATTCACCAAATTTTTTCCTTAAAAAAGAAGGTAGTTGCACATTTTAAAATCACCTCAAGGAACCATCCTATCCAACTTCTTAAGGCTTTTTCACCCTACATATTACCTCTAGTCTCTGTTGCTTACTTTTATCCTGGAAAGCTCCCCATTATCAGATAAGGATCACATTATCTTATGCAATAACTACAATTTGACAAGATAATCATACTATCATCAGCAAATCAGAAAGGCAAGACTGCAATACCAAACACTGTCGGGGTCATCAGTTAGGTCACACAGTGGAGGTTTTGTTCCTGCCTCACGGTTTAGATAGCAGTTGTTGTCAAAAGGTTTCTGCCATATTGCAATATATCCATCCTTTTTCACGAACTTCCAGCAAAGACGAGTTGTAAGATTAAGCATCTCTGAAATAACAACATAATGTAGTTACAGTCAACCTAAATAAGCACAGTACAGTTATTTAAACAAACTTTGACCGCAAGTCAGTTTGGCACAAAGACAGGCAAGGTGGCTCTGAAAACTGATAAAGGTAGCAAGCCAGCATATAAATAGATCCCTGACAAATTTAAGCACAACACTCTCACTCAAATACCTTTCATATTATACTTGAAACAAAAACAAAACATGACTTACAAGGACAGAAAGTTGGCAAACGTATTGGTCCAGGTAAAAATATTATATGCAGTCATTAACAGTAACAGATAATAGAGACTAATTGTGTCTAGTATGGTAGGAAACTGAAGGAACAATGTGGCAGAGAAGAAATCCATGTATATATCTCAAAGGAGGAAATGTTTAACAGAAATTGCAAAATGCAAACTGAAGAAACTCTAGCAATCACAGAAAAACAAAACTCAGTTGAAGTCGTCAAGGAACATAATGTTAAACTGAACTCCTTAAAATGATACCTTCCCACTGTTCCTCTAAAATCTCTTCATGCTTATAAACTGGCTGGGCTGCCCAAGCAAAGTACCCTCCAGCTCTTAGGAGCCTATTGACCTCAAGAAGCAAGATCCCATCTTCATCAAGTAACAAAAGGAAATTAGGCCGAAACAGAAAATATTCCAAGTGAGTGACTAACTTAGAGGTGGTAGCCATTAAAGAACTTATTTTTATATTTCTTGCAAATGGGCACACTCATTCATCTATGGTTAGCAGGATTTTATTGAAAATTTCTAAGAAATTCAGAAATGATTTTTTCTCTCTCTTGTTCTAACTAATAACCAAGCATTATAATGAAGGTAACAATGATATTGAATCTGCTTTTAAAAGTAATAAACTCATCTACCGATACTGACAGAAGGTGTAGCATTGAAAAGTTTTAAGAAATTTAGAAATTATTCTTTTTTGTTCTAACTGATAAGCCAAATGTGGTAATAATGATATTGAATTTGCATCCCAAGTTAGAAACTTTCCACTAATGCATGCACAAGGTATCATGGGAATGAGTTGCAGCTTCAAAAAGTCCGATCTGATTAGCCAAAAGAATATCAGGGTCTATTAGCTGGTTTTGTCACTTTTAAGGAAGAATGAGTCAAAGAAGACATATAATACTTGAAAGCAAATTCGCTTTCTTATTTTGAAAATAGGTTCAAAACAATATAAATGTGACAAGTTTCAATTATCATAGAGCAAATAGGATATTAACATACAGTTAATTTTGAAAGCCGATATTTTCAATGGTGAGTCTAATGTTTGATAGGCTTTTCTAAACCTTTTAATTTCTTCTTTTTCTTTCTTCTTCCCCCTAAACACCAAGAAGTACCGCGAGCCACACAAGAGGGAAATGCATACCATCTCGAGTCCAATTGATTCTACAGCGTGAACAATGTATCAAGTCAAAAGCTTGACTTGGATATAATAAACGCCGAGTTGCAAATGCTGCCACCATTGCTGGTACACCGCGCTCAAGAGCAAATTGAATCTGGTTCTCATGAACATCTTTGGGCGCAACAGACATAGTGATGACATTTCGTGACAGCAAGTAAGCACCAAAACTAGCTACACCACAACCAACATCTAATATGACTCTGGTATGCAGGCCAAAAGCTATTTCAGGGACCATCTACACATACACATGAAAATCATGAGAATCCAAAAGACAAGTTGTAATAATCCAACTGATGGTTCATTCATGGAAAATTAAAACCTATATATGTAATTACCTTAAGAATATGATCTAAGTATTCATCTGCTCCATGTATAAACTGTGTACCACCTCCTGGAAACTTAAACTTATCTTTTCCTCTGGAAATCCAGTTTTGACCACCTTTATCTTCGAACAAGACGAGTATGAGGAACATTGCTGAACCACACCTACAATAAATCTTCCTTCTTTGTCAAGAAACTTCACAGATGGAACAAAAAAAGGTAAAAGAATAAAGGATGTACATGCTCCAAAGAATTAGCCCATCAGAAATATTTCTCTATAGATAGACCTTTTGAAGAAACTTTCTAGCATTGACCCTTTTTTTTTCTTTCTTTCTATTTCAACTCTGCAGATTGATAAAACCAAAACAAATGTGAAGGGATAACCATTTCACAACTATACTATTCTCAGATATTGTGAGTGTTTTAGTCCATGAGATAGAAGCAGTACAGCTGAGAAATACCGAGTGCTGTGATAACTTGGAGAGTCAAAAGAATCAAATAAGATTGCAGCTTATCGAGGAGTTTATTAATATATTTTATAGTCGTTTGCCAATGATTTGGGATTAGGTTCTGAATTTTAGTATTGAGACACTTGTTAAAAAGAGACATTGAATGTAACATGTACTTGGGTAATTTTACAATAAATTTCATTTGATTTACCCACAACGGGGGCTTACTTTTTCTGAAAATCTCTTCATAGTTTTTTGAAAAGAACAAAATAGAATATGTTTTTTTTTCACAATTGACACCAAATAAGCATAGAAAAAATCATGCATGCATAATCACATCCACAAGGTAAGTTAAAGTAATTAAGAAAAAAGAAAGAAGGCATTACAGGAATTGAAGCAGACACAACCGTTTGGGTTGCTTAAGTAGCCGCTTTAATTGATATGAAAACAAAATTGTAAATTTTGAACTCTTTTCTATAGAGCTTAACCAATCAAATGCCAACCATTGGTAACAAAGAAATACCTCATCCCGGCTTCTGGGCCATGGAATTGGGGTCCGATACCCCTTTGGAGGAGGAACTAAGCAATTCAATCCTCGACCTTCCTCTGGACAATGCCGTTCGAACCTTTCCCCTTTCTCCATCGAATTAAGCTTCCGAATTGCCTTTAAATTATCTAAACAAGGTATATACTCACTCATACTCTTTGAACACAGCCCAAACTTCTTAACCGTTAGTTTATGAGAATCATTGTTGGACTCTGTCTCGACTTCACTCCCATTGCCCCAATTCTCCACAAACTCCGGATTGAATTCCCCGATCTCGAATTCATCTGACATGGTACCATTTTCATTGACAATCCCAAATCTCTTGATTGAAGGTGGCGGCGGTGGAGCAGTAGATGGCTGTGGAACCGAGGGCTGACCTAGGGTTTTTTCTGAGATTATTTCAGTCTGATTCTGATTAATAAAGGATGAGACATGGAAAACTTTGTCGTAATTGGGTGACATTGAAACCAACGGGGTTTGGCGGGGGGAGCTGAAGAAGATGAGCTGCTGGTACCCATCTGACCAGTGTTTGCCCAAGTAAAAGAAAGTGGCAGAAATGACAAAGAAAGAAAAGATCTTTAAGATCAACGGGGTTTTGAACCAATCCCCATTGACAAAGGGTTTCATGCTTATACTTCAGAATCCAAATTGAACTAAATAGAGGGTATAGCTCACAGATCTCAGATTATCCCTTGTGTAAAATGGGTTGGGGGTGTTGAATTTATGAATATGGGAAAGAGCTTCTCAGAGTATGACTGAGTGAGACTTAAGAGTGGGTTTCTGTAGCCGGAGATACAGTTTTTGCTTAGAGTCGCCCAAAAAATACTATCTCAGTTTCAGGTTAGTTAGTTACCTGTAGATGCAGGTCAGGTGACAGTAATAGACACATGATAGCATTAGCCCTCAGACCGGTTTCTTCTAATACGGGTCAGATACAGAGTCAGATCCCTCATCTATTATCTATCTTGTATATTATTTTCAAAGTCACAGTATCTTTATGATAATTTTTTTTTTTTTTGATAATGAATTTTTAAATAAAAAAATTTATGTATAATTTACATATAGATGATTCACATTTATTTTCAAAGAAAATAAATTTATTTCTTATTTTGTTTCTATAAAATAACATAAAATTTTAATTTGTGAGAAAATTGATACTGCTAACGCATAAATTGAATTTATTTTCATTAAATTATATTGATTGATATGAAAATATATAAGGTGATTGCATATTTGTATAGAACTAGCCGTTGCATGTATGTATGTATTGTGGTAAAATAGTGAAAGATAATGTCAGAGTGGGAAAGTGGAGAGATTATTGTATTATGTATAGGAAAGCTATGTTTAATAGTTATTAGTTATGGGAAGAAATTTATTTTCAAATAAGTGTATGTTATATAGTAGGAGACCATAAAAGGGTCTCTTACTTTTCTTCTACTAGTGACATATATGTACATACATACGTTGCATTTATTGTACCTTAATTTAATTTGATAAAAAAAATATTTATATATTAAAAGAGTTTGAGAGGGTAGGAGAGTGAGTGAGTGAGTGAGTGAGAGAGTGAGAGGGTGAGAGACACTAGAAGAGTAGGAGGGTGAGAGTGTGCAAGAGAATAGGCAGGTGGGAGGTTATTATTAAGTAATTATTAAATGAATTAGATGAATTCATCCTCGTGTGATAGGGTGTTCTATTTTATATTTTAAATTTTAAATTTATTTATTTAATTTTTTATGTTGTATATCTCTTTATATATTTTATTTTTACAAAAATGTTATAAATTTATTTATTTCTAAATGCTCTAGACACGTATAATAAACATGTTATTTTATTTATATTTTATTTCCTTATTACTTAAAATTATCACTTGACTCTATTAGGCATAATTCAAACATTTAGTATCATATTTTTCATTTTTAGTTTAAAAAAAAAGATTAGTGAAGACTGTAATGCATCAAATATTAGGTAAGTATATAGATTGAGGATAAATGTTGTCTAACCATTAATTTTATGAGTTTAATTTTTTTATATATATTTTTCCAAGTGTTCTAAACAAATTTTTGTTGTCTCATTCATTTACACATACATGTCAAGTTGTCATATATGCATGTTTTTAATAATAAAATTAGTAATCAATAACAACCAACAAATATTATAATAATTAGATAATAATATGAAGTATTCATTAATTCATCTATAATTTATGTCAATAAATTTTTTTCCTGAATTTTTTTTTCTTCTATAACGTTTTCCTTCCTTATATATATTAATCATACTTTATTTACCACTAACTATTAATAATTAATACAATGATTAGCCTAATGCATAACTCAATATTCAATTAATTTACTCCTTATTTTTGTTAGGAAATCAGTGTAAAATATGACAATCATTTGTGCAGCAGAATTTAAAATTTTGATTTCTTTAACCCGAAATCACCTTATGATTATATGAAAGATCCTAATTATAGTTTAACAATTAAACAAGTAGAGAACTGTGTACCTTAGAGGCTTTTAATTCTTTCGTCTTATTCTTGATCGGCTGTTCACTCATTCGTTGATTCATCAAGAGCACAACAACGACACATGTGTCCCGTCTATAAGTGTATCCACACGAACGAATCCAACTAAGGATCTTCATGCTTGAAGATGAAAGGAGTTATTAAATGATTTTTTGTGTGCTAGCACAAGTTACTGAATCTCTCTTGTAATTTTGAAACTTTCATGAGCCTAAAATTCATCTGATGGATTTTAAGCTCTCTGTACAGTAAGTACAATTATTTTTCTGTTCTTATTCCTTTTAGTTTGTTAAGTCTTATATTTTATAAAGACTAGCCACCTCCTTATGTATTGGACAATCTTAACACATTAGAGATTATGTTAACATTAGGATTTAATCATAATTAAATCTAATGCCTAACAAACTATAATAATTACATGATTGCCCCAAAACTCTCCTTAGTTGAATATCGTCATTTTGTGTGTGACCCCTAAGGCTCAAATTATTGATGGCAGTAGGCATGTAACATTTACATATTTATTATTGGACCCTGTCCAATTACATTAGAGCTCATTTTAATTATTTAAATTAAAACTATTTTTAATTCACCATTTAATTAGGATTAATTAATTAATCATCTATAGATAATTAGTTAATTATCAAGATTTCCTACAAGTCAAGATTGGTACTTAGCAGCACATGATGACTACCCATAATAGTATGAATATGGCTGTGAACCTTTTGAACCTTTCTATTAACAGTTACCATGCAATTCAATCATTCTATCATGCAATGTCTCGATTAAATCTATTTGGGTATGAAAATAATGTCAAACCCTAAATTTAATCATGTGTCTAATCTTAAGATTATAACTTCATTGGAAAAATTAGAAACTCTTATTCTAATATTCACCCTGTTATGGCTATAGACTGTAAGTTAAATCTTTTATAGACCACATAGGACATTCTTTATTTTCTACTAAAAGTGATAGATCCTTTATTGCACATTCACATACTGTCACACCCTCATAGAGGCATAACTGGCCGGAGGAATGGTAACCAAACCTCCATAACCCTAACTCAAATAACGGAACGACCATGACTTTTGACTAACCAATGAAAAAAAAACAAGAAATTATAAAAAACAAAAGTTAATATTAAAAGTTGGTTGATTACAACAAATCACACTTACTGAAAATTTCGGCAGAGGTCCCTTACAATATAGAACATGCCTTAAAATACAGTCCTGTAAACTCTTTTTATTACTCAACATAATATAAAGACCATAAGGAGCTCTGCTTCGTTCATATCATCAACAAAACAAGTACTAGAATATTACATCATACCACATTTGACACCCACCGTTCTAATGTGAGACTTCAAGTATGAGATTCCGAGACATACATTATCGTCAAATCCTTAGCAAAACCTCATATTAGCGGTTAACTCCTTTTGAGGTCCTGCTATTAAAAAAATATAACCACAGAAAAGGAGTGAGTCCTACGGACTTAGTGAGTGGATAATTGTACCCAAAGGGTACTAGCATCACACAGCACAAGCATATCACATATATATTATCATATAACATGATTCACATAACATTTTACATTGCACATATACATTGTAAGTTTCACAATTCATATGATACACAAGATCACAAATTTATCAGAGCAATGATATCAAACAAAACAACCAAAGGGCCAACGAGTGACCTAGCCCCGCAAAACATTATCACCCCCTACCGGGCATTTACGAGCCCGCACAACAATTTAATCTCCGTACACAATCCATCCCACCGGGGCTGAGCACTCAATTTAAAAAAAATATTTATCAGAATCAGGATTTCTCATAATTTTTAAATCAAAGTATCCTAGGTACACCTGAATCTTATTTTCAGAGATAAAAATCATTTTCCAGAAAATGTTCACGAGTTGGCCTTTATCAATCACAATCAATGTCAAGCACAGCCATCAATCTCAAACAAACATAATTCAAATACATTACTGAAGTACTTTACTGGCTTATTTTCCACATATCATGCGTATTCAAATAAACATATAATCACACATATTAATCTAGCCCCTAAAGGCAGCAATTAACCACTCACCGTACTATGAATCACATTCCTCGCTCCTCCTTGAATCCACGCGTCGTTGGCTCAATAATACATTCCTGGATTGAAAATCATATTTTCAAATATTACTCATTTTATAAACCCCATAATTATGCTCCTTTACTCACTTAAATTTACATATCTACCCCCATACTTTACTTAAAACCCTACGCCTCTTAAACATTCTACTAGTGCCTCGAGAGCACCTTAAATTCAGATTCATGTATGAGTATATATTATACATACCTCAACCAAGAAGTTAGCACTTATTTTCTTAACTCCATTTTACTTACCTTATAAAAGTTCAAATTAAGTTATTTTGCTTAAAATTAGTTAAGAGCACGAGTTATAAATTCTCAATATTCATCACACTACGTTCCAAGATCTCCCCTTTCCTTGACTATTTGCTATAATGTGTTTCGTAATGGTTTCCTAAAGTTTCAGGATACTTCAACTAACAACTAACTCCCAAGGATCAAACTAATCCAAATTCCTAGAATCCCCAATACCCCTATTTCCAATATTACTCTTTCTAGTGCATTAATTATTGAGTTTTACATTAACTTAATTAATTGTTCATATCTTTCAACTAGCTAATTAATTAAAGAGATTCATGTGATTAAATTTCTAGATATACACTAAACTTAAAGTTCTCTTAAGTATTTCATTAAATACTTGGCATGCCTATGTGATTCCCACTTGTGTATGTTTAAATATCTATATATATATTTCCCAATAATTTACCAATTCAATTTACCCTTATATTGCTCATGATTCACTTATAGAATTCAATACAAATCACTTACTGACTGGTAATCAAATATTCAACTACCTATTTGTCCACTATACCTACGCTCAAGTTCTGCACTTTCTAATTAACCAATTAATTAATAAAACTTATGTACTCATGTAATCCTATATGTATATTAATTATTAAAATCTACATAATTCATTCACCTTTAATACCCTCCTTTCCATTATTAAACTCAATTTAAATTTATTGTCAACATTAACTAAAAATCTAAATTATACATGCCTACCATTACACAATTCCATTATCACCTACATTATTCATACTTCACATTTTATAATTTAACATTAATATAGCCAACTTTTACGTTTCCTAATTAGGAAGACTACTTCCTAGTTGAAGCTTATATCAATTAAATCAACTATGCCTTTAATATTCACAATCTAATATTCAATTCCTAACAACTTCTTAGAGTTCTTTTACTTAACACATAAAACGATAACAAAGAGAAAGAGAAAAACACTCCTGTTGTTGCCCCAAGACAGAGACAACCAACAGGATTTCTTATAGCACTCAACTCACTTACCCTTATAGTTCAGTTGAAAAGAATTGGAGCCACCAAGTTGTGCCGCCACATAAGACTTTCACGGCCTGAAGTACTCCATCAAACATATAACAAGGTGCCTTTCACTTCAACTAGAATATGGCAATTGCAATCAACCATCCTTACAGCCAAGAATGCTACTCACGCCCTCTTCCAAGCAAACCCCCACAAGCTACTTCTTAAGCAACTAACCTTGCTCACTACAAGACTTAAACCCTGCCTACTGTCTTGCAAAACAGAGGATGAAGATAGCAGCCCAATATACCTTTCTCCACTCCCCCACATGACCAAGTAGCAAGAGCACAACAACCACAAGGACGGAGGAGAAGTTAAACACCCTAAGACAGTAATCTCTCGGCCAAAGCAGGAAAGAAAGCGTAGAAGCTCCTAGGATCTAGTATGAAGGTCAAGCAAAAGAGTACCAAGCAGAGAAGGAATCGACAGCAACCAGGATTGAATTTTTGCTGCCACAACACTAGCTCTCCTTCTCTACCAGCCCCAAGCAAGAAAAATTAACACTCACCTACGAAGCAGTGTCAAGATGCCGCACAATTCATGCCACAATCAGCCAGAACAGAGTCCCCTGTCATGCCCTTCTGCCACTTCCATGGCACCCATGCGTAGTTGGTTTCAGTTGGAAGTAAGTTCACGCACAAAAAGAAAGACAAGGTTCTTGTTTTAGCAAAAATTACAGGGAAATGAGAGGAATTCCACAAGGTTAATCAAAGGAAATGAAAGCAGGGGAGCTCGGCTATTTGGAGGAAAAAGGTTGGCGGTGGAAGACAACGATGGACGGCCAAAGGAAAGCAAAGAAAGAAAAATATCTCATAGTCAACAGTCAACAATACTTGATTTGTGGTTCCTATCAAGTTCCATATATTTGTTGTTATATACATATATCCTATTACTATTTCCTATATTATACTTCTCATTACACCTTTGCTTTGTTTATTACTATAATCTACACGTTTAAAGCAAACAAAATCTGCCAAGAAAGTTAAAGTCAACAATTATAAAATTATGGCTCAAATTTTATGTTGAGTGTAAGTGTTTATATACATATATACTTATATCTTTAATATTTAAATTGTTTGCACATTTGTCCTGGTTACAAATAACAACTTAAAATTTGCTACGAGTCACCAATTAATCAATTGGATAATGAAAATTAATTTACATGTATATTTATAAATATATATATATATATATATATATATATATATTATATTTATATTCATAGATTCAAATAATCTTTTATTTTCATTAACTTTGTGAAACAAAATTTATTATTTACCCCACTATGACAATGTAATTATCATATCCTGAAACGTATGTTAAGTTATAGAGTTGTGACATATTCACTTACATTGTCACTTATTTAATTTACTTATTTTTTATTTATTTATTTATAATGTAACTAACATTATCAGGTTAGGATGGTTATAACACATACCTCCATATGCAAGTGATTATACCCAATTACTATTTTTTAGGTGACTCATTAATAGAATAAGAAATAGTATCAAAGTATAATGACGTACATATAAGATAACTATGATGTCTCAAGTCAAAGGACTATTTGCACAAATGTAACATAAGAACCACCTATTGACTAGAGAAACTCCATATAGATATTCTCAGTTGAGTCAGTTCAGTGAACTCATTCTCTAATGAGCACCTACATATCTGTCTTAGTATCTCATACACAAGTAATTATGAGATCAGTCACCCTCAACTCTTTGAGCTAATTAGATATGTACTAATCTATCCGGATTAACTAATGTCCTACTTAGTGATCCTATGATTAGGAACATTTAAGAATTAAGCTTAAAGATAATACATCTCATTAGCATGATCTCATCATGATGCTTATTTCCATTACTTTAATCTTTGGGCTCATGATGGTTAATTAATAACTCTTATATATGATAATGTTTGCCACTTATATTTATTAATAATATGAATAAGATTGTACATAAAATAATATGCCACATCATCCCATGTGTTTTAGGGCATACTACTAACAATATTAATTATCTTTTTAAAAAAAATAGTGTAACTACTCATTTCTAATTCATTCGTAACTTAATACTATTAATTTGTTATAATTAATTCTCTATATTAATTACATTTTTAAAAATAAAAAAATAGCGTAACTACTTTTTTCTAATTCATCCGCAACATACTACTATTAATTTGTCTTAAGTAATTTAATGGTAATTTGTGCCACTAATTTTTCCCTAAATTTTTTCTTTTTTCATATGTTTCCATTCATTGTATTAATCATATTTTACTGTATCACTAACATTAATAATTACTACAATAATTAGGTCAATGCATAACCCATTTTTAATTTCATCCATAATGTGTATAATTAATTTATTTTCTATATTAATTATTTGTAAAATAATATTTGTTAGATATGATTACAATTTTGAGAGGTTATAGGCGTTACCTGAAAAAATTAGTAGATACAAAAAATCATCACCAAATTAAGATGTAGAGATTTTGAGAGGTTTGAATTTTTAAAATAACATTAATTAGATATGATTACAATTTTGAGAGATTTTAGGAGTTACCTAGAAAATTTTAATAGATACAAAAAATATCACCTAATTAACTTTTGTATTAATTTCACTATAGAAAAGTTTGATTTTTTTTTCTTAGAAAAAAAGTTTGAAAGGTTTTCTTGTAATTGGAAATTAATGTACATTTATCAAATATGATTTGGATTTTAAAAAGTTTTAGGAGTTACAAGACAATTTTTAATAAATAAGAGAAATTTATTACCAACTTAAGTTATGTATTAACTTCAATATAGAATCGTTGGTTTTTTCTTTGAGGTTTTAGTTGTTAATAGTAGAGTCTTTTTATGATTTTATTTAATATGATTAAATATTTTTTTTTTTTAAATTTCTAATTTCAAAGTATTTTTTAATTTATGAGATTATAATATTAATAAAACTATATATATATTTTAATTTTATTTATTAATATTTTTTATGTTGTAGGTATTTTTATATAATTCATTTTAACATAGCTAATCTTCAATTTATTTTTAGAAAGAATAATGTAATAATATAAATCATTTTTAGAATCTTAATTTTTAAATAAATTCAAGTAATGGATGAAAATTTTGAACCAAACTTGCTTTAAGAAGAAATAAAGCAAGGAGTTCATAAGAAAATATTAAAATAGAATTATTAATATAGATAAAATACATGGATCACTTTTACCCTTTTAAGTTTTAACAATACACAACTCTACTAACAAATCTTAGTAATATGATATTCTATGCTCGTCTGTTATCTAATCTATCATGATTTATGCTCGTCTTTTTGGATATTTTTTTTTAATTATTATTACAGAAAATGATTTATAGTTCAATCCTTCTAACCAAATAAGAGAAACCTAAAAGCTTCTACCTCCTCTTTTTTTATCTTGCTCCTGCAAAAGTTTGACTATCAAAAATTTTGTGATCTGACTTGCTGCTGTCATGGTCATAACTACCATGTATATGTAGAGTTATGTTGGCATAAAGGTATAGATGACCATATTTATATTATTCAATTTTTGTTCATGATGACAAAGAGCCAGGTAATAGAAAGAGATTTGAGAAAAAAAAAAGAGTGGTTATTAAAATTGATAGAGGCATAAGTATAGGTAATTGAAGTTGACAATTAATGAAAAAAATAAATATTTTGAGAAGAAAAAGTGGGAAGACATCAATGATTTTGCTGTTTTTTTTTTACTCAAAAATTGATGTGTCATCTCTATAGAATTCTATGCGATATAAAATTAATGAGTGAAAGAGAAAGGAAAGGAATATATTATTTTTAATTTTTTCAAAAGTTAGGATATTATTAAGATTTTACATATCAGTATTATAATCAATTTTATTATATGTTATAGATTTATTTTTTCAATATGTAAACATATATATAATATATAGTAAGAGACAACTTCTATAATAATATAAAAAATAGATTAGATATAATATACTAAACGGGAGAAGACTTTTGTAATCTCGTACTAGATCATAAAAGAAGTTTTTTGAAAGAGAAAATATAAACTACCAATCTCATTATGGCGTGGTAGTTTTCCAAAATCAGTTACCCGCCCAAACCCAATTTTCATGTTATCCCCAGATCAGTTCCTGATTCCCCTTTTCATTAGTTTTCTCCTTCGCCGTCTCTGGCCGGATCTTAGTCTTTTAGATCCCAATCCGAGACCTTAACCTGTCTAAAGTGTCATTGGGGTCTTCGTTGAAATCTCACCCATTATGCCCTTGGTGGTGAGCTTTCTTTTACTTTTTCTTAATTTCTTTTTTCTAATTTGACAATTGAGATTTTATGGCAAAACGTTAAGCTACTTTCTAATTTTTATTTTATTTATTTTTCAGGAATCCTAATATACAGTATATGTTATAAATATACCACTTTCAAGTAGACAAAAAACTCAACATTTTGTTTAATTAAAACTCAAAACTGAAGGTTATAATAATAATTAGCTTTAAAAAAAATTTGTAAACCCACAATTTCAATTCCCAATACAGTCTCTCCTTCTCTCTCTACACTTGCACGGCAATGGTTATTTTATTTTATTTTTTCTTTTTCATATCTTTGATTATGCAACTAATGCAAGCTTGAAAACTTCAATCCATGCTAACAACCCATACTCTAAAAAACCCAATGGAGCTCTCCGGATTGCAGCATCACCACTCACCAACTCATTTTTTTTGTTAGTTTCATCAATTATTCAATTACTTGTTTTCCTCCTGTGTATATATATGTTTAAAATATAACAAATCCCAGCCTTCTTGTGGCTATATGAAGGTACTTGTGCTTTCAGAAGTAATATTGGTGGCTGCCATAGCTAGTGAGTTTAATTTGAGAAGCAAGCCTTAATGGCCTTCTGTTTGTGATAGTTGTGGGATAAAAAATGCAGCCTTCATTAGTTGCATAAAGAGAAACATGAAAAAAAAGAAAAAAGAAGCCATTTCCGTGCAAGTGTAGAGAGAGAACGAGAGACTGTATTGGGAATTGAAATGGTGGGTTTACAAATTTTTTAAGACTAATTACTATTATAACTTTTAATTTTGAGTTTTAATTAAACAAAATATTGGGTTTTTTGTCTACTTGAAATTATGAACATTGATAACATACACTCACATGGGTGTATGTTAAAATTTCCCTTTATTTTTTCATGGTTCTGAATTATTCAATTCTGAATTTTCTTAGGAGTATTTCTCTTTGATTGAAATGCCGGAGAAGCATGAACTCAAAGTATAGGCCGTCATGTCCTTCCATCAACGTGGCAAAAATACACGTGCTAATTGACTTTGATTGTATTTGTTTTATAGAAGGAGAAGCTTGCTAAGGATCCTAACAAGCCAAAGAGGCCTCCAAATGCTTTCTTCGTTTTTATGTATGGAAATTTCTTTCTACTTTTTATATATATATATTTTTTAATTTTGATACTTTAAAAAAAATATATAATATAGAATCTGGTTCCTGATCATCGTTTTCTGAGTTTAGAGAACAATTCAAAAAAGTTAATCCAAAAAATAAATTTGTCTCAGTTGTGAGTAATCTCATCTTTGCCAATCTTCAATATTCAGTAGTTGATTCATCTTTCAAATTATTATCTGGCTTATTAATTTGAATTATTCTGCAATAATTAATTAGGTTCGAAAAGCTGCTGGAAAAAAATGAAAGTATTTTTCATATGGAATTGTCATTGTATTATTTAATTCATTGATTTCTAATTCAATTCGTTCATCAGGACCATAGCTCCATACCAAGCAAAAGCAGATAAAAAGAAGGAAGATTATGATAGAGATGTACATGCCTATGATAAGAGATTGGTGAGTGTTTATTCCATGAATTATTATTTTTAATACCAAGCTGTTTGGAATTAAATTAATGAAGTTTTTTTATGTAGTAGCTAGGCTGAAGGAAAGAATGCTTCCGAGGAAGAAGAGTCTGATATTTCAAAGTCTGAATTCAATAAGGAAGAGCTAACTTCCTCTTTTTCTTTCAACAAATTCTACAATTCAATTTCTCTACAAACAGAGTTAATTTTATTGATGGAAACGATCTAATTTATACTTTCTAAAAAATAGCAAGATTCAACTGTCTTGTTTGAACTATTTTGACTTTATAAAATGAGCTAATTTTGTTAACCCAAAATAAAACTCAGAACTTAGAAAAAATTTGGACATCTAAACCTATTTTCTGAATGGTTTTACACGTAATAAGCATACAAAAAACTAAAAATTTATATATTTTCAACTTCCAAGGATCCAGTATGTCAAATTGATACGAAAGGTATTGCATAGACTTGCAAGCTTTTGTGAAATTCAATAGTTTATAATATTCTTTATTATAGTCTTATTATATCAAGTTGATAAGAAAATTCTTCTATGTATAATTAATAGCAAAAATTCAAGAAAAGCAGTGACAAGAATTAGTCCTAATTCTCATCCATTCATGTATTGATTTTCATCCTTCAACTAATAATTTGCTTTTCTCTTCTTAAATTAAGGACTATCAGATTTCGATATAGTTCCCGTTGTACTTATATTTTTATTTACTTAATTAATATTTTTACAATTTATTCATGTATTTTGCTTTGTATAGAAAAATATTTTCCCTCAATTAGTAATTGATATGTTAGGCTGACTCACCCATCAAGAATTTCAAATTCTTTTTTACAACAATAATATTAAAAAAACTATATTTATTAAAAATAGTAAAGATTTTTTTTTGAATAACTACGTAAAAGTAAAGAAACTGTAAAATAATTAAAATAACATTTAATTTTTTAAAAAAATTATTTAATACCAGCATCATCGCACGACCTCTCGCGCATGCTCATATACTTTTTTTTATAGGAAAAATGTGTAAAATTCGCTCTAGCACATATTCTTATACCAGTGTGTCATATTTTTTAATGACGTACTCCTCTATCAAAGTGTCAGTTATTCACTTTTATATGCGCCTTTATTTACGGTATAAGATTCTAGAGCCGACAAACTCTATGTAACGGGCACTATTATATAAAAATATATAGAATTTGTCGACTCTAGAATCTTACACGCAAATAGAGGATGCGTGTAAGAGTGAAGAACTAATATCTTGATAGAGGAATACGTCATTAAAAGACCTTGACATGCTGGTATAACAGTATGTGTCGGAGAGAATTTTACACATTTTTACTATAAAAAAAAAGTATTTAAGTATACTCAAGAACGAGTGCGATGATACTAGTATAATAATATTTATACTTATTGATTTTATAATAATATAGATAAATGTATAAGTTGATATAATAAAACAAATCTAATTTAGTATGAGACTAAGTACATTAATATTGTATATACACAAAAATCAGGCATAAACTATAGGCCTCAATAGACTCTAGTTTATGCACATCGACTAATCACTTTTTTGGTCTAGTCAATGATCTTACTTCTTATAATCTCCCCAATAAAATTCAAACCCAGTAAGTCAACGAAAGAAGCACATATGTTTTAGCACCAGGCCAACCCTTAGGTCCTCTCGTTATTATTAATACTATAAAATTGAATAGTTTTTTATACAAATGTATACTTACATCTCATCCTCCATTTATAATAGTAATATACTTATTTTCATTATTATTTTTAACGTATATTGACGATTATAATATTTTAAATTATCATTTGACACTCAATTGGAGATTGGCGTTACAGCATGTCAATAGGAATTAGGTTACTAGCTGAACCGGATAGCAGACCACTAAATCAAAAATTAGTTATTAACTAGTTGATATTTTTGTCTTATGTTGCATGAATCTATGGTTAAGTTTGATCCAATGATTTGATTTAGAACTTCAAAATTAGTTTTTTTTTAGAATGAGAAGTTGATGTTTTGTTTCATTACCTTTCTGAAAAATGGATGGTGAAATATGTGTTAATAGGCTGTGCCAAATATTTCTATTCATCCGTTTGAATATGTATGGTGAAATATAGGGGTGTGTATGGATCGGTTCTGTTCAGGTAGTGATAAATTTTTGAACCGAATCAAATATTTTAGAAAATAAAATTTAAGAACCGAACTGAACCAAAAATAAGCATATCTCAAATTACCCGAACCGAAAAAATATGAGTAATTTGGTTCGAGTATTCAGTTACCAGAAATTTATCAATATTCACTAAAATTAATTTGAAAATTATATTTTTTTGTTTTTGAATCTCATATTTTAAAATTCATTAGTTATTATAAAAGAAAAAAAATACAAAAAACATAATATATCAACATATTCAACACAAATAAAAATATAAAATTATAAATTAACACAACAATACATTAAAAATAATAATTTTTTTAAACAAAAAAATTATATATTTTGATTTTCGGGTAACCACGGGTACCCATGTGCACTCAACCTCATTACCCGTAACCGAACCAAAAATAATGGGTATTAAATTTAACTACCTGAACCGAACCAAATAAATAAAATATCAGAATTTAATCAAACCAAATTACCGATTCGATTTTTCCAAGTTTCTTGCACAGCCCTAATGAAATATAGGTTTTCCAACGTATACTTTAATAATTAACAAGTATATTTTTCATAATTAATAGGAAATTCGTTGTGTTAATGTGCTTATGAATAAAAAAAGAGAAGATAAAAGGAAGTGGCTCTATTTCTCCATAAATCATTTGTCCATTGTAAATGCAAAATTTGATCGTAACTCTCGATGGTGTTAAGAAATTTTTATTTGATAAATCAATTGACACATTTTAACAAGTGTATAAAAACATTTATCAAAAATATATCAAATTTTAGGAAAAAGTCAAAGTTTTAATAATGATTCATGAACACAACTCAAATTTATATTCCTAGCGGGATTCCAAGAAATGTTTTGAGACTTGAATTGACCTGGTCAGATCGTCTCTTATGTGATATCTTGAGTCAAATTAGTCCTAAAACTAGATATGGATTGATCTGGCAAACCCGTATGACCCGGACATAATTTTAAGACATAAGCCCAATTTTTTTAAGGGTTTTTCTAACGAGTGTTATAAGGAAACTTGATATGGTGTAATAAATATAGTATTTAGATTTTGAAATATTTCAAAAATAATAAATTATTTATTATACAATATTGAAATTATTGTCAAGTATTATAATAAATGATACAAAATTTATATATTTATTATCTTAACCAGTATCTTAAGACTATTAGTTAAAAAAAAAAAAATTTAAAAATGTAGGTGAAATTTGTAATATACTATTTTCCTTCTCTCTTTAGTTTTAATTTAGACAATTTTTTTCATTGTTTTTTCTTTTTTATTAGACATCAATTAATTTTTATATTAAAAATATATGAATAATAAATTTTTAATTATGATATTAGTGAGTTGATCAGGTAACTTGAGCAACTTGAGACCCAGGTGCTTGTCGGGATTTATCTCTGGATCGAGTTTTAAAACATTGTTGGTAGGTTTGGGATTTATCTCTGGGTCGAGTTTTAAAATATTGTTGGTAGTTCCAACTAAGAAAAAGAAAATTAAAAATACATACTTCACATTTCCCATGTGTGCCTTACCTGGCTCCATTACCGTCCCAGTTCGCACGACCCAGTTTCCCATCATCCAAACAGGACCTTATAGATACTATTTAGCATTCAATACCACTTCAGTCGTAAAACGTTTTGTCAGAATCTCTCTGAGCCTCCACCAATTGTTATAATCACCTGCCTAAGGCCAACAAAAACTCGTCACTGCCATTTTCACCCACCAACAAATTCGAACACTTACGGTTCCGTCTCTTCCCATCTCTCTATCGCCGCCCTTCTCTGGCCAAACCCTCTGGCCTACCCAATCTCCATCAACCCTGTACCTCTTTTCTGCAAGATTTTCTCATAATTGGTGATATCTCTGTTCTGAAACCACAATTAGGGCTTTCACTTTCTATCCCACCCTGCATTTACTCTATTCTGCTCTGAATGGTTAATTTTCGCTTCTTAGGGTTTTAGTGTTGGGATACATGACGAATCTCAAACGTGCAAGAGCCTCTCGATTGGATGAAACTATGAATGATTACAAACCCTTTGCGGAGCCGGGCTCTTGTTCGAGGTCAATTTGCGAGACGGTAAATGGGTCACACCAGTTCACGATAAAGGGGTATTCGTTGGCCAAAGGAATGGGTGCTGGGAGGTATATAATGAGTGATACATTCAACGTTGGTGGATATGATTGGGCGATATACTTTTACCCGGATGGTAAGAACCCAGAGGATAATTCGATGCACGTTTCGGTTTTTATAGCATTGGCAAGTGAGGGTACAGACGTGAGAGCTTTGTTCAAATTGATTTTGGTGGATCAGACTGGGAAGGGAAATGACAAAGTGCATAGTCATTTTGATCGGCCACTGGAGGGTGGGCCCTATACATTGAAGTATAGGGGCAGCATGTGGTATGAAACTGGAATTAGATACATGACTAATGTTGTTACATTATTGATTTTTCTGGGTACATTGTGGTTTGTGAATGGGGTTTTAGGGGAGATGAATTAGGGTTAGTTGTTTCGATGAACTGAATGTGTTTTGTGATGTGGAAGTGGGTTTAGTGTGAGTGATGCCTATATGGATATAAATTTAATTGAATACTCTTATGAATACATAAAGGGTAATTCAATGTGCTTTAAACTTAAGTAGGTAGGTGGAATGATGAATAGGGTTTTGTTGATTATACACTTGCTTACGCTGTTTGTTTATTAAATTAGGTACCTTTTGCAATGAATTAATTCTTGCATGTATGTACATATTGTATGTTGAATTCAGGATAATAATGAGGGTGAGTGTAATTTTATTTTTACCCTGTACGAACTGGCTTTGCTACAATCTGGATTTGCATTTTAGTTGATGTTTTTAAGTTTCATATTTTGGATGGACGTAGGCATTAGTTGAAGTTTGGGATAATAACGGAGACAACTGGACAAGTGCATTTTACCATTTAAAAACTATCTTTGGTGCAATTTGGATTATTTTAAGCTTCAAGTTTTCAGTATTTGTGGAAGATTTAGCTGTTGAAGCACCTAGATTGCTGCTTTATAATGGCCTATGGGTTCTTATATATGTCCAGGCATAAACAGCGATTTGAAAATTTTGTTGCTTTGCTTCCCCTTATGTTGTCTTGAATTTCTGTATGAGTTGCATGTGGTGAAATTGTGTCATTAAGTTTAGAACTTCTTGATTTTTAATTCAAATGCTTGGGTATTACATGTTTGATGTTTCACCCTTTCAGATGTTGCTAGTAGAAGTCTCTTTTTTTTCTTTATCTCTGCTGGGGGTTATAGTAGCAGTTATACTGGACCACTTCTAGCATTTCCCTCTATTTATCTTTATATGTTTATTTCAGGGGTTATAAGCGTTTTTTTCCGAAGAACATCACTGGAAAATTCTGAATATATAAAGGATGATTGTCTTGTCATGAATTGTACTGTTGGTGTTGTCAAAACTCGTTTTGAAGAAGCTAAACAGTGTGTTTCTGTTCCCCCATCGGACATGGGTCAAGATTTTAAATTCTTGTTAGAATCCGAAGTTGGTTGTGACTTAGTTTTTCAGGTTGGCAATGAAAGCTTCAAAGCTCATAAGTTGATACTCGCTGCCCGTTCACCTGTTTTTAGAGCCCAGTTTTTTGGACTTGTTGGGGATCCTACCACAGATAAACTAGTGGTGGAGGATATTGAGCCCTTAATTTTCAAGGTAATGTATTTAATCTTTATTGTTCCTATCTGGCCATGTGAAGAAATTCAAATGTTTCTGTCATATTTATTATGGCTTAAGAATCTTGTTTTTAAGTCTCTCGTTGGCTGTTGCATGCATGGGGTTTTGTGTAAGGTTAAGACTGAATTTATTGGTTTTCTTCATTACAGTGGTTTTTTCTGTATATGCTATTGGAATGTTGTATAATTTGATATTTAAATTATCCATGTTCTCAGTGATTTGAGTAGTAGGTTTTTCTCTGTAGTAGGAACATCATGTTGCATAAGGTTTTTGGAGTTTTGAGCCAAAGAATTGCTGGGGAATGTAGAAAAATGAGTCCCTAGAAGAGGAATGAGATATTTAATGTGATACTGTTTGGTCTTTGAACATCTACATGTGTTTTCTACAGATATCCATTTTTTTATTAAGTGCTGTGGGTTTCTATAAAAAAAAATAAGGTTGCAGTTCTCTTGTGTCTTCTCCTGAGGATCTGTTTGACTTTCTTACTATCATCTATTTCAGAATAAGCCTTAACTATGAGCTTTAAAAGACTCTGCGAAGGTGTTAGGGTTCTTGTTGGCATCTATCAACTCATGGGATTTTAAATGTAGTTATGTTAAAACCTAACACATGCTACATAACGCTTGTGGATGTGGTACCATTCGTGTACGTAAGGGTAGCTTTTAGGATTGAAGATGTATATGTTTGGTTTCTTTTACTGGGTTGATGGTATGTTTTTTGGTTTTTGTTCATGAAATGATAATAGCACATATATAGTTAAGAAAGATCAAGGCAACTCATTAAGGTGCCTTGGAGTTGGACACTTGCATTATTTCTTCATGATGTCATGCCACAGAATTTTATTTTCTCACTGTTAGAGTAGATGCCGGGTCCATGGACTCTGCTGTTTGCTTTGATAGTAAATAGAGAGGTTGGTGGAGTGAATGAACCTTACCAAGATATTAAGTTTCCGAAAAGCATTCAGGCATATTTCTGGTTGCTACTTTATGCTGTCCTTGCAGGACTTGCTGCTTAGTAGTGTTGCTTGCATGGAAAGAAAATGCAGGGTAGATTGAGGTTATTCTTTTGCAACCAAGATCTATTACTTTTAGCAGTTATGCTTCATATTTTTAAAATGAAATCCCAGCTGAAATTTAGGCTGGATTTGTAGGACCCTCCACCCAGACTCTTAACTGTCGTATATGCTTTCATCAAAGTTTAAATTTGGGATGTTATGTATTCTTGCATACTTTTTTGTTAAGCTGGAGTGTGAGTCAAATGATCCTTTCATCAATTCTTTTCAGGCTATGCTTCTATATGTTTACACAGACAAACTTCCTGATGTCTATGAAGTTATGGGCTTAACCTCCATGTGCTCGTACACTGTCATGGTGCAGCATCTATTGGCTGCTGCCGACCTATATAATCTTGATCGGCTGAAAGTATTATGTGAATCAAAGTTGTGTGAGGATATCAATACGGACACAGTGGCGACAACACTTGCCCTAGCTGAGCAACACCACTGTCCACAGCTTAAAGCCATTTGTTTAAAATTCATTGCGAATACAGCAAACTTGGGAGGTGTGTGTTATCAAATAGAATGACGTGAGAAGTTCCAGGTTCTGTTAATTGCACTTCTAAGTTTTGCATAACACTAGAGAAACAGTCTTTGTGGATCCTCATGCTTCTACAATATTTTGACATTTAATGCTAATTTAGTTATGCTTTTCTCTTTTTCATAATCCAGCTGAACAGAAATCTATTATGACATGTTCAAATGCCACTTTGAATGTTAAGATTGTCGTAACTCATGAAAACTTCATTTTGAAATATTAATCGATATTCTTGTTTGTGATTTCCCCTCCATTTCATGCTGGAAATGGATGTGGGAGGGAGGAGTAGTGATCACTTATTAAGAAGATATAGTTATAAGAGCTTGCTCATTTCAACAAAACTGCAACAAATAACCATGCATATCATTTAAAATGGCATTGCTGCATTTACCTTTGCAGCTCAAGTGAACTTTTTAAATTTTATTTCACATACATGTACACCCACCCTCCCCTACTCCAGCAATAGCCGGGGAGCACTTTGTGCATTGGTTGAGTCTTTTATTTATTTTTTTATTTTTTTATTTTTTATATATATGTAACAGTTGCTGGTAGGGGGGCAAACTAACCAAGCTTTGCAAGCTTGGCCCTGGCTAGTTAGATTTTTAGCAGGGTCAAGCTTGGCTAAAGTTTGTGAGTTTAAGCTCATTAGGAGCTCGGAACCTAAACTCATGCTCTAGCTGAGCTTTGCAAGGGCATGTGAGACATATCAAATGGTCTCACATAAAAGGCAACATTTTTTTAAACTTGTTTTGATACTATTTCCAGTTAATCTAGATGGACACTTGCCTAAAAACATGATGATTTGAATATCCTAACAAACATCACTTCAATTATTTTTATCATGTATATAAATAATAAAAATATATAATAAGCTATATTAAATTAGTTGGTGCCCCAAGTTTAATAGCCAAGTTTTGCAAAATTTGAGCGCTTGTTCTAAACGAGCTCTAAACTAAAGCTGGAGCTTGACTATTTTAAGAAAATGAACCCAGATTGAGTTTAGCCCTTATCGAGTAGCTAACGAGCTGTACACAAGCAAATATGTTCATTTGCCCTAGAATTGTAGGCAAGATCTCAACATTCTTGTTTTTGACATTGTATTAGGGTTGGGCTGTATTCAGGGACTTCCCATTGTGCTAACTTTGTTTTAGAGTTTCTAGTCAGTCGAATAGAGTTATGCACAACCATTTCTTTGTTCTTGGATAAGCTAACAGAGTTAAATTGGCTCATGTGTATGTATTAACCTTTTCCGGGCCTGGTTTAACTGAAGGAGGGCCAGTAAATAAATATACTTTTTTGATAGCTATCACTTAAAGTGTTCTGATGTACTTGTTATATGTGAAAGAGTGTAAAGTTGTAAATTTCTCTTTCTCATTATGTTTGCTTTGCAAAGTATGTGTTCATTGTATAGGATCCTGCCAATAGAAGTTAGGCCATGGAGCTTATGGGCTCAAGAATCAAAGGGAAGTAGGAGTGTTATAACCAGTTATAGAGGAGACTCTAGAGTTTTGACTTTGGTTATACTACGTCATTTTAAGGACTCCATCTGGACCTGAGGTCACTGTCGTTGACTTTCTTTGCTGCAATCTCTTCAGGATGTATGAGTTTATTACTTAGGCTTGGCTTCTGCTATTAGTCTGGAGTTTTTTGTTCCATTCCTTTCTTTTTCTTTGGTCTGCTTTTCTGCGGCATTCTTACTATTGCAATCCTGTAAAATATTATTCCTTCTGTTCTAAGCACTGTTTTCAGACAGTCCTTTTTGTTTATTTTTTATTTTTATCTTTTATGAGAAGATTTCCTTCTCTTCCACTGTCACCTTCCTTGTCTACATTGCGCTTTTGTTTTCCTGATCTATTCTTACTTGTCCAATCAAAAGGAATGTGGTGACTAGTGACTCTATGTTGAGTTACAGAATTCATTCTGTTGGTTTCCTTGAGTTCCTATTTGGGTATGAACTTTGAAATATTTAGCTCTCCTACTTTTTGGATCACTAGATGGGACTTGCATACTGATAAGTTTGAATTCCAACTCCAATTCCAGGCATGATACTTGCTCACTTCACTATTTCTTAGCTCTGTTACTGTTCTTTGTGGGCTGAAAGATTAGTCTCTTAAACAAACTTGGTACTGTAAGTGTAAACTATTGGTGTTTAATTGGCTTGGCAGCTGAGACACCAGTTCAACAAGGCTGCACATGCTATCTGGAGAGAAGTACTGTTCACCCCTGAAATTGCCTTTTCAATTCCAAGAAAATTCCATGGCTCTAATAAATTCTAATATTTGATAGTTTTTGCATTATAAGTAGTAACCTGAAAATTGCATACATGGACAGCATGAACAATAACTCTTTTAAGACTCTGGTAGTAAATATCAATAATCTGGAATTTTCTTCCTTAATGCATGTGCTACTGCTAGAACTTGACAGATCAGACAGTAGAGATTCATTTGCTGGAAATCATATTTGAGGAGAGACTATATAATTCTGTAAGGCCCGTATGTAGTTTTCTTCAACATGAGAGTTGCTATGGAAACAAAACCCAAGAGGTTGCATTGTATGTACCTTCTGAAAATCTCCACTAAGAAAATAATTTCTGTTGAGTCGGGTGTAGTTGTCACCTGTTGATAGCTGTGCCTTCAATGAAACATGCGTAGAAGCAAGATGAACCATTGTAGCAGTTTAATAATATCATGAATAGTGGAAATGAACTTTTGTTATGCTATATAATTGGATACGTCAAAAGTCTTAGTTCCATAATGGGGATGGTCTTGGAAGCTAAGTTTAGATGAGTAAGTATGGTAACCTGGATTTGAAATCAACAGGAAACTTCGACTCCATTTACACTAGCGAGTGTGTTATGCTTATAGTCCCGTGTTAACATAGTCATAACTGATATTTCACTTAGGTACTGTGAGAAATCACTGACTTCTATATTGGTGTCAGCTTCGTTGTTTCTGTTGGTGTCCAATTTCTTTTGGTGAAGTGCAAGTACTTGCGAATTTTGGTGTGATCATTAGCATAAAATTATAGGGGATGATCTGTTTTGGACATTTCATTCGAATTTTGTTGTAAGATGCATTTATCTTGTATAGATGGACATTCTTATCTTCCAAATGGTTGTATAGACCAGTTCATATGGGATTTCTGCTGAATTAATTGTTGGGACTATTTCGTTTTTTGACTTCTTTGGGTGTATCTCCTCTTATATCTGTTGATATATTTGAATATCATTTTCTTCTGTCATCGAACACAACCTTATGTGTCCCTTTGTGTGTGCTTTGCTATTTAAGTTCACATGCTTCATTTTCTTCACCAAAAGGGTTCTCTTTTTCCTCATGCCTTTCCCCTTTAAGTTCCTTCCGAATTCTGCTGTATTTATTAAAGACTTGAATTGAGATTTTAAATCTCATTCTGCAGAGGTGATGCAGTCTGAATCCTTCATGCACCTCAAGGAGAGCTGCCCCTCAATGTTGTTGGAGTTGCTTGAGACATTTGCATCCGTGGATGAGAACTCAAAGCAGTTGAGCAGGAAGAGAAGTGGAAGTAGCGTATATGGGCAAGATCTGCCAGATGGGGCTGCTGCTGCTGAATCAACAAATCCTAATGGCAGACGTATGAGGAGGCGGACATAGTTTTATGTAATTGCATTTGTGCCTCATACCTGGAAGTAGTGGTATGGATGACCCCATGCTTGAACTGAATCGTCATTGTTTTCAGTGGCTCAATCTTCTTGATGAAATTTCTGGTCTTCCTCTCCTTCAAGTTATAACACCTTACAGGGGGCAACATCTGACAGCAGTTTAGTTAGTGTTAAAGACAGTTTCAACGTAGGGTATGTAGATAATAGCCAACTTGTCAAGGAATATTGTTGTTTTTATTTAGTAGTGAATTCCTTCGTTAATTGAATATTGAATGGCATATTATGATATACCTTGGAAGGGGATGGCCGTATAATAGGCAAGGATTTTGCTGCCAACATTTTTAATGCCATGAGTTTCAAGGGTTTTGCTATTTGCACACAGCAATTTGCTCCGGAAACTCTTCTCACATTGGAGGAGTTTCTCATGGGACCCTCTCACATCTAATATGAGACAGCTCCCTTTGCTACGTGTACGTATGAGCCCTATTTTTACAAACCAAGACTAGTAGTACAGTAAAATGAAGCTAGACAGAATTGACCAGTCAGGAATTTGGCACTTAATTTGTGTGACTGATAAAAACTTAAAACAAAGAAAGATTAATTAGATCAACGGGCTTTGAAATAGTAACTTGTTTATGAACACTTACAAGAAACTTTTCATAAACTGATCAGTGATAAGATCATTGGACTACATAAAAACTAGCTAGGTATATAGTAGTCTCAAGAATTGGGGTGGTGATGATGAAATTTAGGCCAGAGGAAGGCACCCATTGCAAACTCTCTCTTGTAAGCCAAGTCACCTTGTGTAGACAACCCATATGTGGCCAGAAGCTGGTCCAGCTTCCACTCAGGCATGTCCTGGTAGTCCTTCTTGGTGTATCTAGGATAGTGTAAGGGCATCTGAAAGAAGCTGCTGACACCATTATTCTTTTGTGGGCTTTCCATGATCTCTTTTGATTTTTAAATTTGTACTGTGTTGGTTATGAAATTGGGTCTTATAAAGGGGTAGCCCCAAAGTTGAAGGTAGGCTCTTAATAAGCACTGGAATTAATGGGTGTCACACAAATGGGTTGCTGTACCTTCTCTATTTTCATGCATGCAATCAAGTCAGTTGTCACAAAAAACTCTTTTTCATCTGTGCCCGTGTGTGTTTCTTTTATGTTTGTGTGTGTGTGTGTGTGTGTGTGAGAGAGAGAGAGAGAGAGAGAGAGAGAATGTATGGTATAAATATAACTAGATGTATTCGGCATCCATGTGTACGAGTTACTTAATAGTTTTAAATAATTCTGTATATTCTATTTTGAATAAATCAAAATAATAATATTATAGATTACTTATTTAGAATTTTCATAATGCGTCTAAAAATCAAAAGTATAATATAAAATTTTATGAGGGTTGTTTTCTTTTTTTCCTTCTTAATTTGTTGGTGATTTTGGAATTTTATAAATAAAAAAATGTTTATGTGTAAGGGTATAAACAATTAATTACTTGAATAATTTTTCATTAAGTTTTAATATATGTTTATATTTTTGTTGAGTTAATTTAATAAATAATTAACTTGTGTTATCGATCATTTAAGAGTTTTAAGGTTGAAATTATATGTATTAAGAGACTAATTAAGACTGAAATTATGACTAACCAATGTAATAAATGACACAAAATTATATCTTTATCACCTTAACAAGTGTTTAATGCACTTGTTAGAAAAATCCTTAAATATATACTATTCATGTAGAAGAAAAAAAAAAAAAAAACTTCTTCTTCAAGCAATTGAAAAAAGAAAAAATTTATTGACTAGAAAAAAATATTATTTGTAATGTAAATATATACTAGGAGTGAATTTGCTGACCAGAAAAAGAAATACATTATAGATTTATTTTATTTTTTATATAATTTTAACAAAAAGTAATATTTGACCAAAACAAAAATTAGATTGAACTTATCATTCGATGTCATTTTTAATAATTTTTACATAATATTATTAACCAATTATTCTATCAAATAACAACACAACTTTTAATCAATTATGTCACAAACTTATAAGCAATTATTACCAAACACTTTGCATAGCTTACAACATTATTTAAAACTCAATTATAATTAAAAAAAAAAATTTAATTTGATTATCAACTATAATCAAATAATTTTAAGTGAAAAAAAAAAAAACATCATCTAAAAATAATTTATACTCTTCTAATTTTTATTTTTTTTAAAAAAAGCCCCTTAGCACATATGGCTTAGTGCACAAAGACCAGTTTTATAAAAGAGAGAAGTCTCCTCCCTTTTTGTTCACTTTTTTTTAATTGAATTTCAACATTTATCCTTCAATTCTAATATATATATATATTTTAAAAGAACGTACTTTTAATTAATTAATTAACTTCTCTCACCCATCTGTATAAAAATAATTTTTATTAATTTCAATTAATAATTTTGTTACTTGTCTAATTACCAAAATAAAAAAAAATTATATAACTAAAAAACTAAAAGGTTTGTTGATTTTTCTCATTACAATACCTGCTTAATTAAGCTAATTTTCATATCCATTTTTAAGATTTTATTCTAAATTAAAAGTTCGTTAGGTAAGATTTTATGTAGGGAATTAATAAAATTAAAGAAATATGTTAATTTTTCGTATCCATCTTTGAGATATTTTTGTTAATATAGTATCCAAAACTGAAATTAACGGAATTAGAGTGTTATGAATTATATGCATCAAAGAAATATTTAATTTTTGTATTCAATCTTTGATATATTCTCATTAAATATAACATATTAAAAAGTAAAATTAGCTGATTTTTTTTTCTTTTTTTGGTTTCCCAATAGTATTCTCACTGGTGTGAGCCTAATCTCGTTCGGGTTTAAAAAGAGATACGGTTATTGACACTCCCCAAAGAAGTGACTCCAGGATTCGAATCTTTGACCTCTTCCTTTTGACATTTTAATTTTACTTAGTTGCCATTTAATTACTATTTAATAACATGTTATAAATCATATAAAAAAAATCTAACTTGATGCATGGCCACTCCAAATCTCAGGGCATTTAATTAGGCCTTGAATGAAGTATAATGGTTAGACTTATTCATAACAAGGACTAATCTTAATAACAAAAGATGCTTATCTTGCATAAAAATAAATATTTAGAGTTAATTAGTTGAGATGCACGTGAGTTAGTCTAAATATACCTTATCATTAATCTTTTTAAATTTTTTCCAAAGTTGACAATATCATATTGTAAATGATTGCAAAAAGAATTAGCTATATAGTTGATTACATCTTGGAAAAAACTATTAAACTACTTTTACCATTTTGTTACTTAAAAAATGTTTGTGTATTTGCATGGTTTTCATCACTTGAATTTTAGATTCAGACCCTAAAATTTTTCACAAGCTAGCTTGAGGATGAATTGTGTGTTATTTAGCTTTGTAATTATTTAGAAAGGGTGGCGAATTCGGATGGCAAAGGAGTTCTTATCCGCATTTTGATTAGTAACCAATTTTTCTTGTCGTTAAATGTAACAATAAATTATTTAATTAAATCTATTTTACACATTTTTATTATAAATCTAACTCTTGCAAAAAAAAAATCAAAAATAAATGATTACATCTCTAATTTTAGCGAGATATTATATCACAATCATTAAATAATTATGGCACTAGAATTGTATATATTTTGCATCAAATTTGGCTATGAATTAAATTATTTGTGTAAATCCATCTTAAATAGCAATTTTATTTTATTTTTATAGTGGGTCGAATTTCATAAATAAGAGACAAGTTTATTTATTCGCAAAAGTCTTTTCGAATTAACTTTAATTAAAATTGAGGAATCATATCATACAAAAGTTAATATAGCCATTATATAATAGAATTCATTTTTAAATTGAGGAATCAAATCCAGGTTAATATAGCCATTTTATAATAGAATTAATTTTGAATATTGTTATGTGAACAACTTAATTCTTTTTCCTAAACATAAAATTCAATTTCAATAAGTTATTAGAATTTCATATGTAATTAAGAATTTTAGAACTTTTCGATTGTTATTGTTAACCTTACACATTTTTTTTTTTACCAAATTTCTTCATGCTACCTGTGCCAAAATATACATTATCACATAATTTATGATTTTACCTGTGAAAACCAAATATCGAAACTCATAGTTACTAGCATGTACATTTTTAGTTTGTTCCACAAATTTGAGCTTTAGGTTATAATACTAATTAAATTAATTTAGGATATTGGAGGAAAACTAATTTATTATTTTTATTGTCAATAACTTTTAATAAAAGAATCATCTAAGCACAATCATATCCACCATTAAACAAAAATAAACAAAAGGTGACCATTAAATTGTGTACCCACCACAAAAAATCATCTTTAATGTCTTCCTAACCACACATATTGCTCATTTAAAATACGGGATCCCACTAGAATGGTTGTACACTAAATTGGTTGAAAATGAGTCATTGGCCCAATTATTTTAAATAAGAAATTTAATTTCAATAGGTTATTTGAATTTGGAATATAATTTAAAATTGTAGAGTTTTTGGCTTCTTAGTATTAACCATATAAAGTGTAAGCAATTTTTGTATTTTTTTTCTTTATCCAATTTCTTCATGCTACTTGTGCTGTATGTTATCACATTATTTTTATGATTTTACATGTGAAAACCAAATATATAAACTCATAGTTATTAGTATGTATATTTCAAGTTTGTTTCACAATTTTGAGCTTTAGGTTATAATATTAAATAAATTAATTTACGATATTGGAGGATAACTAATTTAATTTTTTTATTAAATTATGATAAATTAATTTTTATATTTTCTATAAAATTTAATATAAGATACTTATCTAATCACAATTATATCAATTATCAACTATAAACTATATAGGGAATGTGCAAAAACCGACTCACAACGACCCTCACTCAAAATCAATCCGTGATAATAAAAATTAGAAAGATCGAATCAAACCATGTATATTTTAAATTTTAACAAATTTAATATAATTTTTAACATTTGAGGTAGCAAAAGTCTAATGGTTGTGAGGATAAGTGTATTTCAACTTTCACCACACCTAAGCCCTTCTCCTGATTAATCAAATCAAATTCATCTTTTAGTTCATCCAATTCAAAATCTACCCACCTCTTTCTTCTATTTTGCATTTATCAATTTTGTCCACAGAGCGTACATAAGCAATTATGGTGCATTTATCAGTTTTGAATGTAGAGCATCTAGAAGCAATTATAGCCCCACTTGGAAGACTTGACTGATCTTGTCAATGTTTGCATGCATTTGGAACTTAATGGTGATTTGCGTGAATTGAAAGGTATGGTAAATTGAAACAATTTCGTCTGCAGAACATACAGAAGCAATTATGGCGCATTTATCAGTTTTGACTGCAGAGCATCCATAAGCAATTATAGGCCCACTTGGAAGACTTGACTGATCTTGTCAATGTTTGCATGCATTTGGAACCTCCAGCCTTGTTAACGGTGATTCGCGTGAATTGAAAGATTTGAGGGAGAAAATGAGAAACCCTAATCGTGTTAAAGTAAAATTTTAAACTCACCTATACTAGTTCGTCGATGAAGGTTTCGAGCTTCGGTGTCAATGCATGAATGTATCGGTTCAGCTCATTAATTTGATTTGGGTTTTGGAAAGCTCATCATCCTTTTGTCTATCTTTATATGTTAATAGTCAGGATTTGGACACATGGTGACTTCGGTTATGAGTTTGGGACTTGAAGTTTGCTCATTGTGGCGATTTTTATGCTGAACTATCAACCCACCTAGTTACTAATAATTGAAAATTTTAGCGCACAACAAACTCGGATGAAAAACATCTTATATTATTAAGTAACCAATTGAAGAAAGATTTTTATAAAGTTGATTAGAATGAATTGCACAATTTATATTATTATAAAGTTGGTCATTAAATTAATGATTAACTAGTAAAAAGAGATGTGTTATAGTTATGAGTTAACATTGCTAGTTGAGTTGGTTGTTAGGCTGCAACTTGGAAATACAAGTCTATATTTTCGTTTTTCTTTTTTTTATTATTTCCAACTCTCAGTTATTTATTTAAAAAACAATAGTTTTGATAGATGTGATTAACCAAATCAATTAGCTATCTAGCCAAGTCAATACAGACCATCTGATAGAGACCCCACCAAAATGATTGTATAGGTGCTTACCGAGTTATTACTGTATCTGATATCTGATAGATGACGGACAAACAACAATACACCATTTAATTATGGGCCCCACTAAGATATATATTTTTTTAGATTTTTCAATTATATTGCTTAAGATTTTATAAATAAATTGTTTGAATTATTTATTCTAATAATTGAATATAATTTTTAAGTTATTTAAAAATTATAAATTACAACTTGTGAAAAAATTTAGAACACTACTTAAAAAAAAAAAAATCTATTTTTGTTGTCCTCGTACTCATGCTCCAAATTGAGGTCCCCATCCTTATAATTATTCGACCTCTGAGGAGATTCTGACACGTGTCACTTGAAGTTGCATTTTTAGTATTTTGGATAAAGTTGTTTTATTGTTTGAAAAAAAAAGAATTTGAGGCCCTAAGTTTGTGGATAGCGGGTGGTTTACGGATCCGTACCAGTTTGACCTCTAAAAATTTGAGTGGCTTGCAGAGAAACAACCAGTTATTGTAACACATGACGACTGAGACATCACCACTGACCATGATATTTTAGAACATTTGAAATGATTGAATTTAGTACATCTAACTCGTGTGACTTACACACCATGAATTCTGTGGCTACGTTGATTTACTTTTTTCCCTTCTTCGTTTGCCAATAATAATACTTATTACAAAATTTATTAATAAAAGTTGTACGAAATTAAATTAAATTGGGCTATCAAATTCCTGTATCAATACAATTTCACCAAATTTAATTACATATTGACTTTTAATTTGAAATGATATAATTAATGTCATATCCTATGACCAGGTATAATATCGTTTGGAGTATAGATATCGCGAGCGTGTATATATATATTATTTCTTATATCATACACGTCATTCAAGAATTATATTTATGATAAATAAATATATGTTTAATGATAATTGATATATATTTCAAGAAATTATAATAAATAAAAAAATATTACTCTATGTAATTATATTAACAAATAGATCAAGCAACTAAAATATATTGAATTTCTGGTTTTTTTTGTCTGTATAATAAATACCTAATCATCTTCTTTTTGTTAAATTTTTTAAATTTTAATAAATTACTATGAATTAAAATAAATATGAAGAATATAGTTTTCATGATTATAATATTATTATTTTAACTTTTAATTCATATATTGACATTGAATTTCTCAATTTTTTTTAGTTCTTTTCAAATTTACAAAATTTTTAAATACTATAAATTAAAAAATATTTAGAGCTATAGTTTTCAGGATTATATATTGTTGTTGTAACTTTCAGTGGAAGAAATTTTATTTTCCTAAATACCCTAAGGTTTTTTACTATTATATAAATAGTTTTTAGTTTTTATTTTGCTTCAAATTCATATATATTTTTTACTTCCTTCATATCTTTTCTCTATTTTAAAAATATTAATATTTTAATTATTCAATGACTATTGATTTTATTTTTTATCCTAATTCTTTTCAATATTAATGAATCTATAATTTGTCTATAACTATATATTTATAGTAATTAAGATTGAATTTTATAATTTTTAAAATTTAATAAGTTACAAATAATTATGATGTTATAGATTATTATAATTATTTTTTAAAAATACTATGAATGAAAAGAACTATTAAGAGTATAGTTTTTAAGATTATAATATTATTGTATTAATTTTTTTTCCATCTTTAATTTTTTTTTAATAATTATATTTTTATGTTATGAATTAAATTTTTTATTTTTTTTATTTTCATTAACATGTAGTATTTTTTTTTACTAACCATAATTTCTTGATATATACATTAATCATATATATGATTCACACCCATCACGTGTACCATGAAAGCTAGTAATTATAAAAACTATACTCTTAATATTTCTTTTACTTTATGATATTTTTAACAAAAGAATTTAATTTTTAGTATTATAATTTTTGTAACTTATTAAATAACAAAATTGAGAAATTCAAATTTAATTATTATGAATATATTGAAAAATTATAAATTTATTAATATTGAAAAGAATTAGGACAAGAAATATCAATAGACACTAGTCCTAAAACAATTATACTTCTATTAATATTAAATTGAAAAAGAAAAAGAAATAGGAAAGAAGAAAAAACAATTAAAAAAAATACTTATGTAATAGTAAAAAATTATATAGGGTATTTAGAAAAATAAATTTTTTTCACTAAATCACTTTTATATTCATAACAAATAGAAAATTTAACAGAAAAGTTGTATTTATATTTATTTTTAATTCTTAAGATGGGTGAAGAATTAATAAAATAAAACAACAATATTATAATCATAAAAACTATGCTGTTAATATATTTTTAATACATAATTTTTTTTAAAAAAAAGAAACTAAAAAACATTATACGTATTAGCAATTTATTAAATAAAAAATATTGATGAATTCAATCTTAAATACTATTAACATATAATTATTGAAAAAATATTTAAATTAAAAGTTAAAACAACAATATTGTAATCATAAAAACTACACTATTAAGTTTTATTTCTTAAATTGGATAAGAATTACAAAAATTTATGATTATTAGGAACTTAATAAACAAAATCATCGAGAAATTCAATATCAATTACTATTGACATATAATTTATAATTTAATTCTTAATTACTATTTTCAATAATAATAAATTTATAGTTTTTTCAATAATTATATGTCAATAGTAATTAAAATTGATCTCAATCTTTTTTGTTTAATAAGTTATTAAGAATAATTTTAAATTTTTTTTTCCAAATTTAAGAATTAAAATTTAAAAAATTACTATGAATTAAAAGAAATGTTATGAGTATTGTTTTCATGATTAAAATATTGTTGTTTTAACTTTTGATTTATATTTTTAAAAAAATATTTTTTCAATAATTATATGCCAATAATAGTTAAGATTGAATTTATCAAATATTTTGTTTAATAAATTTCTAATTATTATATTGTTTTTTAGTTTTCCTCCAATTTATGAATTATTATTTTTTAAATACTTTGAAATAATTTTTTTTTAAGAGCATAGTTTTCAAGATTGTAATAATAATTTTATTTTATTGTTTAATTCTTCTTCCATCTTAAGAATTAAAACAATATAAATATGATTTTTTTGTTAAATTTATCTATTTCTTTATGAATATAAAAGTGATTTAGTCAAAAAAATTTATTTGTTTAAAATAACTTATATGAGTTTTTATTATTACATAAATACTTTTTAATTGATTTTACTTCAAATAGATTTTTTTTTTTTTTTTACTTATTTCCAAATTCTTCTCTATTTTAATATAAATATAATTATAATTTTTTTTTATAAATTAGTTTTTTTTTTTCCAAAAATATTATGAATTAAAAGAAATATTAAGAGTATATATATATTTTTTATAATTATAATATTTTTGTGTTAATTATTTTTTCATCTTTAAATTATTTTAAAAAAAATTTCATGTTTATATTATGAATTAATTTTTTATTGGCTTTATCTATTTGTTGGTGAAAATAACATGGAGTATTATTTTTTATTAACTAAAATTTCTTTATATATTTATCGATTGTTGATGAACATATATTTATATCATAAGCACGGTTCACGCATAACGTGTGCTACAAATATATATTTATATGTATGTGTGTATAATATTTTCTTTTTTATTTTATTATAACTAATAAAAAAATAAGGTTGCTATTAAGAAAAAAAAAGAAAATAAAGGATGGTATAAAAAATGAAAATATTAGGACCAACTTGAAAAAAAGAAAGAAAAAAAGCAAAAGTAAAATTTTTGGTACTTTGGATTTTATAAGCATAACTTTTTAATATTTTACCTAAATTATTTTGTAACACCGTTAAATTTTTCATCCATCCATGGGAGGGAAGTGTTAATTTCCTCAAAATTTGTATCTTAGTGTTATTTCATCAAATTTCAAGTGATAATAGTGTAATTTGCTCTAATAGATAATAGTGGACGAGCCTAGCTCGAGATTCGCGTTAACCAACAAGTTAAAAGGCTCTTCTTAATTATTATTTTTACTTGTAAAAATATTTATTATATATTTATATAAATGTTAATAATATATATTAAACGATTTTACGAGTCAGATCATTTATTGAACAAACTTCAAAATAAAACTCAAACTCCACTCCTTTATAACCCAACCAAATTCATGTCGAATCCTTAACAAACTTATTCATAATAATAATATTAAAAAAAAAACTACTTTTTTTACATTCTGAAGTCATTGAGAATATTTTCAAATCAATTATTTAGAGGTTTAATAGTGTCTAATTTATGAATGATTCATATATATTGTTCCATGGTTCCAGCAACAGATTCTCTGGTGAACTCTCCAATCAGCCAACTAGAAATATTTCTTAAGAGATAGATTTCTTGATGTAGCATTGTTTTCATTTGAAGAAATATTCTCCAAATGAGTCTCTAAAAGACTTGGAAAAAACATTCATGGGAGATTACGAGCAGGGGCTAAAGAATGATGTCGATAATGTTCTCATCAAAGGGATATGGGCAAACTCGAAAGCTCTAAGAATGGAAGCTTGAATTCATGGAGTTAAGGAAAGAGAGAAAGGAATTGAGAGAGAGAAGGCCTTTAGCCAATTTATATTTGTCAAAGATCCATTACAATGATTCAATGTAGCTATATGTACCTTATGATTATGGACGTAGCCAATATTGTAATGGATGTGAAACGAATTAAGCTAAAGGTGAGAATTGGAGAAGGTGGAGGGTCTGGAGGTGAGAAGGAAGGGAATGGAAGGTCTGGAGGTGGGAAGGAAGGGAATGGAGGGTCTGGAGGTGGGAAAGAAGGGAATGGAAGGTGAAATTGTAAGGATAATGGAGAAATGATGAGGGAATGGCGGTGGGAGTGGTGGAGGAGTGGAGATTCATGAGATTTAATGAATGATGGGCTTTTGTTGATGATGTTGGTTTAATAGTTTAGGTTATGTGTTTTTGGTTTATGTTCCTTTTCTAGCTATCTTTCTTTTGTCTCGCCTAGACTAGAAATTACAATATTTTCCAATAAAGGATCGTTGTCTTCTTTTCTAGTGTAGATAATAGGATTGTTAATATTTTTCAATGAATGACACTCAATGTCCTCTACATGAATTTTCTCTCCTTTAATGTGTTGCTACATCACTAGAACTCTTCGTTGTATACTCAAAGCGTACAACTTTGCTTGATTTTATCCTGATTGCCTAGCAAATTTTCTTTATTTATACTTCTCCACCTTCTTAATTAACAGTGAATATCTATTAAATTCAACGATCCATATTAATTTTTAGAATTTTCAATAAAATTCTTTCAGAATATCTAGATATTTATACATACTCTAGAAATATACAATTTTTTTAGAATAATGTACAATATTCTAGAGTATTCCATAATACTCCATAAATTTCTCCATTCTTCTATATGGTTCTATACAGGAAGGATATTCCACCACCTTTTAGAACCTTACCAAATATTTTACCTTATTCTAAAAACTTCTTGAACTTTCTAAAATGTTCTAAAATCTTCAAGAATACACTTTCAGAACATTCTTGAATGTTTTACATTATTCTAGAACCATCTTGAACGCTTTGAAGACACATAACGCATTCTTGTCAACTTCGTATGCCCGTCACTTTGACTATATTATGAAGGGTCGTAACATTCTCCCTCACCTATTTGGTAAACTCCTTTCTCGCATCGTCTTCCTAATCCTGTGCATCAGGGAGAGTTTGTAGAAGAATGAAAATTATGAAACTGGGCTTGGATTAATTGATGTTGTAGATTCATAACTATTACATAAGATACCTAACCTACCTTGTCAGCACTTCTAGACTTAAATTTATTAATATTGAAAAGAATTAGTAAAAAAAAAATCGATTGTCCTAAAACAATTACAATCTTATTCATATTAAAATGGAGAAAAGTTAGGAAAAAAAATAGTTTATTTGTAGGAAAATAACAACCAAAGATAACTATGTAATAATAAAAACTCATAAGAGTATTTAAGGAAATTAAAAGATTATATTATTAAGGCACTTTTATATATAGTATAGAAGTACCAACTGAATTTGTATTTTTGTCAAATTGTTGATTCAAGTATGTATGATACAATACACGGGTGTGTAGAAAACTCAAAAACCAGATTAAATTGGATCAACTTTATTGAATTCACCCAAAACTTGAGAATATGATTAAATTTGAGCTTTAGGTTAGGTGGTGTTTTATGTTTTATTTCAAGTACTCGAGTCACTTTGCTTATGTGAACAAAAAAAAAAAAAAAAAAAAATCAACCCAAAAACATTTGACCCTATCAAATTTATTTGTTGATATTTTAAAATAATTTTTTACATATAAATAATATGATAAACTTCAATCTAAAATATTTTAATAAATGAAAATAAGTGTATAACTCAACTCAACTCAATGTATGATATTGATTTTTAACCTTTCATTAGTTTGAATTTGTGTTAATGTTAAATATACATTATTTTATAATGATATATTTATCTTTTTTCAAAATTTAATTTGGAATGTTAAAATACTGAAATTTATGTTTATTTTTAGTTTAAAAATTATATAAATTTTTTTTTTGGACCTTATTATTTATTTAAAATAGCTATTAGATTATTTCACAATAGAGATTTATTAACAAATGAGATGTCTAACCTACTTGACCTATTAACCAGGTGTAATTTTTGATCAGTTTACTTGTATAGATTAAATTTTTGCTAACCCAAATTAATATGATTCGACCCACCGTCCAACTATACACCCTGACAAAATAAGATGAGGTGATCTTATCAATTAAACTTTTTTAAATTTACTTATTAATCAGTCGAGTTAATAAGTGATTCTGTTGTTAAGGCATCTTTGTTTGTCCTAACCAAGTTTTTTTTTTTGGGGGTAAAATAACGCAGCATACACATGACTACACATAATGATTAGTGTTTGCTGTTAAGCTAACACGTGTCGGTAGGAAAGTACAGACACGACAGCATTTGCGCATTGCCTTTTGTGAAGCCATGGAGCACTGTCTTTCCAGAAACTTCTAGCCAACTCCTGGCTACCATTGCTGAGACATCCACCGGTCAGAAATTTACCACGTGTCATAATAGCCACGTGATCATCCAACGTGGCATCCCCATTTTCCTGAAAATGATACGCCCCCATTTATATGCACCAGAGTTTAGGGTACTTTCATTACATAGACCCGTTAGTCCAGCAAACTCGAACTCACTTTCTCGCTGCCCAAACAGAAACTTCTGTGAGAAAATATCAGAGTTAAACGAAATTATCATCTCCTACATTGTTATACTTTTCTTTCCTTTTTCTTTTTTTTCTTCGTGAAATCGCGATGAATGGCGAGGGAAACGAGGAAGGAGGAGAGGGAGGAGGAGGAGGGGGAGGAGGTGGTGAGGCTTCTGCATTGGAAGAAATTAAAGACAGATTGGTATTTATGTGGGGTTACCTTCCGGGAGCCTTACCTCAGAGGACGCCGCTGTTAAGTCCGATGGTCGTTAGGGTTCCGCCGTCAATTGGTTCATCCGGGTACTCTTGGAAAGATGTTTGTGGTGGTGGCTGTGGATTCGCCATGGCTATCTCTGGTGCTTTTTCCTCATTGCAATTTTGCATTTTTCTTTCTCTTGTCTATATGGGTTTTGATTTTCTGAGTGAAAAGTAGCTTCTTTTCTTTTCCCCTCCAACAATGGAGTAAAAAATGTCGCTCTACGGAAAATTTGATTGTGACATGGTTTGAAGTTGTTGAATTTCTGTACGTTTGTTTGATTGCTGGAAAGTAGGAAATGTATAGAAAACTATCTATAAGAAGTTCGAAATATATGGTTCTGTTTGATTCCACTATTAGGGATTAGAAGCCCATCTCAATTGAGTTAGATACTGATGCTAAACTCAGAATCCTACATTTTTTGTTTTTGTTCGTTCAAAACATTTTCTTTTTCAAGTCAAACAATTTTTCATTTCCTCTTTATTTTGTTTTCTCTCTTCATGTTTGCTTCCTCCTCTGTGCTTTGCCTCTTCCTAGTAGTTACCTTAATTTTTTTTTTTTTTAACACCCTGTCACCAACTCCTGCATAAATTATTGTTGTTATTTATATGCCAACATCTGTTTTTTCAGAATTAGCCATAGTATTCCTTGGTGGAAAATGTGACTCATTTGGTTTGAAGATTACTTTTTCAGTGGCAATAAGGTGCTTCAATATGCTTGCAAATAGGATCATTATGCTCTTTTTTTCATTTTCCTGAATAATGAAATGTCATTTTTATCACTGCAGATTTTTTGGTCATTTAGTAATACATACGTATGTGAAAAAAGTCATAGCATGTTTTTCTTTTCTTTTTGTCCCCCAAATATTTAGTTGATGCAGCTTTACTCATACTTATTTCTTGATCAGAGTCAGGAAAGCTCATTACATGGGGTTCAACGGATGATCTAGGTCAAAGCTATGTGACTTCGGGGAAACACGGGGTAATTCATTTCAATAGAATTTTCCACCAAATTTTGTTTATTATCAAATAACTCATAGTTTTCTATTTAATTTATTAAGGAAACTCCGGATCCTTTCCCTCTTCCAAGCGAAGCTGTTATTGTAAAAGCTGCAGCGGGATGGGCCCACTGTGTTGCTGTTACAGGTAAGTTTGATTTCCTCAGTAGATCGTGTTTAAAACAGAATACATTGACTGGTTTTAATGGATGTTGTAAGAACATGCTTTTAATTACTTCTTTCTGCAAGGTGCCTCCAGGTTCTTGTGTCTTCCAAGCAATGTCAACTATTGCTGACAAGTAATTTTAATTATTAAAGAAACTGAGGGAAAAATTAACCAAGTTATCAAGAGAGAAAACCACATTGTGGAATAATTCATAACAATTTTGAGTAGAGATAAAAAATCTTTTTTCATACATTATTGATAGCTGACTAGCTATACTTCCTGTTACTGTTATGCAAGCATGTTCTTTTTTCCCTGCAGATGGTGGAGAAGTTTACACATGGGGATGGAAAGAGTGTGTTCCATCTGGGAAGGTCTTTGGTGACCCATCAATGGGGGGGAACATTGAAAAGGATATACTAGAAAGACAAAGTTCATTTTTGACAGAACAAGGTATTATTTGTTCCATCTTTATAGAACCAGCGATGCTAGTTTAGGTACCTGTCTGCTGTCCCTAACATAATGGAGGTCTTAGGTTCAACCCGCGGGGGGGGGGGGGGGGTGGTGTTATAAAACCACCATTTCTTTGGCTTCTTCATTATGAAAAACAGCCAGATTCTTGCTCTTATGACTGCTAATCAATGTAGTCCTTATGCAACAGTAAGCTCTCAGTCTCAAGGTTCTAGATCAACTGGAGGTACTGCCTCAAGTACTGGTGTAGAAGAAAATACAAAGCGAAGAAGGATATCATCAACAAAGCAAGCAGCTGAAAGCTCATCATCTGGCGATGATACTCTTTCAGCATTGCCATGCCTTGTAACGCTAAATCCTGGAGTGAGGATAGCAAGTGTTGCTGCTGGTGGACGCCACACCCTTGCATTGTCAGGTATATGATTATGTTCTGGATTATTATGCCCCTAAGCCTCATTTTTGATGCATTCTATTTTGCTATCCCCTTGTATTGTGATCTCTGTACATGGGTTGGTATGCAGTATCAAGTTTGAAGCTATGGAAGATCAGGTATGTAGAGCAAGAATGTGATGTATACTAATTTTCTGTAAGTTTCAGATATAGGACAGGTGTGGGGTTGGGGCTATGGAGGTGAGGGTCAGCTTGGTCTGGGCTCCAGAGTACGTATGGTGTCCTCTCCTCATCCTATTCCTTGCATTGATTCCTCTTATGGAAAAGATAGTTCTACTACACTTGCTCGAGGGAGCATGTGTTATGAAGGACAAGGTTTCGGAGTTCCTGGAAGCTATGTCAAAAAAGTTTCCTGTGGAGGCCGGCATAGTGCAGTAATAACAGGTAATACATATTTTTCAGTCTGTTCTGTACCGATACTGCTTTTTACAATTGACATTTTCACTGACTCTTGGTGATGCAATTTGTCTAGCTGATTTTGAGATTTCTGGAATTCAAAGTTTAGAAAGATTGACTTGTGCTTTGGTATTTGATTTGAGAATCATATAAAGTATTATAGCAATGGCTGAGGTGGAGAGAGGGGGGGGGGGGGGGGGGGGGAGGGAAGTGGAGTGTGAGTGGGGATACATTAACACAGAAAACACCAAAAATTGTGAAAATAAATGTTTTTAATAAAAAAAAGGGCCGGAATTCAAGTAAAATAAGTATGGAAGTAAGAAAAACATACTCTTCTTTCTTACTAAAAAAAAGATTGTATAGGCATAGAATTAAGAAAAATTTCTGTAATATGATCTGTAACTTGCAAATCCTATTTGAAATATTCAAGTCTGCAAATTTCATATATCCAGATAATAACTCATTTTAAAGTCAATTATTTAAGAAATAGGAATGCTCCTTTTTTTAAGTCAATTGCAAATCCTATGGTATAAATCCTTTTTTTTTTTCTTAACTGAAAAATCAATTAAGCTTCCAATAAGTGGAAAGAAATAAGTTGGTAGTTAGTTATTAAAAGAATTAATATCCTCTCTATGAGTGAGAAGAATTGACTAAATGACTGGTAATAACTTCTGCAGAGGAGGTGTAGTGACTAAATGTTAAGTAAATGTGTGTTTGATTTCTACTGATCTATACTTGTACTTCAAGTCTGTAGTAGTTTCCAGCTTCTAGCTTGAGAAACATGCAAGTGGAATGTAAAAAATAAGACAATTGCTTAGTATAATCTTTGTTTATATTTTAAATAACTGTGTTCATTTTCACCATTTACTTATATTTCCATATCTATTTCTTGGACTCACAGATGCTGGAGCTTTGCTTTCTTTTGGTTGGGGACTATATGGACAGGTAATTTGTTGAGGACATTAGGATAGCATGTAAACATGATTAGTCCTTTAGTAGTGTCCTTGGTGCATTATGGTTGTCATGTCTCAAGAAGAGTGTAGCTTTTGAAAATTTTCTGCTATTATCCCTCCACATACCAGAAAGTTATAAGTATCTGGGAAGGGATATGCATATAATTCATGAATGCAAAAGATTTTGAAGACTCGGGAAATGTATCTTTAGATGATTCATTTATCCTTTTTTAGTCTAGGTTTCCTATTAGGTGCAACATTAGGAGGGTCGAGATTAAGGTTGACTGTTTCTGATGAAACGAGTATAGGAGAAGACAATGGAAAAAGAGGGAAAGCTTTCCTTTGAAAGAACTCTAAACCTTCAAACCATGTTAAACTGGGACGTTAGTGTGATTTTCTATGATGTGTCACTATGCCAAGCTTTTTTCTTTCTCTTTCTCTTTCTCTTTCCTGGTAAGTGTTGTTACCTGAAGGGACTATAGAAAGTTAAATAAGAAGATTGAGCAGTTTATAGTCTGAGGTATAGTTTAATGACAGAAAATACCTCTTTCCTTCAAGAGTTGTTCCTTAGCTACTTATGTTTATGTTAACTAACAGTCAAACATTCTCTTCTTTGAGGTCTACTCTTTCTCTTCCAAATTTTGGTAAATGAGGCCTTCTATAGTCAGGATTCAGGACCATTATGTGTTATAAAAGTGGACTAGGTTCTCTACGTTTATGCTAGAAGAATTATTTCAGTTTGGGTTTCTCAAACAGCCTAGCTATCTATTATATTGGATTTCAACTTCTTCGGTAGTGTCAATTGATGTGACTTACCATGCACCTAAATAAAAATTGTGATTTCTTTAGTGTGTGGGAAATGGTAATCTATATTGCATACTTGTAGGAATATGATTTTTTTCCTTGATTAAATAATTTTTTACCATTTCAGTTAAGATGTTTGACTTTGAAAATCCTTATATGGATCTGTAACTCACCCTGGAGTTTCCCAACTATTTAACCATTCTTCAGGATCAACATGTAGGTAAAAGTAGAAAAAGGTGGGGAAAAAGCACTGTAGATTTTGAAGATTGAGGTTCAGTCTTGCAAGGGATAATCAGTTACTTGAATATATTAACCTTTTGCTACCGACTTTATTATCACCGAGTTAGAGTAATTTGTTTCTTCTTTTGGTTCAAGTGTGGACAAGGAAGTCAAGATGATGAATTAAGCCCGACCCATGTATCCTCCTTATCGGGAATCCAGATAGAGGGAGTTGCTGCAGGATTGTGGCATACAGTTTGTACATCTGCTGATGGCGATGTTTATACATTCGGTGGAAATCAGTTTGGGCAGTTGGGTACTGGTGCTGATCAAGCTGAGGTACACTAAATTAATTCAATGCCATCCATGGGTTCATTTTTTGTTATTAAAGAAAAAGTAAAGCTGCAATAATGTCACAAAATTGATTTGCTGGTGTTTCATGATTCAATTAATTGATTATCTAGCCAAAGGATCAATTTACCAATCCAAACAAGTGGTATTAAGTTAGTTTTTCTGTGCATCATTCATGTGTTGGATGATCCAAGCATTGATTTTCTATTTCTAGACAATCTTTTCATCATCTCTTTCATGTGAAAGTTAATTACATATGTCAAGAAGATATTTCTATTAAGTACAAGGAATTCTGAGCAACTAGTTTTAAGTGTCTTGAATTTTTGTCGCAGACTCTGCCAAGGCTGTTGGAGTCTCCAAGCTTGGATAATGTGCATGTAAAAAGTGTCTCTTGTGGTGCTCGTCACACTGCTGTAGTAACAGGTATGTGATAATCTCTTAAGCCAGCATAGAGCTGCTAAGTTTGTGTATGCAGATATTTTGACACTGCTGGACACGAGTAATTCCAAATTTGGGTGCTTTTGTCCACAAGTTTTGGTTGAGTTTCCTGTGCTGAAATCAATTTCAAAATTGGGATATTAAGTGACTGAGCGGACACTGGACAGAATACTGGTGTTGTAGTGGCTGGTGACCGCCGTGTGATGTTGTTAAGATGGTGGAATTAAATTTTACCAGAGTTGCGTGACTGTGTCAACAAGTATGTATTCTTCGTCTTCTGTACTCTAATAATGGCATTGGGACAATGTCAAAATTAAAGGGTCTAGGTAAAGTTTGACCATGGTCAAATGTATTTTTTATGGTGGCTAAACCTTTAAACTACTTACACCACCTGGTCACGCAACTCTGGTAAAATATAAAACTTAAATAAGATAAAATACGGAGATTTCTACTTCAAATATCATCATATGATATCCTAATTTTATTTAGAGAACTGCAAGTGGCATTTGTGAGGTTGAATCTAGTTTCCAATGAGTATGTATTAATGTTATTAGCCCACCCTGATCCTCTTTTTCTCTTTTTCTTTTTTAAGAGGATGGAAATGTCTTTTGCTGGGGATGGAACAAGTACGGGCAGGTAGGTATTTATACATACGGCACTTAAAGAATTTCATATGCCAAAGCTCTGTATTTCATGTTGTTATATAGTATCTGGCTTCTAACTTGTGTAATTTGTTGTGGCATGAAAATGGGGCCTCTGAAAATTGTGTATGAAACAGCTCGGCCTTGGGGATGTAATCGATCGAAACATTCCTTCTCCAGTCACCATTGATGGTTGTTATGTTGCCAAAAACGTTGCATGCGGGTGGTGGCATACTCTTGTTCTGGCTGAGTTGCCCACTTAAAGTCATGGCTTCGTAGTGAGGCTCTCGAAACAATTTTGTTAGTTAGCTGTTGTTTTGTTTGGTGAACTTAGTCAGATGTATTTGTACATACAACTAGTTGTGTACATATACAGACATATTCATTCTTTCATGGTGTGATGAATTCACCATGAGTGGCCCTAGCTTCTAAACCCACTTTGGTGATGTTGGCTTTATGAATGAGTCATTGCATTCTCTTTTTAGCTGTAAAATGTTGATAGCTTGTCGAGTAAATGTCACCCTGTAAACTTTTCCATGTATTACTATTTAGATGGTCTAGAAGTTGAAATGCTATGAAACTGGGCAGGGTTGATTTGTAGCGGGATTAATGAAACTGTGGGCAGGATTGAATTTTAGCTGGATTAATTAATGCAAGTTTGCATGGTCAATACAGGTAGTTTAATTGACAATACTATCCTGTGTTAATCAATTGAATAAATTAAGGGTCAATTGAATTGTATTCCATGAACTTTTACAATAACCCTAATGACTATTTTAATAAGCCTAATGAATTATGTAATTAGGTATATAATATTTATATTGGAGTCATAATTAATTAATAATCTTTATTCATCTAAATTAATCATCAAATCTACTCAATTAACTTTTAAAAAATTAAATAACTCCTCTTATTAGAATATTTTTCTTTTATTTTTTATAACATTAAATTCTTTTTATTATTTCAATTTTAACATACATAACTAATATTTGAATTTTTCTAAAATATTATTATTTTTATTTATAAAAATTATACTTAATCTTAAATGATAATATTTTTAAATTTTGTTTTATTATATTGTATATTAAAATAAAATAAAATAATAATACTAATAATTTAATATTTTAAAAATTAATTTATTAGATATTACGAAAATTATTTGCTAATTATGGAGATAAAGTACTCGAGCTGATCATCATCTCCTTTCCACTCTTTTGTGGTATTATGCTCTCCAGCTGGCAGAACAAATAAAAAAACAAAAAAAGATGAAATTACAATAATATCCAATAATTTCGCTCCCCTTTTTAAGACCATCTCTCCGGTAAATAGTCCATGCGCAAACTCTGATTCAGCTTTTCATGCCCTGCAAACCTTCTATTTGAGGGTTTGATAAGTTAGGTCAAAATCAGAGAGAATAGCAACATTGTGTGTTCTAGACTTTTGGCAAATATATAATGTTAGTATTTAGTGCGAGGTGACTGGGTTTGAAGGGAGCTATTAGAGAGTGGTTGAATCTAAATCAATCTGATAGCATGGTGGAGAAGGAAAGTAGAAGCCATCTCACTTTTGGGTCTCTCCCACAAATATTTTACACAACATCAAACATTTCCATGTCAGCTTAGGTGCACGAACTAATCATGTTTTTTGTCCCATCAAAAAATAAATTTATTTATAGTATAATAATTATATGACTAATATTCTTTATTAAATTATTATAATTATAAAATATTTTAAACATTTGTTGCAACTTGCAAATAGGATTGAGTGTTGGACCATCTGAGATTATTTCAGACAGTTGTTGTAGAAAAAAAGAGACTGAGTGAAAAAGTCTGATCTCATTGTTTTTTTTTTTTTTTTGCTTTGATGTAATAGTAAACAAGTTTGTTTAGAATTAGACAAAAATAGTTAAGTTATTGTACTACCATTGTCAATAGTCAAAGAAGAAATTTAAAGAGTTTGGTAGTATTTGAACGCATTAATACGTTTCCGATTTCCCAATGAATGGAGCTTCTTCCTCACCAAATTCGTTAGACCCCTCTGATTCCACTCTCTCTCTGACTGTCATAGACAATGGTAGCGACGCCTTATCTTCTTCTCTTCACGGCAGCTCTGCTGTTTTGCTTTGGTTTTGGATTCTCCGCCAAACGCTGCCCTAATTGTGGTAACACAACTGTGCCTTACCCGCTCAGTACCGGACCCACTTGCGGTGACCCTTCTTACAAGATTCGCTGCACCGGAAAGTCACTACTTTTCGATACTCTCAACAATTCCTACCGGATTACATCAATCAACCCACAATTCCAACGTCTCGTTATCAGACCGGCTGAACTCTTACCCGACACGTGCGTTTCGTCGGATTTTGTTCACCATGGTATCCAGCTTAATAACAGTCTTCCTTTCAATATCACCAGCAGCAACACCATCATGTACTTGAATTGTACGGAGAATTTGCTCCAGTCGCCGTTGAACTGTTCGTCGACGAGCTTGTGTCATACCTATATAAATGGCAGCAGAGATGCGAGCCCATGCGAGGATGGACCTATATGTTGTACGATTCGGGCGGGTGGGTCATCCACTGAGTATAAAGTTAGAGTTTGGGATACTGGTTGCAGAGCGTACACAAGTTTCGTCAATTTGGATCCTAAATTACCTCTGACCCGGTGGCCCGAACCCGGGTTGGAGATTGAGTGGGTGCTGCCTCAGGAACCAGTGTGTGGATCCCAGGTGGATTGTGGTGGTGGTGGAGGAGGGAAGTCCACCTGTCGACCTGACCCAGATGAAGATGGGACCAGCAGGTGCTTTTGTAACGACGGACTTTTGTGGGATCCAATTCGAGGGATGTGTGTTGAAAGTAAGTTGTACTAGTTTTTTTGGCGGTTTTCCAATTTATAATGTTTTTGACTAATAAAATATGTGACTTTGTTTGGTTGGATTTTTTTATGCAACAGATAGTAAGTGTGAAAGAGCTGGGGATTGTGGCGACTCAGTGCCTACATCACTCATAGCAGGTTATACTTCCTTCTAAATTTTTACATAATTATATGGCTGGGATTAAACAGCTTCATTCTAGCACCAAACATTCTATAAAAATGTGATTACTAAATGTTAGTTTCTGGACACTCGAACAACTTTTCTCATCACGACACCTACTAATAAAAATGTGATTACTAGTAAGTCCTGGATAGAAGGGTTACTCCTATTGAATCTTATTGAGTGATATTCGTGACAAAGAAATTTCTTTGTACAAGTACTATTTCCATGTGTACATTATAGTTCTGGTAGAGAATGACTTGTCTCAATGTTGCAAAAATTGGGTCGTGGCTTCCTTTTGAGTCATTTTATCCTTTTTTTTTTGTTTGGGTGAAATTCAATTATAAGTAACATCAACCGCTCACTGTTAGTCCCAGTTAAGCTGTAGCTGTAATTTTATTTCATAAGGAGTAATGCTGTTTGCATACCTTCCAAATACCAAAATCTCAATTCTGAGCAATTTCATACCTTCCAAATGCCAAACTCTGAATTCTGAGCAGTTTTAGTTGAGTTGTGCTGATAATTGCGGAATAAGAAAGTTTGTCACTACAGTTTAGGTATATGTCCAATACCCATTTGAGGTGTTTACTTTACTTTTTCAATTTAAGCACCTTTCATTCAAAATTGCAGAGGTGTGCGATGTAGAAAAATGGAGGTCGTGCTATTATTTTCAGCATGTTTTCATGATCATTGACTACTCTGCCATTACATAGACCAAGCGTGAATTAAAAACTTTTTGTTGAGAATCAGTTTTGGATGATAAAGCAGAAGGGGAGGGGGGAGTGATGTTTAGTAAGGATAATGAGAATTTAGCTCATTGGCTGTTTTAACTTATCATACTCGACCTTGCAGCAGATTAACTTGTCTTTTACAAAGAAACCGCTTGAGATTATGAAAAACACATTGGATAATTGTTTTTGTCTCTTACATTCTCTACTGACACCCAATATCTTAACCTGTGGGCTATGATACAAATGGAGATGATATTTTGGATTTATTGTTGTGTAAGTGGAAGGAATTTCAACCTGGCATGTTGATTTAGTTTTAGTCCATTCTAATAAAACCTGATTGTAAATTTGAGCAGGCTTAACCTCAAGCATTGTTGCAGCCCTTGTTGCGGTCATAATTGTTGTTCTACTCTACAAACGCAACAAGGGCATCAAGAAATTACAAGAACGCCTGGCCAAAGAGAGGGAAGGAATCCTAAATGCCAGTGGTGGAGGCAGGGGTGCAAAACTTTTCACCGGTAAAGAGATTAAGAGAGCAACAAGTGACTTCGCTAAAGACAACCTTCTAGGTGCTGGTGGCTATGGTGAAGTCTTTAAAGGCATTCTTGATGATGGAACCTTTGTGGCAGTGAAATGTGCCAAGTTAGGAAACACCAAAGGCACTGACCAAGTCCTGAATGAGGTTCGAATATTATGCCAAGTTAATCACAGGAGCCTTGTCCGCCTGCTTGGTTGTTCAGTGGAGTTAGAGCAGCCTATTCTGGTCTATGAATACATAGAGAATGGAGCACTTCTTGAACATTTGCAAGGTCGGAGGAGTTCTAAATGGCACGGCCTGCTTAATTGGACACGTCGTCTCCAGATTGCCCATGATACTGCTATAGGTCTCGCGTATCTTCATTTCTCTGCTGTGCCTCCCATATATCACCGAGATGTGAAGTCTAGTAATATTCTGCTTGATGGGAAACTAAATGCCAAGGTTTCAGATTTTGGGTTATCTAGGCTGGCTCAAACTGATTTGAGTCATATATCAACATGTGCTCAGGGAACTCTAGGATATCTTGATCCTGAATATTACAGGAATTATCAGTTGACTGATAAGAGTGATGTTTATAGTTTTGGAGTGGTGTTGTTAGAACTGTTAACATCCCAAAAGGCAATAGATTTTAATAGGGAAGCGGACGATGTGAACTTGGTGGTTTATGTGCAGAGAATGGTGGAGGAAGAGAAACTAATGGATGTAATCGATTCGAAGTTGAAGGAGGAAGCTAGCACTTTAGAGCTAGACACAATGAAGGCCTTGGGGTTTCTGGCATTGGGTTGTTTGGAGGACCGGAGACAGAACCGACCTTCCATGAAAGAAGTTACTGAGGAGATTGAGTACATCATGAGTATTGCAATAGGAAAAGATGGAAATAATTAGTCTATTGAAACATCGCCATCAACAGAAAGATAAATAACCAAAGTAGCAGTTAATGGTAGGAAGCAGCCTGTAATTATGATTTTTGTTGCTGTTAAGTGTTATTAAAACTAAGTAAAGGCCTAAAGAGGGATGCTCTTTTTGATGCTTACAAATTTACAATGTACGTTATCACCAGTTCATATGAATGAAAAGAGTGTTTTGCTGGTATATGACTTTCAAAACCACATTCAGATCCTGCTTTGCTTGTCATACATTAAAATGGGTTTGATTTGATCCTACTTATTTTTATGGTGCTGAAACAGTAATCCATTGCGCAGCTGGGAACTTTGTTATGTATAAAGCCCCTATAATACATGTTCCTAATCGACAAGTGAAGATCCTGTCTGCCATGTTCGAGCTGCAGGCCAGTGTTATACATAGGTGTATAACCAAGAGGCAGGAAGAATGAGAATATCAAGAAGGAAAAACCAATTCTGTAGGGCCAAGAAATTACTTGTATATGGGTCAGTGGGTGGATTATTTTGAGGGTTGAGATGGAATGCTTTGATACCCAAAATCTGGACAGGATACTTAAATCCACCTCAGAAATGTCCAAACCCATATATTTTTAGCCCATTTACATATTTCCTTTTTTCTTTCTTCAGAAACAATTTTGTCTTAACTTAATATTATTTCAGTGCAGAACATTTTTTTCAAAAAAAAACTGGAAATGCATTAATAAAGTAGAAATACGAAAACTAAAATATTAAAAAATGAAATTAATATCATAGTCAAAGATAACCAGGATTTTTATGGATAAATAAGCTATATATTTGAGTAAGCTATCAAGCAAAAAATGTAACTATTTTTTAATTTTTTTTTCTAGATAATGAATATTGAAATACAAAAGGTAGGACTCACCCCAAGAAGGGGATGTCGGGCCAAAAATGTCAACTTCAATTCACATAAGAAACATTGAGAGTTACACATTTTTTGGACATGGAAAGTGTATGCACTTTATGAGTCCTCACTCCTCATTGATGGTTACTTTTCAGCTTCCAGCCCCACAGTCAGTGGCTTCAAGTAGGTTGTCTTGGACCATTTAAGTTTGATGGTAACTTTTCAATTCCATAGTTAGTAACTTCAGTTTAGGATGCTTAACAAGATTCATGGTCAATGTTGTTAGCTTAATTAATGAGTAAAAAATACACATCAAACAAATTTGATAGTCTTTCCTTTTCTTTGCCAAAAAATACAGCAATGAGCAATCAATATATACACTGAACTTGTGGCGGGTATCTGGGCAACTAAATTTTAACAAAAGCCACAAGCACATGAATTGGGTTGATTTGTTTGTTGACAATTAACTCTGCATGACACATGGACAAAGAAAATAAATATAATATGTAAGCATGAATCATTGGGTTTCTTATCCTAGCGAGTGCTACGCTTTTCAAGCATTTTTCAATCTGAGGTAAAATAAATGCATTTTGATGGTTAAATACCTTTTGGAATTTCCGATGTAGAAGAAAAAAAATTTAATGTTAATTGACCGGAATACAAATAACTGTAAATTATGTATTAATTTTAATTATTTGTACAAGATTCATAATAAACATGCATGTGAGTTATATATATATATATATATGAATGAATTAACGTGAGTTTGTATGTTCTCTTTAATTTTATATTCTAGTGTAATTAAGTGTGACCTTCAAAACTTTACACAAGATTTGTTTCTAAGTTTTTATAGTAATTGAAAAAACAAAATTTATTGATAGAACTAACGGGGCTCTCATCATCTTAATCTTGACCTTTTCCATTATAATAATTATTTTTTGTTGTCACATATTAATAAAGAGATGCATTCATATATAAATTTCACGTTTTAAACTTAAAAACTAATGGGTTATATCTTAACGGTCTTAAACTCAGCTAAAAGAGAAGAGTTACAATAAGTTAAAGGTCATTATAAAATTAGTCAAATCTCATGTAAGATATGAGATAATTTGGACATATTTAGCACATAATATGAGAATAATTTCTTGAAAATGTTATAATTATTTTTAATATTACTAAAGATGATATATTAAATCATTACAAATAAAGAAAAATGATTCATTATATCTATCTCAATTAGTTTAAAGTTTTAGACTTTAAAGTTGAGTTGGATGCAAACTTAAACAACCAATTTCTTGTAGAAAGAGACTACTAGTAGTGGCTTTTGGTCCTCAAAGTTGTGCAAATTGAGAAAAGAACTAAAAGGGGCATGCTTTGATTGCTTTCTTTTTGCCATACGTAAAGACCTACAATGCAAACTGTGCCGACTTACAATTCAAAAAACAATTTGATATTTTTACAAACTTAAGCAACGTTTTTTTTTGCAATTTTTCAAATTTATTTAGGCCGCCCATGCCTCAAATTAAGAGCAGCATGACCAAATCGTTGACTTTGTATTTTTTCAATCGGAGGCTTTGACTACAAACAAAAGAATGAAAATAAAAAGAAAAGGAAAACAAAATACATATGGGAAAATTGATGGAATCGATCACTATTTTATTTTAATTAATTACTAGCCCTCATATTTGATTGAAGTTGTTAACTGTCACTTTCAATGACCATGAATATTTAATTAACTATGTGTTAGATGTTTATTTAATTTGTATAATTTTTACCATTTACATACAAATATTTTTAAATTTAGCTTTCTCTTTATTTTACATTAAAAAAATTGCACATAAAATTGAAAAAAAATATGAGAAAAGAGTAAGTAGGATGGAGAAGGCAGGAAAAAAAATGAGAAAGGGATTAAATAGGTTCCTATTGAATTGAAACTTTTGTGAAACTGATAATTAATCGATTGAAATGTATTTTTAATAAATGTAGTTAATTATTATTAGATATATTTATTTTTATATATATATTTTTGTTTTTGTTTGTGGTGCTTGGGTATGGTTGGTAACTTGTTTGGAATATTGTATTTAATGCAAATCTTAATTTCTTTTGCAGTCAAGTCAAGCTGTCCATATCTAATGGAATATGCTGCTATGATGGCTTTGGTCCTAACTGACAATTGTGACTACCAAATTGTTTGTGGCATACATTTTTTCCTTTCCTTTTCATTTTCCTTCTTTTCATTTTAGTTGATGAATGTACATGTACATCAACTAAAATTGTAAGGATTCCAAAGGAAATTACCAATTAAATCATGCACTTTGCAATTTTTATTTTATGTTATTTTTGGGTCCGAAAAGAGAACATCAGAATTGTACTTTCAAATAAATTATCATTAATTAATAACAGATTAATTTAACCAATAAATACAACACAAATGTGTAACAAATTTTCTTGTAATTTAACATGAAAATGATAGAAATAAAATCTAAAATATGTAATGCATTTTCATCTTTGAATTCGTATATGGTAACCTATGTAATAAAATAGATGTACACATATAAAAAATCATATACATGCAATACAACGACAACTCTTTCATATAAGGCATGAAATTTATCTTTCACTTTTTAGAGTTCACATCAAACAACAAGTATTAATTTATCCTCAACACCAACCTTCGAAAATCAGAAACAACATGGAAATTCCCCCCAATGAATGTCCAAATTCCAAACAAAGCCTTATCCTCAGGTTCCTTCCACTACCACCAACCCACAATTTTAATTTAATTTTTATTTCAAATCCGCCAATGAAAAAATAAAAAATAAAAAATAAGAAGGAAAAACAAAAAATAGAAAAAGCCAGTGTTTGTTAATTGCGCGGGGATATATAAATCCCACGTAACTCTCTCTTTCCCTCAATCAACCAACGCAATTTGCAAAGTTCAGAACTTTCACGCACCGACGCTTTGGGTGTGTTATTGTTTTGTACTAAGGCGTTGTCCTAGACCTGATCACCTTGTCGACTCGATCGTAACTCAGCCCGGATTGGGGTTTAAGCGTAAGCTTAGAGCTCCATTCCGGCATTGATTCGGAGAGATCTGAGGTAAATTTGCGTTTATTTGTTGTTGATTTCTTTGTTCAATGAATTGAATTGAATTTTCAAGGATTATATGGTTTCTTTTTTGTTATTTTGACGATTTGGGTTTGTATGACTTCGTTTAATGTTGTGTTGAGGTGAAGAGGACGGTGTCATTGGGGCTGGGTTGATATCAATTGAAATCTTATATTGAATTGTCATTACTCTGGATTTTTTATTTGTTTGCTTTTATTTTTATTTTTATTTTAATATCATTTTCTAATGAAAAATTTGAGATTTTAGATATCTGATTTTAAGATCTGGTGCTGGTCTAGCTGGTCTCTCTTTCTCTTTGCTTTCCTTTTTTTTCCTTTGAATAGGTTCAGGTTGCTCCAATTTACTTTGTTTTGGTGCCTGTGGATAAATTTTGAGAAAATGCTAGCAAATTTACCTTTAATTTACATTTGCAAGCAGATTCATTTAGATCTTAAAGATGGGCAATAATGTGAAACACATTTTCATGTAGCGGACCCCAATTTGTTTTATAAGACTTGTGAGGTGGATAGAAGAAGAATAACGTGGACGACCAAGAACCCTTTATTTTCTTTCTTATCAATAAAAAAAAGTACCCTTTATTTGTAAAGTCTAGTTCTTATCATGGAAGACACTGGCTAGTAGGGTAATAATTTTTTGTTTGTGAGATCCTGGCTTCATTCACCCTTGTGCACTTTTAGTTAAATTCCATTTTCTGAAATTTATCACGAAAAAGATAAAATTTATGAGGAAATATGTGTACTTTTATTTTATCCCGTTCTTTTTTCTTTTCTTTCAACGATGATGTCCATGCAACTTGTTTTGCTCGGACTGAACTTAATTTGAGTGGGTAGTATTTATTTATGTTATCTTCATTTCTTTATAAGTTCATGATTCACGTACGATGTATGCACAATGGAAAAAGTGATTTGCAGTACCAAATGTTAGAGTGAGACTTGCTGCCATCCTGCTTTCTCTATAAACTAGCCGTCCAAAATGGTTGCTGGTTGGATGTTAGTGGATCTTGAGAGTTTGAAATTTTATCAATATATTGGATCTTAATGGACAGAAAGAAGAGTGGAAGTTTCGTCATAATTAAAGAGATAAAGATTCTGCTCCTTTAGATGAAGTAATTAGTTACACAATCTGAGCTATCTATGTTTTACTTGTGAAACGGTTACTGCACACTTAGATTCTAGTTTGATTCCATTCATTTATGAGGTGGCCATTCCCAAAATAAACAATTTCGTATTAAAGATTTTGGCCTGTGGTATAGCTGTACTCTGTCTTTATTCTTAAATTTCAACAAAATGTTTTGAAACGGGTTTCTCACATACCATTTTGGTTTTATGTTTTTTCTTGTGACACATATATGAATGAGTCTTTTGGTTTCCCTGGAATTAGCTTTATACTATTGGGCTGATATATTTTTAACTTTTGTGACAGACTGGTGCGCGTTTGTTCCTCTTCTAACCTTTAGCTGATTCGTGTCAAGCTCCTCAGAACTCCTGTGTCAGTTGAGGTTAAACTTCTTTGCCCATTGTTTTAGATCTAGAAATGCCAATGTAGAATTCCGTGGGATCCTCCTGTTAATATTTATAGGGGAGGGTAGGGTAGGCATCTATCTGCTACCCATGTTTTAGATTGTGTTCTCTCATCTCTGTGAGCCTTTGTTGATCTGCATCTTAATTATAATCTACAGGAAAAGCAAGGACTATCACAATGAAGGCTCTGATTCTTGTTGGAGGGTTTGGAACGCGATTGAGGCCACTGACACTGAGTGTCCCTAAGCCACTTGTTGAATTTGCTAACAAACCCATGATCCTGCATCAGGTGGAATTTTTTGATTCCTTTTCTTCTGGAAATCTTATCAATGCGTAATACTATAACAAATTGGATATCGGAAATGTATTGTCTTTGAATATCTTAGATGTTCAACTGAAAAGTAACTTCTTGGATATCGGACTGTATTGTCTTTGAATATCTTAGATGTTCAATTGAAAAGCAACTTCTGTGGGTACTTCTTATGTATCCTTAAGTCACTTGTGCGTGAATATATTATATACCTTCCTTCTAATTTATACTTTTATGTTTCAGATAGAGGCTCTTAAGGCTATTGGAGTGACTGAGGTCGTATTAGCTATCAATTACCAACCAGAGGTAAGGAAGCACGATTCCTTTTTCATTGTGTAATCAATGCTAAAAGAGATTAATAAGGCTGAGGTTTTCTTAATTTGCTTATGGTTATACTCCCTACTGCAGGTGATGCTGAACTTCTTGAAGGGATTTGAGGCAAAGCTTGAAATCAAAATTACATGTTCCCAAGAAACAGAACCCCTAGGGACTGCTGGTCCCCTGGCTCTTGCCAGAGATAAGCTGATAGATGATTCTGGAAAGCCATTCTTTGTTCTCAACAGTGATGTAATCAGCGATTACCCACTTAAAGAAATGATTGAATTCCATAAAGCCCATGGGGGAGAGGCTTCCATTATGGTGACCAAGGTAATGTCAAAATAAAAAGAAAATTCCTTTTTCTTAGGGTGCTTGCATTGGAAAATGATATGATACTTCTGAAACAAGTTAAGTCATTGCATATCATCTGATCTTGTAGGTGGATGAGCCATCAAAATATGGTGTGGTGGTTATGGAAGAATCTACAGGGAAAGTTGAGAAATTTGTAGAAAAACCAAAACTATTTGTTGGTAACAAAATTAATGCTGGAATTTACCTCCTGAACCCCTCAGTTTTGGATCGAATTGAACTGAAGCCGACATCTATAGAGAAAGAGATCTTCCCAAAAATTGCAGCAGAGCAAAAGCTATTTGCAATGGTCCTGCCTGGATTTTGGATGGACATTGGACAACCAAGGGACTATATTACAGGCCTGAGACTCTACCTATCTTCTCTGAGGAAGAAATCTTCATCTAAGTTGGCAACTGGCCCCCATATTGTTGGGAATGTCATTGTAGATGAGACTGCCAAAATTGGTGAGGGATGTCTCATTGGGCCTGATGTTGCTGTTGGTCCAGGTTGTGTTGTTGAGTCTGGAGTTCGGCTCTCTCGCTGCACCGTGATGCGTGGGGTCCGCGTCAAAAAGCATGCTTGCATATCCAGCAGTATCATTGGCTGGCACTGCACCATTGGGCAATGGGCTCGCGTGGAGAATATGACTATTCTTGGAGAAGATGTCCATGTGTGTGATGAAATTTACAGTAATGGTGGTGTGGTTTTGCCACACAAGGAGATCAAAACAAGCATTTTGAAGCCAGAGATAGTCATGTGAAGGCTTGATGTTTAAATTTGTAGAATGTGGTTAGTCAGTTATAAGTTGTTGAGTCTGGAATATGGTTGTTGTTTGTCTCTTCTCGTTTCTTGCTCTTATTTATACTCCTTCCTTCTGTTCTTAGCCCCAGTGTAGGAGTCGGTCACATCGAGTCGGAGTGACTTCTTTTCCAATGTTGAAAGGTCAGTTCTTTTATTTCATTTGGTCATTTGTGCAAGATGTCTAATCTTCAGTGTATATATAGAAATAAAAATTATCTGTTGGTTTTCTCCAGTTGATTGTAACTTACCAACAACAGTGTTTTATTCAGTCAACAGTATGTTTTTGCAATCTAGTATGATGATGGGAGTGCTATAGCATTGTTATATGATTTTGATTCTTGAAGACAGCTTGGAATTTCTGAATCATTGTTGGCCAAAAAAGATGCAGCAGAAGGATAAATATAATAAAATGTTACCTGCACTAAATACATTTTGCCAGACCAGTCACAATTATTGTGTAGCTTAAAGCATATCAGCTAAATAAAATAACTTTTCCAAGATCTTATAACAATTAGGCTTTAACCATGCTAAAATCTAGAATTCGTAGGTGATAATGACTTTGGATTGTATAAGTAAACCATATCTGCAATATTTTGGTGTCAACTGGCAGGGAAGGAAGATTTTAAAAAGAATCAAGGAGAATGAAAAAAAAAAAAATGACAGGCACAAGAATGTGAAATGAAAGGAATGCCTGACCTAAATATTTAAATATATTATGATTATCATTAATATTATCTTTTTTTAACTATGATTATTATCATACTATTACTAAATATTTAACGTGTTTAAAAATGACCTAGTATTTCTTCAAATACCCACTCAAAAAACTTTATTCATCAAAAACCGACAAAAAAAAAAAAAAAACACTTTTTCATCATCACATTTTGTTTTTACTACTAGTTATTTTTTGTTTTCACTAATAGCAGCATATGTCGCAAATCCTCTATCTTTCAGCTCTTTGCGACCAATAAAGTTTAGCCTTTGACAATCATCTCGAGTGCAGCGATGTCTTGTGCCCATCTACTATTCCGGTGCTACTTTGTGAACCACAGGTATGCATCGCATTCCCTATTCAGGAAACTGCCATATCATTTGACAATCCCCACTAGAGCTTCATTTTAGGCACATTTAATTGACATTGATAGCCAGAACAAAATGCTCCAAATCCAGAAACTAATTTTTTTTTTTTTTTAATGTTAGTTGGTATCCGGGTCAAGTCAAGTTCATCTTGTACCAATCAATTATTTCAGTTCGATTAAATGTAGACTAGTGGCCATCCATGCTGAGACTTCATGAAAATTTACTCTTCACCGCCTCCCTAAATCTATGAACTTTCCACTACAATATATTACTTTTGTTCACTCATCTATTTATGCCCTCCATTTTATGCCTAAATAAAAAAAGTATTACTTCTACGCAGCCCAAATCTTTTTTAAGTACTTTCAACCAAGCTGAGAAGTGTTTTTCCACTGAAACCTCAGAAGTGAGGAGAATTTGTCTCCTGAAATAGTAATATATTTGAGTTTTAGGCTAGTTATTAGTGAAGGAAACTGTATTATCCTATTAAGGGATCACTAACATATAAATTGAAAATAGAAATCTTTACACAGGAACAAGACATTACTCACAGCTGTTCACATGTTGCCCACCAGCTATCCACGTGCATGCTTTGATCATTATTTTTTTATTTCTTCCTCTTATTGTCTATCTCTTTCTTTTGTTTTAATTTGGATTCATATTTTGAAGTAGGTCCAGACCAACTGATGCAAGCAAACTTAGCTTTGGAAACATGACAAAAAACAAAGAAGACAAATAATGGATACATTAATGATGCAAATTTGATACATAAGTCTGTTTCTCTTTCCCTCCAGTTTTCTGAAAGATTGGTGAACAAACAGAAGCATTTATTAGAGCTTTAATTTTATTTTTTGCTATTTAGAAACCTGCTTAACGTGGACTTCTATTTCTTCAAATTAGACATTTGGATCAATACCATGATAGAATTAGTTTGATCTATTACTTTGTATCTTTTCAATTTCGCCTATGTTGAGTTCTCTTATGAATTAAAAGGCAAAGGAGGGTTACAACCAGCGCAAAGTAACAGCAAGTGCAATTGCTTACAACCCAAGTATTGGCACTTAAAGAACTTGTACTTATTGGTAATTTGGAATTTGATTACAGAAGATATTCTGTTGGTCACTTTTTAATGTCATTCAGAAACAAAACAAAGACACCCTTTAGGCCTTTAAACCATTATTTGAAGTTGCTACAACATAATGCAGTGACTGCTTTTTTACCCAAAGAATAAAAAAGTTACTACTTCCAGCCTCATGTTTCATGCTTATTCCTCCACTCTAGCTTATGTTAACTGCTTCATTGCATGAAGCAAAGGATTTCACTGATTATAATACACAACAATGGGGCTCCTCACTTGAAAAGTACCATCGTCCCAAACCAAAGAAGAAGACACTATTGGCTGATCTATTTTCCCTTGAATTTTGATTCTGAATGACCTTCTCTGACTTAAAGATGTAAATGACAGAACTCTAGGTGTCACATAAATTTTCAGGCCAGATGGAGCAGTCACACGAAATCTATATGTCGATATTTTTGATCCAACATTGGTGACTGTCCTGTGGAAAGTGCGGTTGAAAGGGATTGAGGGCTTTGTCAAAATAGCAAAAGAAGGATAGTTTAGGTTCCAGACAGTTGCATTGTTGACATTAGAACAGCTACTTTCATCTCCAGTAACAATTCTTAACTTCTTTATATCATAACCTTGTCCGCACAAGAATTTAACATAATCAATTTCACTGACATTGTATACCAAACCAGGATTTACTGCCTTAATGGGATCCAAATGGCCCGCACCATATGCAAACTCAGCATCAGGGTTTAGTTCAGAACTCATAGGAGTAGCTGCAAGTTAAAGATTGCAAAAATTTAAGAGCTGGACATTAATATAGACATTTGGAAATGGCATGGAAAATTAGGAATTATATATAGTCATGATTTACCAGTTGTCATCAACGCAGATTTGATAGCAGCTGGTGACCATTTGGGATGAAATGATTTTACATAGACAGCAGCTCCAGTAGCGTGTGGACATGCCATTGATGTGCCAGAGATTATGTTGTAGTATGATCTTCTTTTGTCTCCTTTAAAGTCTGAAATTGAAGAAATTGGAGACCATGCAGCAAGAATGTCTACTCCCGGGGCAGATAAATCAGGCTAGAAGAACAGAAAATTATTGAAATGTAGTTAGACTTGACCTTCAAATGGAAATAAAGTAAAATAAGTGCCTAGCTGATGTTACCTTCAGGATTTCAGGTGAAGCTTGATTTGGACCTCTTGATGAGAAGGAAGCTACATAAGGAGCTAAAGAATCATTACCCAATTGACTTTTAAATATAGTTGCTGTTGCATTCCTGGTAACATATAATTAAAAGGTCTTTTAGAATTTTGGCTAAAACATTACTAAACTTTTTTGTTTTTGCAAAATGTTATCTGTAGGTAGTTTATACCTCGTAGAGTTAATGTAGAAGAATATGTTTGAACCATCCTCTATGCTAAGGTGAGTTGCAGGGAGGGGAAAAGAAATTGCATTATCTTTGGGGGCTGAGCTTCTCATAATAGCACCGGCTGCCCCAGACAAGAATTCTTTACTCGTAGCAGATGAAAAGACATCACATAGAACCATTTTGCCTTTCACCAAATCTTGGTCCAATGAATTTTTCAAGCATAGCCTGTATTCCATAAATAAAACTTATTACTATACTACGTGTTGAAATGTGTAAAAGAGAATTTTTCTTTATTCAAAGAAAAAGAAAAGAAAGAATAAACCTTGAAGCTTTTTGGTACCATGTTTACCTGGAGATAGACCTGTTAAAACCTCCTGTAGTATTGGGTGCATCTCCAGCATAAATTAGGGGATATTTTTTACTTCTGAGATCAAATGTATTCAATGAAACTCCCTGCATACAGAACACAGAAATATTTCATAAAATCTTTTCTTTTACTTAATATCAATTATGAAAATTTCTGAGTATTACAATTGTGTTATTATGGTTACAGAGACATCAATTAGTAATATTTTGAATTAATCTGTTAAAGAATGTAAGCTACTTGGTAGAGTTCAGGCACTTTACCGTGTAAATTACGCGATTACCTAACTGTACATTTGTAAGGAACTTTCTGTCTGTTGTGCTTGCAGCCACAGAAAGTGACCATGGTGCAAACTTTGTAGTAGTTCCCAGTTCTGGACCCTCATTGCCAGCAGAAGTTGATGTTAGTATTCCATGTTTCATAGCATGAAATGACCCAATTGCTATTGAATCTTTAAAATAGTCCAGAGGAGTTTTAAATCCAACAGAAAAAGAAATTATATCGACCCCATCAGCAATTGCCTCATCAAATGCTTCAAGAATATCAGCATCTTTACAAGTACCATCTGACCAACATATTTTGTAGACAGCAATGCGAGCTGAAGGAACTCCTCCTCTGGCTGTCCCAGTGCCAAGACCAAAAAGATTCGCGGAGCTAACCAAGCCTCCTGCTGCTGTTGCTGCAGTATGTGTACCATGTCCCGTTGTATCTCTTGGAGATATGATATCATCTTTCTCAAACAATCCACCACGACGGAAGTATTTTGCTCCAATTAATTTGCTGCATACAAATAGTGACCTCAGTTAATTATAAGTACTGAATAAAACTGTTTGCATAATGGTATGCATTATTACATTTAACTAGATGACATACTTATTGCAAGTCATATTGTGGCAGGATCCCTTCCATTTGGGGTGGTGGACCAAACCCTTCATCACTGAAGCTATTAGACTCAGGCCAAATTCCACTATCTAGAACTCCAATAATGATGTCACTCTCTATTTGAGTTCTTTTAACTTTCCGAGAAAAACCCATGAAGTCCCAAGACCTTGTTGTATGGAGATGTTTATTTGAGTTGGGAAAAACAGACACTACACCATCCATTCCTAAATACCAAAACTCCGATATATTAGTTTACTGAACAGAACACAATGTAAGTTTCAATAATATAGATCTAGAGTTACCTTCCATTTTGTGTACTTCATCTTCGGTTAGGTTGACAACAAATCCATTAAAGCTCTTCTTGTAGCTGTGGAGTAGATGTTCTGTCACAAAATTGCAGCACCGAATGCGAATTAATTGGAAGGTTAATTAGTCATATACTTTAATGCTTTCACAGCCTAAATTATTTAAGTGCTTGTTTGATATATATACTATTCTATTTCAATGCTGAAGAAGTATTTATATATAGCAGAGTAATGAAAATATCTATCACCTTCTTATATTTCTTACTAAGACCTCAAATTCTGATATTTAGTAGTCTGCAGAGTGCAGACATCTTAATTTTGTTATGCATTCATATAAGGGGTTTAGAAACTTGCTTAACAAAACATCTTTCAAAGTGGGAATGCTAAGCAGTTCTTATTTTTCATATATAACCATTTTGTTAACTCAAAGCTAACCCTGATAATTGAAGTAAACTCCAAGACCCAGATGGAAAAAAAAAAAAAAAAATCAAAAAGTTGTATTTACCTGCCAAGTACTTTTTGCACCATGCTCATATGAAGTGTCGTCCATGGATTCGGTTTCCTTCGGTCGATCACCCATGTACACAATGTAGGTCTGCATCCATAACATAACAAATATGCAATGAAAATTCAAGCAGCATAAAATAGACATTATAGATCATGGCAGAAGATGTAATTAAGATGAATCAATTATATTATTAATTTTTATAAATCCATATATAGAAAGAACATATGGATTTACCTTTCTGTCATTCTGTTGAGAATATGTGCGAGTAATGAGCAGAATGCAGGTGAGGCTATGAAGGAGAAGCCAAGTACGAATAAGAGAGATCATGTTTGTCAATTTGAGAAGCTACAAGCTTTGCAGTTGCAGGAAATTGAGCTGGTTATGCTTTCATGTGAGTTGTACACAAGGTTTTAATTTATATGTGAAGGAAGTAAACAGATTTAGTACAATATTACTGCTTAATTGAAGACGTCAAAATGACATACCCATACGTGACCTCCATCTATAATATATTTCAGTTGGAGTCAATTATGATACAATTGTGACTAACCTAACCTCATCTAAATTTGTGCAACTTCTTCATTTTAAAACTAATTCAATTCTTTTTTGAAACTATTATTCTAATCGCGTCTTTTGGAATTTAATTTTTTAAATGAATCTTAATCCAGTTATATAGAGACAAAGTTCAATAAAATTATCTAACATATTTTTAATTAATAGTATAATTCTCATGAATCAAAACAATAATCACTGATTCAACGTAGTGTTATATTAAAATTTTAATTAATGGTTTCAAACAGATGTTAATTTGCATTATTTAGATTAATTAAATTTGTAGATGATAAGTCTTAATGAGGACCAAATCTTGGTCAAGTACGGAACATACCAAGTCTGGTGAAATGGAGACGCGGAACTAATTCTTCAATAATAAACTTGCCCTATAGTCTGAGAAGACAATGTCAAGGTTGAAATTTGAGGCCCTTCTTATTTTGTTGCCTACAAATGTTGATGTCAAGGCCCTTCCCATTTTATTGGATCACATTAACTTCGTATTGATTTTAAGAGATTTTATAAATATATTAATTATATATTTTAAATATTATATATAATATTTAATTATATTTTAAATATTATATCTATTATATAAAATTTTCTATTAACTATAAATGCTAAACAGACAAATAAATAAAAGATAATAATAATTCAATATTCATTCCATTCTTAAAAAATTAAGTCATAAATAGTCAAATACAGTTTTTAATAATTGCATCAATTAATAAGAAAAATTAATATAAAATACAATTGTTTCATTAATCCTTAATGTAAGATACAAATATTTCACTAAGCCTTATATAATTAATAGTTGTTTTTTTATATTTATTTACAAAAAGTTAAATAATGAATCTTATTATTATGTTTTTAACTCAGAAGAGATATGTCAATTCATCTTCTGGGTTAGTGATATGACATGTTACTTATATATAATAATATTTAATTTCTACAACTAAGCAAGGGAATTACCACATTGACATAGACCATGCCTATCACAACTTATGTAGTCTTTTCTCTGATTCCATAACTTAGCTGAAGCTACTAATCCAAAGACTGATCTATTGGAAAGATTATATTTTTCTGAGAAATTTGGGGTTACTGTAGATGGGAAAATAGCAATAAAGTTGGATTGGTGAGTTAGGTTACAAGTATAGGAATTGGTAATAAATTTTAGGGAGTATAAAAGGTATAGGATATGGAGATTAAGAGGAAGAACATGACCATTAGCTTTGAAAATGTCCATGCATATTTTGGAACTTTGAAATTACTTTTCATGGTGATGGTTAGTGATTTGAGGATTTTTGTTTTTGCAGAGAAGCAAAATCAAATTCAGTAAAAATCATAAATATTAAAATTTTATGGCAGGTTGTCATAGCAGGTAAAAAAAACATGACAAGTTGTTGATCTGGAATGATGTGTACAATATATAGCCCGTACACGTGTCCACAAAGTTGGGTACTTGGAACCCTAATTTTACAATTGGGTATGGAAGCAAATGAAAGATGGGGCTTTGTGGATGAATATTCAAGCATTAGTTTTTTTGGGTCGAGAGAACACAATGTAACCCTTTAGATTTTGAGGGAACGAAGTTGGGAAACACGTTAAGAACCATTAGGGTTCTTCCAACCCTAATAGGCAATAAAATTTTGATAATAAAATTGATTGGCAGCTCAAACATGATTATTGACCCTTTTGAACTTCATGAATCGAACATTTGGTACTCTCCTGGGATTGCAATTCGCTTACCACTGTTACCAATTATATCTTGACAATATTTTACTCCTTCATATAACAAGAGTATCGCCATAAAAATTCAATATCAAAGCATTTTTACTATCAAAAATCTCTATCACATATAACTATAGCAATCTAAAAGCAATTGTCCAAATGAAACACTACATTGGAATTTCTCACACAAGAACAGATAAATCGATTCACAGACACACAAACTCTCCAAAAGAGAACCATAAACTCCCGAAAAAAAAAAAAAAAAAAAAAAATTGAGAATGAGATTGGGTCAATAAGTTTGATGATATCCAAAAATCAACGAGACAACCACCTACACTTAGATGCATGATCCACATTCTTAGGGATTTAAGTCAGAATGATTCCCAACACACAAATAATACTACTTTTGTTGACAAAAGAACACTGATGGATGGTATTTCTCAAATCTAATACATAAAAGAAGCAGAAGCACATTTTAAGACCAGTGTTTTCAAGTTTTAATAACAGTAATCTAATCACTGCAGCTTTGTTACACAAAGAATCAAACAAATCACTATTTTCATTCTATATAATACACAAGAATGGGGCTCCTCACTTGGAAAGTACCATCATCCCAAATCAACGAAGCAGACACTATTGGCTGATCTATTTTCCCTTGAATTTTGATCTTAAATGATTTTCTCTGCCCGAAAGATGTAAATGACAGAACTCTAGGCGTCACATAAATTTTTAGTCCTGATGGAGCAGTCACACGAGCTCTATATGCCGATATTTTTGATCCAACATTTGTGACAGTTCTATGAAAATTCTGGTTGAAAGACATCGATTGTTTTGTCAAAAGAGCAAAGGAAGGATAGTTAAGATCCCAGACAATACCATTCTTGACTTCAGAACAACTACTTTCATCTCCAGTAACAATCCTTAACTTCTGTGTATCATAACCTTGTCCACACAAAAACTTGATGTAATCAATTTCACTTGCATCATATACCAAACCAGGAGTTACTGCCTTAATGGGATCTATGTGGCCTGCGCCATAGGCAAACTCAGCATCAGGGTTTAGTTCAACACTCATAGGAGTTACTGCAAGTTAAAGATTGCCAAAAATTTTAGAGATGAACACAACTTGGAAATAGCTTGGAAGATAGAGAAATTTGGGAATATATTTAGTCATTATACCTGTTGTCATCAGCGCGGACTTGATTGCAGCAGGTGACCATTTGGGATGAAATGATTTTACATATGCAGCTGCCCCGGTAACATGTGGACAAGCCATTGATGTGCCTGAGATTATATTGAACTGTGCTACTCTGTTGTCACCTTCAAACCTCGAAATAGGGGAAATTGGAGACCATGCAGCAAGAATGTTAACTCCTGGAGCTGATATATCAGGCTACAAGAACAAAAGGAAAATTAAAACAGTTGCAATCTGAGTTAGAGCGTTATGTTTATTGACTAAAATTTAAACAAGTATCTAGCTGTGAATTTAATTTTATCTTGAGAATATTTGGTGTAACTAGGTTTGGCCCTCTTGATGAGAAGGAAGCTACATAAGGAGCTAATGTATCATTTCCCACATTAGTTTTTAATATGGTTGAGGTTGGATTCCTGGTAGATGTTAGACTTAGTTAAAATCATCCTCAAATTTCTCATACAAAAGTGTTTTATGTTGATAGTTACCTTGTTGAGTTAATGTAGGAGAATACGTTTAAACCAGCCTTTGCAGTGAGGTGAATTGTAGGTAGGGCAAAAGAATCAGCAATGTCTTTGGTGGCTAAGCTTCTCAAAATAGCACCAGCTGCTCCAGACAAGAATGCTATATCCTTAGGACTTATATTGAAATCACAAAGAACCATTTTTCCTTTCACCAATTGTTCATCCAATGAATTTGGCAAGCATAAGCTGTGTTGCAGGAATAAACTTCAGTACGCAAAATGCTAAAGAAAAAAATTCTTTTATTTGGAAAAACAAGGAAGTAACCTTGAAGGTTTTTGGTATTGTAGTTACCTAGAGATAGACCTATTAAAACCTCCAGTAATATTGGGTGCATTTCCAGCATAAATTAGGGGATACATTTCACCTTTGAGGTTAAATGTATTTATTGAAACACCCTGCATAAAGAACAGCTACTTCTTCTACATATGAATCAAGGAATTTTTGCAAGTGCTAATTAAACATTTATATAATTAATCTGTTAAAGCATATAGATAATTATTAAATAAACGCTTTTGGGCTATATATATGAGTTGTAGGAACATCACCTTGTAAATTTTATGATTTCCTAACTGAACTTTGGTACGTAATTTTCTATCTGTTGTACTTGCAGCCACTGAAAGAGACCAAGGTGAAAGGTTTGCAGTAGTTCCCCAACCTGGACCATTATTGCCGGCAGAACTTGATGTTAGTATTCCATTTCTCATTGCATGGAAAGATCCGATTGCTATTGAATTGTTGAAATAGTCCTCAATAGCATTCCCTCCAACTGAAAGAGAAATTATGTCGACACCATCAGCAATTGCCTCATCGAATGCTGCAAGAATATCAGCATCCTGACAATCATCTGACCAACAAATTTTGTAGGCAGCAATACGTGCTGATGGAACTCCTCCTCGGGCTAACCCCTTGCCAAGGCCAAATAGATTTGCAGAGTTAACCAAGCTTCCAGTTGTTGTTGATGCAGTATGTGTCCCGTGTCCATCTGAATCTCTTGGAGATGCGATATCATTTTTGCCAAACAATCCAACACTTCGAAAGTATTTTGCTCCAATTAATTTGCTACATACAAATAGTAATCTCAGTTAATAACTTACATTCTGTTTGAGTTGCAAAGATAAAAAATACTATTAGATGACGTACTTGTTGCAAGTTATGTTTTGGCAGGCGCCATTCCATTTGGAGGGTGCTGGACCAAATCCTTCATCATTGAAACTATCAGATTCAGGCCAAATTCCAGTATCTAGAACTCCAATAATAATGTCACTCTCTATCTGAGTTGTTTTGACTTGTTGGGAAAAACCCATGAAGTCCCAAGACCTTGTTGTGTGAAGCTGATTCTTTGAGTTTGGGAAAACAGAAACTACACCATCCATTCCTAAATAGCCAAAAATACAGTATACTAGATAAGTTTACTGGACAGAACACAAGTTAACTTCCAGCATAATGTGTTTTTTTTTTTTTTAGTTCGGTGGACGGAGTATTTACACTAAGTACCTGCCATTTTGTGAACTTCATCTTCTCTTAACTTGACAACAAACCCATTAAAGCTCTTCTTGTACCTGTGAAGTAGTGCATCTGATGCAAAATTGCTGGATAAATTTAATGGAAGATTGTTAGTCTTTGTTTGATAGCTCTTCTGCTTAATACAGAAGAAATATGGCGGAAAATGGACATAATTTTGTCTTTGCTTTTGAGAGAATCCATGAAGAAAATCATTTTATTATTGGGTATGTATAACATGCTTAACAAATTAATTTTAAGTATGAATTTGGCCAATTCAATATAAGCAGCTATGAGGCTGATCATAGTTGTATATATATAAATAACCTGCCAATAACTTTCTGCACCATGTTCATGTGAAGTAATGCACTGGATTCTGTGCCCTTTGACTGATCACCCATGTACACAATGTAGGTCTGCATTCATTCATAACATAGCATGCGCAATCAAGTTAGAGAAGAAAAAGAAAAAAAAAATTTGAAACATCATATTGCAGCAGATATGTAAGATTTGGCTTGCCTTTCGATCATCTTGCTGCGAATACGAGTGAGCAATGAGCAAAATGCAGATAAGAGTGTGAAGAAGAAGCTGAAAACGAATAAGAGAGATCATTTTTGTTTAATATGAAGAGAAATTTGATAAGCTACAGGCTTATGCAGGTGAAGGCAATTGAGTTGGATGAGTTTACATGCAAAGAGTTCTAATTTATACACAACAGATTTAGTAGTAACATTCATTGTCAGCCATCTTTACAGGTTTTCATTCTTTTCAAAATATGTTAAAAATGGTGGCAGCCCATTTCAAATAACTGACTCAATGCTATAATCTCCCTCATTTACCATGATTGTTTCTGGCAGCCTGTCTTTACATGTTTATGATACACGTTTTGCATTAATCAGAATAAATATCATGATCACAAGTCTCCATGACGACCAAGTCAAGGTTTGGTAGGAATTAAATATATATGACCAAAACATTATCTTGGGCAAAAAAGAAGCAGAGATTTAATTCATTTTTTATTTTGTTTAATCAACTTGATGTTGAAATTTGAGGCACACCCTTCCATTTCTTTTGCATAGATAGAATGTAATTTGTAAATGTACACTTGGTTATGGGATATCAGCTTCGCCATCACAATTTTTCCGAAGACTATATATAATAAAGAAGGTTTGAATTCAGAACCTCCTGCTCTAATACCATGAATCAATTCAACCCAATTAGTTTAAGATGTTAGGCAAATGGTTTTTAATCTTACACAAAAGGTAAAGTTGAAAAAATTGACCTTGAAGAACAAATCAACAGTTTCCTCAAAATGACATCTGACATCATTAATTATTTCTAGAATTTGTTTAGAAACTGTATGTATTTCAAAAGCCAACGATGAACATTAGAAGTCTAGTAAGACCCCTTTCCTATCCAAATGTTGTTAGTACAAATGTATCACATAGTTGCATTACCAAAATAATTTTCAAGATCTACTTTTTCTATTATCACAATAGTTTAATGAAATCTATTAATTGTGCATTGGATTGTACAAATCGCTTTTCTCTTCAAATAAACCTCACTCATCTCAATGAGTTTAGCTAGTAAGTGCTCCTACCACGTACTTTGCTCAATGCATGATTTTGAATCACGCTGATGGCCTTTTGTGAGGTGATACATCTACTTCATCGATCAGCAAACTAACCCGGCCAAAAGTGTCTTGAGTTTTTGATCCGGTAGAAGATATATTTCAAGATAAGTAAAATAAAGATAATTTTATGTGCGAACCAATCTTTAACACTAATTTTATATAGACTAATTTTGAGTGATCATTGATACTAAAAACTCAAAGAAGAGCCCAAACTTAACCAAACCAATATTTCTGTTTGATTCTTAATTGTCTCAAGAATCATACAAATATGTTTGAATTTATTTCTTGCAATAAGAACTAAGAAAATGATGGATGCTTTTGTTTGAAAGTTAAGATATATAAATATAATAAATTCCTACTGGTGAAAAAAATATTTTTGTTATAATTTCTAAATCTGTGACTCTAGAAATTAATTTTTTACTCTTTTTGGTATTAAAGGAGTGCAGCCTTTTGTGATGTGTTACATCTACTTCATCGAGCAGCAAATTAACCTAGTGAAAAGGTGTCTTCAATTTTTGATCCTGTAGAAGATGCTGTGATAAATTCTATATATGTGACTCTAGAAATTAAATTTTTACTTTTTTTTTTTTTTTTTTAATGTAAAAGAAGTGTTTAAGATTGGCATTAGAATTGTGGAATAGATACCAACCGCTTAAACTAAATTTTCGATAGTAAATTTTGACTTTTAAAATTAAAACAATGATACCAATCCCCATAACATAGAAAAATAAAATGATAACTGTCATGATGTCATCAGTTAATGGAATTACTAGCTGGTAATAATGTGTAGGTGTTTTATGCCACCCTAGTAAGTTTGAGTCAAGCTCTTCTATAATTTCTGTAAAGATTCTATTGGATATAATTGTTTTAAAATCTCAATTTTTTAATTAGTGTGAATGATTAAGGATAAAAGAATTATAGAGGAGCTAACCTTAAAAGGTTTAAGTCTAAATTTAATTATAATCCTAATTTGAATCCTATTTTAACTCTAAACCTAAATCATAACCTAATTCTAATTTTAATTTTAATAAAATTTATTTTAAAAGAGTTGTTAACAAAATTTTTGAGAATTCTTTTAAGAATTGATCCAAATTCGTTAGTCTCAGCGTTTAAATTGAAAACCCTGGACGACAAAGCCCTATAATTTTTGCTTTGTCTTTTTCCTCGGCACAAACACTAAAACCCTAGTTAATCCCTTCATTCAACTCAGCAGGAAAAATGGCATTCACTTCCATTCTTCGCAAATCGACCTCTGGTTTAGCGCCTATGGCTGTTAGTTTGGTGAAGAGGCAGCGAAATTATCATGCTGCTTTCTTCACCGCCATAAACCAGACCAATCTAATCTCTGGCAATTATTCATTGAACCCATATGTACAAACCTTTCAGTATTCTTATTTGGCTTTGAGGAAGAAGAAGATGAAGACTCCTGATGAAACCCTAAGTCGAGTAATTGAGTCGGAAATTAAGTACTCTCAGGGAGAAGAGGAGGACGACAGTGTAAGTAGTTGTAAACTTGTAATTGTTGGTTCTACTGTTTATACGGCTTAATAGCTCATTTAGTAATATGGAAGATAGTCTATTACTCCTAAAATAACTTGTTCTTCTTTTTCTTTTTGTATTGTTGATTATCATTCCTCTAGTTGCTTTTGTGGAACTGTTAGGGTATAAAGTGGTTGAGTGACTTGGAGTCAAAGCTTTGATTTTAATTGGTCGATGGACCCAAATGTACTAAGCTGACCTCCTCAGGATTGGAGGTCTCAGGTGTGAAAGAAACATTACGTGAGGACTCTCCCATGCTAAAGTCAGTATAAGGTAAAATTTAGACAAAGAGAGAAAGCAATCAAGGGAGAAAGAAATGATAACCTTTAGACGAGTAGGTGACATCTGCTTGGGCCTGCAAAGCCAAGTGTCAAGTTCTGAGTAGCTCGTGTGGTTGTCCCTACTAACAAATACATTAGAAGTAATATTAAAATTAATGTGTTGATATATGTTTTCTAAAGGTTATTTAATAAGTTTGATTTCATTGTGTTTAAAATATATTATTTTTAGGCAACGAAGTATGAAATCTTTTTTAAAGGAAGGTTGATTTTTTTTTTTTTTCCTGTATGGGTAAGTGGGTTAAGGGACGAGCTGAAAAATGAATGAAAGGTGGAACATAATACCTCATCAATAATTATGGATTAATTCATTTTGGGTTTTGAAAATGAAGATTTACTTTGACTTTGGTCAGTTGGTTACAATAGTTGCATTACGGAAACTTGGGTGTTGATGTTACAATTTGAAAATCCATAATGGCAGTAGTGAGTTTAAAACTAGTGATTATTTGTCAAATATAGAGAATCTGTACCAAGAAAGATTTTTTTTGTTTACATAGTCCTCTCCTCTCTTCATTTTAGTGAGCTTACTAAGTCATTTTGAGCACTTGGCTAATGGCTATTATAAAATATATATGCTCGTTTTGGAAGTTGTTAAAAGACTATTTAGTCCTTCATTATGATGAAGGAGCTGGTAATGCTTTTTTCACTACTGAACCACTTTGAAGTTGCTTCTTTAACTTCTATAACTGCCAGTTGGTAGCCCTTTTTTAACACTGTTGTTCTGAGACAATTAAAAGAAGTTATTTACCATCACTATCTTACTTCTTGTATGATGTTGGAGTTGCACTCTCCTTTGATGGTATGTTCACTTCTATTTTGTTTGTCAGGCTGAAAGTGAATTTCCTTTTGAAGTTGAAGATAATCCTGGAAGGCAACTTTTAACAGTGAAAAGAACCTATAAAGGTGAGGAAATCAGAGTTGAGGTTCACAAGCATGATTATGATTATGATTATGATTATGAGGATGAGGATGAAGATGACGGTGATAGTGCAAGGGGGAGGCAGTCTGGCATCCCACTGGTAGTCAACGTCTCAAAGAAGGATGGACCCTGTATGGAGTTCAGTTGTACTGCTTATCCCAATGAGATTACTCTTTACGCCGTTGCAATCATAGATCCAGAATTTGCTGAAGATGAGTTTGCATATGAAGGGCCAAACTTCAAGTAAGCATGTGTTGTCCTTTTTTTTTGTTATACTTTTCCCCCTGATTGACACAAACATATTGCGTTTATCTCTTTTAGCGATCTGGATGAGAATCTGCAGAAGGCTTTTCACAAGTATTTAGAAATTAGAGGGATTAAACCTTGCATAACCAGCTTCCTGCACGAGTACATGATTGACAAAGATAGAAGAGAATATTTGTTGTGGTTAAAGAAAGTGAAGAAGTTCATCGAAGCATAAACTCTCAATTCTGTTCATTCACTTGAAGCAATTGTAGAATGCATGGAGTGGTTCAGTTTGTGTTCTCTTCTGTACGGCCAGGTTTATAAGTAAAAAGCATTTTGATGAAGGTGGTCATATTTCTATTCTGGTTTTTAGTTTTAACTCTTAGTATTTAGTATATCAAATCTTCACATATCTTACTTGTTTATGGTTCATTTTTCTGTTGAGTTGGCGACAGGGGATGGGAAATTTGGTGATTAAGCTTTTCGGTATTCTGCTCTTGACAGTAAGCCATGAGCTGTTACTCAAGCATCTTTAATAACGTAAACTCTCTACTAAGAGATGCTTGCATAATTCTCGACCGAAGTCTTGAAAATCTAGGGCGTTCAAACATATTACTTCTCGTTCCATTTTGCCAAGTCAGTGCAAACCAACACCCCTGCAAAAGTTCCAAACATCTTGAAGCAACTTGAGATATACTTCCCACGTTCAAATTTCATTTCATGGTTTTCTAGGTAGGGTTATAAGGGTTATTCCAATAGCATAAATATATAGTACAATAGCAACCAAGGCAAAACAAATGCGATTTATTTTAAAGCATTCACAGAAATTGGCCATCAACAGCTTATATTACACTCACATTATACCATGACAACATATGAGGTCTACCTACAGGACTTAGTTACATGCAAATTCTACATTGGCAGTCTCAAGTTCAACTTCCATTTGGGAGGACGGTGGTGCTGATTTTTATTGGATAAGAGAATGCTTCCACATTGACCAAAAAAAAAGGGTAAAACAAGAATAATAAGCTAAAAGGAAACAGCTAAGATGATTTTATTTTTTTCATTCTACTTTCAACATGTGAACCGTGCTGAGCCCCCTCCCCTCCTTGTAACCAATGAAACAGAAAAAGCAAGAGGAAAACATAAATTTCTCCCTGGGTAATCCTTTCGCTGCCTTCTCTTCTAATTGAAGTGGGATGTGAAGTTAATGGTACAAATTTAAGACTCAATGACAAGGTCCTTGTGGATGTAATTAACACCTTTATCACCATCCACTACTTGGCCACTTCCTCTTAGTAACCTGCACATGTAATGAGCAAGTTAAACTTCACATGTCCACCTTATAGAAAGAAAAAAGGAGGAGGAAAAAACAGAAAGCTGGAACTTTTCAGAACATTAGCCCCAAGAAAATTGAAGAAGTAAAGGACAAAACGATGATATCACATGCGTAACCTTTTCTTCAAAATGAAATATTTTTACATATGGATTATAAGGTAGTCTTAAGTAACCTTACAAAGGTATTCCTTTAAAACATTGGTGTGATTTTTATGATTACTTTTACAAATCTTGCATCAAAATATCTGTTAGGAATATAATAGTAATGTATTGTGACCCCACATTGCTTACTTAGACGTGGAAGTCTATGTTTTAATAAACATGCTTTATTGTTTACTATAAATAAAGGTTATAAATGTAGACTTTGATTCACCAATCAAGTTCATAATCCTTTTTCCCATTATATTTTATTTAACATGGTAGCACAACAAGTTTTAAACCCAAACCTGATCTTGGCCCAATTTCCAAAACCCTAATTCTCTCTTTCTTTTCAAGCCTAGTTATTAGGATACTCTGTTCACTGGTATTGTTCACCAACGACGCCTGATGTTGCTCTCTCCTTTTTCCAGCTGTGCCTCTCGCACCAGGGTACCTTTTTTCACATCGTACTGCTGATTGATGTTTGTCAAACAGATTGAAGCTACAACCCTTTCTCATTTTATTTACTTCTTTACCTATTGTTCTTAGATTATTGTAAGTGGAGTGTTAAGATTGATAATTAGATTTTACTTGTACAAGATTGAGCATTAATTCACCAATCAAGCTCACAATCTTTTTTTCTCATTCTATATAATTTAACAATATCCAATAAATAAGCCTTCAAAATAATTAAAAATAAACATGAACAAAAAACAAAGAGGAAAGATCTCTCTTACTAAGTAATTCATGTCCATTGCATTTCCTAATTCCAACATATATTGAGATTGTAATTTGAACTGTGTTGAAAATAATACGACATTGGGGATAAGGAATATTGGAAAGTAAGAGGACTGTATGTTCTAATTAATTTATGTCATTGACAACTTAAGAGGAAAGCTGATTATAAAATGGTATGACTAGCAAAAGATAATTACTCTCACAAAATATATTTACATAAGTATATGACAAAGACCACAGGCGCATACCATCGTGTTGTTAGCAATCCTTCCACTCCTACAGGACCCCTAGCGTGAATTCTGCTCGTACTTATCCCAACCTAGAAGCCATAGAAGAATATGAGACAACGATTTAAAGTTTTTGGCAACCTTAACTAACAAATTATTCATAAGTACCTCTGCACCTAGCCCAAATCGAGCACCATCACAAAATCTTGTGCTGGCATTGTGAAAAACAGCAGCACTGCCAATGTATAGTCAACCTATAACTACTTAGTTATGCTTTGAAAATTGAAGGAAACTATTAAAACCAATAATATGAACTATCAAAGACCAGGGAGGTGCACTGGGAAGATAATTTAAAAAACCTGTCCACTTGTCGTAGAAATGCTTTTGCAACTACCTCATCTTCTGCAACAATGCAATCGGTATGTGCACTGGCAAGAGAGAGAACAGAGAAAATGATTTTCATCCATATGAATCCACTACACAGTAATAGATGTCACTTGGTAAGCAGGAGGGGGTAGGGGAGAAAAGGAAGATGAGAGTTATAGATATTGCAAGGTGTATCTGGTCCCAGTGTTAACATGCCTTCCATGTTGATTTATATGTTCAATTGCTGCATAGACATCATCCACAATTTCAACGGTGCAAGCCAATGCACTGTATTCATGATGAAATGAATGAGCCTCAGGAATATTCAACAATGAGCTTGCGCTTGGTCCACCATATAAAGTAACACCTGCTTAAGATGTAACTTCATTAGTCTTTTGAAAGAAACTTCTAATGATATGCCTTACAAGATAGGTGTACTTAGAGTTCAGTCCAAAATAGACCCAAGTTTCAGATGTATAAATATGTTTCCAGAAAACACAAAATGATAAATAAAAGTTTAATAGACCAGAAGGACAACAGTTGAAGTTTTCCATTGCAAAATGCCTAACTTGAACTTTTTCTTGTGCATATAAATTTACTGTGATAACAGAAATGCCAGTTTGCCAAAATTAATCAACTTCACTGAGACTTTCTAATTTTCACGTTGTAATTGGGCAGTGTACAAAAGCACAAGATATATACAAGAAAATTGCTAGCCAACTAAGAGTGCAGAAAACCTAATCTAAAATTTCAAAAAGAAAAAGTATAGGAAAATAAAATCAGCTTTTGTCAGACATTAAATATGATACAATAACAAGGAAGTGTTAGCCAAAAATCCAGACCTTCAGTTTGTAAATCAACAATGATATCATTGAGCCCACCATTCAGCATTACGTCCTTGTGTGCAAGAAGTGTTTCCTAGAAACAGCAATTTAAACAACAGTGAAGGTTATGTGTATCAGTGAAGAGGCAAATGATACTTGCAGGCTATGAAGCATGGATACGGATACAATATTGGATATGGTGGTACGAAATTTAAAAAAAAATTATGATACGATACGTTCTAGATACGTGTAATGAATTTTTTTTTAAATATTTATTATATATAAAAAATTAAATTTTAATATAATAAGATCACAAATGATTGTCATAAAATATAATCATGTCTTAAAAAAACAATAGAAACATAATAACATCATATGTAGTGAAAAAATTATACTAGACATTTTATAAAAAGAGCGTAACACCTAAAGGTCCTAAAATAAACTCAAGAAAAAGAATACACCAAGCCTATAAGATGGCCCAATGACAAAAAAATCACTTGTCACTTATTCCAAAGAAAACGCAGCGTTTAAACAAACTCTAAGGAAAGAAAGAGGGATTGCGGCATGGGTTTTCAGATTTGGGGTTTCATCCCTGTGTGACGAACATGAGATCTTCAACTGAAATCATTCACCAGACCACCTTAATCATCAGAAAAGGTCAAAATAGGTTCAACGTAGGAAGAGGATACGGACTCAAAGGAAGAAGGAGGAGTTGCAGTGTGCTGAGTTCTTTCAGTCTCTCGATCTTTCTATAGATGGTGTTCTGATGCTTTGAGAAGATAACCAGAGACAACTCTGAAGAAAATCTCCAATTTTGGAACTGATGTGTGTTGTAATTGAATCAGAAAATCAGGTTAGCCTATACAGCTGTATGGCTCGTATCCATCCCTATCTCCAGGACAGTTGTATTTTCACCGTATCAACGTACCCAAGCCGTATCTAAAACATTTAAAATTAATTTTTTATTTTTTGATACGTATCTAATACATATCCAGGCGTATCCAAACTGTATCCCTATTGGATACACGGCTGCATGTATCCATGCCTCATAGCTAGCAGGTGTTTACCAAGCTTGTTCTTATGTAATCAATAAGTTATAGACACCAAACTATCAATGACAAAGAATAGTTTCTAAGTAATTGATTACCATTGCATTACAACCTGATGGATAATCTAGTTTTGCATCCTTGACAATTCGCTTTGCCATATCCATATTAGCAGACTTGTCAATGTAAACATGGCAAATTCCATCTGGGTAGCAAAAATGCAGCTTTCATATAATAGACATCATCATGCTCTTTTCTACGAAAGATTTAGTATACCATATAAAGCACTACTGCTTGTTAGATGTGGACAAAAGGGCAAGTATAATCCATCTCACCAGCATGACCCATGACAGGAATTTGAGTGGAACTCTTGATTTCAGTAACAAGCTTGTTGCTGCCTCTTGGGATCACAAGATCAATCACATCATCAAGCTGGTACATATAAGTAATGCTGACTTCAACTTTGGCTTGAGTTAACAATAACATTTTTCAAACTGTGCAAGTATAAAGATCAGTCAATCTGAACTCTACCCACCTTAAGCAGCTCAGGGATCTCCTCTCTAGATGTAACAAGTCCAATAAGTCTTCCACCAACAGTATCTGGTATGGCTTCAGTGATCACCTATAGTTTGACAAAAAGAGGTGATTAAGAAGAAAATCAGAAATGTGGATGACTTAAAAAAACAAAAAATATTTGATCAGCAGTTTTCTAATAAAGAAACCAAACCTTGTGTAAAATTGCATTTGATTGCTTAGCCTCCTTTCCCCCTTTGAGGAGAAGCCCGTTCCCACTTCGTATTGCCAATGAAGCTATCTAAACAGATTACAAAAAGGAATTGGAATATAATGACCGATAAAACTGTATATGACTTATAGAGAATCAGTTTAAGAACTTTGAATGTCATTAACTAATCAATTCAAGCAAAAATGAATAAATAAATGAGTTTAGAGAAGCAATTAAGCATATTAATCTATTTCAACCAATAACATTTCCCATCCAATGTTACCTACATAGCAAACTCAAAACAGTTCAGCTGTAGGAAAACTCGGAGAAAAGAGAGTGTTTATATTAATGTAGAACCTACTCATTGAAGTAAAAGTGTCACAATAAATCTGCTAACTTACTTCTGAGCAGAGGAAGCAATCTAGAAATCTAATTCCCCTGTTTATATTAGCCATCTAGTTTCCCATGTCCATACTTTATGAGGATGCTAAGTAGACTCCTAGAACCAGACTTGTATTACAGAAATGCCTTATCCTTCACTTCACTTCTTATCTGATTTATCTTATGCCATTTGACCCAAAAAAACAGAAAAGGAAAAGTCAGCTGCACTTGAATATCAGTTAACAATTTACAGTTAAGAGGTGAATTATAGCCTTCTCTCATTACTAGATATTAATTAAATCAATAACATTTAACAATTTACAAATTCATATTGTCATCAACTTAGATACACTACTATAAACACCACGGTAATTTCCTTTTGGTAACCTCTTGAATAGAAGTCTCCCAATACTTGATGACACTCAATAATAATGGCACCAATAATACTAATCCTCTCAAACGTCTGAATGTAGTTTCTGTCTCATAAATAAGTCATATGACATGGACTACATCCACATCTGTAATCCATAGATATATTAGATTGTAATGTAACATCAGAAAATGATACAAGTGCAATCACAGATATTTACAACACAGTTAAAATTTCAAACTGTTACTCTTTTTTTAATGGATAATCAGTTTTTCAAGGAAAGGAGAAAAAAGAAAAAAGAAGAAATGTTTAATCTACCTGTACTAGTGCATCGGGGCGAGACTCAAAGACAATCAAGAGAACTCCTAAAGGAGATGATGTTTTCTCTAAAATTAGACCATCTGCAAGCTGGATAAAAGGTAATTGTCAGAAACATCAATTATCAATAATCGGCAGGAAATATATATCCTTACCATTACCACAACCTTTCTTTACCTCAGTTCTTTTTAAAACACGGCCAATTGGATCCTCCATGTTTGCAAGCATTCTTACTGAGTTTGCGAGGCTTGAAATCTGTAGGGTCAGTTCAACGTCAAAAAGTTTAGAAATATTTTTGGAAGGAGAAGAATAGGAAAAATCCTCTTACAGTCTCACCTTCCCTGGTTTTAGAGCCAGCCGGGCTACCAAGGATTTCTCATAACCCGCGTATTGTGCAGCAGCAACGTCAGCTTCGTTTTCAGTCCTGATCAACTTTTCATTTGTTTCCAGTGCATCAGCTATGTCCAGCAGAATTTTCTTCTTATCTTGTGAAGACAAGGCCTGTGAAATGGGACATTAGTGACTATGCTGTTGAACTTGAGCCAGAATCTTATGCTATGAAGTTGGAAGAGATAGGGAATGGGTCGAATTTTAGAAACAAGTAAAGTACAATTGTCATCCTGCCACTGCAAAGATTCTAATTTTGTAAAAATGGATGGACCCTACCTGAAGACGTCTGGAACTTTCCCTAGCTGCAACTGCCATTTCACGGGCATCAACTTCTTTTACTGGGGCCCATAAATGTGCATCTTGATGGAAGAGGGTTCCAATACGTTCTCCTTGAAGGACTTTAATGATATTTTCAGCAGCAAAACCACTTGAAAAGGAACAAATGTAATTATTGCATAATCAGGGGAAAACCAACTTGCAGATATGTAACTCACATAAAGTAACATCAAATTAATTCAATTTTTAAACTTCACTGAAGATTCACCCTGCAATTCTTTATGATAGATTGACATTGGGAGAAAAAAAAAAGGAAAAAAAAAAAAAAAAAAACTTTGGTAAATTAATATTTCTTATTTTCTTTGAACCAGGGAGTGGCAGTGCAGAAAAAGGGCATCTGGAGATGGAATGGAAAAGCAGATTTTAGCTCAAAGATAAATAGGTAAGACTATTTTTTTCTCTTGGGATTTTCTTTGAATTGATTCTGCTTTTGTGAAAGAGGGACAACTTTTATTGTGTTCATATATCATGGTGATGTATTTTCAAATGACATACCCTAACTGAAAATGCACATACTGAAAATCTTTTAATACAAACCTTATAACAACGAGAAGAAGAGAAAAAGGTTGAAATGCTTTGAAACATCAGTTTTAATTTTGCACAGGGCTGAACCAAGTAATTCAGTATACCTGGTAATAATAACAGGGATCCCAGCATAAGCTGCATTTACAGCAGCTTTTACCTTGGCCGTCATTCCACCTCTTCCCACCCTAGATTTGTCCCCAAAAGTAATTTCACCCTGATGTTTTTCGTTGATGTATGTATGGATAAGTTTTGAATGAGGGTCACTTGGAGGGCCACTACAAAGACCCTCTACATCACTCAACAGAACAAGAAGATCAGCCTTTAATTCCAAAGCCAATAGAGCTGCTAAACTGTCATTATCCCAAAATATACCAGAAGAATCCTGCAGAATAGATAACGTGAGTTGATGGCACTTTAAGTTCTTAACAAGAATGGAACAATACATAAAAGATTCTAGGAAACTCATTCTGAACTTCTGCCTACAAACTAAAGATACAAACAAGATTTGTACTTTTATCGTTCAGAACATAGCATATTGACTTGCCCACAGGAAGTCTACAACCCATACCTCACACCCAAAAGTTAAAGAATAACAAAATAAATATAAACAAGTATCTTAAGGTTAACCTGAGGTGCATGCTCAAACATTTAATAAATTATATAGGTAAAGAAAATAATAATTAAAACAGAAATTTCACCTTATATTCATCCATTAACATAACTCTAGAAATAGCATTGGATAACAATTATATATATAATCACATAAGCAAAGCGTACCATCTTTTCCATAGCCTTTTTCTTGTGTGCTAAGAAGCAATCGTCCATGCAATTCAATCCACGATTTACTTTTTATATGGTTAACAAATAAGAGAAGTAAGATTAGCAAACCTCATATGGAGCTTTCCTGGTACTGACTGCATCATTCTCGTTGAATATAGGTATAACTTTTGAACTTAACAATGATTTCAGAGTTTCATGAAGTTGCCTTCTAAAATCTTTATCTCTAAAATCATTATCCGTCACAAGAAGCTGAGCAGATGTCACATCCAGCTGAAAGAGGGCAGAGAAACAGAAAGCAAAAGCTGAAAAGAGGATAACTGAAACAACATGGACTTCGTCATTGGCACCCAAGGAGGATAACATCAAAAAAAAAAATTACTACACAAGAAATCTTAGCTGATGCATTCTAAGATTAAAAAAACTTCAGCTTTACCTGACTAAATAAACTATCATAAAGAGCCATAAGACTATTTTGTCCAACAGCTGCACATGCTTTCCCATCAAGGTCAACTTGTGGCTTTTGGAGATCAGCAAAACTGCAGTAATAAACTACTGCATGAATAAAAAAGTAAACAAATAGACTAAGTTTCTTACAAAGAGGAGAAAAGTCCTCTTGCCCATGTTTTTAAAATTTGAATAGATTTGAACAATGCTAACCTGCTGTTAACTAGTCTCCTGTACCTAAGCCGTTGGCGGCCAAGACCAACAGCACCAGATGACACCATAATAACATCGTATCCTAGAGAATTCAATTCTTTAATCTGTTTTCCATTTTCAATATAACATTACAACCCACAAATAATAAGCCCAATATGAAAACCACTGGTAAACTTCAAGCAGTCTGCAATTGCTAGATAAGTAGTCATGACTCATGAATGACAAAAAAATCAAGCTTACTTGCTCACAAAGCGCCCCCAATCTTCCAAGTGCTAATCTTCCATCATTTCGGGTCACAACAGCAGTCCCAACCTTAAACAAACAATAGTAAGTTATTTACCATAAGCAAGCATACCATCTTTAGAACTGCCACTTAATTGGGAATAAATGCGTGCCAACAGGCACAAGTTGAAATTTCAACCATAACAACTGAGAATTGACAATTTTCACTACCTACTACTTTTAAACTTGTTGCAAATATAAATAACACCCACAAAGCTAAAACTGAATTAACGGAATGAAAGCTACTTGCTTTAAACTTTGGCATTTCTGAGAAGAGTAAAAGGCAATGCGTCCTGAACTTGAAAAATGACACCAATTTATTAATAATGAGAATGAGAAGAAGAAAAATGTGCAGACCTTGATAACTATGCGCTTAACCTCTTTGACGAAAGCTCGAGAAGGATCTATGCTGCCCATGTCCTCCAACACAGTGAGTTGGGGCGGCGAGTTCAACTCGCTCCAGAAAAACAAAGCGACTCAATCTGAGATTTATTGGATCTAGTTTTTAGGTTTTAAAATTTGGACGTGCCTGAGTAACGACGAGTGGTCAGTTCACGACTGATCCAATTAAAAAGCGCCATATTTATAAGGAATTTAGGGCTAACTGTGATGGCGTGTCAAACTACACACGCCTTCGCATTTGAGAAAACAATGCTAACATACAAAGTTTGGAGAATTCAACATCCCTTTGAATGATGCAAAAATGTCATAGTTCTTAAATAATTTAGACAAAACTTCAAAATTTTATATTTTAATTTTTTTTTAAATGAATCCTAAATTCATATATTAGAGTAAATTAGACTCATATCAATTTACTGATACTAGGATTTAAAATTTGAGTATATTCCTTATTCAAGATAAAAATTATTGGTGTTAAAAAAAAATTTCAAAAAAAAATTTCAAAAAATTTCATAGAGCACTACATTATAAGTGAAAATTAATAATTTTTTTTAATTTTAATTTACTTTTCTAATTAAATAAAATAAATAATTTATATTATATAAGTAAATTAGTATTTCTTACTAATATTGCAAACATAAAATACAACATACAATAATTTACAAGACAATAAATTATAATTTAAACATTTTTTAATTAGTAAAATAAATTATTTCCTTTCCATTTTGATCTTGTATTTTTTTAACATGTTTTAGGTTTCAAAAAATTAATTAAATAGTAAATTTTTCAAAAAAAAAACAAATTATACAATAAAAATTTAAAAAACTAATAAATTTTTTTGATATAATTACTAATAAAAGAATAGGAAATTTCTAAAAATTAATATGATATTTTTATCCTCTCATCTTATAATGATTTTTTGACAAAAATATTTTAATATTGATGCTTTGTTACAAAATTCTTCTTTCAATTATTTGGTATAATATTTTGGGAAAGTTTTTTTTATCATTGCAATTTCAACCTGCCCAAAGCTACTTTCACTTAAAAGTATTTTAATTTTTAGTTAGGGCAGAAACCCGCTAACAGAAAATGAGTGAAACTACTTTCTAAGTAGAATTAAGAGTGAAATTAGCCTCATAATCTCAAAATACCATTCCCTTTCCTGCTTTTACAGTTAAATATAAAAATAAAAAGAAAGAAAAGAAATATCACTCTTACAGAGACTGTATATTTACAGATTTATACTAGGAAAGCTCAAGATTTGGAGGAAATATTATACCAAATCTCCCTCTGCAGATATTGGCATTCCACAAGGCTGATGGTTAAAATGATCAAGTCCTTCAGTTAGATACGAAAGCACCAACAATCAAACAAATTAACTTTTTCCTTATGGACAACTCCACTCCTGTTGATGTTCTAAACCGAAAGAAGGTGAACGGTGACTGAGTTTTCTTCTTCACAACATAGGCCACCCATTAAGCTATGCAAAGAACCAAACCTTGATGAAGACTGCCAAAGCTATTTGCAAGAAAAATGCAGCAACCACCAAAACTGAAAGATCACTCCCTTCTATGTAAGACTTGAGGTTCAAGGCAACAAAGCTGGCTGTGGCAGTTCCAGCAACAATAATTATAATCCACCGGAGAATCTCGACTGGAATAAGCAACAGAAACTGAAAATATTTCAAAAAGTATGCATTAGATGATAGAAAGAAATCTATTGTTTACGAAACTATAACTTATTCTGATTATAATTCAGCAAGGAAATTGAGTAATAATGTCTGGCAGCAGACAAGACATATGCTGACTGAAATGCTGACTGTCCACTGATGCATCTCAGGGTTTGAAGGGCAGTGGCCCTCTGATGAATTTAAGCATTTTCTCTGCAATTAATCCTGAATCTTTATAAGGGCAAAATGGAGTTTACTTGATAGTTAATTCCATATTTTTCATGGATTAACACTTTGTTAAAACGTGGCTTTCCCCCTTTTCTAACAGGTTAGAGCTTGTGGGGTAACTGGTAGTCCTGAGTGATATCAGAGTGTTGTCGCTCAAAAGTCACTGGGTCAAGTTTCTGACAACCTTTACATTCAATAAGTATCCAATTATCAAGTCTTAGCCCTGGTTCAGTTCCATTGTCCACTTGCAAGGGCTCTGAAGGAAAGTAAAGGATATAACCCATTTATTCTATCAAGAAAAAGTATAGCCCATTTCCTAATGGCTTAAGCTTTTTGGAGAACAGGTATTCCAACAAGTGTCATATGCAGGAGTATCCATGGATTGTACACTGCCTTGAAATTTTTTTAGTGAATTGTTATTTACGAAAAGGAAACTCAAAATTGACAAATAAAAATGACATTGAAGAGAGAAGAACTTACAGAAGCTGGAACAAACGCAGAGAGGGAATATGCCCATATGCACCAAAATGGTACAAGCTTTGCATTTGAACCCAAATACTGCAATATGAAGAAATATGCCAATGGAACCACGACTGCATTCCCATAGACAGAAGATGCTGCTACACTTACATAGCTGACATCAAAGCTCCATGAAGTACTTCTGTCTGCATGTTTTTGCATGAGGTATGCGGCAAGATTACCATGTAAGGCAAGTACAAAGACCAATGTGGTTGAGATCCATACCATCCCATATCAAAAATATCAAAAAAGATCTTCACCGTGAGATAATCATGCAAAATCATATATGTGCTTTTTTCATATAGCATCTGATAATTATATCCAGGAAACAACCAATGCCAGAGAAAAGAACATGGGTAGAAAAAAAGAAAGAAAAAGGAAGTGCAAAAATAACATCATTAGGTGCATTTTATCTTTCTTCCTTCTTTAAATACACATACTATTCTCCCATTCTTGTGATTATGATCCCATAAGGTTTGAAAATTATGTCATTCATTCCAATAAATGCCTGGATGTATATCTTTAAATATGAGAGCAGCATAAAATTGTAATCTTCAATTTTATTTTATTTAAAAAAAAAATAAAAAAATTCCTTCCTGATAACCCATCAGATAAAGAATTTTTTTTTTTTTTCTAACAAGTATTTCCCCAACAGACGAAGAATTAGATGCTACTTTTGCATATATTACTGGTAATGTTGTTCACTGTCAAAATTTATATGCAAAAGTACAAGAACTATAGAGAACATGTTTGAAGCATAAGGAAGGGAGAGAGAGATTCTATTCCCACAGTAAAACCTACCAAAGTAAAAAGATTCTCTAGTCCCCCTTTGTTTTCTATATTATCAATTTTCCTTGGTCAACAGCTTCAACCAATATGCAAGCTCATAAAGCAAACATCAATAAGGGAAAACCAATAAATGGATTTAGTTTTTTCTGATTGCTTAGCTTCCCCCACCTCTAAGATAAATGCAAGGCACACACAGAGTCACAGACATGGGGACAAAACAAACTTCTGCAGCTCTGCTTGCTTCCAATCCAGTGGAAAGTAAATATATTTGTCAAGATTTAGGTAAATATAGAAAAGGATGATGGCAAGAATGGGGAAAGGACAAACTATCATACTTGTCTAGCTATACTTGAAGGCATTTTAACGACCAACTTCCTTTTTGTTTCTTATCTCCCTCTTCACGGTACTTCTCTGTGCCAAAGATCATCCGAAAACATGTGAAACAACATAATTGATTAATTGTACTGTCAGCATCAAAAACTAAATCTGATATTCATTCAGCTAGTTTCCTATAAATAAAAATATATAAGAACTCTTTTATGAATTTAACTTTTGTCATACACTGATGCCTAGATTAGGTTTTCTTACAAGGTCCCCTTCTAAAGCCTCATACTGAAAGGCACAAATTAACCCTTCCCTCTCCCCTAGGACTCATTAAGATGGAGTGAAATGAAAGGAGAAGAAAAGAGACGAGACGAAAATGTCTCTCTGAACCCTTTTTTTAATTTCTCCAAATTGGAAGGATTAAGATAGAGATGATAAGGTACATTATAATTTTTGTTTGTGATAACAAAAATACCTGTCATTTTTACTAAACACCTTCCAATACACAAATAAAACATTTTAAGGGCAAAATTATAAAAGTATATAATAACTGTTAATAATATAGAATGAGAAAAAAGATTGCGGGCTTGATTGATATCTCAAAGCCTACACCTATAGTTTTATTTATAGTAAATAATAAAACTTAGACTTCCTCGTCTAGACAATGTAGGACTATACAATATAATAATATTATATTCCTGACACTCTCCCTCAATATGAACATATAATGCTCAATCTTATACAAATAAAACCCAATTACCAATCTTAACACTCTCCTCACTTACAACAACTTAGGTCAAGCTTCAATCCGTTTGATGAACGTACTAGTACTCATGAATAGTACTCATGTTGGCTGGAAAGAGGCACAGGCACATAACTGAATTTGCTAGAAAAATAGAAAGACCACCACTAGAAAAGGCACGACAAGATTTTACGAAAAAAATAAAAAAAGCACCACTGACACAACAGAAAGTTCATGAAGGTACTGTTGAACAGTTAAACTCTTTGAGCCGTCAAACCCTAAATAGGCTTAAAAAGAAAAAGGATTGAGCTGTCTCTTAGACGAAATAGATAAATAGGGATAGAAAAGAGAAAATAATTGGGCTTGAATAAAGGAAATAACTAGGCTTAGCTGGCAGTATAGCCTTTTTTGTTTTTGTTTTTCCTTTTCTTCATTCGGTAGCTAGAGAAAAGAAAGAGATGATTAAGGTTTTGGAAATTAGGCTAAGATCGGGTTTGGGTTTTAAACCCGCTCTGATACCATGTTAAATAAAATAGACTGAGGAAAATGATTGTGGGCCTGATTGATATCTCAAAGCCTATACCCATAAACTTTATTTATAGTAAATAATAAAACCTAGACTTCCACATCTAAACAATGTGGAACTATACAATACAATAATAATATATTCCTACTATGTTAAATAAAATAGAATAAGTAAAAAGGATTGAGGACTTGATTGATATCCCAAAGCCTATACCCATAAAAAAAACCAAAATTTTCACGTCTAAATAATGTGAGACTATACAATACAATAATATTATATCCCTAACAAAAACATATCCTCTCCATTCATCTCCCAAACAAAATTGTATCTTTTCTTCTCCCTTCATTTTTTTTAAACTCCCAAAATGAGAGGAATGATAAATGTCCTCTCCTCTCCCCTCCAAACTCCCAAATAGGCAAAGAAAAAAGGAAAAAAAAAAGAATAATAATAATAAATAGAAAAATAAAGAACTTTACAAGAATAGCAAAGAAGAATTTTCTAACAGTACTTTTGTTTGTACTCCAAAGTGTTTCAATCAGATTTGATATTTTGATTTACATGTTAATATAAATATTAACTTAAGCCTAATAAGTCCAGACCCACTAAAAGCCCTACAAATACAAGCTTTCACACTCTTAAAAAAAGTTCATCTCTCTACACTTTATAACTCTCTAGATACTGACTTGAGTTTCGGAGTGCTGACAGGTGGAGACCACTTTTGCAGGTCACACATGGAGGAAACCACCTCGCCAAGTCTCCAGCTCGGACAAATCTAACATTAACATTGGCGTAGCCTGTGAGAAATTCATATGATTTGAATTTCTTGACTTCCATGCAGCTCTCAAGCTCGCCAGATCACTGTACCAGGTTTCTTGGCCTTTGCTCCATGGGCAATCTTCAATTAAGACTTTCTCACAAACACCTATTGTCTCTCACTGAACTCACAGCTCACCACCTCACCAAGATGCACATGAACGCCTTGCTTCCAAAGAAAAACAGAGAGCACTCGAACTGCCTATAGGCAGCAGCTCTTCCAACCTCCGGCGACAAATGATCCAGATCTGCCACCTACTGAGCTGGCACTGGATCGATGGAGGATCTCTGCCCAAATAGCCTCCTGGCTAGAATGGGTTTGTGCCCACCTGTTGCAGCAACGGGCGGTCCTCCTGCCCAGACGAAGGCAACAGTTCGCTATTGCCGAGGACAGAGTTGCTGCCCGGATGAAGGCACCAGTTTGGACGCCCCCCGTGCCCCTGCGTTGCAGTAAACTGGCAGGTTTGTTCCTGTTTGTCCGATGAAGATTAAAGGCTACTACCCGAATACACCAGGTCACCCCACCGATGAGACCTCCTGCCAGCCGAATGCACTAGGTCACCCCCGCCGAGGAGACAACCCGCCAGGTCGAATGCATCAGGTCGCCCCGTCGAGGACACTTGCCCAGACAAAGGCACCAGTTGCCGCCGAGGACACCTGCCTAGACGAAGGCCTCCAGCCCGCCAAACGACCTGGAAGAATTCCTCCAGGCCTCCAGCCCGCCAAACAACCTGGAACCCCAGCTTAACCCAGGTTTTTATATTACAATTCAGCCCTGTTATTTTTGTATATTCTGAAAAGTTCCTAAAATTTTAAGATATTTACATTATCGGCCCAAAATTTTACAAATCTATATTTTGGGTCCAATATTTAATATAATTTTTACAATGACCAAGTATTTTACTGATTACCATGTTTGTCCACATCTTCTTGTATTTACTAAATCACCCTAAAAATCTTTACACTCTTACAAAAGAGTCCCGATTTTCATGTATTTACAGAAATGACCGTAATTGTTATTTCTTTTCGATATTGGTTCAGAACTTTGTGTATTTACAATTTTAGGCCCAAATCTTAGAACAATAAACAAATGAGACCAATAAATCTATATAACTCACATTTGGCATGAATCTTTGGTATAATAACAATTATTCCCCTATAGTCTGTGCAATTTCATTACTGGCCCAATATATTAGAAATTCATAATTTTGGCCCCAATATTTTAGTTGTTTTCGTAATCAACCCATGTCTTTTAATTGGTTTTGGAAATTGCATATAGGCCATAAAATTTTTTAAATGGCCTAAAAACTTTATAAATTTTACACAAATTGCTTGCAAACTTCTATGTTCTTATAGAAACTCTTGTCAATTTTATATCTTCATGCAAATCTGCTAGAATCGAATGCTCAGCTTAATTTATATTTGCTTAATTGTTGGATTACATGTTCATCAACAACAAAAATATTTCAAATCTTGAAAATATTATAAGACCGGGTCGCCTAAAAACACCATAATTATAAGGCCATCACAAAGATGAGCGGATCACTCATTTAACAAAATAATTGGCATCTTAAGCATAGTAGACTAGTAATTCACCTCGCCTACATCCTGCACTTTATAGTCGGATCAAAATGATAATTGCAATGCAACTATATCTTTGACATATTATTGTATATTTATTCAGAAAACATGTCATTACATGTTTACCATCATATGTGGCTAATAAATTTTTTGTTGAGATCGGCCGTTTGGCCATAATTTTAAGAAATTTCTACAGGTGAAATTCAAAGGGAGAGACATAGCCCCCTAAAACTAATAAAAAAAAAAGATCTCCAAAACCCGAGTCGGAAACGGTTGAGGTTCACCTGGTCGATCAAACGGCCCTAACAGGGAACTCGACCTCTCCGGTGCTGGCGATCCAGGCAAGCGAGGCTGCCAAGTTTCCATCCTGCGGTTCGAGCCTCTGCCGAGTTCACACAAGAATCTCCAAACCAGGGTCGGAAACATTTGAGGTTCACCTGGTCGATCCAACGGCCCTGACAGGGAACTCGACCTCCCCGGTGCTCACAGTCCAGGCAAGCGAGACCGCCAAGTTTCCATCTTACGGTCCGAGCCTCCGCCAAGTTCACACAAGAATCTCCAAACCCAGGTTTGAAAAGGTTGAGGTTTATCTGGTCAATTCAACGACCCTGACAGTGAACCCGACCTCCCGGTGCTCGCGGTTCAGGCATGCGAGGCCGCCAGGTTTCCATCATGCGGTTCGAGCCTCTGCCGAGTTCACACAAGATCTCCAAACCCGGGTCGGAAACGGTTGAGGTTCACCTGGTTGATCCAACGGCCCTGACAGGGAACTCAACCTCCCCGGTGCTCGCGGTCCAGGCAAACGAGGCCGCCAGGTTTCCATCCTGCAGTCCAAGCCTCGACCGAGTTCACACAAGAATCTCCAACCCTAGTCGAAAATGGTTAAGGTTCATCTGGTCGATTCAATGACCCTGACAGTGAACCCGACCTCCCAGTTCTGGCGGTTCAGGCATGCGAGGCTACCAGGTTTCCATCCTACAGTTCGAACCTCCGCAAAGTTCACACAAGATCTCCAAAACCCGGGGGCAAAAACTGTTGAGGTTCACCTGGTCGATCCAACGACCCTGACAGGGAACTCGACCTCCCCGGTGCTCACGATCAAGGCAAGCGAGGCCGCTAGGTTTCCATCCTGTGGTCCGAGCCTCCGCCGAGTTCGCCCACAAAAGGTTCGCACTTAGACATTTAACTCTTCAAAGGTGGACTCTAGTACTGCATGACCTTTTAATCGTAAAGCATATTATTTTACCCTTATATGTGCCTAATAAATTTTCTTTTAAGATAGACTGTTTGACCATAGTTACTGGAAAATTTTACAGCCTAAGACAAAGGAAGTTAGAGCTACGAGCTCATCCCAACGTTGCAAGGCTTAGAGCCAAAAGCTTGTCCGCTAAGAAAAAGCTCAATTAACATTGTGGTTTTGCCCTTAGTTGACTTCAAGTCCGAGTCACTTCATTCCTCGAACTTGTTTTTGGGGGGATTGATGTTAATACAAATATTAACTTAAGCCCAATAAGCCCATGCCCACCAAAGACCCTACAAATACAAGCTTTCACACTCTCAAAAAAGGTCATCTCTCTACACTTTATAGCTCTCCCCTTATCTCTCTAGATACTGACTTGAGCTTCGGAGTGCTGACAGGTCTCCAGGACCATCCCTGCAGGTCTCCAGCTCGGACACATGAAGAAGACCACCTCGTCAGGTCTCCAGCTCGGACACATGGAGGAGACCACATTATCAGGTCTCCAGCTCGGACATATGGACGAGATCACCTCGCCAAGTCTCCAGCTCGGACAAATCCGACATTAACATTACACAAGAAAAAAAGAATGCAGAACGTACAGATCAGGGTTAGCATCTATCTTGCTGAAAAAATCTCCAGCAACAGGATTTAAAGAACTTGTCAATCTGTTTATGACAATATCTGTGTCCACATTGAAATATTGTGTATACGACGAGACACTAAAGAATCCCTTCTAGTTGTTTGGTGGCTGTTGTTCAAATGCTTCTGCATCAAATAGATCACTCAGAGATCATTAGATGTCAATAGTAAAGCTGCCATTCACATCGAGTGCATAAAACAATTATTTTAAGCTAGACCATTCACCAACCCAAAAAACAAATCAAATGTAAAGTAACCGCTGCCGTCATGACCTAGTAAATGGTGTAAACCATATGCCCTTGATCTCCACAAGAATAGCCACAATTGGGGTTCCTTTGGACTCGCTTATATGGCTCAGGTTAACTTCAAACACCCCCAATTATGGGCTCAGCATATACAATGTGGCAATACTCATACAATCACAAACCCAACCCAGCTCTTGGTTGGGTTATTGCACTTACAAAAATAGAATGTAGACTTTTATGAAATATTTATATAAAAAGAGGCACTGCACTTGAAACCATGTATCTGAGTTGAATTTCTCATATCAACATAGTACATAGGCTTGCTGAAGTCACAAAACATGCAATACGTGAAATGGGTCCCCTGTTGGATTATCATCAAATACAAGTCAGCATGGATTTGACCCAAAACTACTCTAGAGGCTCGAGACAAATATAACAGCTGGAGAATGATTTGACATGTCCAACAAATCTGGATTTATTAAAACATTGTCAAATGGTCTATCAATTATGCTTGCAACTGACATCAAATAAAAAACTAAAGATTTCCTAGCAAGGTGTAACTCTGCAATTATTTAAAAACCCTACTGAAGATACAGATCCCATCACTGGATAATTTTGAGCTTCATAAGTATGGCAATCATAGAAGACCTGCCCCTCCTGCAGGCAAAAGTGCAAAACTACCAATATGCATATTAACAAACAAATAGACTGAAGTTAAAAAGCATCTCTTCTTGTTACTAATGATCCGAGCATCTTTTTCTCTTTCACGTCCTTGTAGTGATACCTCAAATCTTCTATAGTGTATTCCGCCCAACTACATCATTTATTACAAGACCAACCATTAGGCATTAAGATGCCAGCAATTGACGATGACACAATTCCAGCTCCCAAAGTATCCAAATTCCCCCCCAAAAAACTCTTGTTCATTACGAGTTCAAGGTAGAGTCAGATTACTTCTTTTATGTTATTTTTGGGAAAGAACGGGGGTCAAAAAGTGCAAGAACAAGCTAAATGTTGTAGATGGCGACATGTCCAATAAGCCATGCACACAGTTAAAGGCAACATGATTTTGCTACTCGTAACTCCTTTTCCTCCTAACTTGATGGGCCAGAATCTTCATATTGAAACAGAACATTATGGAGGTTTTAGTGGTGTAATCCAAAAAGGTCTGAGATGGTTTAGGTCCTTTAGGATTGGTAAAAAAACGGAGTTCAGGAATGAAAATAAACAATATTCATTTCTATAACTCACTACTCAATATAACTATTAGCTACAATACACAAATCAAAAAATTGCATAATGCAGTGTTAATTTATCAATATATTTGTCTGAATTACAATACAAAAATAGGCTTTTAGACATTAATCCCTATTTTCAATTTTTGAATTCAATTCTTACAAGTGCCTGAAAAGTTAATCTATGATAAAACAAGGAAAAGAATAATACAAAAGTCAAAACTTAAAAGTTTCAAGAAACACAGTTGGTTGTGACCAACAATAATTATCTATATTATCTCATTGTATTACAATTTTAAAAAAATAAAACAACAAATACTCTATTTTCTCTACAGAACAAAACTGAAACACACCACTCGAACTTCCAATAGGTTGATATCCCCGTCCTTTATATCCTCCATTATTTGGGGGGAATATTTGCATGTTTGCTTTGGGGACTGCGCATTATCATAAACAAGTTTTGAGGGCCTTGGACAACTAATAAAATTAGTTTTAATAATAATCATCGTAAGAATGTATCACTAACTAAGAAACATTACTGCTAGAACATCATACCTCATATTTTGCAGAACTCTTTTCTTCGCTGATGACCGCCTGCGCACAAAGAAGAAAATTGCTGATAAAATATTTCAATTTCAAATGACAAATAAAATGGTTAATAAAAAAAATTTGCGGCAACCAACAAGAAGGAAAAAGAAAACTTGATCACACAGCTTGATGCATAAAAAGACTTCCATCATAAATTATGAGAAAATAAGGTATTTCAAAATGAGACAGTAAAACGTAAGCAAATCAACAGTAGTTCACCTAGCTCATTATTTCTTAAATATCTTATGAAGAAGGACTTACAATTGTAAATTAGGCATTAAATGAGTCACTTAATGCAATTTCATCACAAGAGTTTTCCTTTTAATACTTTCCTTATAACAAGAGAGATGTTGCTTATATGATAGTAGTATTCAGTTTAACATGGTAATGGTATTAAAGGAAAACTAAAAACTAGTCAGAAATGTGTCCTACCAAAAAGATAAACATATAAATAGCAGAGCAACTGTTTTCAGAAATTAAAACTGATGTCAGAGCCAGTAGAACAGTCTGCAGATGCAGAATAATAAAAAAGTAGCAATTTTCTTTTTCTTTCAAGAAAATGGAAATCATTAGAAACTTGTCAATTCTTTAATTGTTTCTTTTTTCTCTTGGGGTAGCTACTGACTTATCATAGATTCATAGGACAGAAAGAGTTCTGCTAAGCTCATCTTAATTCCTTCCGTAGAAAATTCCAAAAGTCCACATATAGAACATATCAATGAAAAACACACCAATGCTCCTTCAGGCTCATAAATTTCCTTATTTATTTTTGTTATTAGCAGTCTGGTAGTGATTGGGCCAACTTACGTGAACCTACATCTCCGGTCCTTGACAGGAGACTAGGCAATTTAAGAGAATTTTACTCCCGGCCTCAAGGAGATTTGAACCCATTGACTTTCGAACCCATAAAGTCAATGGAAGCATGCCTTCTTAACCACAGGGCCAATCCTTAGGATATTTCTTTGTGACATACTGAACCAGGATGGAAAACCCATTAACTGCTCCATTCAACTTCTGAACAAATATATTTATGGAAGAGGGTTTGCCAAACCAGAACATAGTGACAATTATTGAAATCTTGAAGTTAAAACACATTAGTTCCTAAGGTTCCAGTAAATGATGCCGAACATGCCTTGTAAAATTCACCTGCTTAAAAAAGGGTCAGCAATTCATTCTCTCACGAGGCTAAAACATGAGAATAAAGTAATTCATGTTCGTTTCCTACTCATGGTTTTTCCCAGAAACAAAAAAGACTTGGAAAAAAAAAATTCCACATAAAATTGAACAATCCCATTTTAAAAAGATAATGAAAGAACCAATAAATCATTGAATGGGAAACTATAGTACACCAAAAAGAATTAAATACCATACTTTACAATTTAAACTAAGAGAAAAAAAAAAAATTAAGAGAGAGTAATCAGAACTAACAGGAACTGAGCCGACCAAATGGCTGGTTGGAATGCCTCCGTGTGATTCTTCCATAAATAATATAATCCAGCAGAGAGAGAAGAAGATAGGCCTGTGTAACTCAACTTGTCCTTGGGGGTATCAGAGATTAGAACCGATCCCAGAGCTGAATGGAACTGTGAAAAACCGTTGCTTTTCGTAGTCCACAAAGCAAAAGGAAGGGACAATGAGGACGACAGATATGTAGTACATAGCTCGGTCTAAAACTTGTGTCAAGGAATGGGCTTCCTCCCAGTCCTATACTCCCGGCCCGAATTATCTTTTTTTTTCTAAAACAAAGAGTAACCCGAAAAAAAAAACAAAATGTCTGAGCCCGGGTTCGAACCGGGGACCTCTAGTGTGTGAGACTAGCGTGATAACCGACTACACCACCCAGACAGTCTGTAAGCGTTGGTTTCTTAGATCGATTTGATAAGATAAAACAGACAAAGATAAAGGAATTGATAAAAAAAAATTGGTAGATGGTTAATGAAATATAAGATTGGATTAGTTAAGTGGAGTAGCTCATCACATGATTTGAGTTTATTTATTGATTTATTGTAAGAGTTACTTGATAAAGTTAATAATAACATTTACTCTTTATTATTTTATATAATTTAAAATATATTTATACCTTAATTTTAATTTTTGATATCATCAATTATAATTTCTAATTCTAAATTTTGGTATACATTATAAAATTGATTATTTTCAATTTGATATAAAGATCATGTAAATATTATCAATTAAAAAAGAAAGGCTATCTTAAAAAAAAGTTCTGGAATGTATAAGATGTAGTTTCTATATGATTCTATGAAGTGGCAAGATCCAAACCGTTGATTAAGATTACAGGTAAAGGTCATGGTTTTTGGAATTCCCCTTCCACGACGAGTTCCTCAACTCCCTCTGCAGAGAAATAAAAAACCCATTTTCTTGGATCATACTGCACCCTATCCTATTCATAAGGCTCTCACCCTCAAGTTCCAATCCCATCTCACCCAACACTCGGTAACGCTTTCTCACCCTCACTTTCACTGTCTTTCACTCTGGTATTCATGTCTCACTGTTAAACTTCTCTTTTTGATTCAGGTACAGACCATTATCACCATGGCTGAAGGTATCTCCCTACCATCTCTATGCTTTTCTTATATCATATACTTATATAGTTACATAGATTCGAATTTTATAATCTTATATGCAATTGTATTCATTTATTATTTAATTTTTTTCTGAGTGCTTCGAATTAGTGTCTATATTTTATAGAGTTTTTGTCAAAATTTTTGAAATTTTGTTGCTTTATCCTTGGACGTTCGTTGTGGGTCACTTGAAGGTGAAAATGGGTCTCCAAAATCCTCAGGGGCTCCGTATGAAGAGGCATTAGATGCATTGTCTTCGTTAATTACTAAACGTACCCGTGCTGATAAGAGCAATACTGGAGATAGGTTCGACCTGGTACTTGAATATGTGAAGGTACAATTTTTGTGAAATGGGTTGAAAGTTTTGGTTAGTTTCTGCTGCAAAATGTAGTTAGTGATTCAAAAAATGGTGCATTTTTCTTATAAGTGGGGATTGACTGATTATAATTTGGTAATGAATTCCAATAGATGCTAGATTTGGAGGAGCCAATTTCGAAGATGAAGGTTATCCATGTAGCTGGGACCAAAGGAAAGGTACAGTTTTTCTTTTCTAAGTTCTCCTGAAAATGAAACAGGAATCCTGAATCTTGTCGATATCTTTGCTCCAGAATGAAAGAAGACTAGCAGCTCTATAAACATCTGTCATCTAAATGTGGGTTACACAGGATAATTTATTCTATTATTTGGATTGTTCAATAACTAATATATCCTAGTACTATATTTGTAAATAGCTTCATATTGCCTTTCGAGAATTATGTCTATTTCATCAAATTCCAAGTTTACTTCTCAACTCTTGTACCAATCAACTTATACCCTTTGAGCTTGTGGGCATCATAAAAAAAATAATGTTTAATGGCAAATGGCTTAAGTTCCAGACTTAGGTGTTCAGCTTGTTGTTACTTAGTAGGAAAGCTCTACGTGAAATGCTTAAGCACAACTGTCCACCTTAGCTATCCAATTTTATTTTCATTCTAGTATGAAAATTATTATTGTTATCTGTTTAAGTATAGTCTCTTATCTTCTATTTAACTAACAGTTACAGTCAGTGTGTGTGTCTCTTGTAATTTTTAATTTTCTATTTATCTTGCTTTTTTTCCAAATTGGTCTACTTTTTAACAGAATTCAGAAAGGTAGCTCTTCTAGATTACTCCTAATTTTTTTTTTTTTTGCATTTGTTGTGATGAAAATTTGATTTGACCAATTGGGCTTCAACAGGGATCCACATGCACCTTCACCGAATCTATATTACGCAGTTGTGGTTTTCGTACTGGACTTTTCACATCCCCTCACCTCATCGATGTCAGAGAAAGATTTCGTTTGGATGGGTGAGTATTCAGTATCCATAGGTGGTTTTGTGTGTGTGTGTGTGTTTTCCACTATGCATTAATCAACTGGTAATATTTAATTTACTGAAATGTCACAGTAGAGTCAGGTTTCTTGTTTCTTCTTTTGTTTATTGAAGGTGGGGGTATCTGCATTTCTGTTGATAACTACGATTTGCTTTTTCTCATTAAAAAAAAAATTACAATTTGCTTTTCCGATACTTTGTTGTAGGTCAGCACCTGTGAAACATAGGGTTTCTGGTTCTTTTTGTAGTAGACTGAAATGTATTTTGTTTTCTATAGAAGAAAATAAATGGTTTATTTTTGTTAGATTGCATCTCCTTATAGTTCTTTTTCCATGCGTTTGGCAAATTTCTTCAATCTACTAAGGCAACCTCTGCCTTTTTGTCTACTAAAGTTCAGAATTTACTTAGTACATAGTGCCTTTCAATTAAACATAACCGTAGGTACTCTTTTTTGCTGCTGCAGTGCTGACATATGTGAAGAGAAATTTTTAGCATATTTTTGGTGGTGCTTTGATAGACTAAAGGTATGTATGCCTTCATAGTTATTTTACTTTTATATCAGAACATGGAGAATTTTATGGTCCTTTCTTTTCTCTTTCTCTTTCTCCTATGAAAGAAAACCCATCACATATATTTGTATTTCTAGGAACTTTCTTACCCTAAGGGTTAGCTTTGCTATTTTGAGATTAATATAGCAGTTACTTGTCAGGAAATGGACATTTTCTGATGGTGATATACAAGTATTAGAAAATTCCACCTCCCTCTCTCTCTCTCTCTCTCTCTCTTTTTTTTTTTTTTTTTTTTTTTTTTTGAAGGCACAATAATCAGTTCTGATGATTCCTTCTCAGTTATAATTACAACTCCACGTCACTAATTGTAAATACAACTTCACTGGAGTTAAACAGTACTGTTATATTGTTAAACTAATGTGCACATAGAAGAGATGTTTAAGTGTTTTTCAGAACATTTTTGTGCTAATACATGTTTGCTTATTGTATTCAAGTGTGTAAGTGTTTTCTCTATTGTTTTACAGGAAAAAACTGATGATGATGTACCCATGCCTACCTATTTTCGCTTCCTTGCCTTACTTGCCTTCAAAATATTTGCAGCAGAACAGGTCTAATGTACAATTTTAGGTTTCTAAACAGGCTTGAGTCACCTTGACCTTCTAGTCTCTAAATTAGTAGTTTCAGTGAAGTGAAACTAGATTTAATTTTCTGTGCAGGTAGATGTTGCTGTATTAGAGGTTGGGTTGGGTGGAAAGTATGATGCAACAAATGTGGTAAGTATAAATTTCGTTTGAGGTACAGCTTTATCAGCCCCTACTACTATTAAATGGTTCTGTAATATATATATGTCTACAATATATATTCATATATGTATCTATTTATTTAGTTTTACACGAAACTTAACATCTAGGAACAACATGAGTTAGGTCTACAATATTTCAGGTTCAGGCTCCGATTGTCTGCGGTATAACTTCCCTTGGGTATGATCACATGGAGATTCTTGGTTAGTGTTTTAGAATTTTTTTTTATTCTAGTTATATGCTTCTTCTTATTTAATATATAGCTATTTCTAATGTTGATATATCAGACAACATTTAATGTGTGGCTTTATTATTGAACATGCATGTAACAAATTGAAAGATAGTAATACCATTTTTGTTAGGAGTAATCAGTGGCAGATATTTAGAGTTGGAATTTAGAAATCTGTGTCGGGCAGTTTCTGAACAATTGGATATTCAATTTTGAGACTTAATTTGCGCCTTATTTTCATAAGTAATTTTTTTTTAGTACCATAATTTATTTTAGCATCTAGTTAGTGGTATCAAGTATGCCTGTGTTATAAAACCAGTTTTTATGAAAATGATATACGAATTTATATTTGAAGTTCTTATTTTTAGTCAAGTATCAATATGTGCTGCAAATGATCACTGATCAGGTCTAATAAGCATGTTTACTTCCTTTTTTGGCCGGTTCATGTGTATATAGGAAATACTCTTGGTGAAATTGCAGGGGAGAAGGCTGGTATCCTCAAGGTACTCTTCAGAATAATTTTTTTCTCTAAAGCACTACCAATACGATGAACTTTGTTGATAAAAGAGAAATCGACCTAATTGCTTATCCTCCTACTTGCATTTGCCTCTTCCTTTTCATGCAGTATCGCGTTCCAGCCTTTACTGTGCCTCAACCTGATGAAGCAATGTGTGTACTTGAAGAGAAGGCTTCTAAATTGGATGTAAGTTACACAGCTTCTCAACTCAATGTCTTGGAACTTAGCTTCATGGACATAAAACCGTTTACGCATCCAGCATGGGATAAATGTGATGTTTTACGTGGAGCATAAAACATGAGAAGTTGGCATTTGGTAATGTTTATAGGTTAGCTGTAGCTCTTCTGAATGGTTTTAAAACAAGTTTTCACCACATTTATACTTCTATATCTGTGAATCAGAATGTTTTTATTGAGATTTCTGTCAGTTGCTTAAATTATCAGCTGTTCTATTGCAGTTTCAGTTACTTAAGATTTTCTTTTACTTGCTGTGGCTTACTGGTATACCTCTTAATTCTTAAGCAACATCATGAAAATATTTTCTATCTGGTCCAATATGCATCCAAAATACTAAGTTGTTTCTTCATTATGATCTTGATATTATCCGTGACACCAAATTGAACCTAGTTGTCTTGGCTTCCTTAGTAGAAACAGCTTTATTTTTATTTTTGGCATCTCAGCTGAAAATATTGCTAATTACAGGTGCCCCTTAAAGTGGTAACACCATTAGATGCCAAATTGCTGAATGGTCAAAGACTTGGGCTTGAAGGTGAGCACCAATATCTAAATGCTGGTCTTGCCATTGCTCTATGCTCTACTTGGCTCAAGAGGACTGGTCAGCTTGAAGATACATACCTGGAACAGACTGTAAGTTCTGTATGTGAAATTCGTTCATCTAATCTCATGATTATGTTATACTGACAATGTCATGTGATTTATCTATCTACACGAAACAGAGCACCTTGCCAGAACAGTTCATACAAGGGCTAAAAACTGCCAGCTTGCAAGGACGGGCTCAGATTGTTCCTGATCAATACACCAACACAGAAAACTCTGGAGACCTTATCTTCTATTTAGATGGAGCACATAGTCCTGAAAGCTTGGAAGTAAGTGCAAGCTGGTTTTCTCTTGCCATTAGAGAAGACCACCAGGACCTGAGATTGGATTGTCAGCCACAGGATTCTAGGTTCTCACATGAAATGGTACAGAGGCACCTTGGTGAAGTAGCCAGAAAGAACTCCACACAGGTTGAGCAACGATTTTGAATCCTGTTATAAGTCCTTATTCTTCGACTTCTCACGGGAATAAGCTGGTAAAGTAGAAGTTGAACTATTTATGTTTCAGATAAAACTAAGTAGGCAGTGGTTGAAGGTTGGTAACAAAACTAAGTAGGCTGTGGTTGAAGGTTGGTAACCAATAGCTAAATATATTCCATGAAACTTGCAAAAAGTTCATGTATTATATTTATTCGAAGGTCTATAAAATTTTACTTTAGACTTTGCAATGCAAACAAAACATAAGGAACTCAATCTAACATATAACAACAAACCAAATTACTTACATGAGCAAGAAAGAATGTGAAGTGCTTGGAAGCAATTTCACATTTCAGGTGTACACTGTCAGCCAGTTCGCTACTGACATGGGAATGTAATACACAAATTTGCAACTATTTTCAAATTCTGATTGGTAATCAGAGGTATGATAATAAGTAATTACAATTTCCAGTAACCAGGTCTGAAATTTCCAGCTTTCAGAGAACTTTAAGTGGATATCAACCTTCAATAACATAGTGCTAGGGTTATTCGTGGAAATTGAAAGTTTATGGTTTTAGGGTGGAATCAGATCAGGTTATGTTGATAAGGGTAGGAAATTGTAGGATAACTAATGGTATCACACTAAATTGTGGATTCTAGGAATCACTCCTCTGAAAAGAAGAGCACCCAATTCACCAGCATCCTTCAAATCAAGGCTTGAGGTTTGTAAATCTGTCTTCTTCTTTTTCTCCTCTGCTATATAGGCTGAACTCTATGAGCAGCAATATCTAAAGTGTGTTCGTAAAACTCAATCTGTCTTTTGTATTCCTATGAAGAATATTGAAAGTGCCAGCTAGGAACAGGCCATCCCTGTTAATTATTTGACAACTCTGGCAGAAATTAATTGCTTGAAATTAAATTTAGACTCTGAAGAATGACACATAACAACCGTGTGGAAGAAATAAGATATTTACTTTGTATAGTTAATCTATTTCACCAAAAAAAATGTATTTTAGTCTCAGATTTTAGAAACTCGTTTCATGCTTTCTAGAACTTGCTATATAGTTACATTTTCTTTTCTATTTCTTAATTTATCAGGGAAAAAAGAAACATATTTTTTTTTCTTCAGATTTTTATTATACTGATAAAAAACTAGTGAAGTAATCTTGGGCCTTTTATTAATCTTGCTTGTTGCTCTATTCCCTTTTGGAAGTTTTTTCTGAAGTTGGCAAATATTACTTGCAGATACTACTCTTTAATTGTATGTCAGTAAGAGATCCTCAGTTGCTTCTTCCACGCCTGATACAAACATGTGCTGATCATGGTGAGTACTTGAGCAAGAAGCATCAATATACTCTCTTGAATTCTTGTAGAATATGATTACCATCAGATGGTGGTGAAAATCTATTGACTTATGATACTAAAGCAGAAATGACCATATCAAACTTCTAATGTGGTTAGAATTGAGGATGAAAAACCAAAGTAGGATGAATATCGACAAATGAAAAAGTGGAGTACTTTCATGTTGCGAAGTTGGTCTAGAAGAGATTATAAAGGAGAACAAAATAATAGAATTTATGTATAATAATAATTTAATAGTTTTTAAATTATATAATATTAGAATTAGGGATAAATTAGTAGTATTTTAGTATTATTAGGAGTTATTAGTTTTCTTTTTATTAGAATTCTCGATTTATCTTTATGTTATTAGAGTTTCCTTTTTATTAGGACTTTAGAATTACCTTTTATATTATTAGGGTTTTCTAGGAAGTTTATATAATGACCTCTAGTGCTACATTGTTAAGATCTTTTGATGAATTAATAAATTGTTGTCTTCGATTTGTCCCTTTCAATTTATTATCAATTGGTCCTGCATTAGATTATGTTCTCTATAGGTGGAATTAAATAATATTTAATTTCTTTTACAGGTGTCCACTTTAAGAAGGCACTCTTTGTACCAAATACATCACTGTATAACAAGGTTGGATCCCATGGTTCACCATTGCCTGATTCTAAAGTTGATTTGTCATGGCAATTCAATCTCCAAAGAGCATGGGAAAATCTTATCAAATGCTACAAAGGTATTGATTGAAATTTTATAGACTACTTTTGCAGTTATTAATTTATCAATTTGACTGTCTTACAAATTTTTTTATTGTAATAATCTTTAAAGGGTTTGAGCATACATACTTTTGATGAACAAAAAATTTGAGCCATAGACTAGAGTTAGACCTGGTCCTGGCGAGGCTAGGATGGGATTCGAGCCTGTGCCAGCCGCCAGGTCACCAGTCCTATCTTCTTGGCCAATTTTTGCCAAGATTTTTAAGGATTAATCTTGGAAACCCTTCATTTATCAACTGACAGAACTATAATTCTTATGAATCAGAAACAAAGAAAGCAAGGGAGCTTCCAGATAACAGCAAGCCTGCAAATTGCCATGAACTTTCTGCCTTGCAAATATCAAGTCTTAGCCTTCAAAATGTCACTAAAAATTAAGACATAATAGCTTATTTTTTCTTATAAAGTGCAAAACATGCTTTAAGCCAAGTACGTAATTAAACAAAATCCAAAAAGTAGGGAAAACCAATTTCGGATTTAATTTGAAAAAGATGTGTGCATATACTTTATAAAGAAAATGTATCTGTTTATATATACCTGGTGACATCTCAAAATGAATTATTTGTTCTTCAACTGGTAAAAAGACAAACAAAAGAGGTTGTTGTATTCAAAACCCAAAAGATTCAGGGACAATAGGGAGGGGGAGGGGGAGTTACAGAGAGAGAGAGAGAAGAGGAGGAGGAAGCACTTTGCCAGCAGTGATGTGAAACTACTTATCGGACTTTTGGATTTGTCACAAGTTTCAAACAATAGAAATAACATTATTGTTTCATTCATCAAGTTGTAATAATAATAACCAAGTCTTTTACAGAAATGGATGCCTGGATGCACTGATAGGCCCTAAACCATAAGGCAATGTCTGCTGACGGTGTTTCAGCTTGTCAGGTTTGGTGGGATGATGACCCACCATCAGTTTTAGCTGTGTTTTTTATTATCATCTTTAGTTGTGTGTTGCTTGAGAGTATGAGGCTTAGCAATTTAGTTTGTTCAGCTCTTTCTCAGTTTTGTTTGCCTATTTCTGGTGAATTAACAGGAGCTGATGCCAAGATCCTAGATGCTGTATCGGAAGAAGTTAAATATGATATGGAGATGAGTGTTAATAACTGTGAGCATAGTGCAGTCTTTTCCTCTCTCCCATTAGCAATCAAATGTCTCAGGGACAGCGTGCAGCAAAATCAATCTGTTCGTTTTCAGGTAATTTCGATTATATTGGAGAGGTATATAGGGTTACTACTTGCAGAGTAATATAACATGATCGCTTACTTGAGAATTCCTGAGTTCTTAACTTCATGAGCCAATTGATAGTGTCTGCAGCTGCTAACTAGGATCAAGAGTGAACCTAGAGTCAACAAATTGCAATTTCCTCTCTGTACTTCTCTCTCTCCCCAGTCTATTCCAATATCTCTCCCTTTTTCTCATCAACTTGTGATCCAAATTTAGTATTTGTGACCATTGTTAATATAGGTTTTCCTATCAGTTCCATTTCTTTTTAAGGAGCCCCTTAAATACTTATCCTCAAAGTTTTGTTTAAATTTCATGTTGCCAAACCATAAATGTTCAAATCTATTTCTGAAGTTAGATTCTCTCAAAACATGGTAGGCCTCTGTACGTGAAAGAGGATAACATCTAACTCCAGTTAGTGGTTTCAAATGTAATTGACTTCTCCAATTCATATGATAATGGCACTTCCTTTTTGTCTAGTCTAGGACAAGATTTTACCATAGCCATCACTATTTTGTTCTTCGAATTTTGAAGCTTTATCCCTCTTCTATCTAGGGCCAACCATATGAAGTGGACACCTGGTTGTGAATACAACTAAGGCTTCTGAAATGAAATATGAATTTGTGTTAAAAATCATTGCTTTAATGAATGATTCAATGATTTCACCGTTGTCAGGCACTAATGTATGATTCGATGATTTCACTATTGTCCCGCATTGTGTTCCTTTGATATCACTTGAGGTTTTTGCAGAGTTGTATCAGATATCTCATGGTTATTTGAATGCTTTCTGCTTGATTGTCAGGTTTTTGTAACTGGTTCTTTACATCTTGTGGGTGATGTATTGAGAATAGTCAAGAAGTGATGCACTGGACCATGTTGAAGTTTCGTTACATGCATGAGAACTAGACAGAAGTCTGATAGTTTTGTGATGGTGCAGCAGTCTTTCCTACTCCTCTCTGGCATTAGGTGGCCGCAAATGTGCTATGGCATTCTATAATTGTTGACTGCTAAGGGAATAATGTTGCAGGGCATCTGATACATCGGGTCCAGAGTTCATCAAGCCTGTTGCTTACTCGTGAGGGCCTTTTTTCATTTTATCCTATAACTAATAAAGAAAATCTTTGGTTTCAAATAGGAATTACATCCATGTTTCGGGATATATCTCACTCGCATGTTTATTATTGAAATGTTCTTTAATGTCTCCTGTTTGAAAAATAAGTGTGTTTCAGTCTGTAAAATGAAAGTCCATAAAACTCCCAAGTCATTACACATTTCAGACATCTTAATTAATCAATGCTTCTGTAAGTTTAACATCGCCTAAGCTCCCACCAGAAAAATTGAAATCAAGTTCTAGTAATCTCAATACAAGGATTTCATGGGGAGAATAGCAGAAAATAGACAGTCCTGGTGTCATGCCCTGCAATATCTGCTGGTGGCAAGCCTCGCCAAAATGACCTTGTCTTATTCTAATCTTAATCACTTTTGATGTCGTGCTGTGTCATGTTGGACACAGTCACCAGACAGACCTTCATGTACTGAATGTTATTGACATGAGTTTATTGATAATTCATACAGGTCTGGACTTGGATCTTGTGGAGTAGAATGATGATTTCAACAGTGTAATCTTTCTAACAAGAATAAGTCTAAAGGTGCCAGTAAAAAAATGGGTGCTCTTATTATCAAGTCCCACGGTCAGAATCCTCTGAGTCAGTTAAGAAAGTCTTGATCCTGTCGTGGTATATCCATTTATATGGCACTCAACTATGCATCTACAGCAAAAAGAGGAGAAGAAGGTGGTTCATGCCAAGGGATTTGTTTAGTTAAGTTGTATGTAAAAATATTGTATATAAATATTTTTCAAGTAGAATTATTTTTACAAGTTATATAAAAATTAAAAATATGTTTGGATGCGTTTAACATAAAAACATTGTTAGATATAAAAAAAAAATTTGTTTGATTTTAGTTTTTTTGTAAATATATTAAATATTAAAATTATTAAAAATATCATTTTGACAAATATTATAATAAATTTATGATTAAATTTGTCTAATAAATAAATTATAAAAATTTATTTGAACTTTTATTGTCTTCTATTTGCAAATTTTTTTTTTTTTTTTACTTTTAGCTTTTAGCAATCTTTAGAACTATAAAAACTCAAGAATATTTTTTTATAAAACTTAAAAAATAAAAGATCTATTATAAAATTAACTTTGTAAAAAAAATTTAAATTCAAAAGCTGTTTTAAAACTTAAATCAAACTGGGGCAACAAAGATTCCAATACACAGCCAAAAAATTTGTACATTTTGAATAACCCTATTCAAATAACAGCATATTCTCCTTTCCTTTCACATTTTACTCTGTTCAGCATCTCCTAAACTAATATTGCTGAGAGAAGCAATCTAGAGACCTATAAAGTAGGCCATATTTGCAAATTTGTAAGTGAATAAACAACCAGAGAGAAGCAATAAGGTAGGAAAAAGGCATGTAACTGACAATCTTCTCAAAGCTATTTGTTGGAGCTGCTGGTTTTCTTTACGGAGAGACTTAACTTCTTCCATCAACTCCACTTGGTTTTCCCGAATAGAGCTCATCACGCTTGACATTTCCATCTGTCCGATAACTCTGAAAATTAGCAAAGAAGAGAACAAATGGAAATGAACAATAAAGAGTAACTCTACGTGGCACCTCTTCCAGATGAAATTGTCTTAAAACTTCATAAAACTTCAATATGAAGGTTTCTCGTATCCTCGTGTATGGATTTCTGAAAGGAGTCAAGGGTTTGCGCGAGGGTGTGCTGAAAAAGTTGTAGTGTAAAAGATCCCTGTTGTGCATCTACCTGAGATGATTTTTGTGGTTGGGAGGTTCCTCCCTGTTCAGATACGACAGATCAATCAACTTAAAAGAACAAACATTACAGATATCTCTGCAAGGGCTGTTCAAGAAATACGGGATAATTGAATACTCCAACCGAACAGAAATCGGTTAAATTCGAGTATTTTGCTTATTCATTTCGGTTCGGGTAGTTAAATTTAATACCCATTATTTTCAGTTCTGTTACAGGTAATGAGGTAAAGTGCACATGAATACCTGTAGTTACCCGAAAATCAAAATATATAATTTTTTTTTGTTATTTTTAATATATTGTTATATTAATTTATAATTTTTATTTGTGTTGAATATGTTAATATATTATGTTTTTTGTAATTTTTTTTTTTATAATAACAAATGAATTTAAAGAGTATGAGGTTCAAAAATAAAAAAATATAATTTTTAAATTAATTTTAGTGAAATATTAATAAATTTCGGGTAACCGAATACCCGAACGGAACTAGTCATATTTTTTCGGTTCAGGTAATATCTATTTTCGATTCGGTTCGGTTCATAAATTTTACTATCCAAAAATTTTAGTTACGTTCAAAAATTTATCACTATCCGGACCGAACCGACCCGTGCACACCCCTAATCTCCAATACCTTTTCATCATACGTTCTTTCCCCAGTTTCAATTTTCATTTACACTTCATACTTAAAGATCATCTTTATCAACTGAGTTATGTATGAGTGGTCAAATGCAAACACTCATCTTAAAAAGCAAACACCTGGGTGCTCAAATGCAAACATTACAAATTAATGCATTTCACATACATTTGCTGCTGGTAGAGACCCCGATTCTGTGGCAATAGACACATCAGACTTCAACAACATGCTATTTAGAAGTTCTTCCCTGGTTTCTGCTCCAGATTTCTTAATCTTAGGTGAACCTACTGTAAGGAATGTTCCATCACTGAAGGCAGATGCAGAACTTATTCTCTCTGCATAAGTAGAAAATCTTCTAGGAAGGGTCAATAATGCTTTCCTTGGCGAATCAGGGTTAGCCTGTCCAGTGATGCTTTTTGTATTGACAGACAAGGGCAACGAACTAGAGGACACATGTTTCCTGATTCAAAGAGATATCTTTTGCATGTAAACTGGAATAACTGAAGTTTGTGTTTGTCAAGGAGTTGGTACCCGTTGACAAGGAAAGATCCTATAATCCAGATAACATCGACCCAGATGACTGAACAGCAGAACTCAAGAAGCCTACATGCTCAAACGAGATGGGAAATTCCCAAGCTGGCGTAGATGAGCAATTTTATCAGATAATCTTTCACCACCCCAAGCTTCTGGAGGAGTGATGGATGGGTCTTCACTCTTTGAAGCTGAAGTAGGGATTGATACCAAAAGTGGAAAGGTAGATAGTGTTTCATCCCACACCAACAAAGCAAAAAATACTAATATTTTCTTGAAATTTTTTCTCAAGAGCTTCCACCAGCAAAAAAATTAGATGTTCTGTGTACATATATTAAGTTGACAACTTCCTATATAACTGTTAGAAATGGTGGTTGAAAGACCTTCATTCTTCTTTTGACCATATCCCCACGGTCATTTGTCAAGCCACAATTACATTTAGTTCACTACTAAAGAAATAAGACTCTCTTCTGAGAAGTTGGACATCTCAACTGTCACTTGGAAATCAAACAAAGCAAAACTGTTCCTTTTGTCCTTAGATTTTTTTCTCAAGAATGGTTGATATCAATACAAAAATAAGTTATAGATATTGTATTCTCTTACAAAAAAAAATTCGAACTGCACTCATAGCAATATAGTAGTGATGTCCAACCATACAGCAGCAATCAGCAAAGAGATGATATCCTGTTTAGTTGTGATTTTAAGTGCTGGACCAAAAAGCATGAATATGTTGAGGGTATGACATGTTCATTAAAGGTCACCAGGTTAACATTTCATATAGAGCAATCATATTTAGAACCAAGGCTAAATAGAAGTCAGACCTGTTTTGATGTAGCGCTGGATTTCCAGTCAAATATTGGATGATCACTGCCCCCATTCTCTGTATTACGAAATCTCCGAGATGAAGGAAACAACAGAGATGAAGGTTTCTTGTCTGCAAATAGATTATCCTTCTTTGTTCTGTCATGGTCATCCCACAGCTTGTCAAGTGAGGGTGTTATTGGCTGAACATCCACTAGAGGGGAGAACACCACCATGTCATCCTTGAAGTTATAACTAGAACGTGGAGCATGCAACCTTGTTAGTGGTCCACATGACCATATATGGCTTCGATGTGGTGTCTCGTCTGAATTGGATGCATTTAGCAAGCTTGATGTAAATCCACTGCCCATTGTAAGAGAAGGTGCTTCAATACAAGCACCTAAGCTCCAGGATTCCGGGAACTGGATACGGCCGTAGATAGAGATTGTGTAGATGAAGTTGCAGAAGGCATCGGGTCAGGCAAAACAATTGAATCTCCAACTGAATCTCCGACAAGAGAAATCTCAGCAGTGCAGTTACTTTCATTAACAATAGCCGGTTTTGACCTTTGCCAGCATAAGCTTGCAACAGCCTGCTCCATACTATAAAAGGTTAGGGTAAATCATTAAAACATTACAAATAAATGAGCTCACTCAGTCTAACACTCTGTCATCAGTGTCTTATTATTATTATTAAATATGAATCGTCATTTTCTTGCTTTTCAAAGGTAGAGTTCTCGAATGTAATTTACTAAGCACTAACCCATGGGGCACCATTTAACAGCTTACATGACGACACATCCCCATAAGAAATTATATTACCTTATAACTTAATTTGGATCAAGTTTAAAGCAGTATGTATTCCATGTAATATAAACCAGTGACTAACAAGCAACCCATTCTTATCTTTTGGGAAGGGGATATGCCAGTTGCCAACTTGAGAGCAGCCAGCCAAGACACACAAAATAAAATTATTACAGAAAAAGACTACCTCCGAACTACTATAAGCATGAAGAATAACAAAGGGCTGTGGTTTTCCACGAACATCATGGAGTGCCACACAACCATTGCTTGTTCCAGCAGCCAGCATCCAACCATCATCTGTAAATGCTAAATTTGAGAAAGGTGCTTCATAAGAGATACAAGATGATGGTCTTCCTGAACCAAAGCATAAGTGTACAACTTTTTATCTAGACCAACGCTAGCAATTCTGTCATGACAAGAAAGATTTAGAAAACCAGAATTTTTACAATGTCTTCCTAGTATCCTAACTCAAATGAAGGTTCACCTCTAAAGGCCCAAAATAATAGTCTTATAACATCATAAAACATACAAGCCAATGAAAATGGAAACCTTGTCATTGGATGGACAGAAGCTAATACCAGCTGTTGGTGCAGAATGCTGCTTCACCCAAGAAACCTGTTTGTATTTTGCTCAAAAAACAAGAGAAAATGTATACATTAATGCCTAATGTGTATTTGAAAACTAAAAAATAAATAAAATTCTACTAGAAAAAGAAAAAAAAATAAAAACAAAAGAAGAAGAAGTTTCGATAGAATGAGGTGAAATTGAAACTTTCTAGTACAATACTATCAAATAGAGTAATACGCTTACTCCAATAATTATGGAGATGGTATATGAGAAATCACAAAATATGCAATTCAATAGTCTGCTACTAATTTGTATATGTGAAGATCAAAGATGACTGTTGGAAAAAAACATTTGAAAATATAATCTTTTCCAAATATTACTGGCAAGACACTTAAAGTTATCTCTGATTTTTCTTCAAAACAAAAGGAAAAAGGTAAAAGATGAAAATTAAAAGAACTTCAAAATCAATGCAACAAATAAAAAGTAATGGTACTTATCCAGCGGAACATTCCAAATCTACAAAAGTAAAGCATCAGAAGTTATGCTACAAGCAAACAACTCCATTATAAAAAGCATGTCACTAATTAGCCAAACTAGCTTCTCATTATTTTATCACATCCTATTTGCAACAAAAGCAGCAAACGTAATGGGACTTATCCAGCAGAACATTCCAAATCTACCAAAGTAAAGCATCAGAAGTATGCTACAAGCAAACAACATTTTAAGAAGCATGTCACTAATTAGCCAAACTAGCTTCTCAATATTTTATCACATCCTATTGCTGTTTTATGAGAGAACATACTACAAACCTTTGGGGTACTGCCCGTGGTATCCCACAAATGCTCAGTCCCATCATCACCTGCAGTCACAAGAAGGTGTTGACTGAGAGGGGAGTAAGCAAGAACTCTCAACACCTGGTCTTACATTTCAAAACACAAGATTAGCTTGAATACAACAATTCAAAAAACGAGGAAAACAGAAACAAAATGCAACAAACCAAATAACCTGTTCACTAGGGTCTCTGAGTTCAGCAGCCCTTGCACCAGAAGCAAGACAATGAAGTATAAGATCCCCACTAAGACTGATGGAAGCCAAATGTTAATCTTTGCAATTGCACATGGCACCTGTAATAGTGTTGGTATGACCCCTCAACCACTTATTACATCGCTTCCTTTGCAGATCCCATATTCTTACAACTTGACCACTTCCACCAGAACACAAGTATCTAGATGCCTTGTTGCCGAAGCTGATAGCCAATGTAGACTCCTATGAAATAAATTCATCCAAACTGAGTGAAATAAAAAAGCCTTCTCCATATGTAGAAATCAAGTAATTACAAAGATTACTGAAGACTGACCACAATTAGAGATGAATGCAGGAAACCTAAGCCAAAAAAGAGTGACCTCATAGAAATGCCACACACGATGCATTTTACAGGATTTAGGCATCATTGTTTCTCTTCCTTTGGTTCGTACCACATCTAGTCTTATTGGTCTCAGAAGGCTGGACTAGTGTTCCTATAAGGAAACAAAGTAGTATTGAAGCATACATGCTTCCCCATCTCTAAATTCTCTCTTCTGATGGAATGGAAATGATAGATGGGTAGATGTCCCTTTCAGTAAACAGATCATTTGTTTCCTCAAAGTTTATTTATAGATTCACGAGGCATGTGAAGATTCTGTAAACTTCTTCTACTTTTATTTCTTAAAAGAGATTGATGAAAACCCATGCAGAGGATCCTCTTTATAGGTTACAGTTCTTATAAACTTCTATTTTTATTTTTTTGGTATGAAAAGAAGATTTTATGCGCATGTACATGAACAAATAATTGGGATGGCTGGGGGAGAGTTTCTAATGTATATTTAATAAATATCCATGTAAAAAATGTATACCATGGATGAGGAAACTGGATTCTTTGCATTTATCCAGATACAAGGAGTACAACAAGAACATGAAACATTACTAAATAAGTTTTCCTAAGTGAAATACTGAAAATCTTACAATTACTATCTCATTTGTTTTTACTCATTATACGTAGAAGACAGCATATACCATGAGCTATTATTGCACCCTTTTTTATTTTTTTATTTTTTTTTAACGTTTTTTGGTTATCTTCGGTACATGTATCGGAAGCAGATTCCATATTGCCAAGGTGCTCTTTACATGTTAGCTATTTGGTTTCTCCTAAATTTTAATAGCACATAAATTTTCAGGAAACAAATGCTAAAGTAATTATGAAAGAAGGAGAATGAACAATAATTCATTTCTGCTTAATAGTTTACACTTTCAAATATTAGACTATTGACTTCTTAATTCCACGCTAAGGATATTGCGATGTTCTTGTATGTGTAACTTTGTACAAATATGTCAAAATTTGTGGTTTGTACTTCTGATTCTCATATCTGTAAATACAAGTATACGACTAATTTAAAAATAAGTGAAAAGATAAGGATTCACTGACTATAAAGCCTAGAAGAGTTTCCAACTTTTGCATAATTTTTCCGATGTAAATGAGACACCATATCTACTTCCATTAACAGAATAAATCACCTCAATGTCGTTTCCACTGTCAGTCCCAGCCACAGGAATGGTCCCCATGCTCTGTCCATTCTTTCTCCAAAGCGAGATCTTCTTATCATCTCCAGCACTAGCCAAAACAAATCTAACAAGAACAAGTTTCACTTTAACAAAAACAAAATTTGATGTTTTTCATCGAAGAAAATACAAGGAAAAAAAATTCAATTCATAAAATTAATTCTCCTTTAGGAACCCAGAAAGAGCATCACGAAATTCAAACACCACTATTGAGCTAAGTCTGATGCACCTACCAATTTTTAGTAGTAAAATGATACAAACAATATCTCCCACACTTAATTATGTTTCCGAGCGCGAAAATAACCAGATAAATTGTATGGTAATGAAGAAAAATTAGTTAACATAATTTAAATTAAACCACCCATAACAAGATAATTACTTAAGATAGAGTGGAGCTCAAGTCCTTTTAGCAAATTGAAAAGATAGAAAAATTCAACAACTGAGAACCCTTTAGCATAAAATTCAAATATTTTTACCCAGAAAAAAAAAAGACATACTAGACTGTAACTTACTGGCGTGGTACCACTTCACTGCATTGACTTGGGAACCTGCAGATGGCGTGTAGCTCAATGTGCAGGGAACATCCGACTTTACTGAGACATCAAATAGCTTCACAGTGTCACCTCCACTTGCTGCCAATGAAGCCATTGGATCCCCAAAATCAATCACCGGCTTTTTCACAACTCACCGGAATGGAGTTCCTGTAACCCCCACTAGCCAACTGTAATATACAAATTTTCTGGGGAAATTTATCAAAAATACATTCCAACAAAATTGCGAAGTGGAAGAAATGAGTATGATCATAATTTTAGAAGTGGGCGCCTTTATATGCTATCTGTGAAGTGTGAACTGTGATCCATGAGCCCGGGCGTCCCAGCTCTCAGTTACTCAACTTTCATACTTTCTTAATTCACAAAGTTTTAACTTTTAATGAATGTGATTTTGGTGGCTTAGTTTTTTTTTGGCTGCAGATAGAGAGATTGCTTCGAATGGATTTAGACACTAATGTCAATCGACAAGCACCTTAAAATTCGAATTTTGATCGATACTAAATAGCGAGTTGAGTTATATATGAGTAAGTTTGTAGAACATTATGAAAATATATTCTTTTACATGTTCAATACTGTTAGTATGAGAATTTCCAAACAAATAGAGATCACACGTGGCTGCCTCAATGTAACTCGGGACCATGAACAGTTCAGGTAATCTAGTGCAGATTTTCTTTTCCTATAAATAGCCTTCGCCTTATGTAAAAAAACTCATGTTTTTTGCTATTTGTGCTCTCATTATTGTTACTGATGATCAATAATAACTTGTTTGTCGAAGAGTTTTGAAAAGTCACCTCAAAACTTGCTCCCTGATTGCCAATAGTGATTTTATGTCGAAGAGTCTTGGAAGGTCACCCAAAACTTGCTCTTGAAGTTAAACAAATCGTCAGGTCGCCTGAAGTCAAAACTGACAAAAATCTGACAGGATAAAATAATATATCACAAGATTCTATCTAGTTATGGTAATTATCTACCCCAAATATGAAGTAGTATGGAGTCATGACAATGACAAATTATGAGGGGTTCATGGCAGCTTAAGTATGATGATTTTGCAAGTTTTGGAGCGACTACAATTGTATTCGGGAGAACTTACGGTGTCAACAACAACAACCCATACCCCACCATCTTGATGCCTTTGAGGAACAGTGCACTCAAGAACAGCACTAAGTAGGTACCGAAAGTGAGGGAGCTAATGAACATTGCCAATGGGCCAAAACACTACAGTTACAGTTCCATTCAGAGTGTACCACACATAGCCGAAGTTCTCATTATGCAAGTTTTTTCCCTATCAATTAGGCAAGTGGCCATCAATCAGAGACATCTCCAAACTCCTTTTCCAAGTTCCAGTAAGTTTGAAATCCTATTAAACTATTAAGTGTAAATGAATTTCTGAACTGCTTCTTCTGTTATATCCTATCAGTCAGAAATAAATTAATGTTTACATCTTCCATCTGTTCTTCATCAGCCTATGTATCCGACACGTTATCTTCAAGGGAAGTCCGAGTTTCGCAAAAACCAGGAAATGAACACATCAGCAGGCAACGGCAGGCAAAGACCAAGGATCATCAGCATCAACACTGATAAATCCAATCAATACCAAAAAGATAACCTCTAAAAGGAATCTCTTAATATAATTACTGTAGTAAATTTATCAACACAAACATCCTACAAAGTAAAGTATTGCCATAGCCTGCTCTGCAAACTTTTTAAAGAAAATGAGACCATTTAAATTGCCAATATAAACCAAATATATACAGAGACTGTGACCATTAACACGGAAAAAGGTTACAAAGGAAATAAATCTTCTGCCTTATGCGCTCTTGCCATCCAGTAGTTCCGGCAGTTTTTGTCCCTTGAAAGTAAACCACTTCCTTACCCCAGGATGGATTATAGCATAAGGCACACACTTCGTCTACTCATTACTCAAAATGGGAAAAGTTAAGGGCAGGCAATGTCCACTCTGATCCAACTTCCCAGCTAAAAGGGGAAGATGTCTGCATGAGGGGAAATGAATAAGAAAGCATATACAACAGTTAGTTAGGTTGAATCATGATTCTTGACAAATTGCTATGGTGAATGGTGATAGACATCTACCATAAGGTATATAGAATGAAAACTAACATAAGAACATATAACAGTTATCTCAAGAGTCACTTTAAGCATAATTAAGTTTGTGTTTCTTTTCTCCTTGGCCTTTTGTTTCGATCAATTATTATTTTCATAAAAAATATAATAAAAAAAAGATCCGTTGAGGCTCCGCCAAACTGTCAAGCTTGACAAAATAAATTCAATAAAGAAAGTAAGGCACTTAAAAAATGATTTATTAAGGGACTTATGTGTGCAGAATTCATAAGAAACATGCTTTTCAGTTTTAATCAGTAACACTTTTCCTACAGTAAAAACATCCTGAATGACTAAAGTCTAAATCCATCTATTAACTTATGCCTGGATAAAGCAAAGGAACCTTCAACCAAAGTATATTATAAAACAACACAAAACTGCTCATCTTCTAACTACAACAAAGCTTGTGTTGAAGGATTCCGCTTCCTTGTGAACTGCCGAGCCCTCTCTATAATTGGTATTTGTCCAAATGATGCTTAGTATAAGAGTTTTATTGGTCAAGAAAGCATAGAACTAGCACAACTACTGAAACTAAATGTGAAAGAAGAAAAAAAAATAAAAAACTTGATTGATAATGCCTACACATACAAGAGTTGTCACAAAAAAAATGCTCAATAAAAAATGATGCCTCATCGACTCTCATTGCTGAACTTGAAAAAGAATTTCCAGCAAACGACAAATATTTCACCAATTCTATAGAAAAATAAATATGACCAACAAAAATGTTTTGCTTTATAACTATAATTAGCCAAAAAAAATGGCAAGCTAGAAAATCCAAAAGAAAATCACAATAACTCATCTAGAAGACGAGATTAAGAAAGGTCAAAGTCATCCCATGCATTACATCTTCTTTTAAAAATGCAAAATAAACTGTTTACTTCATATGTTTTCCATAAAATGCATTGGTTAGTAGGAACTATTTGCACTGAAAGCCCACACCCAATGGTGTAAGCTTGTGACACCATCTTTCCTCACTTGGAACTGCTAATCAAGTTCGTTGGGCTTCTTTATGTACCCACAATCTACCATTATCCTCTTGAATGTAGGACTTGGTATGTGACGGGGCACTAGGGTCCAGTAGGTATGTGGGATTTAAAATAGGTTCACAATTCATTGCAATATAATCCAGTTGCCACAGGACGAATATCCCTCCAAGTCGCACAGGTGTGGGCCTGGGCCAGCTCTAATACCATACCACAGCTCCCCAACCAAAACTGCTAGTATAATTGTTTGGCTTCCTCAGTTCCTTGGACGTACATCACCCCCTTACAATCCCAATGTGAGACTAATATTTTGAGAATGTGGACCTCACAACATTAAACAAGATTTTATGAAAAAAAAAAAACAGATCTATGGTAGTTGTTAATGAAACCAATCTTGGTTCAGTTAGATCAAGAATTGTATCTGCATTTATAGAGTCTAGGTATTCTGGTAATTCTAGTCTATACTGCATTTGGACTATACCTATGAGCCACTAACAATATTTTTTAGCAGAGAGTTTAATTTAGTCAATGCATATTCACTTAGTTTAGTATTTAAATCAGGAGTTTTGTACTATTGGATTAAGGTACAGATGATCTCCAACAAAATCTAGATATCCAATACTTGATGAAACTTGAGTTGTACTCTCCCCATCCAAGAAATAGTTTCCTTTCCAAATTTTATCCTCTCTTAATTTCATGCACCAATAAGACTTCCACAGTTCACACCCTTGCAGCAAAAACAACAAATATATTCAAGATCCATCAAATCTTAAATATCATAATCCTAAAACTATAACCATCTCTCAATTAGCAACTAAAATCCAGAAAAAAGAAACCAATCAATACCCTACTGTCCCCACATACTGTTCTTTATTCCAGAACAGGCCCCATTATATCCCTTTCCAACCTCAAACCTCATATACAACCCCCTCAACTCAATTATCCAATAACCCAAAATAGTTTCATCCATAATGCCACTAAATTTTCCACAAAAAGGACCTTGACATCCCCCAAGCTGCTAGAAAATCCTGCTACATATTTTGATTACTGCACTACTTTCAGCACCAAACGTATAATTCTCAAAATCCTATACCTTTTCCCACCATTGCAAATACCTGAACCTTCCTATGCTAAACCAAACAATCTTTTGAATAAGGTACATAACTTTTCTAAGTCTGTCCTGTGTCAATGTGTTTTAATCAAGCAATAATCTAACTGAACTTTTTCAACCCAAGAACATGATAAATAAAACACTCTTAAGATATAGAAAAAAAGATAGGAATAACAACTGTAAAACAGTCTTGATTAAAATTTATTATTGGAAAATTGAAATTTGAATTCATCTCAGGACTAATGCACATCAACAAAGTATCTAAACACAGCTTATATATTGATGCCCATTTCAAGCCATTGAATAGAAAAGGAAGTATCTAAACAGTCTTGATTAAACTTTATTATTAGAAAATTGAACTCACCTAAGGCACATCAACGAAGTATCTAATCACAGCATATATATTGATGCCCCATTTCAAGCCATTGAATAGAAAAGGAAGTATGTGAAAAGAGCTGAATACAAATCATATTTCAACCATTTCCTGAACAAGATTCTTGAACAACCATTTCCTCCTTAGCGAAAGGAAAACCATATTATACCAAAATATTGCAAGTAGTACAGTATTACACACATATCCATGTTCCATACCATGCATGGGAAAAAATATAACAAGCAGACCTTGGTTAGGACTAGGGAGGACTGATATGGAAACCATCACATTTTGTTTGGAATCCCAAATTTTACTTTCTTCTCTGCGGCCTTCAGAATCTGGAAAGAGCACATCAAATTTTCATCCACACTCATCATTGCACCAGCATTGTCAAATTCACCACAGTAGTTGGGGGCAGAAAATATCGTAACAAGTTGCCTGTCTGCAAAGAATTCATAACCATCCTCCACAACCTAATCCAAAATTACCAGTAATCACAGATTCTAAAATCAGCACCAATAGTATTAGTACAGATAATTTTCTTTTTTTCATTGTGGGGGGGGGGGGCAAAGTCAATTACCTGATGAGCACGGCAGACAAGGTCCAAGTCATGTTTGGTTAAGAATTCAGTCACTTTATCAGGGCCAAAGGTGTATGAAACTCCCCTATCATTCATACCCCACCCCTTAACATCTCTACCAGGATCCGACCAAAGCAAATCACACAGCAAGCCAGTATCCGGAATGGCAATTGGACGAGTTAAGTTTCTAATTTGATCCAAGTTTGTCAGATCGGGGGAAAGACCACCATGCATGCACAATATTTTGTCATCTATCAGGGCTGCCACAGGAAGGCAGTTAAAGCAATCTGTGAAGGCTTTCCAAAGTCTCACATTAAAGCGCCGCTTACATTCATCATAAAACCCATATATCCTATTAATAGAAGCACACTCATGATTTCCCCTCAGGAGAAAAAAGTTCTCCGGATACTTAATTTTATAGGCAAGCAAAAGGCATATTGTTTCCAAACTCTGCCTTCCACGATCCACGTAATCTCCAAGAAAAAGATAATTTGCACTAGGAGGAAAACCCCCATATTCAAAAAGCCTTAGTAAATCACTGTACTGTCCATGAACGTCACCTGAAAATGCAGTGTCAGAAATCATGATCTTAGAAAGGTTGAATTCAGGGAATAAGATTTATGTAAATAACTTTCAACATCATTCCTCCACAATATGTATTCATATATCTTAAATATTAATTCACTATTAATAGAATATAGTTTAAATAGAATATAACTTAATTAATAGAAAATAACCTAATTAAGAGTTGCACAAAGACAATTGTCCAAATTTTATAGGAAGCCGGACCTAACATTAATCTTCCTACATACAAAGTTAATACAGCCCCGCCCCACCCCAAAATTCCTCCATAACTTTACATGAGGCTGGAATTGGATTGTGAAAAATCTGTTCAGTTCAAGGAAGAAGATCTACAAGAGATGAGAGCAGACAGTGCAATGCCATTGTCTTCAAAGAAGTGAAAGAAAAAACTTCTGATCAATGATCATGCTCATCAAGGATATCAAAAAAAAAAACAAGTGTTTAAGAGAATGCTTGAGAGTATGATTAGCCAATTTATGTTAAAAGAAAAGAGTCAGCAGGCAGAAAAGAGAAAATAATTGTATTTAACTCTTTTTTTAAAGAAAAAAATAGGGGGACAAACAATTTAAAACTTCTACCTATTAAGCAAAAGATATAAAGAAAGAGAAAGTTGAAAATCCAAATTTACAAAATATAACTTTCATTGGATGACAATATATCATAATGTACCATGATCCAAGCCGCAAAATGCTACTTAGCCACACAATATGTGTAAAATATTCACTCCGTTCAGATTCAAAATAAAAAAATTTACAACTCTGTAGTAAGCTGAACTGAGAATATAGGCGCTCTGTAACATCAGTAATAAATGCCTTAAAAGCCTCACAAATTTATTTCATTTAAAGCAAAAAAAAAAATTAGACCCAGCAATCACAATTCTAAAGCCAATAAACCCAATAAGTCATTTCAGTATAATACAACTGAAAATTACAACTAGAAATAAAATTTGAAAATTTGCAATAAAATAAAATTAAAAAATCAAAGAAAGGTAATATTATGTGCATATAAGGTACCGCAAATCTTGATGGGAGCTTCTAGTTCAAGCAAATTGGGCTGTTGAAGAAATATTTCTCTGGAGGAAACACACAGCTGCTTGATCTCAGCCTCAGAGAGCTGAACCTGCTTTCCTGGTCTCGCTGATCGGACTTCTATAAGCCGTCTAATTATGTCATCCAGTACAGCAGGGTCCATCCCTCCTTGCCCTTGTGATGCCATTGAATTCCGTTGTCAACGGAAACGGAAAAGGATTTTTCACCCCTAGTAAGTGAAAGAGGGAAAACCCTAGGAACAGTTGGAGGAGTTCCTCTCTCCTCTTCCCTTTTTCTTTACTCCCTTGGGAGTTGGGAGACTCTTCTCTAAACCTGTTTCTTCTGATCTGCTCTAATTTCTTGGTGAATATAAATATATTTTCTTACAAAAAATTTATTACATAGATTTAATATTTCATACATCATATGGTGTATACCTACAATAATTTACACCATTGAAATGGAAATTGAGTTTAAGAGTTGAGAAAATACTATCATTTTATTTTTATTTATTTTTTATTATTATTACCGATGAGATTTTAGTTTTAAAATAGAAATACAGTAATGTCTGTTTTAGTTCAAATTCCAAGACGTGTCTATTATTTATAAAAAAAAAAAAAAAACTCTTAAAAGCAAGATTTTTTTTTCTTGTAACATCATGATTTCACTTATTGATACTCTATAGAGTATGACATATCTGCATATTTTCCTATTAAATATGTTGATTCAACAAGTCTTAAGTATCCAATTTTACTATATATATGTTGTCATTAGAAAATCAAATTGAGATAGAAGAACGTTATTTTTCCAACAAAAAATATGAAAAGTAAATTTATGTATGAAAATAAAATTTTGAGAAGCTTTGCATGTTTGATAAAGAAATAATTTTTGGTAACCAAGGATTGACCTAATAGATAAGAATACATATTTTTTTTATTTTAATTTTATGGTTTGAAATTCTTGGAGGTCATAAAAAGTAAAATTTTGATAAATTTATTAATTTTGCCATGGATGACATGTTTTTTTTAGACCAAAAAATGGATTAGTTGACGGACCAATTTTTTTTAAAATAAATTAATCAATATGTGCATAAACTTGTTCGAACATCATTTAAAATATTCACACTGCAATTTTCAACATTCATATAAATCAAATTATGTTACACTCAAATAGATAAATTAATAATATATATATATATAAATTAGCTTCATAACATAAATTTTTTATTTTCTTAAATATTATTATGAAATTTTATTATTATATATGTATCATTTAGTTATTATTTTATAGTATTAAAATATTAAACTTAAAATAAAGTATTTTTTTTCTCTACTTCTTCTCATTTTAAATACTAATAGGATTATAAATGTTTTTACTGTTAATATCTTTTTTTAATTTTATGAACCAAAATTAAAAAAAAAAGAAACTATGAATTAAAGAATAATATTAAGAAATAGTAGTTTTTATTTTACTGTAATATTATTAAGAGCATATTATTTTATTACAATATTATTTTTTTAATTCTTTTTCTATCTTAAAATTTTAAAAATTTATATTAAAAATTTTATTTTTAATTATATTGACTTATTTGTTTAATTACATTAACAAAGAGTAACCCTTAATTATTATTTCATATTATTAAAATATTAAATTTCAAATAGATTACTATTTTTTTTTCCTAACTCTTTTCACTTTTTTTTTTATTTTTTTATTGCAGCTCTTCCTTTTTTAATACTAATATCATCATCTCAAAATATATATATAGATATAAATTAATATGATTGTATTTTTTTTTTTTACTATTAATTTTTGTTCCTAATTATTCTCAAATAGATTACAATTAAAAAAGAAACTACGTAAAAGAAATATTAAAAGTAAAGTTTATATTATTATAATATTATTTTCTAATTATTCTTGAAAAAATTATAAATTTATATTTAAAAAATTTAAATTAAATTTACTTATTTGTTAATAACATTTACATAGAGTAATATTTTTTATAATTTTTTAATATATAAGTTAATCTATTTATTTTTTGATTGCAAAGGAAAGAAACAATAAAACAAAGGAAAAGAAACAAAAACAACATAACAAAGATGTGTAATATTGATGCCATGAAACACATGGCAGTACATATATCCACACACAAAACACACTTAAAATAAGTGACTTGTCATTCATAGACTTATTGGTGCTATGGTACCACAAGTTACACGACACGACTACACGATCATTCTAAATTTGACAATGTCATTGCCAATGCAATTTGCATGTAAGAAATTAGAACTCATAAAGGGCCCAAACAATTTACTTCTTAACAAAAAAATTATGAATATCAAGCTGACAAGTTGATAATATGTGAAATTTTTGTGAACCATAGACACTTTTCTCTTCTTGTAAAATTCAAGTTCTGGTTTTGAGTCTGATTTTCTTTTCTTAAAAAAATGAAAAAATAGTGTAATTCCCACTCCCTAAAAGAAATGTATATAATTCTTATGCTCATTATTGACTGCACTTATATCTCTTTATCTTTAAAACCAAAAAGGCTAAGACTCTCTTCTTAAGTAATTTTTTTCTTCTTAAATACAAGAAAGTATTCCAAGATACTCACTAACATGTGGACTGAGTCAGAACTAAAGCGTTTTCAGAAGAAAATCCAATAAAGCGTATAAATAAATTAATATGATTTATGGGTTAGATAAGAACTAAAGCGTTTCCAAGATATTCCAAGATATTCAGTAACCAAGAGTTGACCTAATAGGTAAGAATAGGTTTTTTTTCTTTCTTAACTTTATGGGCTAAAATTCTTGGGGGTCATAGAAAGTAACATTTTGATAAATTTCTTAATTTTTTTTTTTAGAACAAAAAATGGATTAGTCGACGGACCAATTTTTTTTAAAATAAATTAATCAATACATGCATAAACTTGTTTCAACATCACTTAAAATATTCACACTGCAATTTTCAACATTCATATAGAAATCAAATTATGTTACACTCAGATAGATAAATTAATAATAAATATATATATATAAATTAGCTTCATAACATAAATTTTTGATTTTCTTAAATATTATTATGAGATTTTATTATTATATATGTATCATTTAATTATTATTTTATAGTATTAAAATACTAAACTTAAAATAAAGTTTTTATTTTTTACTTTTTCTCTACTTCTTCTCATTTTGAATTCTAATAAGATTATAAATGTTTTTACTATTAATTTATTTTTTTAATTTTATGAATCAAAATTAAAAAAAAAGAAAAAGAAACTATGAATTAAAGAATAATATTAAGAAAGAGTATTTTTTATTATTATTATAATATTATTAAGAGCATATTATTTTATTACAATATTATTTTCTTAATTCTTTTTCTATCTTAAAATTTTAAAAATTTATATTAAAAATTTTATTTTTAATTATATTGACTCATTTGTTTAATTATATTAACAAAGAGTAACCCTTAGTTATTATTTCATAATATTAAAATATTAAATTTCAAATAGATTACTATTTTTTTCCTAACTCTTCTCACTTTTTTTTTTATTGCAGCTCTTCCCTTTTTAATAATCATCATCTCAAAATATATATATATATAAATTAATATGATTGTATTTTTATTTTTTTACTATTAATTTTTGTTCCTAATTATTCTCAAATAGATTACAATTAAAAAAGAAACTACGTAAAAGAAATATTAAAAGTAAATTTTATATTATTACAATATTATTTTCTTAATTATTCTTGGAAAAAATTATAAATTTATATAAGTTTTTTTTAATTAAATCTACTTATTTGTTAGTAACATTTACATAGAGTAATATTTTTTATAATTTTCAAATATATAAGTTAAATCTATTTATTTTTTTGATTGCAAAGGAAAGAAACAACAAAACAAAGGAAAAGAAACAAAAACAACATAACAAAATATGTAATATTTATGCCATGAAGCACATGATAGTACATATATCCACACACAAAGCACACATAAAATTATTGACTTATCATTCAGAGGCTTATTCTTGCTATGGCACCCCAAGTTACACGACACGACTACATGATCATTCTACATGTTGATAATGTTATTGTTAATGCAGTTTGTATGTAAGAAATTATGAATAACGACATTAACAAGTTGATGATATGTGTAATTTTTGTGATCCAGAGACACCTTTCTTTTATTGTAAAATTCAAGTTCAGAGTTTACCTTTATCTCTTCAAAAATAAAAAATAAAAATGTAATTCTCCTTCCCTAAAATAAAAATGTATAATTTTTACAATCATTGTTAATTATGTTTATATCGTTAAAATCAAAAAGTTAAGACTCTTTTCTTTATGTTTTTTTTTCTTCTTAAATACCAAAAAATATTTCAAGATACTCACAAGCATATGGGCTGATTTTTTTTTTCTCTCTTTTACCCTTTTTCAATTTATGGACTAAAATGCACTTTTCATGTTGTAATTTGCACCAAATTTTACATTGATCCTTACAGCAATCGGTTAAGTTCTTGCCATATAGTACTATTTGAATTGATTTATCGCAATTTGATGTGACTTATTAGCATTTCAGTTGTCATAGATATGACTTGACAAAATATTAATTGCCATGTAGGTGACTTGACATAATCTTACGTAGGTTTTTTATTTGGTTGTAAGTGAAAATGAAATAAGCATCAAAATTTTATTTATTTTGTGATCAGACTATAATTTTAGAAAAAAACTCTAACCCGAATATTAATATTATTTTACTATAATGAAATACAATCAAACTCTTTAAATTGTGTTGATTTGGAAGGAAATAGTTGGTTTTTTTTAATTTTTCAATATTACAATCTAAAAAAAAATTTCATTTCATCAAATAGAAATAAGGACTTTTGGACAGAAGGGTCCAAGTCTCAAAATTTTTGGTCAAAATGGTAAATTTTTTACCATAATAACTAGAATTGGGTAAATGATGAAACGGTGTTTTCAAAATACGGTTTCAGGGTCCGACCTGGCGTGCCAGGTCGGACCATCGCCCACATCAGGCACTCGCGCGTGGCGCGCAAGTACAGGATGAAACCGGCTTTTGAAAAGCCGGTTTCATCCAAAAATTTGTCCCCCGCGCCACCCATGCGGGGGACAAATTTTGCAGGCTACCTTGCAGTGCAGGGTAGCCTGCAATGCTACTAACCCAGCCCCCCCCTCCCCCTGTCAATAATTCCCGCACACCCCCCCCCCCCCCAAAAATTAATTTCTCTCCCTCTCCCATTAATATATTAATTATATTAATATATTAATTAAATTACAATATACAAATACCATAATTAATTTTTTTTACTTCACACCATAATTAATTTTTTTTACTTCACGTAACAATTCAATTAAAACATATAAATCTTAAAAAAATTTCATTACCTTACTAAAAATTGATGAATTTTCGTAAAAATTTATGAGTTCTTAAATTTTTTCTTAAAATATATGATAATAATCATATTAATTAATAAACATATTAATTAATAAATTAGCTTATTTTATTTTACATAATAATTATATTAAAACATACAAACCTTCAAATATTTTTTTTCATGACCTTTGTAAAAGTTTAATGAGTTTTTAAATTTTTATTGTAAATATATGATAATTTTTAATTTTAATGTTTTATTATATGATATTTTTGAAATTTAAAATATATATTAATTTTTTAATTTATATTAAAAGATTTTATAAATTTAAGATATATGATAATTTTAAAATTTTAGAATTTAAGATTTTATCATACATTTTAATTTTATCATAAATATTTTTAAAATTCATGATATCTTTTAAATATAAAGTATATATTAATTTATATATTCATAGTTTAAAATGTTCCACGAAATTTTAAAGTGTATAATAATTATATGAAATTAAAAATATATGAAAAATTTTAAATTTATAGTGTATGACAGTTTTTAAATTTATAAATTTTGTATTTTTACAATTTAAGATTTTTGTTAATTTTTTAATTCTATAATGTATGATAAATTTTTTTACTATAGTTTATGATATTTTAAAATGTTAAAATTCATGATATTGTAAATTATTAAGTTTTACTAAATTTTTTTAATTTAAAGTATATAAATTTTAAACTTATTTGAAATGATTTAGAAAGAATAAAAAACATTAAATTATTTTAAAAATTAATGGAACACACTTATATTAACTCATTCTAATTATTACATGCTTTATTATAAATTTTAATTTACAAGTATAAGTAAATTAAAACATAAACCAGGAAGACTTTTCCTATTACAAGTAACAAACACAAAAATTAAAAATTAAAAAACTTATATAAGGATTTCGGGAAATACTGATCTACAAAAAATGACCTCCTATACCACATGGGTGTGATCTTCTCCTCCTTGCCGGGTTTCGCCTAGCTGGTACATCAGCCCTGTCACCAAGATCGTCTGAGGGAGGTATGTCATCAGCACCGCTAAATCCTTCCTCAGCTTGCACACCTGAACCCATACCCGGGTCATATGATGCAGGTGTATTACCATACTGAAAGTATGGCACCTGCGGTATGGGAGAGTTAAAAACCTCGCTTGATTGCAGTGCAAAGTCCGGCATAAGCTGATGATACATAGATGAACTACTGGGCATATAAGGAGGTGGAGGAGGTGGAGACATATGTGCCGGAGATGGAATATACACATCTGATTGTCGGACATCAGCATCAACACGTCCATAAGAAACCGACGGTCCAGGGACATCAGTTCTACTGCGTCTGCAACGTTGTGATGACAATGATGATGATGACGTCGAATGAGTAGAATGGGAAGGAGCTGGATCAGCATGGATAAGACCAACTCGTGTAAGATATCTCCTACTGATACGTCTATACCACTCATTGTACTCGGTTGTAGGAGCAGCATGACCATGTGCAACTCCCAGAACATCACCTATCTGGACCAGATTGTATCTCATGCCCCAAATGGCTATGTGGTTAACATGTAGCCAACGGTAGTCAGTGACGCCCCGTCCCCGAAGATCAAATTTGTGCAAGGTTTGATCGGCCTCAATGTCAGTAGGGTTTTCTGGTATAGGTTGCTGATATCCAAACTGATGCATTACCCTATCCACTTTCTGATACTCAATAATATAAAAACATATTAAGGGTACTTTAGCACCCCAAATATGCTGGTCTCGATAACAATAGTCTGGTATCAAGTGTCTCACCCCATCATCAATGTAGGGTAATGATATGAACTGCAATCCAAAAACTGTGTCAATGTTTTAATAAATAAAACCTTGAAACATGTCATTGTTAAATGATACATAGATATAAGATACACTTGTAATTACCTGGTCTGCTGACATCCTGTCCTGCATCTCTCTATACCAAGACACCACATTATGGCCGATTTGAGTTACTTTGAACTTTACTCTCCACCTGGAAGTAATTAAAAATGTTAATTACAAGTCATTTACGTACCACACATCCTAGTAGCCAAATGCATAAAACTAATAATTTTACAAACCTCGCGCCTAAAGGACAAAGATTATCCCACGGAATGTCTGTCTCCCTCTTTGGTGCGAGAAATGGTAGTCGCTCCCATGCCCATACCTAGAGTAATATCAAAGGTCCAGCAATTTCAGAAGCATCAAGGTGAGTGGCATGACACATCTCCCTGTACAACCATGCCAGGGAGGCACTCCCCCTGCTGTACTGTCCTGCGACATATAGGTTTTCCAACAGAGATAAGAAACAAATGTGCACATGTGTACTCGTCTTACTGGTGAACAACAATCCACCCATCAACTGTAATATATAAGCTCGTGCATATCTCTGTGCTGTAATGTCATCACCATCGGCTGGAAAATTCTGAAATGTCAATCATAACCAGCTCATTTTCAATGTGTTACCCTTAACAGCTGTAGCAGGGGGCACAACTCCCAATAATCGCTCGCACTCAGTTGCGACGTCAGCACCAACTAGGCCAGAGACAGGCTCACCATCAACAGGTAAACCGAACAGAATACTAACATCCTGTAGTGTGATGGTGGCCTCACCGTGCGGCAAATGAAATGTGTGAGTCTCTGGCCTCCATCGCTCTACTAAAGCTGTCACAAGGTGCCAATCAAGCGAAATAAACCCCACCCTGATCACACCGCCAAAACCTGCCATGGTCATGTACTCCAATACTCGAGGATTAATATTATTAATATTATTAAGAAGTTCTCGGCCGAACACCGCCTGCCTCCGATGGCATCTGAGGACATAGGCCTCGCTCTAAATTTTTAAAAACATATTAGTAAGAACATTTTCGCTAATAAAATTAAATTGAAAAATTATTTATAGTAATTCGATTTGTTAATTACAAACCTCGTGATCCGCGAAAACTCTAACGGATCGATGGCTATCGTGTAATCTAAGGACTGAAACATCTACTGGGACAACGGGATCCATGAATCTGCATAACAAAAGACAAATCAAATATAATGTTAATATGCATACACGACAATAATGTTTATTAATGTCAAAATAATTTTACATGACATGTGGGGGACATAATACCTAATATCTACATAATAAAAAAGTAGAAACAAATACATAAATAGGAAAACTCTTACATTAAAGTAAAGAGTGTGATAATGGAACTTGTCTTTTAAGATCGTGTAATGTTAGGACAATTTTTACGATTGTGTCCTTCCTGCCTACATAAACCACACCTAAGTTGCCTCGAGGACTCTGTAATGTCCATCTCATTATGAATTCGATGTGTTTTCGGCCTACCCTTCTTTCGCAATTTGGACATGTCGGGAACCACATGGGGGAACTGGAATTCTGGCCAATAGTCATCGTGCATCACTGGGTTGAATTGTGGAGTGTATACAAGCTCCTGATTTCTCAGTTTATACCACTCTCCAATAAAGTCGGTATAGTTCAGATGCATGCTTGCACAAGCTGCTATAACATGTGAGCATGGGAGAATGTATTGCTGGGGTTTGTTGCATGTGCACGTTCTTTCATTTAAATGCACAATATGCTGGTTGCCGCCCTTTCGGGCTTGCCATCCACGAAATTGAGTCTTTATTTCAATTATCCCCAAACCAGTATGAAACTGTCTCAACTCGTGTCCACCTGGTCTCTCTCTGCCCAATTTTGGATTTTTTCTATAGTGTCGGTTGTGTATTGATTGCCAGCACCAAGTTGAGCATTAATGTACGCCCGATGTTCCACGAAATATTTGACACACCGGTAAAATGTCAACTGCACCAATGCAGTGATTGGGACTTGTCGCGCTCCCTTCAAGACATTGTTCATACACTCCCCCAAGTTTGTGGTCATGAAGTCAAAGCGGTGACCTCCATCATGTGCCAATGCCCACTGCTCCAAAGGAATTCTACCAATCCATGCAGCATACTCAGAGTCCAACTGAACAAACTTTTTGAAATATTTATCAAATTTGCGTTTTTGAGTTTGACTCGCAGTGTGAATGAGGAGATTTTTTGTTTTCATATTCTTGTGGGTCTTATGAAAGTTGCTTGCAATATGCCTAACACAAAAACGGTGATAACCATAAGGCTCAGTCCAGCCATTCCGAGGATCTGAAGCAGCAGCAATGATCCCGGCATGACGATCAGATATTAAGTAAATACCCACTCGTTGCGTTACATGCATGCGAATCAAACTTAAAAATCATCCCCAACTATCTATGTTCTCCTCCTCAACAACTGCAAATGCAACTAGAACTAAACTATTGTTACCATCAACACCAGTTGCAACCAACAATTTGCCCGTGTACTTTCCACATAGGAATGTGTCGTCAATTTGAAGAATTGGTCTACAATGATGGAAGGCCTCGATAGATGGCCCAAAAGCCCAGAATACTCGTTGAAAAATAACTTGTCCAGGATGATTAGTTGGGTTCACTTTCCATTCGAAACACGTGCCGGGATTAGTGACACGAAGTGTATTTAAATATCTGGGAAGCTCATTGTAGGATTCCTCCCAATTACCAAACACAAGATTTATTGCTTTCTTCTTCGCTTTGAATATTTTGCTCAAACTTGGACTATAATGGAAGTGATCTTTTATCATTGTAAGCAACACAGCTCCTAGTGTAGTTGGGTCTTCATTGATAGTATTTTTGATATATTCAGCAATGATCCCCTTGTCCAGATTATAATGATCCTGAGTCATTCCGCTGTAAACACATATGTGAGCGACATCCAATTTCGTAATCTGAAACTTTTCAAATTTTTTACTAAAATGTCCTTGCAACCTCCACTTGCATCCCTGTTCGTGGAGCTTACACCTGATATCCCATGTGTCCTTTTTGGACTCAACGACTACGAAAGTCACGTGGTTCATAATGTGCCAGTATTTAATAGTATTTTTTAACTCGGCCTTCGTGCTGAACAACATGCCATTGTAAAATTCATTATGCAACTCCCATTGTGCATTTGGAACAATAACAGGATTTACGGCACGTGCCCCGGCAATATTCACGTCCGTGTAAAAGGGATTTGGCACATATTCGGCAAATAAATCTTCTTCAGGAGCCTCGATAATATCATCATCATCCACTTCAATGTTAAAATGCAGATCAATGTTCAAATCAAGGATATCTTCTCCAGGCGCTTCTGAGTAAGTAATCGGTGAATACGGCCTAAGAGATGCTGATGCCTCTCCTGCAACATGAGAACTGAGCTGATCGTATTGGCGCCTACTGGTGGGAGATTCCATGAATATGTTTTCAGGATTCGGGTCAAGTGTGTCGTGACTCTGAACACGAGACAGAGACTCATCATGAAGTGTGTGCCTATGTAAATAAATCTCTAAAATAAATCCAGGGCCTTGCGCACTGGCATGCTGTAACATGCTGTACAAGTCCTCATCATCAGCTACTGCAACCGGACTATAGTGGGTTGAATTATTTATAGTACTCGGACATCGACAAATTATAGTCAGGTACTCTCTTCTTCTATCAACCTTTAAGGACTTGCATAAACGAGCATGAAACTCTGCATACTTGATACGCTTGGGTACACGAATGCACTTAACGGGACCTGAATCGTATTCAAGCCCGTTCGAACTAGTACGCATCTCACCATTAATGTAACACATAATTCCAATTTCTTCCATTATCAAACTTGCACCTTCAAAAATCTTTAAAATATTATAAAAATTTCTTATTATATTGTTAATGAATTCACAGTATTTTCATAGATTAACTATAGACAACTACTAATAATAAATGATTCAAATTATAATACTCATATTATAATTTACTATTATAATACACAAATTATAAAATAAAATTACTATTTCTTACAAAATAATAAAATCACTTTTTATCATAGGTATATTACTTACCATAATCATTATGAATTAAATAATTATATTCAACTAATAAAATCACTATTTATCATAGGTGTATTACTTACCATAATTATAACATAAATATATTACTTAACATAATTAATTATATTCAAATATATTTATAAAAAATCTCATTACATATTAAAACATAAAAATAATATCTATAAATTATAAATATCAAATCATACAAATAGAAAAATTATATATTTATCATAAATATATTACTATAAATTTCCCCAAAAAAAATTTATTTATAAATTAGTCACAAATTTTTAAATAAAATACGAATACTAACACAATAATAAAATCACTTTTTATCATAGGTATATTACTTACCAAAATTATTATGAATTAAATAATTTATATTTTCGTTTAAAATATATTAATTAATTTAAAACTATCAAAATTACTAACTAATTTAAAATTATCAAAATTACTAATAAATATATTAATTACATTAAAACATGCAAATACAAAAATTATTATTTATTTCAAAACTCATTAAATTATTATTTTAAGGCAAACAAAATTACTAATTAATTTAAACGTCACAAAATTACTAATTTAATTAAGTGTCACATAATTACTATTTTAAACTTATAAATATTATTTATTAATATGTGAATTAAAAAGTTAATAATTTATCATATCATAAATATACTAATTATTACAATTATCATAAAAATTACAATTACAACAAATTTTTAATTATAACAAATAATAAAAATTAATATTTCAACAATTATAATATAAAACTACTGTAAATATAGATACATGCATATAATAATAATAAATATAACTTTCTATAAAATAAATATAACTTTATGACTTACCAGGTAAGAAGCAAATGAGCAAAAAGTATCAACACCGGCAACGTGATTTCAACAATAATCCTAAACAAAACATAAATAAATTTAGAATAACAAAACATATATATCGTGTAACATTAAATAATTTATATAATTTCTATTTATATTTTATTTTTAAAAATTTTAATAGTATACGTAATTTAAATAATTAATAAGTAAATATCACTAATTTATATAAATAATATAAATTAAATAGTATACGTAATAAATTTTTCAATAAGAAAATAATTGAATTTAATTAATAAAAATAAATTTTTTAAATTAAAATTTGTATAACTTACCAAGATTTTACCTTGTAAATCGAAAGAACATGAGAATATTGACAGAAAAAAAGAAAAAGTTAATGTAATAAGAAATTAAGGTGGTGATGAGTCTTCTCCTCTTGCTCTGCCTCTGTATTTATAGAGGAGAAAGGGTGGGGGTGGAGAGGGGTGATAATTTGTGGAGTATAATTGATGGGGGGGGTCGCCCACGGGTATAATTTGGGGGGGGGGGGGGGGGAGGGTAGCCTGCAACGTCTGAAACCGGCTTTTCAAAAGCCGGTTTCAGACTTATTTTTGCCCCCCACGGGGCCCTGCACTCGCGCGCCACGCGCAAGTGCCTGATGTGGGCGATGGTCCGACCTGCCAGGTCGGACCCTGAAACCGTGTTTTGAAAACATGGTTTCATCATTTACCCCATTCTGGCTATTATGGTAAAAAATTTACCATTTTGACCAAAAAATTTGGGACTTGGACCCTTTTGTCCAAAAGTCCAACAAATACTCGGCTGCACTAGCGCGCCACGCGCGAGTGCCTGATGTGGGCGATGGTCCGACCTGGCATGCCAGGTCGGACCCTGAAACCGTGTTTTGAAAACACGGTTTCATCATTTACCCCATTCTGGCTATTATGGTAAAAAATTTACTATTTTGACCAAAAATTTTGAAACTTGGACCCTTTTGTCCAAAAGTCCTAGAAATAACATCAATTCATAACAACATATCACAAATTTATAACAACATATCACAAATTACGCCATAGATCTACATCTACAAATATATAAAAGTTTCATGAAAGAAAAAAAAGTAATTTTTTTTAATACATTTTGTGGGTTGGGTTTTCAAAAATTAAAACCAACTTTGAAATTGAAAATTTAAATAAAAATGATCAATTGATTTGGGTTAGTTTTTCAATTTTGATTGGTTTGGACCGACTTTTGCTAATTCATACTTAATCAGTATAATAAAATATGATGTTAACCTGACAATTATCTTTCGTATTTAATTCTCAACAATAGTTGCAGGAGGTAGCTTATAAACAATTCTATATTTTAGTTGCTTTTCACAAAGAAGTGAGAATACATACAAAACTAGTAACAATGACATTCTAGTTTTTTTTAGTTGAGCCGACAAATTAATTAAACTCATTTGTATGGTTATGAATATTGATTAATTATTCAACTAAGATTTGGAATCTTTCATGTTTATGTTCTACTCGAAAAGATAAAGTCATAATTATACATTTTATCTTCAAAATATATTAATAAAGAAAAATATTTGCATTTATCTCTTTCTACCATGACTCAATTTGAGAAAAATTAAATTGTGTTCAAATAAAAGAGTTATGTGATTGACTCAATTATTTTGTAAATATTGCAAAATAAGTATTACTTAATACAGATAAAGTGCATTTGATCCATTTGCACCAAATAAGTATGTTATCTTAAGATTTAATTCAATTTATTCGTATGTTTTGTAATTGGTAAATATGTAATTGGTAACACTTATAATTTGTTGTGAATTATTATATAATTGCTCAGTGTTCAGGTCGATTGTATAAATTTTAATGAAGCTATATATTTAAGTCTCAAACAAAAATAATTTAGATAGAGTTATCTTGAGTTTTGGTGCTGATAAATACAAATATAAGATGTGCCTTACAAATCACAATATTCTAGTTAGCCCATGTAAACACCAGTTTTACGAGGAAAATAAAAATGTGAAGTGGAGAATTAATAAAAGTAATGAATAAAATCTAAAGTACAATCTTGAAAAAAGAACCTAACTTCATATGTAAATTGGTCTACCCCTTTTGTAAAAAATTATTCTATTTCCTTTCTAGAGAAGAACCTTAAAAAGAATAAATAAAAGGACCGTTTAGACTTAAAACTCCTGTCTTTTCAGTTTCTACCCGGCAGAACTCTTCAAAATTCAAATCAGAAAGAAAGCAAGAAAAAGAAAGAAAGGGAAATTCCGCCAGCTTCAAAAATCTCGTCTTTCTCTCTCAACCCATCTTCGATTCTTAGTCATTCACCGTTAGTAAATATTCTTCGCCTCAGCAGATTCTATGCCCGCCTACCAAAAACCCATCTTTCTGCAATCCGTCTACTTTCTCTTCATTGCTTTACAAGCCAAGAATCTGTCTCTCTGACACTTCCTTTCCCTCTCAGAGATTCCCCTTTCTCTTTGCCTCTCTCTTTTTCAACCACTATTAACGATGTATAATTGCCTTAGTTCCTTTACTGCTCCTTTCTCTCTCTGTCATTTTCAATTTTCCTGCCCCCTTTTCGCTCCTTCAGGGTAATATTTTGAGATATTTATACAGAGGCCCCAATGGCTTCTTCAGGTGTCAATCATCTTTCTAACTCATGTATTCATAGTATTCTCTCTGCTCCTCTTTCGCTCTGTCAAAATTAGAACTTGTGTTTTTAGCTGTTGATGACACTGAAAATATTTCCTAATGGGCTTTTGCCCAAATTGAATTGGTATTTTTCGTTGATTTTATCGACTGGGTATCCACATTTTCTTTAATTTTTTTATTTACAAGACTTACTTTAAATATGTTATTGCCAAGTAGATTTTGGAAAATTGAATTTTCTGTTTGGGCTTTGGATTCAATATTGTAATTGAATTTTTGGTGGGTCTTGGGTTGTAGGTTGAAAGCTTTGGTGGTAAGCAGGGGACTTTGTTTCTTCATACGAAGAGAGAGAGTCTGGCTTTATGGAATGGTTGAGTAAGCTTTTTCAAGGTGGGTCCAATCGAGGAGTTGGAGGTCGTCAGCTTCTTGGGGAGGAAAATATGGTGTGGCGTGTACCAGCTAGATCTTTGGTAAGCAACAACTTATAATTTACCTTTTACCTCATTGAGGTTTGTTGTTGTCGTTATCATTGTTGTAAACTTGAAAAATTACAATAAATGTAATGCAGTGATGCATTGGTGATCCTAACGTGACAGAAAAAGTTTGTCATATGCACTAAGAAGTTGGCTATTTGTGTGCCCTTTTCTCTTCTATTAATTAGTATGTTGATTGACAATGTACGAGGCTCAGAACCTCTTGCTCTCTTTTTGTTTAGAATTTTAAGGTCTTCCAGTTGAGGCCTAGTACTAGATTATGCGAACATTTGATATCAACTTTGAATTGTTCCACAGATACATATTCTTCTAGAATTCTGCTTTAGAATTACAGTTCATCCTCACATATTACATTCCCACTATGCTTGGTTGTTTCTTCAATTTTCTTTTCTTGTAAACTTGGAAATCTGATGGTTTCTTCTTCTTTTTTTCAAAACATATACTCTAATGTAAATTAATCAGTCTGAGATTACTTGATTCGGTGAGGATACTCTTCTAATCGATAAATTGTTCAATCCAGGTGTCCAATAAAAAATGGCTAGTTTAAATGTTAGAGAGCAAATATGGACTTCAGTGAACTTTGAGTGCCATCTTTTTTAAATTTAAATAAATGTTGGATAAACAAAATCCATATATCACGCTACAAAGCAATCATGATTAGATTGTTCTGTATTAAGGGATTGAAGTATTGTTTAATAGTATACCATATCAGTTCTTTGTAGAAGTTTATGTATTTTTGTAAGCATATATCATAGGATTTGTGAAAGTCTTGTGCTCAAAAGGAGCTTGCTTTATTTTATTTAGATTACAAGGAAAAAAGCAAGGAAATTTATGTACCTGCTGTGTAACGTGAAATAGATTTTGTTTCCTGCACATTTTGTTCAACAAGCTTTTGAGCATAGAGAGCCTAGCTGTATCAAAAATTAACAACTCGAGATGATCATAACTGTCCAACTTGGTGGGTTCTATTCCATAGATGAGAAGAGTTTACTCTGGACATATGATGAATTAATTATTAGTTGGTTTTTTCTTGACATATTTGATTGATGAGTAAGATTCTATTATCTAGTTCTACTGATGTTATCACTTTCCAGGAGGATCGTGGTAGGGCTCGGAAAGAGAAAGAGGAATTGGACAATGCCATTGCACTTTCTCTGGCTGAAGATTTGAAGAGACCATATGGTAGGTTTCTGAATATATCAAATGAAGCACTCTATCTCCCTATAGATTTTTATTAAAGATTGAGTCTTTTGCTCTCTATTTTCTCCCTAAGGATATAGATGGCGGACAGACATTGATGAAGATCTTGCTTGGGCAGTTCAGGATAGCTTCAAACCACCTGCATATCCTCGTTATGCCCCTAGGCAACATTATCCCAGTGGAAATAGGTGAGATCTTCTCCCCACTTGAATTTGTATATTTGTAAGTGCTCTGCTGGGTGCTTGTCAAAGGTCTGGTACTCCCAATTTGGCTTTGTTGAAGTTTTCCATGAGCTGGTGCTTCCCAAATTGGGGCATTTTCGTGCTAGCTGATTTCAAGAATCTAGGGAGTTTTCTGGTATGAATAGTTGTGTGATTTTCCCAGTATGTCATAATTAATGCATGACGGTAGACTGGTCCAAGTACTACTGAAAGAGACTTTGTAGCCCTATTTAAGACAAGCATGCCTTTCCATGGCTGTGCTTATAGATACGATAAACTATATGTATGACAAAAATCATTCTGTGAAGTATCATTTGTGTATTTTGAGCTGTGACCGTTTTCAGCTGACAGAACAATTGATATAGGGGAGAGGCTTCCCAGCTTCATGGCACATGGTCTATGGCCATTGTGCACATATGAGAAAGTAATAACATTGTCTGGAACAATTATAGTTATCTATGAACAAGGCTTGTCTTATTCTTAGAAGACTTGTACTGGCATGATGTGAATATGATGCTAGCCATTATTTATATATACACGATTACAAAACTAAACAAATAAAGTCCATGTCTTCTTCCCTCTTGCACATCTGAACCAACTAGTAAAATAAGACCAATTAGGATATGAAGATCCTTACCAAGTTTAGTCTTCATCAGTACTGAAATAACACGAGACTTTGCTAAAGAAAACATGTTATCTACAGTTCCACTAGCATTCTGATAGGAGTTTTGATTTCTATATGAATATTATCATACATTTGAGTCACTTATTATAAAGTGATTGTCACTCACCAAATATTTAGGATGTTTATTGGGAATTTTCATGGGGTAATGGAATGCAGCAGAAACAGCCTTTCTTAATTATTTCAATGAAGTTGCTAAAGGAATCAGAATAAAATATGAGATATGAGTAATATTGACTTGGAGCATTTCCTGGGCGATTTGATTAAGCAGTGGCTATCTATTATCATACACTTTCCCCACCCTCGCACCCCCCAGAAAAGAAAAGGAAGTGTATATGTCCCTAATCATACAGACACATGCATATACACCCAGTCACACAGTTGCAGTATAAAGGGCTGAAAGTGCAGAGGCTTTTGGTATTGAAACTCTTTTATAGCTAACCACATATAAATTGTTCATGGATAACAGAGTATGCAGTGGCTGCAACCAGGAAATAGTATATGGAAATTATTTGGGATGTCTTGATACTTTTTACCACCCAGACTGTTTCCGCTGTCAATCTTGTGGTTATCCAATTACTGAGTGTGAGGTAGGTTATTCTTGATATTTCCAGGATTCTCAATTTTTTATATAATTAGTACCTTTTTCTTTTTAAATGTTATGTTGAGACTCTCTTTCATCTATCTCTTATGGGTTTTTTTCTGTTGATCCAAGTTGTCCTTGTCAGGAAAGGATCCATATCACAAGTCTTGTTTCAAAGAGATGACCCATCCCAAATGCGAAGTTTGCCGCCAATTTGTAAGAATAATCTGCATTGGCCTTAATGAATTGTATTGCTTACTATAATATTACTTTTTCTTTTCTTGCTTAATAGTCCTACACTGAAAGCATAGTTTCTAATTTCCTGCTAAGTAACTTGAGCTAGCATTCTAGCCACATGGATTGTCTAGTTCCACATGCTACTAGGCCATTTATATTACAAATGAGCCTAAACTATTGGCGGCAAGTGGCCTACTACTAAGTAAATTTGACTAGTCATTTTTGGCCACTTGGATATACCTTGTATGGATCTTATCATAATAATTGTTCTATGTAATAGTCATTAACATACTTGATCAATTCCTATTGGAGTTCAGTCTTACTAATTTAGAATATTCTGTTATTTGAATCATAACGTCATAATTTCCTGTATAGATGCAGTGTGCTTTTTCCATAAATTGTTTTTTGGTTGTATTAGAAGAATTACCAAATGATATTCGGTATATAAATCTGTACTTTTCTGTAGTTCGGAAAAATTATGTTCCAGCTTATTGAATTTATGTATATATTTATATATGTATATCATATTTACTATCTGTATGCCTTATGAGTAACTAATTTGATGTTAATTCACTTTCAGATTCCAACAAATGCTGCTGGTTTGATTGAATATAGATGCCATCCATTTTGGTCCCAAAAATATTGTCCAACTCATGAACATGATAATACATCTCGCTGCTGTAGTTGTGAAAGATTGGAGGTACTAATCTTAGCAGTTTCTAGATTGTTTCATCAATTTGACTTTTCTAATTTGTTTTGAGAATGAGTTGAATTGTTAATGGCACACAAAGGGTTCTGCTTACAGCATTTCTTCTTCTTTGTCCTCTTCTTCTCCCTGCTCTTGAAGTCTTGGAATGCAAGATACTATATCTTGGAAGATGGACGGAGTTTATGCTTAGAGTGCATGGAATCTGCTATAATGGATACTGGTGATTGTCAACCTCTTTACCACGCCATCAGGGATTATTATGAAGGAATGAACATGAGGCTAGATCAACAAATTCCCATGCTTCTAGTTGCAAGACAAGCACTCAATGAAGCTATTGTGGGGGAGAAACACGTAAGGAATGACACATTCCTTAGCTTAGAGTTCTTGTTTAGTGGAATTCATCTCATTTTCTGAATTGTTTCTGCCAGGGTTTCCATCACTTGCCTGAAACAAGGGGTTTATGCCTTTCAGAAGAACAGACCGTTACCAGTGTATGATTTAAACTTGATAATTTCTTCCATTTTGAATGCAAGAGTGTTCAATGAGTAGAGGTAATTCTTTATTACTTCTACTGATTTCTGATTTGTATTGTTCAGATACTCAGGAGGCCGAGAATTAGAGGCCACGGACTAGTAGGAATGAGAATTCAACCTCAAAAGCTGACTCAAAGATGTGAAGTTACAGCCATTCTTGTTCTCTATGGTCTCCCAAGGTAATATTCTATGGAAACTTCAGTTCCCTTTGTCCACTCCTGTCGCAGGCTCCCCTTGAACCATGCATTTTTTTTGTTAAATCTTCCTTTTCATCTAAATTTCAAAACGCTTACCAGATTAAACAAAGCTAACTCTCAAGTGGCACCAAACACTGGTGAATGGTGATCCTTGTTAGATGTGGCTCTCCACATAATTAACCTTGATCCTGAAAGTATATAATTAATATAACTATTTAGTAACCTCAAAATAACATGGTATGAACAGTGGCTTCTCTCTTACTACATTTAGTAGTTTTAAAGTATTCATGCAATAATTTTGGTACCTATTATTTCAAATTGAAATAATACTGTACTTAAAATTATTGAGCGAGATAAAAGTTCAATTCTTCACATACTTATAACTAGGTACATAAGTTCACCCAGAAATGATATTGGGCCATGCTTTCCTTGCCCATGCTGTCAAACATATTGCATAAGATCTTGATGAAGATAATCATGAAAGAAAACCCCCTTTCCATTTCCAGAAAGTCAAATGTATGGCATGTTTTCAACTTGATCACCTGTTGGTATTTTCGTCAAATGCAGATTACTCACTGGTGCTATCCTTGCTCATGAGTTGATGCATGGTTGGTTACGCCTTAATGGTAGAATTCCCATCTGAATCATTTCTTTGGATTTACCTCCTCAGCATATATCAATTTTCTCCATCAACCTTGAACTAAAACAGGTTACTGCAATCTTAACCCTGGGGTAGAGGAGGGTATCTGCCAGGTGCTTTCTTACATGTGGCTTGAGTCAGAAGTAATGCCATCATCATCAGCAGCTTCCTCCTCGTCATCACTATCTTCAAAAAAAGGTGCAAGGTCCAACGTTGAAAATAAACTAGGTGAATTTTTCATGCACCAAATTACCCATGATGCTTCGCCAGCCTATGGGTGTGGTTTTAGAGCTGCTCATGCAGCTGTCAATAAATATGGTTTACATCATACTCTCGACCACATTCGACTGACTGGTAATTTCCCATTATAAGAAAAGCAGAATTTCAAATAATCAAGCATGAATAATTGTTTTAGCCCCTGATGGGTTGAAGGTCAAGAGGGAAGCTTGGACAACTCCCCACATTAATTTTCGGAGGGCTCCTCACTCCTCAGGATATACAAAGTCCAGATTTACTAAAAATATGCATGTCTTTATTTTCATTGAAGTGTAATAGATGTTCTTCTGTTTTGGTGCCTTGGTTACTTAATTTCATTTACCACGGATGTACACCAGGTTGAGCAATCAGTGCTTCTATATCCAATCTGGGAAAACCTAATTCCTAATTTTGCCTTCAATTTTCTGGACTTGTAATAAATTAAAGTTGAATAAGATGATAGATTTATATTTGACAATTTGAATTATTGAGTTGGGTCAAATTTGATATCTGATGTAATCCATTCACAGATTATATTGAACTCCAATGGGATTGTACAAGATATGTTTCATTCGAGTTGGTTTGAATGATTCGAAATAGATTGTAAAAATATATCTAATTCGAGTCGATTTGAAAAATTCAAAATGGGTCAACTTTGTTCATTATATTATTAAGAGCATATTATTTTATTACAATATTATTTTCTTAATTCTTTTTTCTATCTTACAATTGTAAAAATTTATATTAAAAAAATTTATTTTTAATTATATTGACTTGTTTGTTTATTACATTAACAAAGAGTAACCCTTAATTATTATTTCATAATATTAAAATATTATATTTCAAATAGATTACTTTTTTTTTCCTAACTCTTCTCACTTTTTCTTTTTTATTGCAGCTCGTCCTTTTTTAATACTAATATCATCATCTCAAAATGTATATATATATATATATATAAAAATTAATATGATTGTATTTTTTTCTTAATATTAATTTTTGTTCCTAATTATTCTCAAATAGATTACAATTAAAAAAGAAACTACGTAAAAGTAAAGTTTATATTATTATAATATTATTTTTTAATTATTCTTGAAAAAATTATAAATTAAAATTAAATTTACTTATTTGTTAATAACATTTACATAAAATAATATTTTTATAATTTTTTAATATATAAGTTAATCTATTTATTTTTTGATTGCAAAGGAAAGAAACAACGAAACAAAGGAAAAGAAACAAAAACAACAGAACAAAGATACGTAATATTGATGCCACGAAACACATGGTAGTACATATATCCACACACAAAACACACTTAAAATTAGTGACTTGTCATTCATAGACTTATTGGTGCTATGGTACCACAAGTTACAGGACACAACTACATGATTATTCTACACGTTGACAATGTCATGTTTAATGCAGTTTGCATGTAAGAAATTAAAACTCATAAAAGGCCCCAAACAATTTACTTCTTAACAAAGAAATTATGAATAACATCTTGTTAATGATATGTGTAATTTTTGTGATTCGGAGACACTTTTCACTTCTCGTAAAATTCAAGTTCAGGGTTTAATTATGACCTTAAAAAAAAATAGTGTAATTCCCCCTCCCTAAAATAAATAAATATAATTCCTATGGTCATTATTGACTACACTTATATCTCTTTATCTTTAAAATCAAAAAGGCTAAGACTTAGCTTCTTAAGTCCTTTTTTTTCTTTTCAAGTACAAGAAAGTATTTCAAAATACTCACTAACATGTGGGCTAAGTAAGAACTAAAGCGTTTTTAGAAGAAAATCTAATAAAACATATAAATAAATTAATATGATTTATGGGTTAGATAAGAACTAAAGCGTTTCCAAGATATTCCATGATACTCCAAGATACTCACTAACCAAGGGTTGGCCTAATAGATATCAATACGTGTTTTTTTTCCATAACTTTATGGGTTGAAATTCTTGGGGGTCATAGAAAGTAACATGTTGATAAATTTCTTAATTTCATTTTTTTTAGACCAAAAAATGGATTAGTTGACAGACCAATTTAAAAAAAAAAAATAAATTAATATGTGCATAAACTTGTTTGAGCATCGCTTAAAATATTCACATTGCAATTTTCAACATTCATATAGAAATCAAATTATGTTACACTCAGATAGATAAATTAATAATAAATAAATAAATATAAATTAGCTTAATAACCTAAATTTTTGACTTTCTTAAATATTATTATAAGATTTTATTATTATATATGTATCATTTAGTTATTATTTTATAGTATTAATATACTAAACTTAAAATAAAGTTTTTATTTTTTACTTTTTCTCTACTTCTTCTCATTTTGAATTCTAATACGATTATAAATGTTTTTACTGTTAATTTTTTATTTTATTTTATGAATCAAAATTAAAAAAAAAAAAGAAACTATGAATTAAAGAATAATATTAAGAAAGAGTAGTTTTTTTTCTTTATTACAATATTATTCAGAGCATATTATTTTATTACAATATTATTTTCTTAATTCTTCTTCTATCTTAAAATTTTAAAAATTTATATTAAAGATTTTATTTTTAATTATATTGACTTATTTGTTTAATTACATTAACAAAGAGTAACCCTTAGTTATTATTCAAATAGATTACTAATTTTTTCCTAACTCTTCTCACTTTATTTTATTTTATTTTATTGCAGCTCTTCCCTTTTTAATACTAATATCATCATCTCAATATATATATATATATATATATTAATATGATTGTATTATTTTTTTACTATTAATTTTTGTTCCTAATTATTCTCAAATAGATTACAATTAAAAAAGAAACTACGTAAAAGAAATATTAAAAGTAAAATTTATATTATTATAATATTATTTTTGTTATAATCTTCATAATCTGAAAAAAAAAAATCGAGTTTTAAATGCAAAGTATAAATTTACATTATAAATAAATTAAATAATAATATAGGTAAATAAATAATAATTTGATATTTTAGTATATGTTGTTATCCTAAAGTAAATAAAAATTGTGACCAATTAAAGTTTAAATTAGTAGATAATTGAGATATATGTATAAATATGTCAAGATTTAATTTTTACTACAAATAAATAAATAATACAATTAATATATATATATATATATATATATATAGCTAGGATTTATTATGTACCACTTGTTTTAAACATGTGATATCTAATTAATATTTTTTTTATTCCTTTTGTTATTTTCTCTTTCTTGTTTTACTCTCTTTAGCCCATTTTCTCTCTCTTTCTTATTTTGTCTTTTTTTTTTTCCTCTCTTTGTTGCTTTCATCCTCCACCGACCTTGCTTGTTTCCTTTTCCCTTGTTCCAGATTTTTCTGCAGCCATTTTTGTTGACCAAGACATATACTTTCCTCCTTTTCCTTGCTCTTGCTTGTTTTGGTTCGTTTTGCACTTGTTGGAAGTGTGCAATTCCAGCCCTTTATAGCAGCTCCATCTTTGGATATTTCAAGCAGTCTTGCGTTTTCTTTTCTTTTTCCTTCAATTCTTGTTAGCTGCCTTTCTATTCTTGCTGGGTATTGCTTTCAGCCTAAGCCTTTTCTAGCCGTGGACAGTCCTTCATTCTTGACTGTGAGCTGCTCCAGCCTTGAGGAAGTCCAACCTTGTTATGTTTTGCTTTCCTTTCTTTTTATGTTGAAGTTCATCTCTGATCTGCCATGGGAAATTGTAGTGTTTATAATCAAGCTCTGACAGCCATTTCTTTCCTCCTAATTAGTATGTGGGTTTGATTAAATTAGAGCATCCTTTTATTCTTCTTCTACACTTTGCAACATTCAGCCTTTGTCTTGGCTTTAGCAACTCCATAGTTGCAGCAACGTTGGGGCATGAGGCTTGGCTGGCAACAACTTCATCATCATATAGGCAGAGCAATTGGAGTGAAGTGGGGGCAGCCACTTGAGAGTTTAGTGTGGGAGGTGGGTTGGGTTTTGAATTAAATACTTGCTTAGTCTAATTACGTTAATTAAAGGAGTAGTTAGATAAAGATTTTGAGTAGTTACCTATAAAGGTGTAAGAATGAAAGCTTAAGAGTGTTGAAACATGAAAATTTAGAGTAAATTAATATGGATTTATCTTGGTTCAAGCCTTTCTAGTAGCTAAGTTAGTTTCAAAGCTAACATGGGAATAAGTTGATATGAGTAAAATTTAAGTTAAGCTTGATGAAAATTAAGTAGTTAGTTTAAGTTAAATGCAAATTAGAATATGGATATGATTGAACTTGAGAAATTATGTTGAATTATTGGGAGAGGTATATACACATAGGAATGAGAGTTAAGTGGTTGTGAAGGGTGTAAGGGCAAATTTCGTGGGTAAAAGAAACGTGGTATTTTGAGTTCTTTCGGGGAAGAATTAGATTAAGAGTTCAAAATATGAAATGTATCTTAAGGTCTTGAGATATTGTCTGCAAAATTTCGTAGCTTGTTCCAAATATGTTGTGAGTTATAGCTATTAGACTCCGGCTAGGTTAGGCAGGATTCGTAGTACTCTGTTTCTGGTTCATGTAAGAAATTGAGTGGGTTCATGACAGATTTTAGAAAAAAATTTTAAATAATAAAGATAGGTATACTTGTCTATTAATAAACCCAACAAACAGAATTGGATTTCAGTTGTCCTAGAGAAAATTATATTCAATTACTTAAGGTAAGGTCAAAGCTGTCAAAATCCTGTATTTTGTAGAATTTGATGTAACTTCAAAGAATAAAATGTATTGATATACAAGTCTAAAAATTTCAAATGATATACCATTATAAATCTATATGTGTCTAGTATTTAATAAATTTTACGAAACAAGATTTGGAATTTTCTAGAGAAAGATATAATGATTAAAGAGAACACTGGTCCAAACTCCGCGTTTGGACAGTTTTAACATCTTTAACTAACTTGGGTTTTTTTTCATTTCTAATAGTTCTTTCTACCTTATGCATTATCAAGACATCTAAAATGTCTCTTTATTATTAACCTTACCACATAAAGTATAATTCATATTAATTGACAAATAATAGCTTAATAGAAATTTTTTATAAAGAAACTTATATAACTTGAGATATAAACTTAGTACTTAAAAGATTATAACAATAACATTTATGAAATAAGTATTATTTGGAAATATGAATTGCAGTTCCGGCTTCTAATGTGGACCTGATAAGACCTTGGACGCAAGTGTGAGTGATAAGTGAAATCGATTACAGGTGAGTGGTTAATTACTGCCTTTAGGGGCTAGATTAATATGTGTGATTATATGTTTATTTGAACATGCATGATATATGAAAAATAAGCCAATAGAGTACTTCAGTAATTTATTTGAATTATGTTTGTTTGAGATTGATGGCTATGTTAGACATTGGTTGTGGTTGATAAGGTTCAACTCGTGAACATTTTTTTGAAAAGGATTTTATCTCTGAAATTAAGATTCAGGTTCACTTATGATACCCTGATTTAAAATTATGAGAAATCCTGATTCTGATAAATATTTTTTAAAATTGAGTACTCAACCCCTGCGGGATAGATTTTGTACAAAGATTAATTTGGTGTGCGAGCGCGTAAATGCCTGGCAGGGGATGATACTGGTGTGCGGGACTGGGTTACTCGTTGGCCCTTTAGTTGTTGTTTGATATCATTGCTCTAATAAATTGGTGATCCTGTGTGTCATGTAAATTGTGAATTTATAACCGTTACAAAGTATACGTGCAATGTGAATTAAGATATGAATAATGTTACGCGATGTTATTACATATGTTATATGCTTGTGTTGTGTGATGCTAGTACCATTTGGGTACGATTTTCCACTCACGGAGCCCGTAGGACTCACCCTTTTCCTGTGGTTATATTTTTTAGTAGCAGGACCTCAAAAGAAGTTAACCACTAATACGAGATTTTGCTAAGGATTTGACGACAAGGTATGCCTCGGAATCTCATACTTGGAGTTAAGGATGAAAGTTTGCAGTCACATTAGAACTGTAGGTGTCAAATGTGGTATGTTGTAATATTCTAGTACTTGTTTTGTTGATGATGTGAACGGAGCAGAGCTCCTTATTGTCTTTGTATTGTGTTGAGTAATAAAAAGAGTTTATAGGATTATATTTTAAGACATGTTCCATATTGTAAGGGACTTTTGCCGAAATTTTCAGTAAGTTGTGATTTGTTGTAATCAACAAACTTTTAATGTTAACTTTTATCTTTATAATTTATTGGTTTTATTCATTGGTGAGTGAATAGTCATGGTCAATCTTTTATTTGAGTCAGGGTTACGGAGGTTTGGTTATCATTCTTCCGGCCAGTCATGCCTCCATGAAGAGTGTGACAATTTTCTTAATTATTCATGGAAAAAATTTGAAATTTATATAAAAAATTTAAATTAAATTTACTTATTTGTTAATAATATTTACATAGAGTAATATTTTTTATAATTTTTTAATATATAAGTTAATCTATTTATTTTTTGATTGCAAAGGAAAGAAACAACAAAACAAAGGAAAAGAAACAAAAACAACATAACAAGAAGATATGTAATATTTATGCCATGAAGCACATGGTAGTACATATGTCCACACACAAAACACACTTAAGATTAGTGACTTGTCATTCATAGGCTTATTGGTGCTATGGTACCCCAAGTTATAGGGGACGACTACACAATCATTCTACATGTTGACAATGTCATTGTCAATGTAGTTTGAATGTAAGAAGTTAGAACTCATAAAAGGCCCCAAACAATTTACTTCTTAACAAAGAAATTATGAATAACAACATTAACAAGTTGATGATATGTGTAATTGTTGTGATTTAGAGACATCTTTCTCTTCTTGCAAAATTCAAGTTCAGGATTTGAGTCTCACCTTTCTCTCTTAAAAAGGAAAAATAAAAGTGTTATTTTCCTTTCCTAAAAGAAAAATATATAATTCTTAGGGTCATTATTAAGTGTGCTTAAATCTCTTTTATGTTTAAAACCAAAAAGGCTAAGACTATCCTCTTTTAAGTCTCTTTGTTTCTTCTCAAGATACTCACTAACATGTGGGCTGAGTCATAACTAAAACATTTTCAGTAAAAAATCTGATAAAATATATAAATAAATATATTTTTCTTCTCATTTACCCTTTTTCAATTTATGGACTAAAATGCACTTTTCATGTTGTAATTTGCACCAAATTTTACATTGATCCTTACCGCAATCGGTTAAGCTCTTGCTATCCAGTACTATTCGCAAATTGATGTGACTTAACAGCATTTCAGTTGTCATAGATATGACTTGACAAAATATCAATTGCCATGACATAATCTTACGTACGGCAAACTTAAGCCTAAAACTGCTGTTAATGTACAATGTATCATCTATGTATTGTGTTAATGGTATTGAAATGCTATTAGAGAAAATAATAAAGATAATCTAGGTTTTTAATTTGGTTGTAATTGAAAATTAAATAAGCATCAAATTTTTATTTATTTTGTTATCAGATTATAATTTTTACAAAATCTCTAACCAAACACCGAATACTAAAATTATTTTACTATAATCAAATACAATCAAACTCTTTAATTTGTTTTGGTTTGGAAGGATGAGTTTTGAATCGTTAGTTTTTTTTTAAAGATTACAATCTAAAATAGGAATTTCATTTCAAATCAAATAGATATAACATCAATTTATGGTAACATATCACAAATTTGCGTCATAAATCTACATCTACACATATATAAAATTTTGATGAAAGAAAAAAAATTGATTTGTTTAAAACATTTTGTGGGTCAGGTTTTCAAAAATTAAAACCAACTTTGAAATTGAAAATTTAAATAAATATGATCAATTGATTTGGGTTAGTTTTTCAATTTTGATTGGTTTGGACCGACTTTTGCTAATTCATACTTAATTAGTATAACAAAATATGATGTTAACCTGACAATTATCTTTCGTATTTAATTCTCAACAATAGTTGCAGGAGTTGGCTTACAAACATTTCTATATTTTAGTTGTTTTTCACAAAGAAGTGAGAATAAACCAAAACTTGTAACAATGACATTCTGGTTTTTTTTAGTTGAGCCGACAAATTAATTAAACTCATTTGTATGGTTATGATTCTTGTTTAATTATTCAACTAAGATTTGGAATCTTTAATGTTTATGTTCTACTCGAAAAGATAAAGTCATAATTATACTTTTTATCTTCACAATATATTTAATAAAAAAATTGGTTCAAAGAAAAATATTTGCATTTATCTCTTTCTACCATGAATCAGTTTGAGAAAAATTAAATTGCATTCAAATAAAAGAGTTATGTGATTGACTCAATTATTTTGTAAATATTGCTAAATAAGTATTACTTAATGCAGATAAAATGCATTTGATCTATGTGCACCAAATAAGTATGCTGTCTTGGGATTTAATTCAATTTATTCGTATGTTTTGTAATTGATAAATATGTAATTGGTAACACTTATAATTTGTTTTGAATTATTATATAATTGCTCATTGTTTGGGTTGATTGGATAAATTTTAATGATGCTATATATTTAAGTCACAAACAAAAATATTTTAAATAGAGTTATCTTGAGTTTTGGTGCTGATAAATACAAATATAATATGTGCCTTACAAGTCACAATATTCTAGTTAGCCCATGTAAACACCAGTTTCATGAGGAAAATAAAAATGAAAAGTGGAGAATAAATAAAAGTAATGAATAAAATCTAAAGTACAATCTTGAAAAAAGAACCTAACTTCATACGTAAATTGGTCTCTTCCTTTTGTAAAAAATTATTCTATTTCTTTTCCAGAGAAGAACCTTCAAAAGAATAAATAAAAGGACCGTTTAGACTTAAAACTCTTGTCTTTTCAGTTTCTACCCGGCAGAACTCTTCAAAATTCAAATCAGAAAGAAAGCAAGAAAAAGAAAGAAAGGGAAAATTCCGCCAGCTTCAAAAATCTCGTCTTTCTCTCTCAACCCATCTTCGATTCTCAGTCATTCACCGTTAGTAAATATTCTTCGCCTCAGCAGATTCTATGCCGGCCTACCAAAAACCCATCTTTCTGCAATCCGTCTACTTTCCCTTCATTGCTTTACAAGCCAAGAATCTGTCTCTCTGACACTTCCTTTCCCTCTCAGAGATTCCCCTTTCTCTTTGCCTCTCTCTTTTTCAACCACTATTAACGATGTATAATTGCCTTAGTTCCTTTACTGCTCCTTTCTCTCTCTGTCATTTTCAATTTTCCTGCTCCCTTTTCGCTCCTTCAGGGTAATATTTTGAGATATTTATACAGAGGCTTCAATGGCTTCTTCAGGTGTCAATCATCTTTCTCACTCATGTATTCATAGTATTCTCTCTGCTCCTCTTTCTCTCTGTCAAAATTAGAACTTGTGTTTTTAGCTGTTGATGACACTGAAAATATTTCCTAATGGGCTTTTGCCCAAATTGAATTGGTATTTTTCGTTGATTTTATCGACTGGGTATCCACATTTTCTTTAATTTTTTTATTTACAAGACTTACTTTAAATATGTTATTGCCAAGTAGATTTTGGAAAATTGAATTTTCTGTTTGGGCTTTGGATTCAATATTGTAATTGAATTTTTGGTGGGTCTTGGGTTGTAGGTTGAAAGCTTTGGTGGTAAGCAGGGGACTTTGTTTCCTCATACGAAGAGAGAGTCTGGCTTTATGGAATGGTTGAGTAAGCTTTTTCAAGGTGGGTCCAATCGAGGAGTTGGAGGTCGTCAGCTTCTTGCGGAGGAAAATATGGTGTGGCGTGTACCAGCTAGATCTTTGGTAAGCAACAACTTATAATTTACCTTTTACCTCATTGAGGTTTGTTGTTGTCGTTATCATTGTTGTAAACTTGAAAAATTACAATAAATGTAATGCAGTGATGCATTGGTGATCCTAACGTGACAGAAAAAGTTTGTCGTATGCACTAAGAAGTTGGCTATTTGTGTGCCCTTTTCTCTTCTATTAATTAGTATGTTGATTGACAATGTAAGAGGCTCAGAACCTCTTGCTCTCTTTTTGTTTAGAATTTTAAGGTCTTCCAGTTGAGGCCTAGTACTAGATTATGCGAACAATTGATATCAACTTTGAATTGTTCCACAGATACATCTTCTTCTGGTATTCTACTTTAGAATTACTGTTCATCCTCACATATTACATTCCCACTATGCTTGGTTGTTTCTTCAATTTTCTTTTCTTGTAAACTTGGAAATCTGATGGTTTCTTCTTCTTTTTTTCAAACCATATACTCTAATGTAAATTAATCAGTCTGAGATTACTTGATTCGGTGAGGATACTCTTCTAATCGATAAATTGTTCAATCCAGGTGTCCAATAAAAAATGGCTAGTTTAAATGTTAGAGAGCAAAGATGGACTTCAGTGAACTTTGAGTGCCATCTTTTTTAAATTTAAATAAATGTTGGATAAACAAAATCCATATATCACGCTACAAAGCAATCATGATTAGATTGTTCTGTATTAAGGGATTGAAGTATTGTTTAATAGTATACCATATCAGTTCTTTGTAGAAGTTTATGTATTTTTGTAAGAATATATCATAGGATTTGTGAAAGTCTTGTGCTCAAAAGGATGCTTGCTTTATTTTATTTAGATTGCAAGGAATGCAAGATACCATATCTTGGAAGATGGACGGAGTTTATGCTTAGAGTGCATGGAATCTGCTATAATGGATACTGGTGATTGTCAACCTCTTTACCACGCCATCAGGGATTATTATGAAGGAATGAACATGAGGCTAGATCAACAAATTCCCATGCTTCTAGTTGAAAGACAAGCACTCAATGAAGCTATTGTGGGGGAGAAACACGTAAGGAATGACACATTCCTTAGCTTAGAGTTCTTGTTTAGTGGAATTTATCTCATTTTCTGAATTGTTTCTGCCAGGGTTTCCATCACTTGCCTGAAACAAGGGGTTTATGCCTTTCAGAAGAACAGACCGTTACCAGTGTATGATTTAAACTTGCTAATTTCTTCCATTTTGAATGTAGAAGTGTTCAATGAGTATAGTTAATTCTTTATTACTTCTACTGATTTCTGATTTGTATTGTTCAGATACTCAGGAGGCCGAGAATTGGAGGCCACAGACTAGTAGGAATGAGAACTCAACCTCAAAAGCTGACTCAAAGATGTGAAGTTATAGCCATTCTTGTTCTCTATTGTCTCCCAAGGTAATATTCTATGGAAACTTCAGTTCCCTTTGTCCCCTCCTGTCGCAGGCTCCCCTTGAACCATGCAATTTTTTGTTAAATCTTCCTTTTCATCTCTGAATTTCAAAACGCTTACCAGATTAAACAAAACTAACTCTCCAGTGGCACCAAGCACTGGTGAATGGTGATCCTTGTTAGATGTGGTTCTCCACATAATTAACCTTGATCCGGAATGTATATAATTAATATAACTATTTAGTAACCTCAAAATAACATGGTATGAACAGTGGCTTCTCTCTTATTACATTTAGTAGTTTTAAAGTATTCATGCGATAATTTTGGTACCTATTATTTCAAATTGAAATAAAACTATAGTTAAAATTATTGAGCGAGATAAAAGTTCAATTTTTCTCATACTTATAACTAGGTACATAAGTTCACCCAGAAATGATATTGGGCCATGCTTTCCTTGCCCATGCTGTCCAACATATTGCATGAGATCTTGATGAAGATAAGCATGAAAGAAAACCCCCTTTCCATTTTCGTCAAATGCAGATTACTCACTGGTGCTATCCTTGCTCATGAGTTGATGCGTGGTTGGTTACGCCTTAAAGGTAGAATTCCCATCTAAAACAGGTTACTGCAATCTTAACCCTGGGGTAGAGGAGGGTATCTGCCAGGTGCTTTCTTACATGTGGCTTGAGTCAGAAGTAATGCCAAGATTTAAAAGCATGCCATCATCAGCAGCAGCTTCCTCCTCTTCATCACTATCTTCAAAAAAGGTGCAAGGTCCAACGTTGAAAATAAACTAGGTGAATTTTTCATGCACCAAATTACCCATGATGCTTCGCCAGCCTATGGGTGTGGTTTTAGAGCTGCTCATGCAGCTGTCAATAAATATGGTTTACATCATACTCTCGACCACATTCGACGGACTGGTAATTTCCCATTATAAGAAAAGCAGAATTTCAAATAATCAAGCATGAATCATTGTTTTAGCCCCTGATGGTTGAAGGTCAAGAGGGAAGCTTGGACAACTCCCCACATTATTTTTCGGAGGGGCCCTCACTCCTCAGGATATACAAAGTCCAGATTTACTAAAAATATGCATGTCTTTATTTTCATTGAAGTGTAAGAGATGTTCTTCTGTTTTGGTGCCTTGGTTACTTAATTTCATTTACCACGGATGTACACCAGGTTGAGCAATCAGTGCTTCTATATCCAATCTGGGAAAACCTAATTCCTAATTTTGCCTTCAATTTTCTGGACTTGTAATAAATTTAAGTTGAATAAGATGATAGATTTATATTTGACAATTTGAATTATTGAGTTGGGTCAAATTTGATATCTGATGTAAGCCATTCACAGATTATATTGAACTCCAATGGGATTGTACAAGATATGTTTGGTTCGAGTTAGTTTGAATGATTGAAATAGATTGCAAAGATATGTCTAATTCGAGTCGATTTGAAAAATTCGAAACGGGTCAACTTTGTTCATTGTATTTTTTAAAAATCACCATTGGTGCTTTCTAGAAAAGTTTATCAATAAGAATTGTTCCACAATGCTAGCTCAATAAGGGAAAAGGAAAAGAAAAAAAGAAAAAGAATCAGAATATACAAAAATAATAACTGGCAAAAATATTGAGGACAATTTTGTTGCTTAAACTATAAATATATAGAATATTCTATTTGTACAACGAGAAAAATGCAACTCCCACATCAGTATCACAAAACTTACCACCATGAGAAATACCTTTCAATGAAATGAGCTTACACCATCACATAATATCAACCGCAACACCAATTTACTTGAACGATCAGACTGCTAAAGCTAATGTCAAAGATTATGAAGTGGCACTAACATCTGCTAAAAGCATCTTCAGTGTCTCGTAAGTCATAAAACAAATGCCTACACCAGGCACCACCTTGTAGTATTCCGGTAAAATTCCTCTATACAAACCCCGAACACCTTCAGTCTGGAATATGTGCCCAAATGTACCAAACAGGCCAGTCGTATAAACACGGGCTCGACCACCAGCCCCCTCCAGTTGCTTCCGTCGCCTCACAAGATCCAGAGGAAATGTAGCTGCATATCATAAAGCAGAAAAATGAAAAGAACAATATGCCATTCTTGTTCGAAAGGTTTAATCTCGAATCAATATTGTAAACTAGATTCATCAAGGTAATGAAACCTCATCAAGTCCCTGTGCATAATCCTACAATTCACCTCAAACTAAAACCAAGTAAGATCATAATGTCAAACAAAGAGCCATGTATGCAATATAACATATTTGAAAATGTATGTCATGCATGTCTAAAATATATGTTGAGAATTATACGAAATTTCTCTTCAATCTTCAATAAGTTATAGTACAAATAACAAAGAATAATAATCACAAATACAAGTAGAAGAGAAGAAAAATAAACATTAATAACACAAAATCTAACGTGATTTGATCCCTTACCTATATCTACGGATGAGAAAAAAATTCACTAATATTTCAAGAAAGATTACATAGAAAGAATACACTCTCCACATAATGTTCTCACTCAATTAGGCCACAACTCTACTAATCTCTATTGCACCCCTATTCCTGAGAAAGTCTCCCATAAATATTAGATCTCTCTTTTTCTCATACCTACAACTCCCAAACCTATATATTTATACTACATAAGACTTGTCCAACAAACAAACTTTTTGTTCTACTTTACGAAAAACCTACAATCATCTAATGAATTTGGGTCAAAATCTCTACAATTTTCACCTTTGACTCAGATCCTTCTAGGCAGTCTTCAATACCTATACAATGGATCATCTACTATCAACAATAGAATTATCAAAATTTCATGAGCCTTACTCATCAAGAGTCATCAATCCATCAAAAGTCTTTTCCTGCTCTTAATGAACAAATCATGATATCCCACAACAACAATACATATGTATGTTACCATCTTCTCTCACCTAAAACCATTGATGAGTCTTTTCCACATCGTCTCATTACTGGATTAGATTTTTGTAAAAACAATAACTCCATCTCACATGTCACCATTGATGAGCCATTTCCACGTTGAACTCCATCTAACCTATCATCGTTTACGAGCTTTTTCTACATCATCTCACCACTGGATTAGGTTTCTGTAAACACTACAACTCCCCATCTCACCTATCACCCCTGATGAGCCCTTTCCAAGTCGTCTTATCACTAGGTTAGGTTTTTGCAAACAACTTCATCTCTCCTACCACTATTGATGAGTCCTTTCCACGTCGTCTCATTAATGAGTTAGGTTTCTGCAAACAACTCCATCTCAAATCTCAATGCAAAACCCAGTTTTTTTTTTTCTCATCTTTTTCTTCTTTCTTTCCCTTCTACACAATCTCAATCATATCAACCCTTTTTTTTTTCAACACCTTTGTAATTATACAATAGCTCCACCTTCATCAAAATTCTCTTGGGCAATCCATTCACCCCAGTTGAACTTTGCTCTGATACCACTTGTTCGAAATTATACGAAATTCTCTTTCAATCTTTAATGAGTTATAGTTAAAATAACAAAAGTTAATAACCACAAATATAAGTAGAAGAGAAGAAAAATAAATACAAGATCTAACATGGTTCAGCCCCTTGCCTAAATCCAAGAATGAGAAAAAAATTCACTAATTTTTTAATAAATATTACATAAAAAGAGTACACTCTATACATAATGTTCTCACTCACTTAGGCCACAACTCTACTAATCTTTCTTTCATCCCTACTGAGAGGTCTCCCACAAATATTAGATCCCTCTATTTCTTATACCTACCACACTCACAAGCCTACATATTTATACTACATAGAACTTGTCTAACAAGCAAAGCTTTTTTTTCACTTTATGAAACCCTCTAATCATCTAATTAGACTTACTTATCCCAACAACATCTAATTAGTTATTTCTTGCCTACTAAGAATAAACTAATTAGAAAACTACTGATGAGTTATGTGAATCAAAATGTATTCATCCATATTCAAAATCATGTACATCCTAGGATATAACTATACAAGGGTTATTACCCAAACAACCTTATTACACCTTAACACACATAGACAACACTCCCCCTCAAGATAGTACATAAATATCTCTCATGCCTATCTTGCAAACAATAAAATGAAAAACTACACTACTAAGACCTTTTGTAAAGATATCGGCCAATTGGCCTTCAGATCTTACAAATTGTATACAAATGAGATGAGAGTCTAGTTTCTATTTAATAAAATGTCTATCAATTTCAATGTGTTTTGTACGATCATGTTGGACTGGGTTGTGTGCTATATTAATTGCAGCGGTGTTGTCACAATATAGCAGAAGAGGTTTTTTCAAGATAATATGAGATATTCCATCAATTTCTTAAGCCATAACAACTCGCAAGTCCCGTGAGCCATCGCTCTGTATTTTTCTTCTACTTCTTACTTCTCCATGACACTAAGTTCCCACTAACAAATGTGCAATATCCTGAAATAGAACTCTTATCATCAAGTGATCCAGCTCAATATGCATCTGTATAGACTTCTAGTTTCAGGCTTCTATTGTTTTCAAAGAGAAGTCCATTCCCAAGTGCAGATTTCAGGTATCGCATTATACTATGAACTGCATACAAATGGTTGGAACGAGGGTCATGCATAAACTGGCTAACCACACTAACAGCATAGGCTATGTCTGGAAGAGTATGAGATAGATAAATTAGTCTTCCAACCAGTCATTGGTATCTATCTCTATCAACATATTCTCCATCTCCACTTTGTAACTCGTGGTTTGTCTGAATAGGTAGTTGCAGGCCTACATCCAAGCGTATCTGTCTCCTCTAGCAAATCAAAGACATATTGCCTTTGAGATAGAAAGATACCCTTGTCTGAATGAGCAACTTAAGTCCCAAAAAAGTAACATAGCTTCCTTAAATCCTTGATTTCAAATTCCTTGGCAAGATGACTTTTCAACTTAGATACCTCTACAGGGTTAACACCTGTCACAACTATATCATCAACATAAACAATAAGAATAGTAATCCTCCCATTACAGTGTTTTACAAACATGGTGTGATCAACATTGCTTTATTGGTATCCAAAAAAAAACATCACATTTTAAAATCTATCAAACCAAGCTTGGGGTGACTGTTTGAGACCATACAAGGACTTCTTTAGCTTACATACCTTCCTTTTAGTCTTCTGACACAAGAAGCCTGGAGGGATCTCCATATAGACTTCCTCAGCAAGATCTCCATGCAAGAAAGCATTCTTTACATCCAATTGCTGTAAGTCCCAACCAAGATTCACTGCACAAGAGATAAGAACTCTGATAGAATTCATCCTGGCAACAGGAGCAAATGTTTCTTGATAATCCACCATATAAGTTTGAGTGAATCCTCTTGCAACAAATCTAGCTTTATATCTCTCAATTGTCCCATTAGCTTTTCTCTTAATAGTAAAGACCTATTTACAACCAACATCTCGTTTTCCATGAGGGAGACTAGCAAGCTCCCAAGTATCATTCTTGGATAAAGCTTTCATTTCCTCAACCATTGCATCCTTCTATTTAGGATCAACAAAAGCTTATTTCCAATCCTGTGGAATAGACACAAAAGACAGAGTGGAGACAAATGCTCTATATGATGGAGACAGATTTATATGTGACATAATTAGAGATAGGATGATAAGTACAAGTCTTAACTGCTTTTCTAATTGCAATAGGGAGATTAGTATCATCAATAAAAGGAGAATCATGAGGTACATTTGAAGAAAGAATAGCATCAGGAGACTTACAAGAATGTACCGGTATGGAAGCTGGGTCTGGAAAGAACTCTTGGCTAGGTAAAGCAGGTTCGATGGCTATTTTTCCATGTTGTCTGTATCTGCGGTTATACTTAAGCAAATCCAGCTTTGCTAGCCTCGTATGAATCTCATTATCCCTCACTTCTTCCGGTAAACTCTCCTTATTTATACTCTCATCTTGTTTTGCTTCATCTTCCTTCTCTTTCATTCTATTATCTATTAACAACTCAGGTAGTCACTCTCCCTTACTACCATAAAACACCTCTTCCTCACTATTACTCTCCCCTTGAAAAGGTGTCGTGGAGAAATAAGCGTTGAATTCATGAAAAGTGAAATCCACGCTAACATAAGTCTTCCTAGTAGGAGGATGGTAGCATTTGTATCCATTCTGAGTAGCAGAATATCCAATAAATATACATTTCAGTGCTCGATGATCAAGCTTACTAATGTTCTTCCCGTATTCATGAACAAAGCGAACACAACCAAATAATTTAGGAGGGACCACAAAGGAACAATTACCTTGAAGAATATCCAGAAGGGTTTCAAAATCAAGAGTCTGAATAGGCATACGGTTAATGAGATAAGCTGCAGAGAAAACTGCATCTCCCCAATAATCCTTAGGGACATTCGTAGTAAACATGAGGGATCGTGCTACCTCTAAAAGATGTCGATTTTTGCATTCTGCTGTACCATTCTGAGCTGAGGTGTCAACACAACTGGTTTGATGCAATATGCCATGATCCCGAATATATTTTTGAAAATTACCCTATATATACTTTGTACCATTATCACTCCTTAAAATCTTAACTTTATCATCAAACTGTATACAAACAAGTTTATGAAACATCTGAAAATAAGTGAACACTTCATTTTTAACATGTAATAAGTACACCCAAATAGTACAACTAAAGCAATCAATGAATGTAACAAACCACTTATAACCAGATAAAGATACAACACGACTAGGACCCCAAACATCAGAGTGAATAAGAGCAAAGTGAGCAGTACTTTTATTATTCAGTAAAGGATAAGAGGCACGCTTATGTTTAGCATATTCACAGGCATCACATAGCAAATTGTTCAAAGTACAATGCTTAAGTAAGTCTAGAAACATCTTTCCTATAACCAAAAAAAAAAGAATGTCCTAAATGGTGATGCCACTGAACCAACTGTTGTTGAAAAGTAATAGAAGCACTACTCTGAAGGGACTGACTAGAAGCAACTGTGTTTGCCAAAATACTAGGACCATATTCTAATAAGTATAGCCCATCTTGCTCTTTACCATAACAAGAAGAATCAAATATAGCTTAGCAATTTAAGTCTTTAGTGATTGAGCTAATTGACAAGAGATTCATGGAAAATTTAGGAATGTGAGGAACATAAGACAATGGTAAGGTGGGAGTACACCAAACAAAACCTTGAAATAGAGAACAAGGAGCCATCGGCTACCCTCACCTTGTCTTTACCAGAACAAGAAAAATAAGTATAAACATTTCTAGAAGTATCAGTCATATGGTCGGAGACTCCAGAATCAATGTTCCTAAGTTCTGAATCTGTGGTGGAATGAGTGCCAAGGGCATGATGAAAAGAGGCATGATGAGAAGATGCAGCTAAAGTGGAAGGACAACCATCAAGTTTTGCCATCAGACGCCTAAGATGCTGCATTTTTTCAGGATTAAGTGCACTTGATTCCGTAGAAGGTGATGACTCAGTAGTGTCAGAGAAATGAACTCGTGATCTAGACGGTCCGACAACCCTGCCACCTCTGCCTCTAGTAGGACGACCATGTAGCTTCCAACACGTGTCTCTAGTATGACGAGTCTTATCACAATAATCACACTGCAAGTCATCTTTATCACTACCCCTTGCAATCTCACTCCCTCTAGTATACATTCCTTTAGATTCTTCCGGAATAGGAGTTGCTACCATTGCAGATCTCTCATGAGTTCTTATATGAAGCATAGCTATCCTCCTACTCTCCTCCTGTTGTACATAAGTATATGTCTGTCTCAAATTTGGAAATGGATCTCTTCCCAAACCTGAACCCTAATCTGATCATACTCAAGATTAATTCAAGCCAAAAAATCATATACGCTCTCCTTATCCACCACCTTTTTGTAAGAAGCTGCATCCTCATGATGTATTGGCTGATACTCCTGATAGTAATCCAACTCTTGCCATAAACCACTTAGTTCAGCAAAATACTGAGCAATAGTTAGTTCTCCCTGCTTAGTCTTATGAAGCTTCTTCCTAAGCTCAAAAACCTAAATATCATTTCCAACTTGAGAGTAAGTTTAGCACAAAGCTATCCATATCTTATAAACATAATCAAGTAACAAGTAACCACGAGAAATTTGTGGTTACATAGAGTTCATCAACCATGACATCACTAAAAAGTTTTTCGAAATCCATGGCTCCAATAATGGATCTCCGTCAGCTGGTTTAGTTTTGCTACCAGTAATATAACCATACAACCCACGAGCCTGAATAAATAATAGGCACGAGTGAGATCAAGCCAAGAAATTGCTGCCATCAAACCTCACCAGGCTAATTTGGAGGGAAGGATTATCGTTAGAGATTCTAACCCTACTCCTACTCCTACTCCCATTATTGCCATTCCCAGGGCTAACTTCCTCTAACATGCTTTAAGTAGAGAAATCAGCAAAGAAAAACAGCACTAGATGAACTGAAATGCAGAGAACCTAACACACACCACCCACACGATCAACAAAGCACCCAACCCTCTCAACAATACCTCCAAAACACTACCCAGAACCCAGAAGCACTTACAGGCAACAAAAACATCCAAACAGATTCGAGAAACACTACCCGCTCCTAGGAGAATCGGATCCGTGAGCTCCTTCTCCAAAAAACCAGGTTCTTCCTCCCAAGCAGCCCTCGAAATCCCCTCTCTTATTCCACTCGAAGTCACTGAGGGCTTGAAAGAAGGAGACAACAACTGAACACTGCCGGAATCGAAGGATTTCAAGTTAGGTCACGGATTGAAAAGAGGCAAAATTGACCTTTGAAACTGCAGTGGATGAGGACGAAACCTTGGGCGTTTTGTTCTTCTTCTCGAGGCGAATCTGCCTGTGGTCTTTGATCCCGGAAATCTCGCCGGAAAGTGCCGTGCATGGAGGTGCCGGCGGCAGTCAACGGCAGCTCTGGAGGCGGTCAATGGTGGTCCTGGCAGAGGTTAGGGTTTTGGCTCTGATACCATGATGAGTTATGTGAATCAAAATGTATTCATCCATATTCAAAATCATGTACATTCTAGGATATATATTATACAAGGGTTATTACCCAAACACTCTTATTACACCTTAACACACATAGACAACAACTACCAAATAAGAATTTGGGTCAAAATCTCTACAATATCCAACTCTGTAAGTGTCAATTTTCAATGGTAATTGAGGGTAATGCTGCAACAAAAACAATTAGTACTAAGTGGCACAGGTGATGATCCATTTCTATTGGAGCTGCCAAATTTTACAGACTATTCTGCAAATATTCCCAATTAGTGTTAAACAAAAATATATTGCTCTCTCAATTGTGGTTGTTCTCTAAGCAACCAATTTGTGGTTAGGCTATCAGATTTAGTAATGGCGCGAGTTCAGAAGTCCAGTCTAAAAAGGTTATACTAGAAGAAACGTTAATAAGCCATTACACAGACACAGACAGACACACATACCAGCCAGAGTTACAACTTTCAACTCGTACCAGCAAGTTGAATGATACTTGATACAGCATTCATCTTGACAAGGTTACAGTTACAATGACAGAAATCCAAACAAATGGATAATATCAGGAGTATCTTGATTGACGTACACAGGAATGATAAAAATCATTATTTGGTTATAAGTAATAGAAACTACAGGCCTAACTGACCCAAAACAACTATTTGTGGGAGAATGGCAGGAAACTTTTATGCGGCAGTTGATACATGGGCCAAAAGAGTTCCAAGTGCATTAATAGTTTTACAAAAGTTGTTTTTAGAAATGTACTTTTATGTGACATGTAAATGAGCCAAAAGAGCTAAGTACTCTAATAGTTTTCCCCAAATAGTTGCTCTTCAATTTTTATTTTTGGTAGGGAATGCAATTAATATTTTGATGCAACAGTTTTTGTCATGCAATAGATGTACACTCTCATTTTTTTGCTCTCAGACGTAAAACACATATATCCAATAACAGAAAACTAGTTTTGCCTGGGAGGAAGTGTCAGTTTTGACCATTATCAAAAACACCTTTAGTTTTTTTTTTGTTTTTGTCTTTTCCTTGGATGAAGCCATAGAAGTAGTGAGAACAAAGTCCTCACAGATGCAGGGGTGGGGCTTGAAGGATTCTGATACCCACTAAACAACAGTTGAAGAGATGCCTAAGTGAGTCGCATACCTCAAAGAGGACACCTCTCACATGGATTATCCAAATAATGCCATCCTTTGATAGAATCCAGTGCATTGGTTTGGGAGACATGGTATAGAATAAATGTTGGGAAGAAGACATTGAAGCACAATCTTCATATCATAACAGAGTTAGATGAATGGAAGGAAAAAAAAGTTATCTTTTGTTGTTTCCCTTACTAAATTCTCAAGTGCCAGATAAAGAAACAACTCCAGGCAGGTCTCTGGCTCAAGGGGTCAGTCTTGTTAGATTCTTGGTGCAGAACCTGCACCACCTTTCTCTGCATAAAAAGCACAGTAAAGAACTGGATGTATTATCTTCTGTGCAATTGTCTTGTTATAGAAATTGTATAGTTCAACCACAAGTTTCTTAGTGAACTGCATAGTTAATGAAACACTTGACACGCTATTTTAAGTTAGGCATTCCCAAGATAGAAAAAGGGAATAGGCAATTAGCAAATTATGAGGGTCAAAAAGAAGTGATATACTGGTAGAAACTGTAGCAGAAAAACATTGAATCATTAATAGGACTTGATATTGGTAATAGCTACCAAAATTAGCATGAAGAGCAACTGATCACTACAGGTAACAGTAAGAACTCTCAGAAATAGCAAGTTTCTGATATAGCCGTTTAATCACTCACCTGTTGATGATGCAATGCCTGAAAGACTGCCACAGGTCAGACTGACAAGGACAGTTGAATCATGGGGCCTGACATAAAGACAATGAATATTAAGATTCTCAAAAATATAACAATTACCAAAAGAAGTCACATTAAATTGCTTAATTAATTTGTCTGGTTACCTATGCGACTGCCATACAGTTCTCAAAGTTTCATAAACAGAGAAGCTGATTGCTATACTGGGTCCTACACCCTGCATTGAAGTCAGAATGGCAGTTAACACCACCGAGAAAGAAATAATTTACTTCAACCAGTATTAGAATTGACAACAAAAACATACCAAGAGAGTAGCTCCAAGTCCCTTATAAAGGCCCAGAATCCCCTCCTCCTTGACAATAGTATGTAACGCATGCCAAATACCTCTATAATAGATGACATTTGTCTGCAATTTAAAAAAAAATATTATCTTAATGGAGAATAGTTAAGATGCACATGCAACTGTAATAACAATGATCTATACGCGTAAGTTTAGTATCTGATCTAGGTAAACATTTCTTTTCTTACTACTAGTTTTAGGTTCATCAAAATTTAAAACTTTCATAGAAAAGGCAAATGATTTTTTCTTTTTTTTTTTAAAAAGGTATCAAAAAGTGGTGGATATAATCAAGGACCCATCTCATTGGAGACCGGTTCTGAACCGCTTATCCGCTCTACACCATATACAGCCTCAATAATGCAAAGTATGGTAGCAAAGATACACGGCCTCTAAGACAACCAAAAAAGTGTGATCCAGTAATTATGGGCTGATTGAAAGCAACCAACAACCACAGAGAACCATCTTTGTAAGCCCTCAAGGTAAATGGATGAAATAGGAGCTGAGAGATATTGGAACAGGTAAACAAAAGAATAGATGCTCCCCGCCAACCATGATTTACCTGAGCAGCAAGGCGGGTCCTTATGAGATCCAAAGGATATGTAACTGAAGCAGAAGTTATTCCTGCCAAACCACCACCCACAAAATGTACACAAAGGTCTGCACTCATGTTTGTCCTCCGATTTTCCAGTCCTCGAATCATCTGTAGTAACTGTAACATAAAAAATAGATTGCACTATGTGATGTAGAGGATATAACCCTAATTGATGTAGTTGTCCATATAATGATATAGGACCAACCTTCTTGTAACGCTCATAGGCATAAAAGTTGACCGAAGAATAAGGCAGGCGGTGAGCAATTGTAACAAGATTCCCTTTCCAGAATGCTCTAAATCCTTCTTCACCAGCAATACGTGAAGCCTCGTTCCATATGCTAGCCTTTCTCAATGTTGCCACATCAGAATGCATACCTTGCACCTAAAAACATTGCGTAATTTCAAAATGCACCCAATACATTAGAGGTCAGAAATCCAAATTTTCACCATCCTAGAAATGAAACCGTGCAAGTTCATTTTGATTAGTTTTCTGGTCACCCACTAGAATCATTGAAGCAGCAGGACATCATAGAGATGGAGCCAAAGAAAAAGGGGGACAAGGGAAAAAGAGTGTTGGAAAGAAGGAATAAAAGAAAACTATGTTGTTAATCAATTAACAATATAAGTTAAAAAGCCAAACAAAGATTAGAGTATCATTGACATTAAAAAAATCATAATTGAGAAGTAAAATCATAAATTATTAGAACAAGCAAGAATTGGAAATTTTGAATAAACAATCAAACAAGGAAACTAAAAAAGGTAATTTTTACATGAGTATACAATATATACATTATTACAGCCGTAAAAAGGATAATTGACAAATCTGATGACAAGTTCATAATCTGTCAATTTAGAGAAGATATTACTAAAACTTGACATGATTCTGTACTTCTAGTGTCTCCTGATGAGGTTCTTTACAGTAACCATTTTAATGTTTCTTAAATAGTCAATGCAAGTCCTAAGGTTTCTCCTCAGTATTAATACCCTCAAAATTCGAGTCAACTAAGCAAGTTTTCAGTGATAAGTTTCTGATTCTTCCAGCATCGGAGATTTTCAAAGTGAACAGATAATATTCTTGTTTCTTTCAGGAAATTCTTCTTCTAGGTTTCAGTGGATAGAATCAAAATTCAAATCCTTTATATATTCTCAATTACAGTCGATTTAGGCGGAGTCCTCATATTGCCCGCATACCCCTCCTCTGATATTTCTACATGCCTCATCCTATAGGCATAAATAAATCATTTTATTCAAGGCATAGAAAATCTAGTTTCATTTAAGGGGAAAGGAACTAAGCATGGGACTAGAAATTTTCTGAGGTTGCATGGCCAAACCAAGTCAGGTATCAAATGAAAATCAGCTATGAAATTATAACTAGGTTCACAATCCAGGCACTTACTATCTCACTTGTGAAAGATTTCTATTTTATTTTATTTTGTAATTTAGTTAATCTTTCTTCAACTACTAATAGTGAAAGTTTATGTTTATAAGGGTCACCACAAGTATGGGAAATATATAAGAAAAAGCCTAAAGAAAAAGACAATTACAAGTTTAGAAAACCAAGATTACACACAACAACAACAACAAACAGTAACAATATCAATAAGAAGCTTTAATCCCAAATAATTGGAGTTGGCTACAGGGATATTAGTTGAGTCCTTCACACGGAGTCTCTTCTGTTATTCAATCCCATCCCTGGAAACACTTTCTTCTACACCTTTTTCATCCAGATTTTTCAGTACCACTTCTAGCCATAACACAGCTCTAGGACACCTGCATATGTATAATGTATATGCCAAAACCAATTTAGAATTGTCTCCCTCATTTTATCTTCAATTGAAGATGCCTATGAGTCCCTGATTTTACACATTCAGCATAAAGGGGCAGCTTTTCTGTTTGCTGGCACACCATATTCAAAAAGCCAACAACTCCGCAATCATCCCATGTAGACGCTATGAAAGATTAATTGGCATATGTTACGCAACAAAATAATAGTGACCAACTCACAAGCTTCCTCAAACCCCAAATTCCTCCACCTTTGATTTCACAAATGTATGATACTAAAATCAATCAAATTTTTCATGATTTTATTGGCTACATAAATTGAAGTGACTCACAACCTCCAGATGCCTCTTTTCTAATAAATTGTAAACTCAAAACATAAGCTCAATTCGCAACCCAAAAATTATTTAACAAATTTTTATTTTTATTTTGAATGTATTGCAAACGAAAACAAACAGTTAATATATTACATGGAAAATAAAACAAGCTAGAACGGAAAATTCCAACCTGAAAAAGTATGGTTAGGCGAGCAAGGGGCGCGGTGCAGGTCTTGCTTAGAGCACCTGCAACTCCTCCAGCTAGAAGCTGTGATACAGTTCCAATCTGAGACTGCTGCTGCTGCAATGTATGTTGCTGTTGAAGCTGCGCTGTTAATCCCGGGCTCGAATTAAGAGCTCTCTGACCCCCCTCAACCACCACACCAACTCTAGCCTCCCGCCGCATATTTTACCCTCTCCTACTCTAATTTCTTTAACCCTCTCTCTCTCTCTCAAGAAACTCAGAGTGCCCTAGAATCAAATTACAGAACTTTCTCTGAAGAATAGTGTGAGTAAGAAATTGATACGAAAATTTTCCTCCATGGTGGAACAACAAATTCCTACGACCCGTTTTCGAAACAATTACCACGATGTTATTTTTTAATGAAAAAGAAACTGATATGAATGTATTATCAATCTAGTAAATAGACCTTAACGTTTACCATTTTCGAATATTTCGAGGTTGTTCTTCTTCTTTCTAGTGCTTTTCCTCCTGCTATGCTTTCCTTACTCAAGAGAAACAAAGCTCTAGTGTTAACCGCCCCTTGTTTTCGAAGAAAACTAAAGTAGTAGCCTAGGTAGGGGTTTACATCATCATTTTGTTTTTTTAATATCCTGGCTTATTTATATTTATTTCAATTTTTTTTTTGTTTAATTAAAAGTAAATTATTTATGTGAAGATTAAAAAATCATAAACCTTTTGCAGAAGTCTGATTAAGGATATATAATTTTTTTTTTTTTTTTCGTTCTCACAAATATATCTCCCTCTCTAAAATTGAGCTTAATTTCAAATTCGTGATTCTTCTCATAAATATTTTCGTGTAGACTCGAACTCATACAAAATTCTTGTTAAACTTTAAGAGTGCCGTACCAAACATGATTTCTATTAAATCAATTAAAAAAACACACTTATGTGTTCCAAATATGATTTATATATTTCTTGTACTTTATAATATTCGTGTAAATTGAGTATTAAAGTTTAGGAAAACTACAATGAGATAGTTTACCTGGGTGAGTTTGGAATAAATCAATGTAAGAGTCAAATTTAATTCAATTTAATTTATTTCAATTCAATTCAATTTAAATTATGTCTCAATATTTGGAATAAATCATTTAAGTGATAGAATTCAAATGAATTATAGTGTTTGAAAAATTATTATAACTAATAGAATTCATTTCATTTCAATACTTTTACAAAATTACCCTTTGCATTATATGAGAAATGGAGTAGGAAGAAGAAGGAAGGGTTGTGATATTTGAGATGTGAATATGAGAAGAAGTAAAAATAAAAGGTATATATGTATTTCTAATCTAATTGAATTGAATTCTTAACAAATCATATCAATTTTGATGAGAATTTAAAATAAAAATATATATTATAAAAGCATGATTTAGAATGGATTGAATTCTAATGAAAGATAAATACTAAACACAAGATTCTAATCAAAGTTCATTTATAATGAATTGAATTCCATAATTTTTGTGGTACCAAACACACTTCAAAAATCAGTTTAACTTTTTTTAAGAGGTTGTTTGTTAAATAATATTCATTTTTATTTTGGATGAATGTTAACTGATTTTTTTTTTCTTACACCTAGACTCGAGTTAAAAGAGCCAATACACTGGATTATCATTAAACAAAAATTAAAAATATAATTTTTATCATTTATTTATTATAAACTTATACAAAAGTATTAATTTTTTTTTTTTAATAAAACAACATGATAATATAATAATAAATGAATAAGATAATATATTATTTACATTATATATTAAATTATAATAAACGAGTCGGATTTACAAATTTACGAGTCGAGTTTTCAAAAAATTTGAGTTTCACTCATATTCAAAAAAATATAAAAATATATATAATGAATGGTAACTAATATTTTAATCGACACAAGAATTGTTTGATTTAGTGTGAAATGTTTTCTAAAACACTCGTTAGTATATTGATATTTGATGGTCTAAAGGCCACTAACACACAAATAGGAGGAGAAATCTTAAAATGGAAGGTAATTGACATGTAAATCAGCACTGACAATTTATTTTGAAATGTTTACTGAATGATTAATTAATAGTTATTTACGATTATGTACTAACAAAAGCAATTAACATGTAAATAGGCATAGTGCTATGGATAGTGCAATTTTGTAATCCAGGCCACATGTGTATGTGTTACAAGCATGTGCTAAATTGTCGTTCAACACAAGGACAACCCAGATTGCACGGTCGGCTGGCATTTTCCTCTGCATCACGAGCATATCCATCATATAACTACAAATAAGCATGCTAAATTTTCAGCTTTAATCCATGCATGCTCATCTAAGAGACAACATTTTCCCACAAAATTCATAAAAAAAAATTCCCAACCAAATTTAGTTGTTAGAAAGGAAACCAAAGCACACGGCGTCATTCATCAACAGCAAAATACTAATGAATAACTGAAAAAGTTTATTGTAAATTGATAAACCAATACACAGTGGTGAGAAACTACAATTATAATGCTTACATCTAACCCCTGACTGTACCAACAAGACCCTAACTTCCATTTCATGCATCATACAACCAGTTAATATCAAATGGGTGAAGAAAATAATTGCTAACACTTTCATATATGGTTCTTAATACAAATGGTACAGAGTGACCAAAAGTTAAACATGACAGAAGGAAGCAGCTATGCATTATGTTTCTCTCAGAGAACAAAATTGTCTAAGATCATTTCGTTGTTAGTTAGAGCAACAATTTCTCTTGTTCATATTACCAGACAGGTTTGCAACATCTATGGTAGTCCCATGAGGAAGGCCAGTGGTGGAAGCAGCTTCCTGAGCTGCCAGAGCCTTTTTACTTATTATGTGATATATATCCAACAGAATGGTCTGGAATGCCTTCTCCACATTGAATGCCTCTAATGCTGAAGTTTCTAGAAATGAGAGGCCTTCTCTCTCAGCAAAACTTTGAGCATCATCAGTTGAAACTGATCTGAGATGATTCAGGTCAGCCTTATTTCCAGCCATCATGATGACTATGTTAGAATCTGCATGATCCCTTAGTTCACGTAGCCACCTCTGCACATTGTCAAAGGTTTGCCTCTTGGTTATGTCATAGACCAAAAGGGCACCAACAGCACCTCTGTAGTAGGCACTAGTTATAGCTCGGTACCTCTCTTGACCAGCTGTGTCCCATATTTGTGCCTTCACAGTCTTCCCCTCCACCTGTGGAAATGAGAACATCATACATTTCCAAGAAATTAATCTTCACGAAACAGGAAAGATGACAAGGGCAGAGAGAAATATGCCATAAACTATTATTTCAGAGACAACATCATCACACTTACGAAGAAGAGATAGGCACAGGACAGAACAATAGCGTATGGTATAGCAAAATTAGAAAAAATAAAATAAAAAATAAGGCACAACATGGCATGTTTTTGGACGAAACTACATACACACCATTATCCTAAAAGTACCTCATTGTGTTTTGCCTATCAAACTAACGAGCAGTATATGTTAGTGTCAGGAAGTACAAAGCCCACTGCACACTAACTAGATTGCTTTGACTTAGGCTGAGGTATTGCATCAAGGATAACCAAACTCCTCCTATATATGTTCGAGTAGGTTATTGTCAAACAACCATTTCACCCAAAAGCTTAAGTTTTTAATGAGACCCCACACCATGAATAACTTTTAACCCGTTACACCCACGCAAGAACCCATTATGCTTGCCAGCCTGAAAAATGAACGTGCAATCTCTTACCTTGTGCTTAAATTTAATTATTAGAATGGGTGGCAACAATGATCTACTGACCATATCATATCAATTGTCAAATGACCATACCATAAAAATACTTTATAAGTGAGACCACAAGAATAAGTTCTTATCACTTAACAGTTATCAAAATTTGAAAAAAGATGATTGCTTTGACTAGTGTTCACCAGATCCTTTCTGAAAGCTTTCTTTTTTGTGAAAACCTGATTGATTCCAATCCCCGTTAGAGGGTATGCCCATATGACATTTGACATTTTTTTACAGTATCCATAAATACTAATTTAGAGATAAAACAGAATATAACTCGCATTTTGTATAATCTCAATCAAATAAAACAAAGGCTAACCTGTAATGTCCTGGTTGCAAATTCTACCCCAATGGTAGACTTAGACTCCAAGCAGAATTCATTTCGTGTAAACCTGGAAAGAATATTGGATTTTCCAACACCTGAGTCTCCAATCAATACGATCTTGAAAAGGTAATCGTATTCGTGGTCCACTTTGTATGCCATATTTGCAAACCCTAAAGACACCAACCGCAACCTACCAGATCCAACCCCAATTCACAATAACAATAACAGATTAAAAATCACACAAAAATTAACAAACAACAAAACCCCAGAAAAAAAAATTCATGCTTGTTTCTTAGAAAAACAAGGTAGGGAAAAGAAATATGCGAAAATTGGGACTTTCGATTATCATTGTTCAATTTCCTTCGTCAAGTATGACATTTTCACGAGAAACAAACATGGGTTACGACCAAGAAAGAGTATTAAATACTAACCATAAAAAGATGGTGAAAGCAGATCGATTGACAATGAAAGAGTGATTATTGGGATTGAATTTTCAGAATTGTTGAAATTTCAGAGAGAAGAAAAGGCATTTTCCAAGGCTATCACCAATGGGCATAAACAGATAAACGGACGAGAAGGCACTTTGAACGGGCTCACTGTGTAGGATGGAACCCGCCAAACTCGGAAATTTCAAATATCGTTTATTTACTTTGTTCTATTTTCATTGACCATTTTTTTCTATAAATTTCCCATTAAAGAAAATAGAAATTTCAGGGAATAAATTTTGACACACAGCAAAGTTTAAGGAAATATTTATTTGTTGGTTATGGATATGGTAAAAAAAAAATATATTTATTTTTGAATTGGGGTTGGGATATACTACTCGTGTATGAATCACTATAATTATAATTGTTCAACCATAGTTCAATATAGGCTTATCTAATATTTTAATATTTAAAATTATATCAATTTTTAGTTTGATATATACAAAATTTTCTCAATCAACTTAATCCTATAAGATTCAAAATTTCTTAATCAAATTTCATTCTTCTATTTACATATTATAAATTAGAGAGCCCTTATTGTTACACCCAATTTCTTTAGGGTATATTTGAGAGTTTGAGGGAAAATGTGAGAAAACTAAATAGAGGGAGAGGGGATGAGAGGAAAGGGGAAGAGAGTGGAGGAAAATTGACACTTACCTTTTTTTTTCATTTGAAAGTTAAAAAAAAATGAGGGGAGAGGAGAGAAAATGATAAGTAACATTTCTTATTTAGGAGTTGGGGAGAAATGAGAGAATATGATAAAATATTCATATTTTTACTATTTTATCCTTAAAATGTTTTAATTGAGTATTAGTATATATTTAATAAAAAGATACGGGTATATTGAGTATTGAAATAAAAAATTATCAAGTACTTATTATCTCTTTCCAAATCCTTCCAATTTGGAAGAATTGAAATTTTAAGGTTTGAAGGAATTTGGAGGGATACATGTACCCCCTCCATTTCCTCTCATTCCATTAAAAAAAAAAACTCATAAACTAGGAAAATGTACTTTACCCTCTCATCTTCTTTCCTCTCCCTCCATTTCCCTTTATCCAAATAGACTCTTAGTACCATATCCTATTAATTGGCATGTGTTTCTTTTTTCTTAAAACACCCATATTTATTTTATTTGACTTATGTTGTTCAACATTTATTATTTCTCTTTCCTATATCTAATTTTATTAGACTTTTTATTTTACTGGATTATTTTTCTTAAACTCTTCAACCTTTTTTATTTATACGTATACTTCTACATTGCCTATAAAAAAAATATATATATATATATATGTAAAACTCTTCAATCAGGTATTTCACCTTTTATTATTTTCCTTTTCTAGTTTGATTTTTATGAAATTTTTTCATTTTTTTACTGGACTATTTTTCCTAAACTCTTCAACTTTTTTGGTATTTATTTTCAACTCACCTTGAAAGTCTAATATATTTCCTAACCAAAAAAAAAAAAGTCTAATATATATTTTTTCCAATTATTTTCTTTTTATTCAATCCAATTTTTTCTCTCTACATTTTTTCTTAAATTGCATTTTTAAATTAAGGAAAAAAACTTTTTTTTTTTTGGTTAAAATAAAATATTTATGTGTTCTTTTTTCTTAGAGTAACTTGTGTATAATTTATTTTAATATTAATTTAAAATTTTTCTTATTAAGATTGTGTATTCTAATAATAAAATCAAATTCACCAAAAATTTATTTTAATATTAATTTATTTTGCAATAGTTGTAATTATTTTCTAAATTTCAAGTCAAATTCATTCAATAGATTTCATAATTTCAGTTAACAAAAAGATTGACAGAACTTCATAAAGCAATTTTCACCATACTTGCAATGGCTTGAGAGTAAAATAAAAGTGGATATGAGATTGTGCTATTAACATTGTAAATTTTAAAGTACCATCACAAAATAGCATAAGTCAATATCTCTTTGTCACATGTGGTTTGAATGATTTTCAGTTTTCACAATAACAAATTACTAACATATGGTTTTTTCCACTAGCATTTGTCTTAGTTGCTAAAAGAAAAAAAAGAACAACTAAATATTTTATTTTTAAAAAAAATATAGTTTTTTTTAACTTAAAAATATAATTTATGAAAAAAATGTAGAGAGAAAAAATTATATGGAGTAAAAAGAAAATAATTGAAAAATATATATTAGACTTTTTTTTGGTTAGAAAATAAATTAGAATTTTAAGGTGAATTGAAAACAAATACCAAAAAAGTTGAATAGTTTAGAAAAAGTATTCCAATTAAAAAAATTAAAAAGCTTAATAAAAACCAAACTATGAAACAAAAATAATAAAATATGAAATATCTGATTGAAGTGTTTTGCAAGAATAAAATTTATGATAAACAAAGCATAAGTATATGTACAAATTAAAGAAGTTAAATAGTATTTTAGGAAAAACAGTCCAATAAAAATAAAAAGCTTAATAAAAATTAGACATAGGAAAGAGAAATAATAAATATTGAAGAAGATAAGTCAAAAAAAGTAAATAGAGGTGTTTTAAGAAAAGAGAAACTCATGCCAATTAATAGGTTGTGACTCTAAAAAAATTAGTTGTGGCAATAAGGGCTCCATATAAACTAATGAAACAACCACACTTGACACAGAGATAATAACGTATATGAGTTATTTTTATATCTTACAAAAAAAATTTGGTCATTGAATCATTAATAGAGTGGTGATAAAGAGCAAGCTAGGAGTAAGGCTGAATTTCATAATGCTGTGACTTTCATGTTATGAAAAAGCAGCTGTCAAAAAGTTACATTAACCACGTTTGGTAAATCTTTTATTAAAGTTGATGCAGGTAATAAATATAATGAACAATATGTTTGGTAAAACAAATTATAAGTTGATATGAATATATAAAATGATATCATTAATTAAGGATACATTGAGAGAGAGAAATTAAATAGTTTATAAATTAATTAAAAATATATTTGGTAATTTTGTATAATTAATAAGACGATTTTTATACTTTTAATTTTGAAAAGTCACAGATAGGTTTTAAAAGCATCACTTTAGGTGTTTTAAGTATCCCTAACTTTTTAAAAGAGTAGAAAAAACAGCTCTTAAAAAAATTAACTAAACAATTTTTTAGTGTTATAGCTTTTTAAAAGTCAATGGGTGCTTTAAGCACTATTGACTTTTTAAAAGTAGTAGAAGAAACATCCCTTACAAAAAAATATTCACCAAACAATTTTTAGGTATTATAACTTTTTAAATGCCAAAACACATTCTTAAAAAACATTATCAAATTCAATCTAAGTGTGAGAGGGTAGTTGGTTTGATTCACAATGGATTGAAGCCTCAGTAGGAAGAGATTATTTTAGAATTACTTTATTTATACTTACCATTAGAATTAAAGAATATAACTTGATTGAAAAATTCTATATTCTAGAGAATGAAATTGACCAAAAATATTTCTAATTTAAAGGATTAAATTAAAAAAATGAGACAATCCTGAAACACTAAAATAGTAGTTAAGCATTCAATATAATTATAACAAAGTGATTCCCTTATTTGTTTTTATTTTTATTTTTTCAATTTTGTAGGAAGTTCATAATTTTTGAATTGTTGAACCGAATAAGAATCTTATGCTTCGAACCATGAATGAGATAATATTCAAAATGTTTGAATCATAGTGCGGCTCATTTACAATTTCAAATCATTGTGTGGTTTGAATCATGAATAAGTTTGCTCTAAAGAATTAAGAAAAGAAAATGCCAATTTATTTTTATAAATAATGAAGATAATTAGTAAGTTATTTCCAATTGGACATTCCAGTATAGCAAGAAAATGTTTCATAAAAATTCAATTTCTAATCCGATAAGAGAAAAATAATGTGTGATTTAAAAAAAATAAAAATAGCAAATGATATTCACAGTTTTTAAAATATTATATTTTTGTCAATTTTGTCTTAAAATCATTTTCTTAGTCTATTTCATCCCAATCAAAAAGTTTGCTATATTTTCCTCTAATTCTAACACTATCTATGTTAAAATTAAAATACATTAATTAATTAATATTTATAACTATAAAAATGACATTTGTAATAGATAAATTTTTTAATTGAAACAAGAGTCATAATTTACTAATTACGATGAAACTTTACCATGTCATCTCTTGATTGCAGTAGTTGCATGCGCCCGCCTTAACACCTTGACGCATATATCATAGGTGAAAATGTTGGAGGGAATAAACTTGACCTCTTGTACTCAATCAAACAAGATATTTCAAGAATTATTAATCAAATTATATCTCTTTTTTTTTTTGGGGTTGTATAAATTATAATCTCTCATTTCTACCAAGAAGTCATATACTGTTCAGATGAGATGAGGCAAGACATGGAAGAACCTAGAGCCTAACTTGGCCTTTTGTGAACGAATATTTGTTATTGTTGAAGTGTCATACTATTTTTGTTCACATGGATATATAAAAGAGATTACTCATGCATATTGTTTGAAATGTAGAATTAATTAACATGTGTATGAATTTTCCAATTAACAAATTCACATCTCTTGTCACCGCAAGTATAGTTCAAACAGGATAGCATATGTGTTTAAGGCTCTCCTTTTTTGTAATCCCAAATCCAATCCAAGACTCCCTTCTATCTAGGTGTTGAAAAAAAAAAAAAAAAAAAAACATCGCATCTCGTAAATATATGACAATAAACTTGGAGAATGCGACATTGTGATTTAGACACTTTAAAAGTTTTAAAAGACTTTCCCTTCCTTCCAGTTCAAATCACCATAAAATTTCTTGGACATTGGTTTCTAATATTGTATTTTGCCAATATTTAAACTCAGTAGGATCACATGTTTGAATTTTTTTTTAATCTTTTGTTTTAAGTATAAAGAATCACATCCTTAGCAATTCCTCAATATCAAAATGTTTGTTTTAAGTATTTTGCCAATATCTTGGACCTTAAGTCCAGCAGTATAGGATAATTGTTTCATATTGTGACCTTGTTGAGTGCCCGATAATCAACACACATTCGCAGGCTCCCATCTTACTTCTTCTGAAATAACATCGATGCTCCAAACAGTGCCTTCGAAGGTCTTATGAACCCCACTCTAGTAGTTCATTTAGCTGTTTTCTGAGCTCAGCTAACTCAAGTGGTGCCATCTTGTAAGGAGCCCTTACAAGTGGCTTAATGCCTGATATGAGCTCAATCTCATGATTAATACTCCTGCGTGGCGGCAAGGTTTGTGGAAGTTTGTCAGGTATGACTCTTCATATTCCTTCAAAACTCTCTGTATGGCTGGCAGCACTGGCTTTCCATCCTCTTGATCCTCAATAACCAAGGGTATCGCCACAAAAGTAGGTTCATGTCACTTCACGCCCTTCTTCAACTGAAAAACTGACAAATGCTTGGTCTCACCAAGTTGTTTGATCATTGTTGGCACGATGGCCAGCTGCTCTCCCATTATCATAAGAGAATTAGCAACAGGGATTGGAATTGCTTTGTGAGTAAGCATGAACTCTATTCCGAGGACAACATCAAAGTCATCAATCTTGGCCACCACAAAATCGACACAGTCTTCCCATGTCCCAAGCTTTACAGACACTTCCTTGGCTTGCCCCACATTAGGCAAGGATTTAAAATTCATAGCTTTTATCCGGCCTGAGTCATTCTCCAACTTTAGGCCCAGTTTCTTAGCCTCCGCTTTAGAAATAAAGTTATAGGTAGCCCTAGTGTCTAGCATGACACTCTTAGCCGGCTTCCCACCAAGATGGCCCTTCACAAACATGAGACCTTTGTCCCTACTCTTTTTAGAACTCTCAGTATGCTTCTTGATTGCCCCAATAAACCGCAATGCCCCCATCCTGGGCTAATCTTCATCAAACTCATCCTTATCCTCATCCTCATCAACATGACTTTGAGGTGCTTTACCAACCGAAGCTTGCAAAGCATTAAGTGCAGTCTTCTGTGGATACTCCGCAACTCTATGCGGTCTATTACACAAGTAGCAAGAGATTGTCTTTGGTTTGGAGGTTGAGATAGACCTTCGTGACGACTATGGACTGTTGGTAGGGTGAGAAGGTTTCCTTTGTTCCCCTCCCCCACTTTTGCTCTTTCATGACTTTCCAAACTGTCCACCACTACCTCCACTAGTAGATTATTATGGTTTCTTACTAGCAGAGCTTTCAGGAGAGTAGTCTGTCAAGCGCTCGGCTGCCGCCTGAGCTATGGCCAAATCCTAGACCCGCTGTCTTTGAAGTTCGGCCTTTGCCCATGGCTTTAACCCTTCAAGGAAATAGAACATCTTATCCTTCTCTGACATGTCACGAATGTCTAACATCAGCCTCGCAAATGTCTTCACATACTTACAGATAGTCCCTGTCTATTTTAACTCCCTTAAGTTGCGCCGAACGATGTACTCGACGTTCTCAGGAAAAAATTAGGCCTTCAGTTCTCGTCTCAAATCTTCCTAGGTGTCAATTACACACCTACCATCTTGTATGTCAACATACTTTGTCGTCCCCCAGAGTTTTGCTTCTCCAGAAAGGTACATAATAGCCATTGTCACCTTTGCTTCTTCCGAATCCATTCTCACTGCTCGAAAGTATTGTTTCATGTCAAATAGAAAGTTTTCCAACTCCTTTGCATCTTATGCCCCTCCAAAAGCTTGAGGCTTGGGAACTTTCATTCGACGTTGCCCCATACCCTTAACATATGGGTTGTGGTTGTCATTACCCACCACTCTCATAGTGATGTTGACCTTGGTGTTCAGCTCACCAAGTTCATCTTTCATAATGGCCATATCATCCAAAAATTCACCACGCATAGTGTGGACTGTGCCCTCCAGTTGTGCTTAGGCTTGTTCGATACTACTAACTCGCTCCTTGAGCCCAGCAGTATTGTCACATGTGCCTTGGACATTCTTACTCCTTTCGAGTGCCCGCACATGACTGACAAGTCCTTCAAGGGTAGTCACCCTTTCAATCAATCCGGGTATGTCAAACTCTTTCAACGATGCTCGTATCTTTATCATAGAGTCAGACACTCCAGCAAGCTCGCCCAGCTTCGAGTCAATCCAATTGAACTTCTATCGATTCCTTATGCCCTTCATCATGACAACAACTAACTGCTCCTTTCTCAGCGGTTCGGAACGTAGCTCTAATACCAAGTATCACGGGCGACTTTGCTAGTGTGCAAAGACCCCTGTGTAGCACTTGCTAACCCTTCGTGGGTAGTAAGTCAGCTTCTCCAATGCCCCTTGGGTGTCAACCCGCAAGGCTAGTGCACAACGATGTAAGCAAAATATAACAGGAAAGCAAATATAACACTATTTGCAAGAAAATGCTTCAATTTCTCATTAATTGAAAAATGATCAAATTACAATGCTAGTAAAATGCGAACTACATGTCCTCGATATGGACAAATGGCTTGGTGTAGGGGGAGTTACAAGCAACACCAAGACCTTTGACAATCATCCGACAAGCTTGTGTACAACTTTGAATTTTCTTACATTACACCCCCTCTAAAGAGCTTTTTGCGCCATAGTCCCTCTGGCAGGAGGAGACATCATTTTTCCCAGTTGCCTGACTGTCCTATTTACAAAAATGCCACAATGTCAAGAAATGTGCCTAGCTACCCACAATGGTGCCCATCACAAGGCAAATGGCTATGTGGGGCAAGAAAGAAAAACAATTATATTTGGTCTTACCAAGGGGATTGCTCGGGGAGGGGTTCCATCTGCACGTATTGCTGTGTATAAAGTTTGTTGGGAAGGTATTCAAGATTGTGCTGACGCTGGCGTCCTTAAAGCATTCGATGATGCCATTGCGGATGGTATGGATATAATTTCTGTTTTACTTGCAGGTTTTCCTAAACTCAACTCAACCAAGTTTTAAATCCCAAACTAGTTGGGTCAACTACATGAATCATTTTTCTCAATTCTCAGAGGTACAAAAGTCATCATTGCTTCTGATTATTTTCAAAGTGGAATTGCAATCGGAGCTTTTCATTCAATGAGGCATGGAATATTAACATCTGTTTCTGCCGGGAATAGCTGTCCTGGTCGTGGAAGCATCACAAACTCTTTGCCATGGGATCTTTCTGTGGCTGCTAGCACCTCTGATAGAAAATTCTTTACGAATATTCAATTGGGAAACAAGATGATTTATGAGGTAAAGTTCTTTTCTTCCCCTAGCAACAAAACTAGCTATTTTGGGGATAGCTCATCTCCTTTCCATAATCACATACCCCTTAAATTGGGTATATTGAGTCCGCAAACAAACAAACCTATGACATAATCCATGACACAGTAGGTGTGTCACAAACTGAGCTGGAGGGCTGGGGCAAGAAAGAAAAACAATTATAAGAGCAAAGCTAATGTAATTATGTAATTTGAATGTGATGAAATGTCTTTTGATTATCAAAACCACGTGAGAATGCCTCTTGTCACATTTATTTTTTGGGTCAAGGTCTAGTCACACATCTATATGTCTATACTTAGCTAGATTGATGTTTATATAGGGTGTTTCCATAAATTCGTTTGACCTCAAGGGTAACTTGTATCCCATAATTTACGGTGGAGATGCACTAAATGTCAGAGCAGGTTTCAATAGTTCTTCTTCCAGGTAATTACAAATTCTGAAATTGAATTCCCTCTAGTCTTTCAATGATACTGTTAATGATATGGTACCAATATTAAGTTGTAACAATTTACTAATCATCATGTAAATCCATCTTATAAATGTAATCTGTACAAGAAGTTGGAACAATTCTCCTTTTTCTCACTTGACATGACAAAAGTTTCTCCTGACAGAGAAGGATATATGAAGAGGGTTCTATTTTAGAATGAAACTCAATATAATCCGAGCAATGTTATTTTCATGTTTATTTTTGCACACTTATTGTATAGCTTCTTAGTGTTAGCAGTAGTTTCTTCCAGCTCATTTTAATCCATACTAATAGCGAGTCTCTAAAACTTATAGTTGACTTTAAGATGTGTGCAAGTATCATTACTTGTGTAAATAATTTGTAATACTACTATAAGCTTTATTTATTGGTCAAACACCGGGTATTGCACCACTGGAACCTTAGACAAGAACTTGGTGAAGGGAAAAACAGTTCTTTGTGATGACTTCCTACAGGATCCTAAAGAACTAGCATTTGCATCTGGAGCTAAAGGTATTGTGATGCAAAACAGTACCCTCTTAGCCTTGTTTTTCAATTATGCGTTGCCTGCATCTCGAATTGGAACTACCGTTGGTGAAAGCCTTCAGTCGTACACAACAGAAACAAGGTATTGCTTTATATAAAGTGAAAATCTATTAATAGCAAGATTTTATTAAGAGAAATTGAAAGTGTCAGTTAGTTTAATTGGTTAAAATCTCTTTGCATCTTTCAATAACATGGGATCAAATTCAGCTTTTTTGGGTGTCTATATGAAGAGAGATGGGGTACCTCATATTGGGCACTTAATAGGCAAATGGGCCACTTATCGACCAAAAGACAAGATATTAGAATTTATAAGCAAAAATACATGCATACAAAGTAAGTCTACTTGCTGAGTTGAAGCATATGAATAAGTAGAAAAAAGATGTGTACTAGTCATGATTGATTCTTCATATGTGATTTTAGGAGTCCAAGTGCAACCATATTTAAGAGTAAGTCTGTTCAGCATAGACAATATTCCCTTCGTGTGGCTGAGTTTTCGGCAAGAGGTCCAAATCCTGTTACTATGACATTCTTAAGGTAACGTCTTTATTCCTTAACGATTTTGATATCATTGGTATTTATATATATAACTTGCTTTTTCATTTGATCAACCATTTGATGTTATGTTGTTGATGTAGCCGGATATCTCTGCCCCCAGAGTTCATATTCTTGCTGCATGGTCTCCGATCAATTCTCTTTCTGAAGTTAAAGGTGACAAAAGAAAAGTAAAATATAAAATCGAGTCAGGGACATCAATGTCCTGCCCACATGGTACTGCTGCAGCCGCCTATATCAAATCGTTTCATCCTACATGGTCTCCTGCAGCAATTAGATCAGCACTCATGTCAACAGGTAAACAAATGAAAAACTATAATTGATCAATTTGAGATTGCTGTTTGGAGAGGTGTCTGACTTCTTAACAACAAAAGCCATATTATTTTGTAAACTTATTTGTACTTCTTCCAGTGATTTTCAAAAATCAGAATTATTTCTAAGAAGAATCATAGGAGATACTTTTGAGCCGCTATGGATTTTCATATCTATGTTTTCAGAAAAACCTCTTAATTTCTTACTACAATTTCATTTATGCAGATTGATAGATTACCGTGACCTATTCCTGATTGTATGTTTGTGTGTCTGTATGGCTTTCCCCATGAGTGCTCAACTAAATCCACATGCTGAACTTGCTTATGGAGGAGGCCACATAGATCCAATTAAGGCATTCAACCCTGGATTAATATATGATGCTAGCGAGATTGACTACATAAAATTTCTGTGTTGTCAAGGTGAAGGAAATTGTTGGGGATCATATTAATTGTTCAGATGTTAGAACTGAAACTGTGTGGGATCTTAACTATCCTTCATTTGCAGTTTCTGTCCGTACAATCAATACTGTTAGTCGTGTTTTCAATAGGACAGTCACAAATGATGGGTTGCCAAATTCCACTTATAAAGCCAAGGTAACTGCTCCAGAAGGGCTTGAAATCAATGTGAACCCTGAGGTTTTGTCATTCACATCTCTTGGGCAGAAGTTATCCTTCCAGTTAAGCATTTATTGAATAATACCACTTACCATAAACTCTGCCTCTTTGGTTTGGGATGACGGTAAGTTCCAAGTGAGGAGCCCCATTCTTGTCTCTGTTCTACAGTAAGAACATCTGTTGTGAAGGCTGCAATGCATTAGGTTAAGTAATGCCATATCTACCAAATTATATTTTCCTTGTGGAAAAAGAAAATAAATGGCAAGTACAATAAGAGTGTTGTCCCTTGAGGCATACAGTTGACTGTAATCTTTTATGTAACTTTTCAAAATTAATTATGATTGTCTTTATAATCATTGCTAGATCTGCTCAAATATTATATATCTTAAAGTGAAATAGTTATTTGACTTGATAAATCAAATATTCAATCCAACAGATCAAACTATTATTCCTATTTAAGTCCTTTAGAATTCTTGATCTTGTAATTGATATAGCTTAGCTAGATTAGTAGGAATTATCTTGTAACATAAGTGGAATAAACTGTCCAAATCATGAACAATGTTATTGCAGGCCTTAGCTGGTAATATTGTTCATTGGCGGGATTAACAATTTAGCTTTTTGACAACATATGTTTAACCCCTTTTAGTTTCTTTCACCTATAAAGCCTATTGCTTTAATTTCTCACACATAAGCAATAGACTTGTTGCTTATACAACACCCCTTCAAGGCTTCAATGGCAACCTCCCCCATGCTATGCCTTAGCCTTCTCCTAATAAGTCTTACATGTTGTCTGCTTGTTAGCTGCGATGATCGAAAGGCATGCCTTAACCATTTTACTATTTATCATATTTTTGTGCATCATTATCTCCCCCCACTTGCCATTTCTGTCTTCCAAATTTGAAATCTGAAAAGCATTATACAAATTACAGACATAGTGACACATAAAGAATTTATAAGTGTCTTCCAAATTCATGAAAGGCTGACTAGCAAGCTGTATTATTTAACTAATTAACCTATGAAGTCTTTTTGTTTCTGTGTTTTATTTATGATCACATCTAGATGGCTTTTGTGACGTGGTTTATATTTAACAAGAAAGTTGTTATCTGAACGCAAAATGGAACTGCGTGCACACGCTGTTGTAGCACCCTTATAGCAATATGGCAAAATTATTTAAAAATGTTATTTATTTAATTAATTAAAATAGAGCTTTACATAGTCCATCCTTGTTTGTGGATCATGCATATATTGTAGATAACCATTTCATGTCATTTCTGCCAAGGCTAAGACTTCTGCTTGGTTTTTGGAGGCAGGTTTACATTGTGTATCTGGGTGACCCACCAAAGGGTGAATTCCCTGCCTCATCTGTCCACACTAACTTCTTACAAGAAACTCTTGGGAGGTTACTTTCTATGTATTCGATTTTTATTTCTCTTTTTTCCTAAGTAATTTTGTATTTGAATGTTTGCTTATGTATTTGATTAGAAAAATAGTTAAGAATTATTAGGCTTTTTTTTTTTTTTATGGTGCCCTCTATTATTTTTGCAACCTTACTTCTATTAATACATACAAATGATTAAATGTTCTTCCTTATTGTAAACTTAAATTTATAGACTAAATGATAATTTAATATGACATCAAAGTCTTTAGATTCGAGTGGTCAAGAGTTCGATGATGGTCACCTGACAAGCCTAATGGACTTGTGCTTTTGAGGCTTATTAAAAATAAAAATTTATTTTTGAGGTTTCATCTAAAAACTTAAATTTTTGAGTAATGTAATTTTTGACATGATAAGTAAGACATATTAAGTTTTGTCATGCTTTTTAGAGAATGTTTTGGCTTTTAAACAATTACAGTACCTAAATATTGTTTGATTAATTTTTTTTTAGAGTGCTTATTCTACTTTTTTAGAAAATCATAGATACTTTTAAAAGCACCATAAATGATGTTTTTAAAAGTTAGCTGCGACTTTTCAAAATTAAAATACAAAAATCACCTAATTAATTTTAGAAAATTATCATATCTTCAATTGATTTATAAACCATCTAATTTCCTCTCCTTAAATATATTCTTAATTAATGATTGTTATTTTTGTCATTTCATACATTCACAGTAATTTATGACTTGTTTTACTAAATACTTTGTTCATTATTTTCACTACTCATATCAAATTTTATAAAATATTTACCAAACAAGGTTGATGTAATTTTTTGACAGTAACTTTTTCACAGCATAAAAATTATTGTGGCACTCCAAATTAAAATTTATTGGGGCACTAAGACCAAATGTGTGAAGAGAGCTATAAATATATAAAGGATTAAATCTCAACAATAACAATAAAAATGAACATTTCAACATTGAAAGCGAAGCGCTTAGTTTGTATACAAACAATCACAACATAAGTATTGGAAAGTTAGAAAATAGCACTACAGTGTCATAGCATCTGTCATGGATTGATTACACACTGCAGTGATGCATCAGAGTCTTTGGTGCGTAGCTACCATAGAAGTTTCCATGGGTTTGCTGCAAAACTAACTGAAATTGAGGTGCAAAAACTATCTGGTGGGTGAAGTGTTTTTGAAATTACATTGTAAAGATCCCATGTTATAATTAGCATCAGCCTAAATCTAACCATGGATTTCCAGGCATGGAGCACATAGTGTCAGTATTCCCTAACGAGAAGAGACAACTTCATACTACAAGGTCATGGGACTTTATGGGATTCTCTAAGCATGTTAAAAGAACAACATTTGAAAGTGACATTATCATTGGGATGTTGGACACAGGAATTTGGCCAGAATCTGAAAGTTTTAGTGATGAAGGCTTTGGCCCACCACCAAAGAAATGGAAGGGCACCTGCCAAGAGTCATCAAATTTCACTTGCAACAAGTAAGCATAATCACCATTACAAAAGGAAATTAATGAAGACACACTCAATGACTCAAATTAACTGATAAAATGCGCCTAACAAGTGTCCTGTAACAAAATCCTTGCAGCAAAATAATTGGAGCACGATCCTATAGGAGTGCAAAATTGAAGGTGGGTGATACAAACTCACCAAGAGATGTAGAAGGTCATGGATCACATACTTCTTCAATTGCAGCAGGGAATTTAGTAAGCGAGGCGAGCCTATTTGGTCTTGGCTCAGGAGTAGCCCGCGGAGGAGTTCCTTCGGCAAGAATTGCTGTGTACAAGATATGTTGGGCTGATGGTTGTTATGATGCTGACATTCTTGCAGCATTTGATGATGCAATTGCTGATGGAGTTGACATAATTTCTATATCTGTTGGGGCGTTTGTTAATAAAGATTATTTTAATGACTCAATAGCTATTGGAGCTTTCCATGCAATGCGTAATGGCATACTTACATCCAATTCTGCAGGTAATGAGGGTCCTGATCCTGCCTCAGTCAAGAACTTTTCACCGTGGTCATTAACAGTGGCTGCTAGCACCATAGACAGAAAATTTGTGGCCAAGGTGATGTTGGGTAATGGTAAAGTCTATGAGGTAAGTATCCTTGTTTCTGATTTTGGTATCTTAATATTCATTTTTACTTGAAACTGCACTCCAAAATTTTAGTAATTAGGCCAAGTTGGCCATGGCTTCAGAATTAACTCCATTAACATTTGCACTAATCAAAAGTGTTTTTTCCTTCTATGTATGTAGGGCTTGTCCATAAACACTTTTGATCTTGAAAATAAAAACTACCCTATGATTTATGGTGGAGATGTCCCTGACACCAGAAATGGTTTCAACAGGTCACAATCGAGGTAAATAAGAACAGAGCCGAATCTTGAGGTTTATGTTATGATAATTATGTACTTCTGTGAAGTCTTAAAGTGATCCTTTTTCTTTTATTATGTGAGAACCTCTTAATTTCAAGCATCCATGTTTAGAACAACGTGTATAATTAAACATATAATACATTTTACAGTTGAAAGAGGTAAAATTTACTAAGATCTCTTATGAAGTGCAGGTTCTGCATTTTAAACTCCTTGGACAAGAAAAAGGTGAAAGGAAAAATTGTTCTGTGTGATGAATTAACTAGTGCAGTAGGAGCAGCATCTGCGGGTGCAATTGGCACTGTAATGCAAGATGGAGGTATTAAAGATGTGGCTTACATTTTCCCAATACCGGCTTCATACATAGGCTCAGATGATGGAAGTGATGTTGGGGACTATATAAACTCTGACCGGTAAAACATAGCAGTTTTATTAAGATGTTCAGTTCATCAGAGGAAATAATAACTCACCATTTATTAAATTGCTTTTCTCCAATTTGAAATTTCACTAGCAAACCAATTGCAACCATCCAGAAAAGTATTGAAGAGCAAGATGAATTGGCCCCCTTTGTAGTTTCATTCTCATCAAGGGGACCTAATCCAATAACAAGTGACATTCTCTAGGTAATTAACTAGAAAATCTTCTCCATTACTGTACTATTGCTTGTTCGTCCTCAAAGTAGGAACATCATAATGTTCTGCAGCCCGACATAACGGCCCCTGGGGTAGACATATTAGCAGCTTGGACACAAGCTACAACTCTTACAAGAGTAGAAGGTGATGAGAGAGTTGTTGCATACAATATTATCTCAGGCACTTCCATGTCTTGCCCACATGCAACTGCAGCAGCTGCCTACATCAAATCATTTAACCCAATTTGGTCCCCTGCTGCCATCAAATCTGCTTTAATGACAACTGGTAATTAAAGTTTTGAAGTTTAACCATTAAGCAATTGAACCTATTTATAGAATGAAACAACTGAAGTTACAGTAAGACACAAACCTTCTCTATCATTCATTAAAACAACTAAATTAGAACATGAGCATATACTAAAGCTTTACTTGTATATGTACCTAACTTATTTCAATGTCCTTTGCAGCTTCATCCATGAGCACTAAGAATAATCCCGACGCTGAATTTGCATATGGGGCAGGACAGATTAATCCAGTAAAAGCTGTTAACCCCGGTTTAATATATGATGCAGGAGAAACTGATTTCATAAACTTTTTGTGTGGACAAGGTTATAGTACTAAGTTGCTCAGACTAGTTACAGGCGACAACAATAACTGCTCAAAAGCTAACAGTGCAACTGTCTGGGATTTGAACTATCCTTCTTTTGCATTATCTGCACCATCAAGAAAATCAGTTACCCGAGTCTTCCACAGAACAGTCACGAATGTTGGTTTATCTGTGTCCACTTACAAGGCCATTGTAGAAGCTCCATCAGAACTTCAAGTTCAAGTTAAACCAAGTGTTCTTTCCTTCAAGTACACTGGGGAGAAGAAATCTTTTCCTGTGTCGGTCAGAGCAAAATTGGATAGTAGTATAATTTCTGGGTCATTAGTTTGGGATGATGGAGTTCATCAAGTGAGAAGTCCCATTGTTGTCATTCTTCCTGAAAGTTTTTTATTTGTTCTTCCACAAAAACCTGAAGATTTTCCTTGTTGGAAGTCTGGATTAACATGTAATTCAACAATGTTGCTTTAAGATTATGCTTGATTCAATGACATGAAATCTCATTGTAGGCAGCTAGGCATGATCGAAATAAAATAGTAAAAAAAGGAATCCTAAATGAAAATATGTGAATTTTGAAGTTTTTTCAGGTCAATTCCTGAGTTATACATGGGCAATCTTTCATTTAGATCTTTGTGCAACTTCTGCCTCAAATTGTGTTGTTTCAACGCAAAACAGCAATTGAATATTGAATATAAATGAAAGTACAATTAGTAATCGATCAGCCTAAGTACATGTTCTTCAAGCTACCCATAACATATAAGACCATCTGTTTATTGTGATATATGGTCCATAAACAAAGAATTAAAAGATTGTAAATTATTTTCATATACTGCAGGCTAAATTTTAGCATGGATTATGTTTATACTTTTTTTAGCCATTAGAAGAATCACGGGCTTATGAACTAAAAAATAAGATAGGATAATAAATTTTACTTGAATCAATTAACCCTATAAAAATGTTTATATATATGGTTTGTAGAAATTCGTGAGACTTATGAACTACACAATGAGAGGTGGCTTTTTTCCTTCCCATAAATTTCCATCTCATGTGAAAACGGGATTTGATCATAAATTTTTAGTATACAACACCAAGTAACTTTACAAAGTTGATGACTAGTACCTTTAAATATGTTTATATTCAATTAGCTACAAGCTCTCAATCAAAAACATTGAAATTCAATGTTTTTATTGAGAAAATTACATATAATTATGTACCTAAAAAAATATATCTATTTATTTTTTCTTGTAGAAAAAATAGAGCTTTCAAAAGAAAACAAACTACAACAAAAGCAAGACAAAGATACTTCAACAGATTAGTGAAGAAAGCAAGGGAAAAATTGTCGAAATATATAGGAGAGTAAAAAAAAAACAAAACATTATATATTAGTAAAATGCCATGTGGCCTTTATATTGGAACTAGATATAGTGAAGGGATTAGGCTGCAGTTACAGGCTTTGAACTATATATGCATGTTAAAATGCCATGTGGTCATGCTTTAGTGTATATCTCTTTCTACATAGTTCATGCGAATCCCTAGCTATTAACTAGGTAACAATGATCAGATTGAATTCTTGATGCATCACTTTGAAGTCTTGAGACAGTAGATTGAATTCTGGAAACAAAATCTTGTTGCTTCCACACTTGAACTGAATTCAGTAAGATTTGAAAAAGATGCAGAAGCCAGAAAGAACAAAGAATTACAAGATCATTTGATGTAAGTCATATAAATTACATGTTAATAAAGAGATCAGTATAAAGATCATTTTCAAACATTCATTCTAAATAAAACATTGCCTTCTCAATTAGGAATAATTATGAGCAGCACATTGCCTAACGTCCATGATAACTCAATCGCAATGCCTACTGCCTTAACAAAATCAACTCATGCAGCAGGATCAAGCAGTACTGGTACTCTTATCTGATGTTGAATCCATTTTTGGTGTTAGCTGTACATTTCATCCTCGGAATTTTCAACCATTAGTCCAACTGATTCTTCAATTAAGAACATGGATTTTGTGAATATGTATCAAGATTGTTATCCAATGCAGAAGAAACCAATTGGTGATCCGGTTTATGCCATTTATTTAATGACTGAAAGAAAGCCCCTGCCAGAAGTGGGGAAGCTTCAACAAGCTGTGATGCATGCAGCTCCATTTATGCTTCAAAGATCTTCTTTAATTATGCAAAGCCAGATCTCCTAAATGGAATAACCCTCCTAATCCTCTTAAATATTTCAAGCTCCCACCACCACCACCTCCTCCTGTTGCCAGTTCAAGTAATCACAATTAGATGAATCATTCTGCCAGCTGGAATACTGTAGCTGGTTCCGGTAATTGCAATAAGATGAAAGCTCCAGCTGCAAATTCTTCATCTCACCAGATATGATTTTTGAGATGTTTAACCCGACACCATGTGCCGAAACCTTTGATTTTGCAACAAAAGGTCACCAAGGTATAATGGGAAAAGATTCAAATACCAGCATGCTACCTCCTCCTCCAGTCCTCCTCCTCTTGCTGCACAACCAATGAGAATGATTAAACTTAAAATCCCACCCACATTGTCCTCATTTCCAGGGAAGGTGAACTTTACCAAGGACCCAGGTAATCTATTCAAAGGTAATAAATCAAATCTGCTAATATATTAATAAGATGTACATGTTATCTTCACGATACTTTTGACTGCACTTTTATGCAACCTATGTTTTTTTGTGAAACTAATGAGAAATAACCTATAATACAGAGAAACGTAAGCGTGATAGTAGCCAATAGAGATGTTAAAATAGCAACACCCTAATGTATAATAACATTAGTATGGTAATATAATACTATCTATGTGCACGGATCATTTTGCTCTGTGCACTTATCTCTGCCTTCAATTATATGATTACCAATAAAAAGGCTTGTCAATCCAATTTCTGAATTATATTCCATGAAGTGTTACATCTTGCAACAGATTATCCTTTAAGTCTCTGGAATAGTAGAAATCTACGAACCTAACCATTCTTATGCCTGTTCCCTCTGTGGATTGAATAGATAAAGGACTAAAATGATTGTTAAATAATATTACCTAAAGAAAGTGATATTCATATGTGGCTTGGCGTTTTCAATTGTTCATTACGTGTTTTTAGAGAATTATATTTTTAGTATATCGTATAAGATTGTATAATATATTAAGTTGTATAGTTATATTGTTGTCTTATTTTTTTGTTGTCCCATTGGACAACGAGCCATAGAATATTATATAAATAATATTACAAATTAAATTAATTTTATTTTATTTTATGTATAATATTCATATTCCTTCAATTGTATGTTAAGATAATATATTAATTAGAATATCTCGAAGAAGAATCCAAATTTTAAGAAAATTCTTTAGGTATATGTGTAGTATTCAAATTTAGCCAATTTTATTTTAAGATATTATATTAATAAGAATATCTCAAAAACGGATACGTTTTGATTTTATAAAGTTATGCATAACATCCTAACAATTTTTTTCTAAAAAATAATTTTATTATAATATTTATGATAAAATCTCAAAAATAGATGCGCAAATTAATACATTCTTTGAATTTATCAATTTCCTCATGATAATACTATTATAAATTGAACTCATGGAAAACATTGAGCTATTCAAGATTATTACATCTTGGTTATTAATTGCTAAGGTGTGACTATAGCTGTCGAAATTTCTCAATCATCTTATTTTCAACTTAAGTTTTGTTCAAGCTATACAAATTTCTTCTTGTAAGTTATTTTACGTCTTCCAATCATACCATTGATTAGTTTGGACTTTAGATATATGTTTTTATTACTTTAATAATATAATTAATTTTTATGGTGACTCAATTATGATTCTCTATTCTTATTGCAGCCTGATAATTAAGAAGGTTTATGAAAAGAATACAAAGATGTTATCTTCAAGACTAGAACAATATGTTGCTCACATTATGATCGAAACTGAATAAGTTAGACTTGGAAGCATTGGAGTGCATTGTCATGGGGAAAACCTGTATGATTGAAGGAACGTATTAAATGGTTGTTCTCTTTTCTAAATAACATTACAATTCTAATAAAAATAATTAAGAACGCTCATTGTTGATATATCTGATCAATGAATTACAATATTTGATTATAATTGTCTATATGTGTTATTAAAGTTGTAGACGTTAGCAGCATCTTGATCAATTCGAAGATCTGCATAGAAAGAAATATCACAACTCTTTTTCTTTTTGTTCTCTTTTGAAAATAACTAAAGCAAGTATTGTGATGAGTAAAAAACAATAAAAATAAAGCTTTTCAATTGTACTATTATTAGTTAATTGCTTTAGATTTTAGATATGGAGTAAATAATATATAATTAAAAAGATAATGTTTCCAATTTTTACTCTCTATATATATATACACACAAAAGTAGAAATCCTCTGAAATTTTTGGGTGAAAGAAACATAGTATGTGAAGTCCTATCCCAGAGAGAGACTAAAATCTTATTCTCTACAAGAACTAAATTATTTTTACATTACAAACACTTTGAAAGAATAAAGGATTTGTCTATTTTGTGTTCATTGAAAACGTGATAGTATGCATACAAAAACACAAGGATCCACGTACTATTTATTATTAAAAAATAAATAATATCTATTTTTAAAACATACTATTTTGTGCCCAATAGGCACAGAATAGATAAATCTTTATTGTATTTACTATGAAATCTTAGTTCTTCTTCTAAATGTAGCTACATCTTTTTTTGGTATATTGAGATGTTGGAGTTGGAACCGACAACATGAGGGGAAAGGTAGTTTGCATCCACTTTGCCAAAAAAGAAAATAGCAGTCTTGCGCTCAAGAGTTTATTGCAGTCTCTGAGAAACATCTAATAACTTTATAAGTACTCCCCCTAATCCTTGTGCCTCTGCGTTAGATCTCTGTTAGCAATTTTGTCGAACATTTCAAATGCAAGAACAGAATATTTCCATGTTCAGTAGTTGTAGATATGGAATATAGATTAGAAACAATCTACAGCTTCATAATTCAAAAAATCCATACCAACCCCTCTACGACAAACCATTTAGAATTGATTCCCTGTAAATTAAAATCTAATATACCAAAAGAAAAACAATCCGGTTATGTTTGGATCCATGCATGAAATTGGAATTAAAATTAAAAATTTGTTAAGTTTAAATTACATAAAAATGTTACAATCCAAATTATATTTTAAACACTTGATCGTCATTTCCGATAAAATCTAATGATGGCCTTCATCGTTCACTGTAAATTCTAATTGTGGTTATCGTTGTTTCCACTCAGTTTTGACAATGATTATCACCATTTCTAATGAGTCTTGATGGTATTTGTCATCACATTCATTAGATCCTAATGGTTGTTGTCTTAATTTTAGGCAAATCTTGAAGGTTACAGATCTCATTGTTTTTGGCCGACAATGGTTATCACCATTTCTAATGAGTCTTGATGGTATTTGTCATCACATTCATTAGATCCTAATAGTTGTTGTCTTAATTTTAGGCAAATCTTGAAGGTTACAGATCTCAGTATTTTTGGCGAGTCTTGATAGTATTTGTTATCATCTCTATTAAGTTTGACGATGTTTGTTGCCATATTTGATGGTCTCCAACTACAGTTGTTGTTGCTTTTGGTGAGTGGTGGTAGTCATCATCTTATACGATGGCTAAGGAGCAACTTGTTGAGGAAGATGTTTGGTATAAATAATTTATAAAAAAAATTTAGAAAAAAATCATAAAATTGAGATCAACAGTTGATTTCTCCTTTTCGAGTGATTTTTTTATAAGTATTTTCGAGTCAGTTCATTAGTTTCAATTTTGAAGGGTTTATGTATGAACCAAACTGATAAATGTCAGTTCGATTTTTATTGAGCAAAATTTAAAGCCCAAAAAATATTGTCCTGCTAAAGCTTTTGGGCCACATAATTGAGCCTTATGAACTTATTTTTGTTTATAAAAAAACATATCTAATATGAATTATTAAATATTACCCATAAAATAAGTCCCAATATATCCCAAAATGATTAAATTATGTTAAAAATTAAAAACAAAGAAAATACACAAATTTCAGTTTGATTCAGGTTAAATCTACGAATATTTAATAACTGAACCAAAAAATTGTCATTACAATAAAAAAGAGTTAAAAAAATCAGTTCAGCTTCGATAATGTTCTACCCCTACTTTCAGGGAGCATATTTGAGACCATATATATGTATTATAAAATGATATGTAGGGTTGAGATTTTCTATCAATATCATTAGAGGTATGTAAATTTACAGATTCTACCGTCATACAACTCTAAAGAAGGTTAGCTATAGCGGTTTGCAAGTCTCACTTTATAACTCCTCCATAAACCCTGTCCATAATAAATTGAGCTAAAACTATCATAACTGACACGACAAATTGTATCATGCATCAAGTAAAACCAACTCTAGAACATCAATATGAAGCTTTATCGAAAAGAAATGTCTATAGAAAAAGAAGCTATTGTCTATCATTTCATACACAGCAAAACTAAATCAACAATAGTCCAGTTTACTGGAAAAATCCACAAGTTACCTAAAGATCAACAATGAAAACTTCGATATCACATTGCCAAATACATTGTAAGCCCATCTAATGTACAAATCACAAATTTATGCACACCATGATACAAGCACATATCTTATTCAAGACACGGTGTTCAGATATGACCAAGACCCCAAGTGACATGGAGATTAGGACTAAGTACTAACAAATACAGATGAAGCAATGTAATTCGGAAAGAAGATTTATATAATTTCAAAATAAAGATAAAAGAAAGAGCAAAACTAATATGGCTAGTGGTACAAGACATAACGAGTTGTAATGGAAGATTAAAAAAAATACAGTGAGCCATTTGTTTTGAGGAAAGGACACAAGCAACCGCAATGAAGGTAAACAAGAGAAGCATAAAACATCAAATAAAAGAAAATACTAGAACACTCAAAATAACACAACTTTATGTTTTCTGACACAAACTTTAGGTGCAAGCAGAATGCCTGACGTCAGTGAAGATATACATTTTGCAAAAGTTATCAGTGACAAAAGCATTATCTTCAGTGGAAAGACCTGCAAGGCAGACAACTAAAACACCCTCCACATATAACTGACTGACTATAATCTAAACCTACAAATAAAAAAAGAGAAAAGAAGAAGCAATTTCAACTTCTATTTTGCAGGAGAACAAATTATCTCATAGAAAAGATGATATCACGTTGAAATCAGAAGTTATAACCAAGTTTAATTGTCCCAAGTGACAAGCAGTAACGCATAAGACTACCAACTAAAAAAATTTGAACGTGACTTCAATTTATTCTCCTTTTTCCTCCTATTCAAAGATTTTCAATTTATTCTCCTTTTTCCTCCTATTCAAAGATTTCAAAATTTAAGAAAAATATAACTACATCTTTGTTTTGTATGAGGAACAAAACCTAATTCCACTCTTTAACTCAATGATGTAATTTTCAATCTAAACCAGATTCCATGAAAACCCACTAAGGCACATATTTGAAATACATATTGAACCAACAAAACACATACACGTATTAATCAAAATTCCATAAAAAAATTGCATGCAAACTGAAAAATCCAAAACCAAACACTTATAGTAGAAGCAAACAGGTACAAACACAGACCATAAGCAGATTAAGTAAAAGCAAGCAAAAGAAACGATGGAATTAGCTCATACTAAAATTATAATAAATGAGAAAATTTAATCTCACTGTAGCATTATAAAACCGGAAACATATGATCAGAATAGTTCCAAAACATTTCACAAAACACAAAAATTAAACTCCAAAAAGAAAAATCATTACAAAACTACTACAGAAACGAAAACAGACCCATTCATCGATTACCCATAACGGCGCCATCTGTGCCAACCCTTAGAACCTGAGCTTGGTAAAGAACCAACGGTTCTTGCCAGTTTTAAACCTCTCCTCGAACCTCTTCTTAGTCTCTTTCGCAGCCGTGACCTTCTTGTCCCTGGACTGAAGGCTGTCGACAGTGATGACGTCCTTGAGATCAACATCGAGGGTGTATCGAGTAGGCATCAGGTGCTGGTAGTTGACGAGCTTGATGAATGCCTTAACCCGAGACTTCTTCGCCGTCTTCTTGTCGGAGTCCTTCTTGATAACCTTGGCTGGGTACTTGTAAATCCCTGCAACCAAACAATGTCCATAGGGGCGATCACGGGTACCATCGTCAAAGGTGCGTACAATTACAGCTTTCCGACCGGCATAGCGGCCTTGGAGAACGATAACCGCCTTGTTTGGCTTCAGGAACTTCACCATTCTCGTTCACCGCCGCTCTGTCTTTACCTCTTTCTCTCCCCCTCGCTGTTAGTCTTTGGGATTCTGGTTCCCTATAAAGTATTCCAACAGAAACCCTAACTTTTTGTGGATCTAGGCTCCAATAAGAAAATTGGGCTACTATAAAAATTGGGCTTAAGTTGAGGGCTAAATAATAGTTCAAAGGAAAAAATCAATATGCTCATATAGGCACTTATATTTAATAAAAATAAAAATTACTTTTAATACTTCTACATTCAAATCTCTTTATCATACCAGCCTCTAGCTTCTAGATTTTGTTTGAATATAGGAAAATGGAGAAAGTAACACAACTATTGAATTCACAAGGTGTTTTTAATTATTTTTTCATTTGTATATAGTAATTAATATACTTTATTACATAATGGGAGATTATTTTTTTTTCTCTAAAAAATCAAATCAAGGCAGATTAATTTTAGAAAAATTCAAAAAAAATATGTTACAAATTCAAGAAGAAGGAATAAGTAAGTTAAGCATAGATTAATCAAAAATAAGAAAAGCTAGTGACACTAACAACTTCAAAATGATTTGTAAGAGAATAAATAAGGAATTGTAACTTGAAAAATGCATAAACCATTTAGTTTTTTTTTTTTCTTTACAAAATAATAAGTACAAGAAACTTCTGATTAAAAAAAATAAACTAAGAAGAAATTAATTCATCACAAATACTTGGTCATTTTTTTAAAGGACAATTCTAATGAAATTGAAAGAAATAAAAATAAATTTAAAATGTAAAACTCTAAATTGTTTCTTTAATTACTTAGATTTTTTTTACAAAAATTACACATTTAAAATAATGGTAAATATTAGCTAATTTAAATATACTAGCTTTTTCGTGATACAAGCGTTGCTTGTGAATCGTTATTATGATATATATGTTCATCAACAATAGATGTACATATTAAAAAATTATAATTGGTAAAAATAATATCACATGTTATTGACATTAAGCAAATAGATGAATCTATCAAAAAATTTAATTCATAATTTATAATAATTTTTTAAAATTTTAAAGATATGAGAAAAATTAACACAATAATTTTTTAATAAGAAAAAATGATACTCTTAATATTTATTTTAATTCATAGCATTCTTTTAAAAATTAGTTATTAATACTATAATTATTTGTAACTTATTAAAAAATAAATAAGAAATTCAATCTTAATTATTGTTGATATATAATTATTGACAAAGTATAAATTTATTAATATTAAAAGGAATTAGGACCCCAAAAAAAATCAATATTCATAAAATAATCATAATCCTATTAATATTAAAATAGAAAAAAATTACAAAAGAAATAAAAAATAAAATAAAGTAAATAATCTATTTGAAGCAAAATGATAACTAAGAAAATATTTATGTCGTAGTAAAAACTTATAAAGGTATCTATGAAAATAAAATTTCTTCAATTATACCACTTTTAAATCATAAAAAGTAGATAAATTAAAAAAAATTAAATTCATAAATTTATATATATTTTTCATTCTTAAGGTGAGAGATATATGAATTAAAGTTAAAACAATAATATTTATAATCATACTAAATATACTCTTAATATTTTTTTAGTTCATAGTATTCAAACAAAATAATTTATAAATGTGAGAAGAACTCTAAAAAATATTATAATTATTAAAAACCTATTAAAAAATTTAAAAAAAAATCCAATCTTAACTACTATTAACATATAATTATTGAAAAAAATATTAAAAACAGTATGAATATTAAAAGTTAAAACAGTAATATTATAATCATGAAACATACTTAATATTTATTCTAATTCATAATAATTTTTAAAAATTTTATTTAATAAATTTGAGAATAACTTAAAAAATTATGATTATTAGGAACTAATTAAAAAAATTGAGAAAATCAATCTTAATTATAATTTATATATAATTATAGAAAAAATATGAATTTATTAAGATAAAAAAAAAGTCATAAAACAATTACAATTCTATTAATATTAAATAAAAAAAATAGTTTATTTATAGTAAAATATTAACTAAATATAACAATATAATTATAAAATTTTATAAGTATGTTAAAAAAATTTAAAAAAAATGAAGTCACTTTTATGTATAATATAGAAATTTAAATTTGTAAATAATAGAAGGACAAATAAAAAAAAAATGTAGGCTACGTCCTTGCGCCACAATATGATGTAAGCATGAATATATTGATATTAGTGGATAAGTTGGACCGACTCACGAACCAATTATTGAGAGGCGCTTGTAAGAAAAGCCTGCCGCGTAATTAGCTAAGCTTTGAATTGTTGCCTTTTGGTTTGCCTTAATAGGAAAGTAGAAGAAGTATACAGGTAGTACAAGTATTCTTCTTTCACGCGGCATTTAATTGTAGCCGCGTACACTCTACCGCTTTACTTTGCTTTCCTTTCTTGTTCCTATAGCTACCTATATATATATATATATACACATGCAGATACATATCAAAATTCTTCATCACTCATATTCCTCTTTATCTTTATCTTACTGTTTGTGTCTCTCTCATCTCATAATTAATTATTTTCTAGTTTAGTTTCTGTTGAGGATCAGAGTTTCATTCAAATTTTAAACATGAGTTCAAGTCAGTCAGCAGGTAAATTTTCTGGTACAGAGATATCTGTAAATTAATGATCAAGTACTAGAATATATTTCTGTTTTTTGGGTGAAATATTGATGTTGTTGTTTAATTACTTTCAGCATCATATCCTGATCTACCTTCAAGTACTGGACCAACTCCTTACAGTGCTGCTGCACCACCTGGTTATCCTACAATGGATGCTTCTTCAACAAACCCTCAAAATCATGTGGAAACCAAGTCCAAGGGTGATGGCTTCTGGAAGGGATGGTAAGCAAAATTACTCATATACCCTCTCCATCTATAATTCTGTCTAAACTGATGGAAACATCTAATAATTAAGTACTTTCTTTAATTTTATGCAGTTGTGCTGCCTTGTGTTGTTGCTGGGTATTGGATGCCTGCTGCTTCTGATTATCAGGACATCAGTACTGGAAGAAGATTATAGAGACAGATTTTTTCAAATCTTGAGCTTTTCTATTTTTACCTTGTGATGATACGTATTTGGATTTGTTGTACACCATGTAAACTCTAAATTAATGTTATTTCAATAACAAATTAATTTGATTTAATTCTTTTATTGCTTCACTGCTGTCAAATGAAAAAGGGATTGAATTAAAAATAAAAAATAAAAAATAAAAATGAGATGTAAAATATATGTATATAATATTTTATGTAAGTTAATTAAGATTTTAAAATGTGACGGTCTATTAATAGAGCATTTTCTAAATTATTAAATATAAAATGTATATGGTTCTATGTACCACATTTAACTTTTCTTTCCTTCAACAAATTGTTTAGGTACGAATTTCAACATTTGGATCAATTGGAAAGTCTTTTAATAGTACTGTCAACATACGTGACAATCTCATCTTAACTAAACCTATATGATTTTATTTTAGGTAAATTTAATTTGGTAATGTTGTAATTTTTTTTAAAAAATCTTAACAATAGTATTTGATAAAATAATATAAAAATTATTTTCAAGTTAATTTTTAAAAATATATACCTAGAGCAGAAGTATTCAATTATTTATTTCTACCAAATATAAATTTATATTTTTCATAAACATAAACACTCTCACAACCAAAATAAAATAAAATAATCAAATCAAACAATAAAAATAAAATAAAAATCATCATCTTGCTAATACTTGAATGGGTTAAATTCATTTGCCAAGTTGGGTAAGTTTAAAAAGTTTGAAGCCCAATCTGTGCTCACTGCCTCTATTACAAACTCAAAACTCAAGCCCAAACCCATAACTTTTTTTTTTTTTCAGAGTTTTTTTTATTTTATATAACAGTATCGACGACAACAGCAGGCACAACATTATTCATCCATTAACTGACTCACACGTGTCCATTTCGACACTTGGCTCTTTTTTATTTGATGTATTACTTCACTTTCCACGTAAGCATTACTTAGTTGCTCAGCTTTCCCGGACATGAAACGAAAAGTCTATGCACTAAGCCACCAATTTTTTCCATAGCTTTTTCTCGTCAACCAAACACACAGGACTTTCACAGGGGTGCCTTCCAGAGAATGCGAACTGTGCACAAGTGGTCTCTCTTTTCCTCTAAACTCTACGTTTTCTTCTCTTTTTTCCATGATAAACGATTGCCATTTTCTTGTATCTAGTTACTGTTCTAGTTGTTTTCACGGCATTATAAGTCTAACTAAATTTTGTAAACATTCTCTGAGCAAGTTTAATTTTTTTGTTGTGCAGACGGAGCTGGAAGTGTAACCGATGTTAATGCAATTGAAAATGGCTTCAATCCTATTCAAACTAGGTGTATTTCTCTCCGTGCTTTTGCTTCTGCTTTCTCCGTCCCAATCTGCTGTTTTTAGCGTAGATCTAGGCTCTGAATGGATCAAAGTTGCAGTCGTAAATCTAAAACCGGGACAAAGCCCAATTTCTGTCGCCATCAATGAGATGTCAAAACGTAAATCTCCAGCTTTGGTCTCATTCCATTCTGGTAGTCGCCTATTAGGTGAAGAAGCTGCTGGACTGGTAGCCCGTTACCCCCAAAAAGTCTATTCCCATATAAGGGACTTGATTGGAAAACCTTATAGTTTTACGAAGAAGTTTCTGGATTCTGTGTACTTGCCATTTGATATCAAGGAAGATTCTCGGGGTACTGTGAGTTTCAAAGTGGATGATAATAAGACCATTTATTCCACAGAGGAATTGTTGGCAATGATTTTGAGTTATGCAATGAATTTGGCCGAGTTTCATTCCAAGGTGCCTATAAAGGATGCAGTAATCACAGTACCGCCTTACTTTGGGCAAGTTGAGCGAAAAGGATTGCTTCAGGCAGCACAGTTGGCTGGAATTAACGTGCTTTCTTTGATGAATGAGCATTCTGGCGCTGCACTACAGTATGGGATTGATAAGGATTTTTCGAATGGGTCAAGGCATGTTATATTTTATGATATGGGTTCAAGCAATACCTATGCAGCCCTTGTGTATTTTTCAGCTTATAATGCTAAAGAATATGGAAAGACTGTGTCAATAAACCAATTTCAGGTAAATTTCGATTTAGCATCGATTTTGGTTGCAATTTGTACAATCTTAGGAAGTGTGCGCAAATTCTTGTGAATACTTAGAAAATCATCTGATTGGACTTTACGATAGAGAAATTACTTAAGATTTCATGCATCAAATCTTGGCCTTATTCACCATTCATGCACTTGAAGATCATTTGCTGACTCTGGACCTGAAAAGGCACAAAGCAGTGGGAATAGGATAGAAAGTAACCCAAATAGACCTAACTCATACTGAAAAGAAGGACTCAAACTTGTTTATGACAACAGAAATCAATGTTTAGTTGATGTAAAATTTGTTTCATCTTGAATGTTGCGGTGTGCTTTAGGGTTCCTAACTGAGATAATTAGGGTTAGATTCATACGGAAAGGGGTTTAGGTTCGATATTAATATAGAGGTAGGAACATTGATGAGTTGAATTTGAAGGGTTATTGGAACTGTTGGATTGGATTGGAGGAATTTCAAGGCAGCATTGAAATTTGGTTTTCTTATTAGCTAGCTTAGTAATTTACAAGGGGAGTTTATGCTAGGGTATCATGGTTTTAATTGGTCAAGAGGATGGAAGGTTGTTTCTTGTGGGAAAGAAGACAGGAAAGAAAATATGATGGGCTACTTAGAGGCTGTGAACAGTGTCAGCGAGGAAGATGGAGAATAACAATTGGAAGGAGATAGAGAAGAGAGAGATTAGGAACACTGCACACGTTTCTCACTCCTGAATACTCAAATTTTCATGATCAAATCATAATCAGAAAATTTCAATATGCTTGAGTACAAAAGCTTTATTGATAGACTTAGTTCAAACCATTTTGCATATAAAATAGGATTAAGATTAGTTATCTTTTACTCTCTTTCCTAATAAGACTACAAATCATAAACACTAAACTTGATAATTAGGAAAAGACATCTAGGACTCCTAATCTGAAGACCTGAGAAAACAACCAACCTTCTAAATAATTCTGAAGGTGGATATTATAAGGTTTTAAACATGCAGTCATGCCAGTTCTCTCTTATTGTCTCTGTGTAGTTTCTTGGCTTGTTAATTGTACACTTGTATATCTTAGGTCACTAACCTAATTAGTAATCTCGTTATTTATTTTATGCAGGTAAAGGATGTTAGTTGGAACCCAGAGTTGGGTGGCCAGAATATGGAATTACGCTTAGTGGAGTACTTTGCGGATAAGTTCAATAAACAAGTTGGTAATGGGATTGATGTGAGAAAATCTCCAAAGGCCATTGCTAAATTGAAGAAACAGGTTAAACGTACAAAAGAAATTTTAAGTGCAAACACAGCTGCTCCAATTTCAGTTGAATCCATTTATGATGATCTGGACTTCAGGTAGATGCATTTCTTTACAACTCAACTAAGTCTTAAATCCCAAACTAGTTGGGGTCAGCTTGATGCATTTCTTTAGTAGATTAAGAAAAAATCTTTTCCCCGATTATCATCTCTTATCGAGTAGTCAACTCTCCATGATTTCTTGAAGTTTATGTTCATTAACTTCTACAAATAGATAAAGAGTTTTTTTGATAAGAAATAATTTTGTTAAGAAAGAGGAATGTACAAATAAGGAGGGCAAGAGGTCCTCCTAAGTAACAAAAACAAAGAATGTGGGAGAAAATGAAAAAGAAAATCAGAAGGAGGAATAGAGCTAGAAGGGGAACAAATTGATAACATATTTGGAGGCCTTTCATTTATGCCTCTTTAAACTCTACCATAATATGTGTTGTGGCATTTTAAGAATAGATATATGCACTGAGGTGTTAAGCACAAATCACACAAATTGTTTAGTGGTGGTGCAACTTAGCGAAAATTTTTATTCTATCTCCTATTTTATTTTCTTGTTCACGAAGCTTATAGATACAAGTTCAATCACCATCTATCCACCTCTTGTTGATATAAATTATTTGAAATGCCTACTCAATCCTTTTAGGTGTGATTAACTCTATTATTTTGACTATAATCACCTAAAGCTAATTCTGCACAGAACTTGGTCCTATGCGTGTTGTGATTGTCAAGTTGGTGTTTAGCTTATTAGCAAAAAAAAAAAAAAAAAAAGAGTTGATGTTTAGATGTTGGAGATCAATGTAACAAAGAGAACTTTCGTACCACAGCACATATTTTAACTTGTTTTGTTCAATTTCTTACTTGTTTATCACAGTTATTAGTGGTTGACTAATTTCTTTAACTCTTTTATCTTTCTCCAAGTCTTGCCTTAATTTCTTCCTCTTTCACTCTACTCTAATAACACCACCTTCATTTGATATTTGTTTCATTGCAGGAGCACCATAACCCGAGAGAAATTTGAAGAGCTCTGTGAAGATCTGTGGGAGAAATCTCTTTCACCTGTTAAAGAATTGCTTGAGCGTTCAGGTTTGACGGTGGGTGAGATATATGCGGTTGAGTTAATAGGAGGTGCCACCAGAGTGCCCAAATTACAGGTTCGAATAATTATTAATAATTTTATTTTTCTTCCTTGTTCATTTATGCGTGAATCTTACGATAGCTGCTTGAACTATTACACATAAACTATAAGCTTACTGCTTACTTTATGGTAGAATCATCTCATTTCCATTTGTTCACTTATGTATGTTGTTTTCTAGAATTCATTTGGTCACTTAAATATATACTTCTTACACTGGTGGTATTGGTATATTTATCTATCCTCCCTGTATATATTTATTCATTCTTCATTTTGAAGAGTTGGACAAGTTGGTGAATCCTTATAGTTGATTTTTCTTGGCAATTGGTACATTGTTGCATGGATAGATTTCATTGGCATTCAATTTCGAATATCTGCACGTAACTGTTTATAAGTATTTGTCAGTTTAAATGTACAAAGAAGTATGACTCAATAACCTGCAAAAAGTCTTAGACACAGAAAGCTATGTTATCATAAATGTATAGTATAATCAATAATGTCCATGCTACCATTTACCAACTAGTGAAAAATGTATGAAAAGATAAGAATTCAGGAGAGAGAGAGAAAGGACAAGGACAAGGACAAGATAGAGAGAAGATGTGAAAATTTCCAATATTTAATTAATGACCTTAAATGTCATTGGAAAAGAAACCCAATATTAACTTCCAAGTAATCCTGTTTAATAGAAAATTTTGATCAGTAGGACATACCCGGATTACTAATTTACCACTAATTATGTTAAAATATAAATCATTCACTGAACATATAGTATAAATATCCTAATGGCTATTCCTGATGCATTTACAGATTATTGTATAATAATTTATTAACTTCTATTAATACTATCAATCTATCATCATATTCTACATCAGTATAATGTGGAGAATGACTAACTTATATAATCCATAAGACATGGTCATAAATATCATCTTTATTGTTATTACTATTATTTCATTCTCCATTAAGTGATTTGCATATGCTTATTTATTGACTGTTGTAGGATATAGCCAAACTCTGTTGCTTTTGTCAAAATCCCACATGTTCCAAAAATCAATCATGCTAGTTAGTTTTAACATTTGAGCTTTTACTCATTATCAATGATTAACATAAAGGGAAAAAAACTACTTTTTCACCTTTACAGGCTAAGCTCCAAGAATTTCTTGGAAGGAAAGAACTTGACAGACATCTTGATGCTGATGAGGCTATAGTTCTTGGTGCTGCACTCCATGCTGCAAATCTAAGTGATGGGATCAAATTGAACCGCAAGCTAGGAATGGTGGATGGTTCTTTGTACGGGTTTGTGGTTGAGCTAAATGGCCCTGATCTTGTAAAAGATGAAAGCTCTAGGCAGTTACTTGTACAGCGTATGAAAAAGCTTCCAAGTAAGGTAAGTATTGGGAAGATCATGATTTATGCTTCAAGTGATAGCTAATTTCAAAATCAATTTAAATATCAAGTCTTGGTCCCAAAGTGCACTGTCAATTCTTGTTATTGTGTCCACGGCAGATGTTCCGGTCCATTATCCATGACAAAGATTTTGAAGTTTCACTCGCTTATGAGGATGAAAATCTTTTACCACCTGGTGTTACCTCTCCTGTAATTGCTCAGTATGATATATCCGGTTTGACCGATACAAATGATAAGTAAGTATTATAGACTTTTTGGGTGTAATGCAGACATGGTTGCAGGATTAAAAATTTGGCATAGCAACCTTTTTCCACTCAAACTTCAGATATTCTGAGAGTCGTATGTCTTTGTCCTTTGTTTTGTCCAGGTACTCCTCTCGGAATTTGTCCTCTCCCATCAAGGCAAATCTACATTTCTCTCTCAGTAGAAGTGGAATTCTTTCCTTGGACCGGGCAGATGCTGTTATTGAAATATCAGAGTGGGTAGAAGTTCCTCAAAAGAACCTGACTGTTGAGAACTCAACTTCTGCTTCTCCAAACATATCAATTGAAGCTGGTGCTGTGAACAGTTCAGAAGACATTAATGAAAACTTGAATGCTGATGGTGGGAGTAGTAATACATCCAATTCTATCACAGGGAAAGGATATTCAGGGGATATTGTTGTAGAAAGAAAGCTGAAAAAGCGGACATTCAGAGTTCCATTGAAGGTGCAAACTGTGGCTATAATTTATCAGACGACTAGCGAAGCTAGTAATACTATGAAAATTTGTTGACATTGAATTTTATATTGAGACTGTTTCTTTCATCTTTCAATTATTGTTTTAACTTCTCGTTTTTATTGCAGATTGTTGAAAAGACAGTGGGATCAGGAATATCTCTTTCAAAAGAATTTCTTGCTGAAGCTAAACTTAAGTTAGAAGCGTTGGACCAAAAGGATGCAGAACGAAGAAGAACAGCAGAATTAAAGAATAACTTAGAAGGATACATATATACCACTAAGGAAAAGGTTGGAAGAAGATGAGCTTCTTTACAATGAATCTCTTTTGTTCTTTAGTGATTTTGGGGCTTTTGAATGATGGACCACATTTGAGCCCTTTGCCTGTCTTTTTTGCATAGATTCATCTGAAGAGTCACTTAGTGTCCGTTAATAACTTAGCCCTTCATTGAACATGTGGAAATAAGTTTGTAGTCATGTCTCTGTCCCCCTCCCTTTTCATTTATTTATTTGGGTCTTCTGCACATTTGTTTTGTTATATTTTCCAATTTTGTCAAGAAATGGATTATTTATTTTCTTTTTTATCTTATACTTTATGATGCTGTTGTTTTATGCCAGCTTGAAACATCAGAAGAATTCAGAAAGATATCTACTGGCGAGGAACGCCTTTCCTGTACTGAAAAGCTTGATCAGGTTTACCTTCTTTCTTGTGCAACTCAAAAGGAGTATGAGTTTTTCGTGTTAATTTCTTAATTGAGCTTCTTGCATTGGTTTAGGTGCAAGACTGGCTGTATACTGATGGTGAAGACGCTAGTGCTGCAGAGTTTCAAGAACGTTTAGATATGCTAAGAGCTATTGGTGATCCGATATTCTTCAGGTGCGTTGTACTCTCAGTTGTAAGTAGGTTCAGTTCTCCTGCATTCCAACTTACTGAGTCATTAGCGTGGCATTATAGTAAAATTTGTTTGAAGCAATAGTTATGTGTTTTAGGTTGAAAGAGCTTACAGCACGTCCATTGGCAACTGAACATGCTCGTAAATACCTTGCTGAGCTACAACAGGTACCTTGTATTTTTGGTCTAACATTTTCTGATGACCAAATATAAGCTCTCTCTCTCTATTACAGACGGTTTCATATGAATGGTTGCTCATTTGCTCTAGTTCGAAGTCTTTTTTAATGCCCATGCAGCTTATATGGTGTGGTTAGTAGAATACTAGAATTGCAGATAGATGAAGACTTGAAAGATATTATGACCTAACATACTTATGTTGGTGAGAAAAAATGTGTTAAAAAAGGTTTCAGTCTACAATAATGCAAGTAGAGCTTAGATATTGTGTTAGTGATGAAACACTATCAAGAAGCACCAACAGAGAAAAGATAAAGTGCCTATTAAGTTTTGAGTATATGAAGAGAGTTCAATGAGGGGCCTTGGGAAATGGGGGAGGGGAAGGGGGAAATCAACAGTTATTGAAACTGATAAATCAGAAAGGATCACATGGAAACAGAACAGTGAAAGTGGCTCTAAGTAAATAAGGTGAATGCAGCTCAGAGTTTGGGTGAGTTTTTCCACCCATACATGGTCCATGAGGTGCTTTTCAACCATGTCTGATCATTTACCAGTTATTTTGGAGTCTAATCAGGTAAGATGGGTCTGACTCCATTTAGATTTGAGAATACGTGGTTATCAGTATTTTCTCACTCAAATGAAGGATAGATAAGTTTGAGGTTTACTTTGAAGAATGAAGTTAAAGCTTCTTAAGGAGAAGTCTAAGAGTTGGACCATGGAACTATGTGGTATAAGGTGATTTGGAGAAGAATTAGGATCTTTGTGAGGAGATTAGTGTATTAGAAGGTTAGCAGGTGAATGGGTACTCTCTGAAATGCAACTTAATAGGAAATTCTCACTTCAATAATGAGCTTTGAGATATTATGAAAGAGGAAAGTAAAGTGATTGAGTAGTGTGAGCTTGCAAGTTCTAGCTGATGCCTTTCTAATCCACACACATATTTTTGTAGACATATTCATCTTAATTAAACTGCATAAGATTTATTTTATTTTTTTGACATCCATGTTGACCCAGCTATTTGAGTTAGGTAATTCAAGATGAATGTTTCATGCCTACAGTATACATATTTGAACTCTTCGGGTAACTATTGTACTTGTCAATTGTCAAAGCCATGACCCATGTACCAGCAGAAAGTTGAGATAAATTAGAAAAATACCCGTAGTGAGTAGGATGAATAAGCATTCACTTTAATTATATGTAGACATATTCATCTTAATTAAGCTGCATAAAATCAGCTTTATTTTATTAGCAAGTAGAATAAATAAGCATTCAATTTAATGCAGAGAATAATCATTAGATTTCTACAGTGAAGTCTAAACCATGCAAATATAATTTGTTCAATACAATTGTAATGATGAGAAGTCAGAAAAAGTAAGGGAATGACCATGGATAATCTTCATAGTTCTTTCTTTCCCCCTGCTATGATTACATAATGTTCTTTTATCGACCTCTTTAGTCTTTATTTTTTCGTCAAGTAATCTCTCAAGGAAATATTGGTCCAACATGCTTCTGGTGAGTGGTGTTCTCAGCTATAGCTCTAATTTTCATGAAGAGATTATTTTTTACTAATGTAATTCATCTCTTACTGGGACCTTTCTCTGTAGTGTTGCTGGACAGAGGAGTGACACTTCTGGGGATATTTTCTAACTTCGGAAGTATTTCGTAAAATGTTACCCCACCCCCACAAAAAAAAAAAAAAAAAAAAAAATTCTTTAGTTATCAGTTGTAGTTATAGAAGTTTATAGTGATTGCAGTGTAGGATGTCAGTTGTAGACTAAATGGTCAAGTCTCCTGGTTAAGACTCTGGGCTTTTGATTGTTATAAATCACCATTTGATTTGGTGCAGTTTGATCACGTGATTGCCTGTTTGTACTGTTCTCTTATGCCATCTGCAATTACTAAAATGAGTCTAGTAGTATTGGTGATGTGAAATGATGAACATAGACAAATTGGTGATCAAGAAGTTACCTAAGATGCCTTCACAATATATCCCTTTATGAAATGTATTGTTGAAAAGGAATTAGTACTTACTGTATCAAGTTTCACTTTTTGAAACTTTGGATATAAGTAGATCTGCAAATGAAATGGTTGGATGGTTATCTTATGCCTTGTTATTATAACGTCAAGGATTTGGAACTGAGATCCTGCTCTTTAAGTAACACTCTTCTGTAGTAATCCTTTCACTTGTTCAAGTAAACTGTGCCATAATGGAAATAGTAAGTCAAGTATTGTTGCTGGTGTTACCTTAAAGAGTCTGTTGTAAGTGTGGCTGCTGTGTAAATTGTTCTCCTTGTTCCTCTTTCTGGACATCTATGGGATGTTTTAGTTCTGGCATAAATTTGTATTTCTGTAGGTTTGATTAATTTTTCCCTTTAGATAAAGTGAACAGAGAAAGGGACAGTTTGATAGAAGATTGATGTCTGAGACATTTATGTTTAATATGGTGCCTTAATATATCGTTGTGGTTGAAAGGTTGCTGAGAATGGTCATCCTTGCATCTTGTAGAAACAATCTCAGAGGGAGAGGAAGGCAGGAGGGAAAGATGGAATTCTTGAAATATCACTTATCAATATTTAACCATTCTTTATTTATTTTCAAACACCTTAGCACACAAGTAGAGCTGTTTAGATTTTATTGGGGAAAATGCTCATAAAGGTATTTATTGCTTTTGGGTTTGTATCAATCAGTCTTTTCTCTTTATGTCCCTCTTATGATTATGATAATATGGAATTACAATGGTAATTTATAGAGACAAGGGTGTAGTGCAGTAGATATTTTAAGCATAATCTATACAACTTTATTTTTTATATGACTTCTGATATCTGTTATTTATTGAGACTGGAGTCCTTCTATATTTTTGGTTTGTTTTTTACCCCTTTTGTGCATCTGCAGATTATTCTAGTTTGGGAGACAAACAAGTCATGGCTTCCAAAAGAACGAATAGATGAGGTGTCCAATATGTTTATTCTTTATTCAATGCCTTTATCAATTTATGCCGACTATGTTTAAATGACATCAAATGGTGTCCTTTTGTGATGCTTATCATTGGAACACTTCATACCTTTGGACTCTCAGGTTTTGACTGATGCTGAAAAGTTCAAGAATTGGTTAAACGAAAAGGAGGCTGAGCAAAAGAAGTAAGTTTACAACTTACGGTTTTAATAATTGTTGTCCTTCACACCTTTAGCGGGTTCTTTTTTGTGTGAGTGCGTGGCTCCGTGCTGGGAGCAATGCAAGTTAAATAAATATATGTAGATGTTCATAGGTGCACAACTTCCAAGGGAAAGGATTAAATGATTTTGAACCATGAATTGGGATTGCTCACTTGATATCAAATAATATCAAGGATCTCACATTGTGCATACGAAGAAACAAGGAGGAAATAAGCTAGAGTTTAATAGGAGATCTAATTTTTTTTAATGGTGGTTCTATAAGTTTGCGACATTTAAATATGGTCTCATTTGGAATCGGTTATGAAGGGTAAAGTTTGTTCTCAAAGAAAATGGAAGTAAAGGGCACAGGGAGAAATAAAAGATGTGAGGTGGGCATCTGATGCTGAAGGAAATTGTGGGTGTTGGAATCGTCATTATTTTTTGGAATTCATTTTTCTTTCGCAGCTTGCAGTTTCCATTTTTACTTTAGTATAAATTTCTTTCTTTGGTATTGTTTTTGTTCTTTTAAAGGACTTCTCCTTTCAGCACACCAGCATTCACATCCGAAGAAGTATATGGGAAGGTGTTTGATCTGCAAGACAAGGTATTTTGCAAGTAAATTAGTGTGCAATTTGCGTGTCTCTCTATAAAAGTAGTGCCTGTGCCTTTTCTTTTCTTTTCTTTTTCCTTTCCTTCCTTATGTTCCTTCGTACCTTCTCAGGTAACCAGTATTAATAGAATCCCTAAGCCAAAGCCTAGGATTCAAAAGGCTTCAAAGAATGAAACTGAGAGCAGTGCGGAAAATGTGATTAACTCCAACACCACATCTGGGGAGAGTTCCTCCCAAAGTGAGGCACCAGACTCACAAGCCTCAAGGGATGAAAAAGCTGATCCTGAATCCAAAGTCCATGATGAGCTGTGATCAACCTAGAAATTCAAGTAGTTTCCAGTTTTTACCATCTGCCACCGCATTTGGAGGTTTGACCGGCACGGGTAGAATAGATGTGAGAGATGCTGTGGCTTGAGTACCAATGTGGGGGAATTTGGAGTGGAGCCATGAAAGAGAGATGCTTCATCCACTTGAGGACTAACCATTGCCCTAAGACACAAAGAATAGATGCTGAAGAAAATATATATATATATATATATTTTGGTCCTTCTCAAGTTGTAGGAGTATCATCCAATAGCTACTTACAAGTATAGAGATTTCAAAATTATTGCTGAAAGTACACTATGAATAGAGATTTTGCAGAGAGCCCCCTTAGATTGAAATATAATACATTTTTTCTTGCGTACGTTGTCATTTTTTATGGTTTTCCTTTCGTCGCTTCCTTATTATAGTTGCTTTGTCAGAAATCAAATGAAAGTAAGAAGGAGGTTAAGGATTTTTGATTTATTTCAATTTCTTCCTTTTAAATTCTTGATCCTTTTCCAATCATAGTACTATAATTCTGTACATCTTTGTCTAAATGAGATGTAATGTAACATACAAGTCACTAGAATATAGGATAAAGTAGAAAGGATACTAGGAATCTTTTTTCTCTTTTCTCTTTTGGTCAAGAATGTTTTCAATTTTTGATAGGTTAGACTCTTTGGTTTCTTATCAAAATGCTTTTTATGCTTATTTGTGAGGTGAAATATTATTTGAACCATTATATTAATTTAGAAACGAAAAATACTGTCAACAAATATTGTTGTAACACTTGGTAAAGTTATGAACATAATTTAAATTATTGGATTATCTTTTGATCTGAGTGTATTTTTCTTGCGTGGTTTAGACTCAATGATTGTTTAGAAGAAACAAAAAAAAAAATACAAAGAGTTGCTTGCAAAATAAATATTTGTTGATTGGTATACATTGCTTAACCAATTGTACTACATTATTATTCATTGTAGGACACAAATCTCACTAGAAGAAAGAAAAAAAAAAAAAAAAAAAAAAAAACAGAAACTCCATTACGAGTACCACCGTCTTTGTCTCACTCATCACGTGGTATGCAAAAGTCGTCGTCGTCTTCTTCTTCCGCAAATGACCTAACCATAGATAGGTTTATTTCCCCTCTCTGTGAGGGGATTACCTAATTTACCAAAACGAACCCTCAAAATCCTCATATATTACGACTTTGACATCTCCCTTCCACTGCTGATTACAGCCGTGGTCGAAGAAATCGTTAATAATTTATCAGGATCTCGATTATTCGTCCCTTGTTTCTAAACGACGTAGTCTAATCTCCTGCATCTGTTCATCCTTCTTCTGGATCTGTTTTTCGATTTCCGGTGCTTTGATTGATGGTTGGTTCTGTAAATATGGAGAGATCTGATGGCAAAGATTTTAGAAACTTGACTCAGAATTCCTCAGGTCAGTCTACTCTTTCACCTTCAAGATTTGTTCTTTTTCATTGTTTGTAGCTGTGATTTGATTTAGTATTCATGGTCTTTGAGGGTTTGTTTGCATATAGAATTGGAGTTATAACAAATGACAAAGATGATAACTTTTTTTTTTTTTTTCATTCGTAGCAGAAAGCTTTGTTCTGAGGAACATGATCCGAATTTCTGAAAAGAAAGTCATGCTAATTGCAAGCATTGCCCAAAATTTATTCTCTCTGTTGTCTTTTCTGAGCTTGCCAATAATTTATTTCGGGAAATTGGTTTTCGGGGTCATTTGACTGGGACAATCCTTGAATTGAGATTTTCTTAATTAAGTCTTTATGTGGTTTTGACAAGTCTTTTATTCATACTGCGATGTTTTTGTATTCTTCCTTTGTCCCATTCTAGTGTTTCCCTCGTTATAATTGGAAGCCTACTGTCTTCTGTATGTTGTGTTGTTAACAAATTTATATTGAAAATCCGAACTTGAACTTCTAGGATACTAGATTTGTAGTGTAATGTCATTTGTAGTGAACAGTATGTCAGTTGAAAATGATTTATTCATATCATCCAAAAAATAAAAAAGAGCAAGTGATTTAGTTATATTCATTGTCAACTGGTGTATTATGTTAAAATTATTAACCCATAAAAATAATAACTTTCTTGTTTGTTATGTTTAAATTAAAATTTGAATGTTATCTTAGCACATGTAAGACTCAATCCAAGCCTTACAGTTAAAACTGGAATGAGTATATGGTTGTCAACTTTGGTGATGTGTAATATTACACTGTGATTTTTTTAATAGTCAAAAGTGACATTCTTGATTGACAGCTGCACACAAATATGCTTTAGAAAGTTGATCTATTCTAATTCGTGCCCGTAGCGTCCTCCTGTTAAAAGTGTATAACTTTGTGTTTACTTTCAGTAAATGGTTGAAATTATTTCTTGATGTTTATATGATATTATGTAAGACAGAGGGAAAGGATGGATGCACCATTTTCCCTAGCAGCCAGCAGTGAATTCTCAAATGACAATTCCTTTTCCACTATATATACACACACATGCAACACCAGTCAACTAGATTCAAATTACTTAAAATTAATAAGCTGTAAATTTTTTCCTAAAAAACACCATTTTTACCTACTTATTGACCAACCAAATCCCCTTTTAGAGCATTGTAGATTGACTTACTCAGAAAAGCTTGTTTGCAACCTTCCTCTAACTTTAGTAGTGTGAGCACATCAAAGCAGAGGTCCCTGTGATTTTGAAATCCCAATCTTGCACATATGTTTCAATCTTTTAGGACCTCTAATTTTAATAGGTCATGAAATTCAGAGAATATTTCTCAAGCAGCTCCAGCACTCCTCCATAAACCTGTGTCATGGGTTCTTCTAATTGTTTTAACATCACGATGACTCTTCTCGTCATGATAAGCCTCATCTGTAGACTATAGTAACAGTCATCCTCCGTAATAAAGCCTTATCTGCATGCTGTAGCAGAGCACCACAACTGATTATCTTCTGATGCATGTTGAAATTTTAATCTATAAACAACCAGAAACACCATCTGAAATTTAGAACGAGTATTTTCCAATATACCAAGTGAAAATTGAAGTCATTACTAAGACCCTTGAAAGAAATCTAATTGCCAACCTGTTGGCCTGATAATTTGGCATTATGAAAGAAGAACGTTGATGTCTAGCAAAATTGGATATATAAATGTCAATTTTAATTTTGAAAGAATAGCTTTCTTCATCTAGCTAGTTGATCTAGTGCCGATTTAGGAAAGTATGCTGACTTAACTTTGTGATGGGCTTTAGGGCTTTAAATTTATTACTTTTAGGTTCTAATTATAAAGAAAATGGTGTAAAGGACTAGAGCTTGAAGGAAAAGCAGCTGAAGCCCTAAAGACCATCAGGAAGTAATAATAACCTTGTAAAGATGTTTTCAATTTTACATGACAAGTTGATCCCACATGTAGAATTCGGTGTCTTCCTATTTTCTTATTTGGATTAGTTATTTTCTGAAAGAAATTAATACAAAATTTTTCCGCCTCCTTCCAAAATCATCTTGGGCATGAGAACCGAGTTTGTAACCACTTCCAAACTGTGCAGTTGGGCAGAAATTTTTTGGGGTCAATAATCCTGGACTTCTTTGAGATATAAGTAATTACTGTAGTATTTGGACGTTTTCTAAACCATGCACAACCTATCTTCAATTATTTACCTTATATATTTTGGAGCATAGAGTAAAAATTGAACAGCTTATTACTGCAGTTTGACTTCCAATTCCCCATGGTTTCACTTTGTCAGTGCTTGCTGCAGGCACACGTAGTTCTGTAGATATGCATGTATAACCTGGTTTCATTCATTCATGCAGGTAATTCACTCTTTGATGCATTGCAATATGAATTTTTTGGTCAAAAAGTCATGGAAGAAGTAGAGTTGGGTGGTTTAGACGATGCTGAAGGTGAAGTTCCTGTGCTTGGACCGGTTGATGATGAGTACCGTTTGTTTGACAAAGAAGAGGTAGGATTATTTTTCTCCCTATTGGATTTTTGTTATACAGGAGAATAATTAACTGTAATTTGTAGAGATTATTTTGCATTATTTTTTAACTTTCTATCTTAAATTCTTCTGCTTTTCTTTTCCTTTTATGATAAGTAATATTTCTAGTTAACCACATATTGACCATGGAATGGGAAGGGAGAGGGTTGCATCTTGTTTTGTAGCCTATAGTCCCATTGGGCTTCCTACATACCTAGAAAAGCGAAGAATGTCACTATCATCTCAAACCTTTGATTCTTGGGGTTGTGTATGCAATTACTATTTATCTATGTTCTTAGAATTTCCATCTTCTTTAAGTTTTTACTAGTATGATTCTTCCTTTCTAGTTGAATAATGAGTATGGAAAAATCTACTGGTTGTGTGGTAGCCTTTTGAGGGAGGATGGCTTGAACTGGTGGCTATAACAAAAGGACAACATGGAATGTGGGTTTATTAGATGGTTAAGGGTTATGTTTCATGTGAGTAAATGAACATATTATATTTAAGGGTTTTTATCTGTTAAGAGCAAGGACTGTTGTTTGGTTGGGGTTGCTAGGAGAAAGGACTCTGTAGGTGCAAAGGGTCGTTCTGGTTGTGTACAATAGCTTTAACTAGTAAATGCTTGGACAATATTTGAGGAGAGGAAAAAGAAACTTTGCTTACTAGTTCTTACTTTCTTAATAGTCATTACACCTTATCATTAGATGAAATGTGATTATATATGGTAGATGGTTTAAGTGTACAAATAGGTGGATGAGTATTTTTCTCTCTTTAGATGGGTGTATTACCTCCATTAAGTTTTGTTTGTTTGGAATGTCACTTTAATTCACTTCTTTGATTAGCATACTTCTTGGGATAGCTAAAAGATTATTGAAGCGAAGTTTACTTTAGTTTGGTGAAGGGAGATAAAAAGGATAATTTGGTTAGTTGAAGTACTTTGTAAGCCCTAGCTCTGAGTCTTGTTAATTTGTTATCTAAGAACATATCATTCATTAGGAAATGGGTATGATGATTTTGTTGAAAGCCCGATTCTCTAAAGTATGAGGAGTTACAAGCAAGTATGCTCTTTAACAGAGGGAGTAGGACGCCAAGTTTGGAGCCAATGTCACCCATGCTAGCCCATGAACTTTATCTCTTGTTTGATTTCTTTTGCTCCCATCATTAGACTTAAAGTTGGTGATGATTCACATGTTTCTTTTGGGAAGACTTACTGGTGGGAGATATTCACATGTTTACCTTGGGCTTAAAAGATGCTCCGAGACTTATAAATGTTCGATGGGGTGTCCATATCTTTGAAAATTTCACTTCTTCAAAAGTGCGAATGATCATAGGGGATTGGTAAAATTGTGGATCACTTGGTTATTCAAAGTCCGATTGCTTGTGCTCTTTGGTATTGTTTGGGTAACACCCAGTACTGTTGTTGACTTATTGATCTCTTGTTCCACTGGCACAAGAGTGGAAGTAGAAGATGTAGTAGGCTAGCTTGGCTGGCAGCTCCTCTTTGTTTGATGTGGGTGATTTGACTTGAGATAGCCAATCGTATCTTTAATACTGAGAAGGCGTTGGTAAGCTCTAGAGAACCTTTTTATTTTTGTGGTTTCAATGGATATCTATTTAGCCTTCTTTTCACTCCATTGGGTGGGTCTATTGTAGATTTCTTAGATTAATTGAATTGTAATTAGCAAGTTTATTTTTTATTTTTTTGTCTCTTGTGGGTTGTGTTTGTACCCTCCTCAAGGATATGACCTTTTTTCATTAATAAAATCATTACTAAAAAATAAATTGGATTCAGATTTCATTGTTCTACTTATGATCCCAGTATGCTAGTAGCCTTTGAACATTGGATAATTAACTTTTTCATATTTCTCGTTAGTTTCGATTCTAGTTCTTTAGTAGGAACAATCCAACAAATTTTTGTAGATGTGGAAATTGAGGAAGGCTTTGCAGGGATTGTTATTTTGGAGGTCATTTATTTTATTTGGTTGGAAAGTAATTGATGGAGAATGAAGTAATAGAATTTATGAAGTATCATTTAATAGCTTTTAAATTATGTAATATTAGAATTAAGAAAAAATTAGTTGTATTTTAGTATTATTAGTGAGTTATTAGTTTTCTTTTTATTAGAATTCTAGACTTGTCTTTATGTTATTAGAGTTTCTTTTTATTAAGACTTTAAAATTATCTTTTATGCTATTAGGGTTTTCTAGGGAGTCTATATAAAGACCCCTAGTGCTACATTGTTATAAAGGTTTTGATGAATTAATATATTATTGTTTTCTATTCTCCCTTCTATTTGTCCCTTTCGATTAAGTTATTAATTGGTCTTGCATAAGGAATGTTGGATTTCCCAAATTATTTTCTTGACTACAACTTATTTGGGATAAAATTTTCATCGTGGGTTCACATACATGTTTGTTTTAGGATCGTAATATCTTCATCGAGTTTAGAGAGCCATTCGTCCTAGTTATCGTTTGGTTTTGTCTGGTAGGATTCCTTATCCTCTTGTTGTACCCATCCCTTCCAGTTACCTTCCCCATTGTTTTCTTTTAAAAATTAAAAGTTGATGATTGTATTTAAGATATCTCTGCAATGAAATGAATCAGTGAGTTTACATCAATTGCATAGACAAAGTAAGTTTTAAAGCATTTATTCTTATGGCTATATTTAGGGCAACTTGGGTCTCCGCAAAGAATGAATCAGTAGGCCACATAAGTTGGACAAGGAACTGAAGTTTTAAATTTTCTGCAACTTTATCTTGATATCAATTCAGTTAGATTACATCACTGAATTTCTGTCTAGGAAGTTCATCAGCAATGACCTAAAAGGCTGTAAATTAGATTAAACTGGAACCACTTGTGTGAACAGCAGATATAATCAACTCGTTTGAGCCATGGTAGTAGATTTACTTGTTCTTGTGTATGATATGCAAGTTATACATGTAGCTAAGGTTCCATCTAAGGTTAATGCATTTGTTTGGACTGCAGTTCTTAATATTAGTCTAAACAAACAAATTTCAGCAGTTGCAGATACCTTGCCCGATATTTGTATGATGTGCTTACAGAGTATTGTGATGAATGAGCATCTTATTCTTCATTATCCTTTGGTTTGGAAACTTAGTTGTAGACGATTTGATGTTTTCAATACTCCTTGTGTCTAAGCTATTTGCATGATCTTTTGATGGTACCTATGCTTTGGGAGTAATAAAGATTTTAATTGTTTTTGGTGATGTGATTTCCTTGTAGTGATTTGGGATGTGTGGTTGGAATATAATCGAGGATTTTTCGTGATTGGCATGATGTGATTAATCCTTTTTTTTAAGGAAAAAAAAAATCTCTCATGACATCTTCTTTGGGATCAAATTGTTTTCCTTGCTTCTCTTTGGTGCTTTGATATTGAAGCTTTTCAGGTTGTTTTTTTGGTTCACATGCAACGCAATTGTCAAACCCTCATGTTTTATGCTCTCTTTTTCCTTTTGCTTTTGCTAAGGATGACTTATTGTCCTCTCTAAATACTTCTTTTCTATCTGAATACAATTTCTTTTTTTATCAAAAGAGAAATTGTGTACATATATCTTTCTTATTCTTTTCTTGCTTTGGAAGTGCATAAAATGACTCGAAGTATTATTAATGTATAAAAAGTTGTGTTATTAATTGTAAAATTGATAGTATGCAACATTTTATACATCCGATGCCATGTTCTCTCTGCCACTTGGTCTCAAGTCCCGTCTTGTTCATTTATGACATAAAATACGACTCATTGACTCCTTTTTTTCCCTTGTCATATGCAGGGTGTAGGGTTAGGATCTTTGTCTGACGTGGATGATCTTACAACTACTTTTGCAAAGGTAAGTTTCTCTCCATGATGATCTTGGAAGTTGTGATGAGTAGATATTCTACCTTGATTACCCTTAAATTGCATATTTATTTCACTTTCTGAATCTATTAGTTGCTGCTTACAATTAGAATGTTCCCTTTTTGGTTTGGCATAACTGAATAGAATAACCTTTCATGTTTTCTGGTGTTATCCTTGTTTGTTTTTACTTGAGGCACTGCATAAATTGTTTCTGAAGATACTTAATTTGTCAAATTATGCCAATGTCCTCTTACAATTTATCTCTATTTGGGTCAGCTGGATGATTTATGACATGCCACTTTGCTGTTTGAGTAACTGTTTATGTTGTCCTCCCTTGGTTGTGCATCTTTCCCTGGTTCTTTTCTTGATCTATTTGGTTGACTTTTTTGTTATTGTATGCAGCTAAACAAAGTAGTTACAGGACCAAGGCATCCTGGCATTATTGGTGATAGGGGATCTGGATCTTTTTCAAGGGAAAGTGAGTATAAGCACCAAAGATATCTTCTATCAGGATCTTGTATCAGTTTTTTAATTTGCTTACTTCTTGTGCTATAATTCTCCCCTAAGCTGATTTTTTTAATATGTTGTTAAGCTGATAATGATTAAATGAACTTTTATTATGATATGCTTTATGGATTTAAAATACTTCTTACATGTAAGTCATTGTATTTAAAATGTAAACTACCTTATTAACAATTGCAATCATGATAAAATTCACAAAGTGTGAAATAATTTGGTCTCTGCTTGGTATGTCGCTAGTAATATGAGCTTATTACCTCATTACCAATTACAATTCATATAAACAATATGTGTATATGAAACATGAAACAGATTAAGGCTCTGTTGCAAAGAACAAAGTGAGGAAGGAAGTTTATATATTAGAGCCCTCACTATTGAACATGAGACTGGGGTGGCACTCGCATATATACATTGAGCCCTCAGCATTATTTGCTTACCTGTGTTGTTTTTTAGTTTGTTTCTGTCGCAGAGCATTTTTCTTCTTGTTTCTAAATTAATTCAAGTATGATACTATTAAATACACTATAGATACTTGATATCTTTGTTGTTTCTGAACTTCCATGTTACTAATACGGAGTTCCTCTTCAGGTTCCTCTGCTACTGATTGGGCACAAGATGGAGATTTTAGTAACTGGTTAGATCAGCATATGATGGATATGGAAGGTGCTGAGGAAGGGAAGAGATGGTCCTCAGTGCCACAACCTTCTTCTGGTCGAGTTGCAGAATCAAAACCTTTGTACAGAACATCCTCATATCCTGAGCAGCAACAAGTGCTGCATCACTTCTCCAGTGAACCTATTTTAGCACCCAAATCAAATTTTACTTCTTTCCCTCCTCCTGGGAACAGGTCTCAGCACACTTCACCGCGCCACCCGAATATGTCTTCTCTTGCTGGTGATCCCCACTTGCCATTCTCTCCGTCAAATCTTTCTATTTCTAACTCTAATCTTCATTTGGCCGGTTTACCTCAAGGGTTGCATTATGGTGGAAACATGCCCCATTTTGCAAACCCTAGCTCATCGTTTAATAGCAGGGCTCAGAACCTATGGGTCAACCATGCTGGGATTTTGCATGGTGATCACACTACAATAATGAATAATATGATGCAACGGCAATTACCTCAACAGAATGGGTTAGTGTCCCCACATTTAATCACACCACAGCAGCAGCTGCAGCAACATAGACTGCACCATCCAGTTCAACCGTCTTTGGCTCATTTTGTAGCAATGCAGTCCCAACTCTATAATACCCACCCTGCATCTTCACATAAGGCCTTGCTTGGATTGAGTGATATTAGAGAGCCAAGACACAGATCATCTCGAAGAGGCAAACATAGTATGTCTCTTTCTCGCCAAGGCTCTGATACAAGTAGCCATAAAAGTGAAAGTGGGGGGATCCAGTTCAGATCGAAGCACATGACAGCTGATGAGATTGAGAGTATTCTTAAAATGCAACATACTGCCACTCATAGCAATGATCCATACATTGATGATTATTACCACCAAGCATGTCTTGCCAAAAAGGCCTCTGGTTCAAGGTTAAAACATCCCTTTTGCCCATCCCACTTGAGGGAGCTCCCGTCTCGAGGTCGTAATAGTACAGAACACAGCCATCTTGCTGTTGATGCTCTTGGTAGGATACCACTCTCTTCTATACGCAGGCCTCGTCCCCTTCTTGAAGTTGAACCTCCTTCAGGTTTGGGTGATGGTAGCTCTGAACAGAAATTATCTGAGAAGCCTCTGGATCAGGAACCAATGCTTGCTGCTAGGATCACCATTGAAGATGGCCTGTGTCTTCTTCTTGATATAGATGATATTGATCGACTCCTTCAATTTAATCAACCCCACGATGGTGGGGTACAACTCAGGCGGAGACGCCAGATGCTATTAGAAGGGATGGCTGCCTCGCTACAGCTTGTTGATCCACTTGGCAAAAATGGCCACACTGTTGGGCTGGCTCCCAATGATGACCTTGTGTTCCTGCGGTTGGTCTCCCTTCCGAAGGGTCGGAAACTCCTTTCAAGGTTCCTTCAGCTTCTTTTACCTGGTAGCGAACTTGCCCGGGTTGTCTGTATGGCTATATTTCGTCATTTAAGATTTCTGTTTGGTGGCCTCCCATCAGATCCAGGAGCTGCTGAGACGACAACTAAGCTTGCTAATACAGTATCTACTTGTGTTAAGGGGATGGATCTTCGAGCACTCAGTGCTTGTCTTGTTGCAGTCGTTTGTTCTTCAGAACAGCCACCACTTCGACCCCTTGGAAGCCCTGCTGGAGATGGGGCATCTGTGATTCTAAAATCTGTTCTGGAGAGGGCAACTGAACTATTGATTGATCCTCATGCTGCAGGCAAGTGTAGTATGCCTAACCGTGCCCTCTGGCAAGCTTCGTTTGATGAATTCTTCAGCCTTCTTACCAAGTATTGTGTGAGTAAATATGAAACGATAATGCAGTCAATGTTTTCACAAACCCAATTGAACACAGATGTTATTGGCTCAGAGGCTGCAAAATCTATTAGCCGAGAAATGCCCGTGGAGCTTCTTCGTACTAGTCTTCCTCACACAGATGAGCACCAGCGTAAGGTTTTATTAGATTTTGGTCAGAAATCAATGCCCATTGCCGGATTTAATACAGGTAGGGGGAGTAGCGGCCAAATAAATCCTGAATCAGTGAGGGGATAACATGAAGAACTAGGGTAATTCTCAAGGAAATTTGGGAGCTTTATTTTCTATAGTCCAGCAGTTTCAATGTGTTGCTTCCAGAAAATGGGTATGTGAGATTGCCCTTGTATGCATGAAGTGAATGCTGCGTGGAGCCTGAACATGCAACATCTGAAAGGGATCAAGTTTTACGCGATGTTCATTATTAGGAGTCAGTTAAAAGGCTTCGGCTTTCTTTCCATTTGTACTTTTTTATTTTTTCAGGAAAAATAGCGACATATCTGAATGATTTTATAGTCATGCATATATATCATCATGGAAATTCTTGATGGGTGCTTATGACGCAGACTCTTCTGGGGCTGGGTTTATTTTGATGACTCCAGAACAGAAGTAGAAGCATGGAGATGCAATGTACAGGGTTATCCTGCAATAGCTGTAAAACTCATAATTTATGCTGCATGCAATGCACTGCTTTAAAGTTTAATTTAACTTCTTGTATTACAATAGAATGCAAAATGGTACTCGAGTACATCGCCTGCAGTAATCCCAATTCCCATCTAATCTACCAGTTTGCATTATCTTCAGCATTGTCAGGGCAATGATTGTCAATCGAATGAGTGATTGTTTTGATTATGACATTTTCTGGAAAGAGGATGATGTATGGAAAACACTATCGGCTTAACACCTTCAAGACCAGCAGATTTGACCTATAAGATCCATCATGATATGAGTAGTTTAGGTTTAAATTAGTTTCTATGTTAGTAGTTCTTGTTGGTTTACTTGTTTGGTTTCATGTGCATGTACAGTTCATAGCCTGGAAAAGTTTGTGCATTGTTTTTACTTTTTATTGACTACTGTTATATTCACACCTACTTTGTAAATTCATGTCATGTAAAATAACTGCAAGTGTGACAAATTTAACAATTACTTCTCAGTAAGTTTAAAGAAATTTATGATTATAGGAGAAAAGTAACATGAATGTAGCATCGTTCCCTTTTTTTTTTTCCATAATAATTTAAAAATGATATCAAAAGGACAGACTTCTAGAGTGTTGGGTGTTTGTTTTTAAATCTCTGTTCTACTTTATTTAAAAGAATTTACTGGAAGTTTTCAGTTTGTATCTAAAATGTTCAACTACTGTCCATAAAACTCGAATTTTCTATTATCTATAAATTTTGCAATTTACAACTTACGAATACAATTGCGACTTCATTATTATTTTTAAGGAAAAAACTGAGTAAGGACCATTCTGCATTTCTACAATTTTTTTTTTTTTGGTCTCCCACTCTGTAGTTTCTTGCCAAACAAAATAAAAAACATTTCATTTTTATGATAAACCTAAAAAATAAAAACAGATTAATGAAAAATCATGTCTACAAAAAAATATAATGTAGTAAAGTATTTGAAATTGTCCACAAAAAATTATAATGTTGTTAAGTATTTGAAATGTAAAGGAGTGGGTGGATGAGCTCAAAGATGTTGTATATTTGATGCAGAAGACCTTTTGGATGAGATTGACACTCTAGTCTCACGACAGGAGCTTGAAGCCGAATTGCAAGTCGCATCAATTGCTTCTGCTAGTGTTAATGCATTCGATAAAGAAATTGAATCAAGGATACAACAAGTCCTTGACCAACTCGATTACCTTGCTCAGCAAAAGGATGTGTTGGGATTGAAAGATGGTTTTGATGTTAACGTTGGTGGGAAAATATATCAAAGATTGCCATCAACATCGTTGGTGGATGAAACTAAAGTTTATGGTTGAAATGATGAAAAGGAGGCAGTAATGAAGTTGTTGTTGTCTGATGATGCCAATGGTAATTGTTTCTCTGTTATTGCTATCGTGGCCGTGGGTGGCATGGCGAAGACCACCCTTGCCCAACTTTTGTACAATGATGAGAGAGTGACAGATCATTTTGACCTCAAACTATGGATTTGTGTTTCAGAAGACTTCGATGTTATTGCTATTACAAAAATAATTTCTTCAGGCCATCAATGTTCCAACATATGATTCTAAAGACCTAAATGTGCTTCACCTCAAGCTCAAAGGTGGATTGGCTGGAAAAAAGTTTATAATTATTTTAGATGATGTCTGGAATGAAGACCCTACAAGTTGGGAAGCCTTGCAGAAGCCCTTTAACATTGGTGTTCCGGGAAGTAAGATTCTTGTAACGACCCGGATTGAAAACGTCGTAAAGGTCATGCATTCCGTTTCAATGCATCAGCTGAAACAGTTGCAAGGAGAAGACTTTTGGAAGTTGTTTATCAAACATGCATTTAACGACAGAGATTCAGGTGCATATCCAAATCTTGAGGAAATTGGCAGAAAAATTATTAAAAAATGTGAAGGGTTGCCTTTAGCTATAAAAACACTTGGGAGGACTGTTGTACACAAAATTTTTAGAGGAGGAATGGACTATGATACTGAGGAGCAATATATGGGAATTTTCTGATAAAGAGAGTGAAATCATCCCAGCCCTAAGATTGAGCTACCATTATCTTCCCTCTCATCTCAAGCGATGTTTCTCTTACTGCTCCATTTTTCCTAAAGACTATCAATTTAACAAGGAGGAATTAGTACGGTTGTGGATGGCAGAGGGTTTTATACAAAACTCTACAAAGAATAAGAGAATGGAAGAATTGGATGAAGAATATTTTCATGATCTTAAAACAATGTCATTTTTCCAATTGTCTTATGAACATAGTTCATATTTTGTCATGCATGACCTTATGAATGATTTGGAAAAATTTGTATGGGGAGACTTTTGTTATCGGTTAGATGGTGAAACATTGAAGATATTCCTGAAAGGACTCGTCGCTTCTCATTTTCAGGTAGTCATGATATCTCGGGAAGGTTGAAGCCTATTTACAAATGCGGCAGATTACGCACCTTCATCACAGATTATAAATGCATTTTTCTGACTGAGGAGGAGAAGAAGGAGGACATAGACAGAAAGGTGATTCCTGATCTAATTTCAAAATTAAATCGTTTGCAGGTCTTAAAATTGTCATCAAGTTGTAAAATCACTGAGTTGCCTGCTCCTATAGGCAATTTAGAGCATCTGCGCTATCTGCATCTCTCACACTCATATTGAAAAGTTACCTGATTCAATATGCATGTTGTATAATTTGCAAACATTTAAACAGATAAGTTGTCGAAGTTTTCATGGGAAGTTGCCATCAGATATGCACAAGCTCGTAAATCTGCAATGTTTTGATATTTCTCATACTCGGATAAACAAGTATCCACTGCATATAGGAAGACTAAAACATCTTTGAAGGTTGAGTGACTTTAAAGTGGGCAAGTGTAGTGGATCTAATATCAACCAGTTGGGGCAACTTAATCAACTTGATGGGTCACTTTCCATTTTTAATCTGCTGAATGTGATTGATCCTGCCGATGCAATGCAGGCCAAATTGAAAGAGAAAGAATACGTTGAGAAATTAAAGTTGGATTGGAGTGGAGTAAATGGGGACTCTATAAAGGAGAGAAATGTATTGGAGATGCTTCAACCTTACAAAAACTTGAAGAAGCTCAGTTTAATTAATTACGGTGGCACAAGATTTCCAGATTGGATTGGAGATTGTTCTTTGTTAACCAATGTTGTATCTCTAAGTTGACAGACTGTGAATACTGTTTCTCCTTACCACCACATGGGCAGCTACTCTCGTAGTAAGCAAAATCATTCCTTTAACTTCCTTGAAACTCTCGAGATAAGGAATTGCGACTCCCTCTGTGTCTTGTCACTAGATTTGTTCCCAAAGCTTGTCAGGCTTGAATTGGAGGATTGTCGAAATTTTGAATCCCTTTCAGTTTCTTCAGAGCCATACTCAGAGAGACAACAGTATCTCATTACGTCTCTCATTAAGTTACAAGTTTGGGAGTGCCTTAAATTTGAATCATTTTCCCTATTAGTAGAAGGAGGATCATCATTGAATTTGAATGCTCCCAATCTCAAAGACTTAGGCTTTTACCATTTGGAGAATCTGAAGTCACTGCCCGAAGACATGCACATCCTCCTTCCATCTCTTCGGCATCTGTGGTTATATGATTGTCCACAACTGGAATCATTTCCAATAGGGGGTTTGCCCTCAAACCTTGTTCATCTCTCAATCGAGATGTGCCCCAAACTCGTTGGGGAGTCATTTCTGGAGGAGAGGCTGCTACCCACTAATCTTGAGTGTCTTTATCTCCATGGATATCAAAATCTGAAAACAATTAATTACAAGGGCCTTCTCCATCTCCAATCTCTCCGAAGAGTAACCATTGACAACTGCCTTAGTTTTAGTTTCAAATGTTTACCAGAGGAGAGTCTTCCCAGGTCCATTTCAGAACTACAAATTGGGACAACTGTACAGTGCTTCTGCAGCGTTGCCAGAGGGAAATAGAACACATGTGGAATAAAATCGTTCACAATCACCAGATACTAATTCATAGTGATCAGACCAAGCTTTTATTTGTTATGAAAATAACATAATCACGTTGGAAAGAAACTCTGGAATCAAATGAGGATTGCTACAATTCCAAAGGTAAGTTCAGGTGATCTCATCCATATGACTAGATCTATATAGAATATAACCGCTTTCGCTTTCAACTCAATTCTTGCTTTTCTGTATGCGGGCTTTCAATTTTTTATTTTTTATTTTTATTGGTAAACTACTGCCTATGCTGCCAAACTTAATATACTCCAAGCCAAGGCTAACAATATTCTTGCTGTGAGGGGTAAGGACTCTACCTTCGTAAGAATGTTTACTTTAAAATGTTGTCTAAGTTTGTGTTTCTTGGAGTAGACATAGTTATTAATTAGTTAAGAGATCCATCTACAACCCCACACAAACTCTTGGATGTACTGCCTACCATCTGTTTTTGCACTTCATTGACTGTAAATATCATTTTCCCATCTTAAGATGTTCACATATAATTAATGTAAACCATGAACATTATATGCACTTGTTTTATATTAGAGAAAAAAAAAGTGCAACCACTTAGGATTTTGACATTGAAAATTGAAGTGTTTGTTAATTGATATTTGATAACCTTTGTACCCTTCTATTGCATCTTGCCTTTTTGCTGCTATTAGTTGATACATTATACATCACAGGCTTCCCAAAATTTGCTTGTGGATTCCTTCCCTAATGTTGATATTCTGCCAAAGACAAGTTCGTGTTGGAAGTTTGATAGTCTGCAATGAAACAGGATGTTGATATTCTGCCAAAGACCAGTTCGTGGAGGAAGTTTGATAGTCTGCAATAAAACAAGAGACGCTTTTAGGCCTGCAATTGGAACTTCAGATTGTAATGTGTCAAGACGGAATTTGGTGGAGAGATACTTATCATTTCTTTTCCCAAAATGGCTTTTTGACTTCTGTAAGTTACGCTTGAAATTTTCAATTGTGGAGTTTGACATTCAAGTAAACCTCCGGTCTTGGCAGAGATTGTCATTTAGGATGAGGAAAAGTTCTCAGCAGTTTTAGTTGAATAGATTACCCCAATCTCTATTTACAATCTCTTCTTCCAAAAACAAATGAGTAAATTTGTCACCTTTTTGAAGTGACAGAGCAGTAGGTTATTGGCATGAAGCTCAGTGTGTCAATATAAGAAAGGTGTTGTTTGAGTATAATTATTTTTCATTTAATTTATTCTGCAACTAGTTATAAAACTACAGAGATAGGTTCACCCTATCAGATCATCTGATCTTTCTTAGAAAGTTATTTTGTTGTCAATATTTGAACGGCTTGCCGGATATTTTTGTTGGTAATTTTCTGCTTACATCCCAGCAGCAGAAAATCCATTCCAAGATCCAGTGAACGTAGGAAATATAGAAGTTCCTCTCTGGCACACCCCTTAAAATTTTTCCCACTTTTTATGTCTCTGAATACATATTCCTACAAGAGGCATATTATTTTATACCATGCAATTGCCCCAATACAAGAAAGTTCAATGATTTCTGAAAGCAAGCTGTGATAAAAGAAAATACTCATTTGGCTCGAACTAAGTAAGTAGCCTTCACCCAACAGCAAGATACAAAAACAGTTTCAGCAAGTCCTTATTTTGAGCAACCAAATAGCCGAAGGAACAGTAAAAAAAAACTGTATAAGTAAATGCTTTTTAGAAATTTTTTTAGAAAATTAAAGATGCCCTGGTCCTTGGTGCACAAATCCTGCACAAGCCCTTGCTGACCCACTACTATTGGTCAATAATTATGACATTGGTTAAAACAATCTCCATTCCTCCTCTCACTTGTATTCTTTTCTGTGTTCTTTCCTTCACAAACTTCTGTCAAACAAAAAACAATATCTCTTCTGATGAACTCAAGGTGTATTTCATAGCTCTTACAATACTCTCTAAAGCTACTCTTAACTTGTTCATCTAGTGAAGCATGATAGACCTATTTAACTTTCACAACTAGTTACAACATAATCAAATATAAAGTACAGCTTATCATCAAGAAAAATAAACCAAGAGTAATATCCGGGTGAAGTGACTTCTGCATTAGCTATTAAATGTAAGATATTTGCACTTTCTATCCTATTCTGCCCAGTGCCCCCAATTGCAGAACTATCATATTCAGAAAGCACAATTAAAAAGCTTTGAAAGCAAAAACGAACAAGTTGAAATTCCTGTAATATTAGTTATTATGAAGGCATATGCTTCTCAGCTGCTGTAGAATTCTTTCTCATTGTCCAAAATGCAGCGTAGTAATGATTCTGCAAAAAGACCAAACCTTAGGAAGCTTCAAGCAATAAACTCTAACAGTAGACACAGTATCATGCCTTTTAATGATATGAGACTCCGGTAGCTCACACTGATTAGTTGGAAAGAAAATCACCACTCACCAGACCTTCAGTTCGTCTTTTTAATCAAGTTTGTGTTCTCTAATGAAACCTCATTCTTTTTACCATTTAAATGAATCTCAGCCTATCATAATCCTTGTTTTAATAATTAAAATTTCTCCATATGGGCATTAGTTTTTTTGATTCTTATTGATCACTTGACTCTGTCAATATCATCTCAGTTCTAGTTCTAAAAAGAAATCCTCCTACTGGCATACATCTACAGATTGCACTATACCTATGGACCCATAAAGCAAAAGTAATGAATGGAATAAGATAGAAATGGATGGGGAAGGGGTACCACAAAGATGATAAGCTTACTTGCATCATTGATTTAGGATTTGTAGTGTAGGTTGTCTCAATGGTCCTTTCCTTCTGTGGTATACAAATGAGTCAGACAATGCATAAATGATCCCTAAAAATATATATATGATATGTATCAGGTAAGATTACCTCAAGTTGAAATCCAAAATGCAAAGCAACTCTCTTCACATCTTCCAAACTCAATTCAATGGACATGTCCTATATTATATAATAATGTAAAATCAGGAAATATGATCCCAATTTCCAAGCATCTAGGAAATAAATGTGTGAATAAAGAATCTTACATCTTCTTGTCCGTAAATGTCTGCAAAATGGTATAGTAGGGGACCCAAATTTATCCACACCTGTCAACAATAAAGGAATTTCATGATGAGAAATGGGGAGGGGGAGGGGGAATCATTCAACAAATTAAGTAACTTACTCCTCCCTCTTTCAAGATTTTTGAAATTATTTCAATGTATTCAACAATGTTGTGAGCTGTATCAATAAAGAAACAGGTCACAACTGCATCCCACACCCCTGCAAGACCAAATTAACTTCCATAAGAAATTATAATTGCAAATTGCGACACAGACAAGTATATGGTTAGTTTTTCTAATTGCTATTTGCACAAGAGGTAAGCGTCTGGTCAGGTAGGAAGAATAGATATTAACTTCAAATTATACCCAAAACAGAACATGTCATATCTAAGCAACAAAAGGTAGACTTCATATCATGCTCCTGTCTTGATTTCAGTTTTCAAAAATCAAAAGATCTCATTGATGCTAATAAAATTTGATGCAGTAAATAACAAGAAGTTAGCCTCTCTAGTCTCTACAGTAACCATCTAGAGTTACCAGTATTGAAACAACTCATATCTGATTAATTCCAGGCATCCACAAGTATCTAAAAGAGTGCCTGACAAAAAACTTCCAGAATTGGAATGTCATTTTTTGAAATAATTGTATTCATTTGATTATTTTAACAGTACAAGAATTCAGTTAATAATAATTGCATTGTTTAATGCATTGTAGTTTGTTGACATTATTTACCATATATCAAAGGACCATAAGAGTTACAAAATTTCTACAGTAATTACATTTTCATTTCTACTCGCTATTTACATATTCATTACCAATATACGTAAGTTTAGGTCCATATAAAGAGAGAGCTGTATGAAAACATATTATTTCTCCTACCTACTTGGCTTGGATCACTGTAAACCTCAATGAAGTCGCCACCACACATGGAAAATCCTTCAGTAATTCCTGCACTGCTCCGAAACAGAGTCAAAGATATAATAAACAGCTGGAAACTCTATTTACAAGCTGTTGTAATTGGCAAGGTCAAATTTGCAACACAAGTCTTCTTTTTCTCTTCATTGCTAAACACAATTTAAATCAATTGTCATGGTATTTCTACAAGGGAATCCCTTTCTTTTTCCCATCACCATCCATGACTATCAAGTAAGAAGACTACTTTACAGTACGAAACTCTTATAGGTATGGAATATGCAAGGTTATAAGGGGTTGCACTAATTATTTTTTCCAGTTGGCTTCTTTCAAGTTCAGGAATGGTAGTCATGCCCAAAAGTGCATATAAAGAAGTCAAAGTTAACGGACTTCTACTTATGGCCAAAATAATAATTAACGGAGATAAATGGTTGCCTCCAACCAATTCTTGTTGCCTTTTGTGCTCACATGTATGAATCCGCAAAAGTGATTATGAACATAAGTTATACTTACTGTTAAATAAAATAGAATGAGGAAAAGGATTGTGGGCTTGATTGGTGAATCAAAGCCTACTCCTGTAACATTTATTTATAGTTTACAATAAAATATAGAATTCCACATCTAAGCAATGTGGGACTTAACAATACATTACAATTATATTCCTAACACTTAAATGTTGAGCTCTGATTAGGCATGAATGCACATAATCATTTTTGTGATTGTGCACTTTCAGGCCAACCTAGTTAATTTCATATTTTTAATGAATAAACCAAGAAACCAAGGATACAATTATATATAATATCAATGGGATAAATTGGGGCAAATTTATAAGGGATAAACATAAATTAGAACAGAAAACAAGTCTAAAATTAATCTCAGGAAGTATATAAGAAGAGTACTAGCACATTTCAAAACACATAAGCATGTACTTTTGTTTCATGACAAAATAGGTGCTATGACTATAACTGAATGCTTTCCAAACTTGGCATTCAAAAAAAGGAATGTCACATGTCCACATACCAAAAAAGAGAGGAAATTTCAGAAGCAAAAGTCATGTCAACACAACAATATCCACAAGGTTCAAAGGGTAATTAACATGCAAACATCTATTCATATGCCTTCTAGACATGACGCAAATTTTTTAATTTTATCTTGGGTTGTTAAGAGTGACCCGCCATGAAGCTCTATTTCAGCTAATCTCTTGGCATCAAAATGATATGAAGAAATTTCAGACAGTGGGAGATCTTTTAGAGAAGTAGGCTCAAAGAACAGATGTAGGAAGACTACAGACGAAAACTTGGACAGAAACATAGCATGTAAGTAGTACAAATACCTAGCTGGATGGATATCTGGTATTGAAACAGGACGAAGCTGGTCACTGTCTGAAACTGAATTCAAGTTGCTGTGTATCCAAGGATATATTGTCCACTCGCCGGCAATTTGTGTGCTTCAACATAAAATCAAGCTAGTTAATTGATTGATAATGGAAAAGAAAAATAAAGGATGATAACAATGACCACTCTCTTTGTAATTGTAAGGAGTAATAGTGCTTTTATCCATATTTGTAAATGTACAGAACCAACATATAAAAGAAAAATAATAATAATAATGAGTTCTTACTGATTAAGAATGAAACTCGAGCATATCATCATGTAGTATGAAAATTCATTCCCCTGACTTATAAAGCCTGTTTATTACATCTAATATTAGGCACAGCATCGGAACACATATCAAGGCAAACCTATAGAAGTTACATCATATACACACCTAAACATGAAATCTCTAAAGCTAGCCGACCAAGTCCAGCACCAGGAACTAAACATGCAGGGGCGCTGTTCAAGAAATTTCAGGATTTTATTTAACAGCGGTGGGCTGTAAGAAAGAATAACTCCAACACACAAGTTATACAAAGTGAAAGGAAGGAACACATTTTCTGGAAATAACAAACAGTAAAATGGCATACCTCTCTCTACTGCGATTTGGGAAGAGGGAGTCAAGCTCCTCAAGAATAGGCTTGTAGCATTGATCACGTTCTTTTTGACCCTATATTAGATAAATTGTGGAAGGAAGACAATGACTTTCCAATCATGTTTTGAACATAATAACTATACCTGGAAATCAGTAAAAAGTTCAGTACCTCTGCTGCCCAATCTCTAACTATATTCCTTATAATACATCGCACCTGAGTCAAAATAAGTAAAAAAACAATAAGAATACAAATATGAAATCATATATTTAAAGATCTCTGATGAACTATAGGCCTTTTCAGAAATGAAAAGAATATACCAGATTTATATATGCCCCATGGCATATACAAACCATGATCTTCTTTCTACCATATATTCATTCCTTAGACTTCTTCACCTATTTTTTCCTCTCTGTGTGTGGTGGTGGTTTTTTTTTTTTTGGGGGGGGGGGGTGGGGGGCGGGGGGGAGATGTGTAAAGGAATACACACATGAGAATCTCTGGGTGGTCTAAAACTTGTAATTTCATTCTCCTAGTTCACGTTCAAACTCTACACGGGGATAAACCATCACCTGAAATTTGTTGGCAAAGGTCTTATGTTCACTCTTTTTATCAAGTTTTAATAATTGGGACATAAAGGTGCAAGTTCAAGAATCAGCTGTGACCAAATGGATTTTAAAAATCTAAGCTAAAGCTACAGTTCTAGACAATGTGCAAGTTGAGAGAAAACCTGGATCATTTCCAAGTATATAGCACAGAGACAACAGGAGCATCTCTTTTAAGGCCTACCAATAAATTGATTATAGATTTACAATATATTTCTGAGCTCACTTTGGAATTTGCTGCATCACTAATAGTAACATAATGCGATCATCCAGACTTCAGTTCTGGATAGCTGACAAAGGTAGAACAATTCAATCCAAGGACTCATTTAAAAAAAAAAAAAACTGTGCAAGTTCTTTTACTTGCCATCATGATGAAGCCCATGATAGCATACAAAAATAATTGTAAGTGACGCATTTTTAAATCTATAGAGAATCAGTATCCAATATCTATAAGATGAAGCATAATGCTTTTCTTTTTTCCGTAGTTTTTTTCCTATGCCATGCCATCTGTGTTATGTGGTGGGGGAGAGGGTGATACAATTCAGTTCCATGGTCAAATGATGTGTCTATGATAAATAATATTTGATGCAGATGAGTCTGAAATCCAATGCCTGAGTCACACAGAACATAGTCCAGGTTTTCCATCAGATATGATTTTCTTCACCTGGTCTCTAATATGCCTCTAGATAACTCATGTGACCATGGCACATAAAACCATACAAGTGATCGATGAAACTATTTTGAGTTAAAAGTAACATAATAACCAATAGATATACCTTATCTACATCAACCAAAGGAACATTCAACTGAAGTAATGGATCTAACCATCCATGTGGTGATGAGGATACCTGAATCATATTACCAAGTTAGCAAGCAGAATAAACTTACAAAATGTGAAAGAAAAAAAAAATTAAAACATATTAGTTTGTGAGAATAGTATATTTGTGATAATTTTACAGCAGAAAATATTTGAAGAACTAAAAAAGTTGAACAAAATTTTCTGCTTGGAAAAGTAATGTTTACCAACCACTAGGTAAAACTTTAATTAGCTTTCACTATAGATGCTCAACAGCACTTAAAGGCAAGTCTCACATTACTTTCTTCTTCTTTTTTTCACTTAGGATACCCATCCTCGGATCATCCAACCACCCACTAACCAACATCACCCCCTTCCCCCCAAAAAACCTAAAAATAGTGCAAAGGAATCCACATGACCATTCTACAAAAGACATTATTTTGTAAGAACAATGAGACCTGGTCAAGATACAACTAAGCATGCACCTCTGAAAGGAAAACCTAGGTTATGAACAGAACCTAAATCCTTGGATCTAGCTCCCCTTCTAGCCCGTCTTTTAAGTACAAAAGAGCAAGCAAACTACAACCTTCCAGCCCAATTTCTTTCCAATAGCCTATAGAATAATGCAAAGCAATAAATTTTATTTTATTATGGTCAAGGACAAAGTTATCTACTTCTGTTTCATAACTTTCATTTATTGTACTGAATCCATTAAGATACTTTATATTTGAGGTTTCTATAGGATCAAGTTAACCAATATCTGATCGTGCCAAACTTCATATAATCACACCAGTTTTAACATTTCTCCAAAATAATTATATACCAATTGTTATCAACAAGAACTATTAAGTCTTGAAAGTAAAGCATTACATTTTCATTGGAGTCATTCACAGGGTTCCGATCACATCTATCCATCTCCTTGGAATGAAGCAAGGCATGAGGATGGCTCTCATTATTCGACCCGCAGAAACCATCACATTGCAACTCCTGTTGTTCTCCACATGGTCAAATTTCTAATGAAAAAGACAGAGACTGAAACAGCCATACTTTACAAGTTTATTTATTATAAAAACAGGAAGGCGGACAAAAGGGGGAGGAGAGGCATTTGTAGGATTGCTGCACAAACCTCATTGTCAGTTACCCATTCTGGTGACTTGTGTCATGTTGCTGTCTTCCACATTGTAGTCCTGATCAGGTTTGGAGCAACACATTTTTCTGCTTGTTGAGGTTGACTGACAAGAACAACCATTCCTCTCTACTGAGGAGGAATGATCATTTGGGGCATCTTCGAGAAGTGAATCTTCACATACATCTATGTCATCACTCATATCAAGAGGAGGTTCAAATGCCTGCCCAATATAATCACTTTATGTTGTTAAGGATAAAAAAGTCAAGATAAAATAGAATTGAAGATGTATAGAAGAGCATAAGAAAGAAAAATTACAGAAAAGTTGTCTGACCTGAACCATGTTGAATATGAAGTACGAATTTACAGAAATACACCTGTGGAGGTTGAACTATAGAAAATCAAAATCTGCTACGATTTTTATGTTCGATTAATTTACATTACTAACAACGCGAATTGCTCATTGCATGATGACCTCTCCACACTTAAGAGTATCAATAATTTTGGAACCAATGCATGTTCACAATACAAGCATAGCATTTGCTGGATCAATATTTTATAAGGAACTATTGCCATGGGCACTAAACTGACATGCAAGTCATTAGTTTCTTCATCCTCCTACTTTTTGTTTACCATTTGAAGATTATTTTGTATTCATTATCTCTTCACTTGTTAGCATTTTAATTCGTACAATTGTTGCATGCTTTTTAATCATTTTAATTAAACTTTCTTGTACTAGTAACATTTTAAAGGTACTTCATAATTAGAATGTTCTAATGTTTGCTCATGTTTTTAAGTTATGTTATTATGTTGTAATAAGTTCTTTTAGATAGTTTTCATGTATGGGAACGATGTTAAATAGCAACAACATTAAAGATGGCATAGGCATTGGGGAGTTCAAATTAGTTATTTCCTTTAGGGGAAATTTAACTTCCCTCATTAACTTAATTGGCAAAATCCAGTAAGCACAGACACGAAATTGAGATATGTGTACCACATGATAAAACAATATAAATTAGACAGATCTTAAAAATTTAGGTGAATCATGCTTCCGCAGAATCCCTAAATACATTCACACATATACACATGCATGTGTCTATGTGTATCTGTAAATAAATATAAGTATGTGAGTGCCTGCGATCAACTGAAACTGAGCAACGGTCCACGAAGGTTGCAACATCAACGTTCTGCCAAAATATCTGATTTTGTTATTTATGAAGAAGCTTATCTTTTGATTTTTGGAACCTAAAAGTTAGTAAATAAATAGATTGAATCTAGTGTGGTGATACCTAAAAGAAATAAATGTTAAATGTGTTCTAAAGCAAGACAAGACTCCTAATATTATCTATAAAAATTTGAAGGTCAACTCTCAATTACAGAAAACTTGATAAGTGATCTGTTCTCAAACCAAGAATTTTACACCCAGAAACAAAATAATTCGAAAGCCGGTAAAATTTTAAAAGAGCTTGATTATTTCGGTCCTTCTCTGTGGAACCCTTTCACCAACTATATATTAGTACAGCGCTAGGTGATTGATTTTATAAGTGAACAATCAGACTTAATATCTGATGAAAAGAAAATAATTGAATAGGTATCTTAAAATCATAAATTATTAAAATATTTATACAAAAGCCTAAGTTCTACATGCAGGACTTTATTTACAAGAATAATTACCAAGTCATTGAAGTCTTCACTAAAAAAAAATTATAAACTACCAATCACATGGTTAATAAACAGTGGATTCTGATTGGTAATTGAAGAATGCAACATATGCACCCAAAAGTTCTAATCCTCATGCTCCAACCATTTTCTTGAGGCAGCAGGTGTCAATAGACACAAAGATTATCGTTAACGCCTCCATAATTGTTATTAAAGTAAAAAAAACAAAAGAAAAGGAAAATAGTAAGTAGAAGAAGAATTACCGCCGTAGTCTTTGAAACTTTAATGGGTAGTGAGACAGTAAAGCCTGCAAACAAGAGAAAATGAAGGAGGAAGTAAATAACTGAGAAAAATTAAAATCGAAAGAAGACAATTCTTAGGAGTATCAGACTATCAGTCTAATAAAAATAAAAGATTATTTGGAAAATTTATTGCCAAGGTAATTCTCACATTACACATGATATCAAGTAAGATAGACAGAGAGATTGAAAAATAGATATATATAGACTATGATTAAGCAAGGAATTTCAAATTATACAAATGTTAATAAATCAACTGGCAGACCCAAGAGAAGTTTTATGCATTATGCAATTTCTACTCAACTTGCAAAGTGTCCAACAAATGAGAATATGAACCCCTGTAATCATTAATTTGTATAACCCAAATTATGGAAAAATCAAAAAGGGGAGGAAAAAGAAAAAGAAGAAGGTTATTTTCCTAGGCTCACACTGCCCGTAAGAAAGACAATAAATTTTTAAAAGGTTTAAATTGAAAGAAAAAAAATGTGATAGGATTGTGCTCTCCTTTTCCTTGGTTTTATGTTCAAAACTTCAAATTATAATTTTCAAGTTTCACTAGCAACAATAATCTGCTTACCAAGTAAAGAAGGGAGTACCTTATGGGCTGGTGGAAGCTTTCTAAAAGATCTTTCATATCTTTTGACGTCTTCTTCAGCAGCATCAGGATAGCTGTATGAGAAGTCCATGCAAAGAAAAAAGTGTACAATAATTACTACCAGGGAGCAAGACAACCATCAAATATGACAACAAAATTACAAGTGAGAAAAATAGTGCCTTTGGGTGGGGAGTACTTGTACCTGCCTTGTTTACAAAGATATTGCCCTCCTTTTGTTTTAAAAAAACCATAACTTAAAAAGAGAGTGAGAAAACAGTAATAATGAAAGTGGAATTAGAAAATAAAATGGAGCAAAAAACAGCATCGGCTTCAATGTTCCATTAGCAAATTGTTGATTTCACTCCAACTGACAACTTTTAGTTTTCCAATGAGGACATTCAGCAGTACCTTTTTTTTATTTTTTTTATTTTTTATTTTTTTATCAATCTTCCTTATTTGTATATTCTAATATATTAGGACTTAAAAGCATGGCTACAACTTTCAACTAGCAATCACATTATACGGATTAGATTTTTATTTCTTCATATAGACAAATAGATATTTAAAAAAACTAGGAAAGTTAAAAAATTGAAGCTAAATTCCAACTTCAAATATCTCCTATTACTGCCAATTCTCCATGTTCACAAATTAAAATTTCTTAATTTTCACCTAACCCACATTCTTTCTAATTTTCAGTCAACCACAATGTTGGCCTTTTAACACCCCATTTTACCTCTTTACTATGACATCCATTATGTTCTGAATCAAGGCCTGTTTTTCTTCTTATCTATCCATTTCCCAATATCTACTGCCTCTAAAATCCTAAACCACCGCTTGACTTGTATTATCTCATCTTGAGGAGAAACTTTACCAAAAAGAAAAATGAACTTTCATCCGTTACCCAGTGAAAAATCACTAATGCACACATAAATTAGAAATGAAAATTCCACATGAACAACAATAATCGTAGTATCGTACAATGAAATAGGTAGAGAAGAGAAATACTTGAGGTAAGCGCTAATGATACGCCTAAGAGATTTGATCTCGAGAGCTTCTTCGAGTTTCCTTTGACGTTGTCTTTCCTCGTCTTCCAGTTGCAGCTGCTCTGGTGGAGACATCTCTCTGACGAAAATCCTTCAGCGTCACCGTTTGTCTAATCAGAACGAGAACATGGTTACATTATATAGAACGCTGAACCAAAGCAGACCCCTGCTCAGTGCTGAGCCTCCAATCCATAAAGGCTTCTGGGCTTGGGTTGTGTGGCTCACTTTCTTTTTTTCTTTTTCTTTTTCTTTTTCTTTTTCCCACTTATATATGTTGTACAAGTACAACATGAATACCAAATTGATAGCTGATATGACAATATCGAATCCAAAGCTTCAATGAGAAGAAACAAAAAAATTGAGATCTAAATTTCACTGGTTAAAATAACGGCGTTATAATCAAGAGGTTCTGAACAATAACATTGACAAATATAAATATTTAATTTTAAAACTATCTTATTAAAAACAGTATCTCATATTTCTTTTAATACTTAAAAATAGATATATCTATCCTATTCACCATGTCATTAAAATTAAATCAAAGACTTACATGAATTGTACATGACTAAATAAAACTAATAAAAATACCAAATTGCCCATATCTTCTTCAACCTCATTATTTATTTAGTTTCATCAAAAGTTTCCTTACCTTAGGTTCTAAAATGATACTTGTTTTCAGTTCATAAGCTGAGGCTATAGCTTTTACTACATGGATTCAAACTTGACCAAATCTAAAGTTTAGTGAATCCGACGATTTTGGTCCTTAAGATAAGAAATGGAGGCATCAATTTTGAGTTCTAATTTAACAAAATATGTAATTAGAGTAATAAAAGCACTTACAGATTGATTTCGATTTTGGGTAGCTTTATATAAAGCATTAGTTGAGATTTGAGATTTTGCAGCCTAGCTGTAATGAAGCTACATGGAGGAGGAAATCATATATATATATATATATATATATTTATAATGCATATTTGTTCGTGAATGGAGGGTGTGAAATATGTATAGCTATTATTAATTGGGAATTATGTTTTTACCAAATTTGTAAATTCAAGATTTAGTTTTGATAATATAGTTACAAACTTCTTTTTATGTTGGACGAATTCATTCAAAAATAAATTAATTCAAACAACATAAATAATTTAAAATATAATAAACCGTGTATATGATATGAGTTTTTAAAAAAAATAAATCATGTACATGATATGAATTTAAAAAAAAAAATTGATAAAAAAACGTAAATTATATTTTACACAAATTATTATATTTTATTTTATTTTTCAACTTGTGGGTTTGGGCCTCTTAAAGCCCAACCAGAATGAAACCCCAAAGGTTCACATCGTTGGTCCGTTCATGAAAGATGGGTTTACGGGAATACCCTGCGCTAGCACCCTACCTTAATAATACCTCTTTAAGTATTAACATGAATTCCTTCGGCCAACTCCAACAAATCAGACCTTGGTCTTCAAAACCCAAAATTCCATATTGGGGCGATCGTATCAGAATCTGTAGGTCCAGTGGTCGACCTCATCAGGTTCGCTTTCTTCTATACGAATCATTCTTTAGTTTCACGTTTCAAACTTGCAATTCCATTTTCTAGATTAAAGCTTCTCAGTCCTGCCCCTTTTTCAATTTTGTTTGGCTTGTGAATTTGGTTTTATAATTTTTCTGTTGAAAAGGATCTTCTACACTTGGATTAGGCTAGTGAATCAAGGTTTTATTTATTTATACTGTGTATCTAAATCCAAGCTGCTCTCTCTATTGGTGCAAAATAAAAAATTAGCTTATTCATGTTTTGTTATATTAAAACTCGGTGAATTTTGAATATTGGAAATATGGGTATTATTTGGCTGATTGTTTCACATTTGCAAGAATTTATTTTGATTTAATTACTTTATTGACAACAGTTGCTTTATTTTTGGGTAAAATGGATTAGCATTTCATTGTTAAAGTGATCAAATTGATATTTGTAACAGGTTTAAGATTCTCCATTAAATTTCTTAACTAGGTAGATATGGGTGTGAAACAAGCCTTAAAGAACCTCGATGCATTCCCCCGTGCAGAAGAGCACTTGTTGCAGAAAACACAATCTGGGGCAGTCGGTAAGAGTCCTCTGTCCAACTATTTTCTCTTTCTCCTCAGTCTTCAATCAAGGGTTCATCTTTACTTAATTTATATAAAAGTGAAGATATATGGAAATTCCATATTAATTCTAGCATTCTCTAAGCAAACTATGTGCTTGCAACACATTAAACTATATGCATGTAACTCAATTCATTAGATGGTTAAATATTGGAAACAATTAGTTGAAGCAAGTTTCACATTTTATCTTTTTTTATAAGTGCATTGAGTTTAATTGTGAAATTTGTTCTTAGAGTTCTATTTTCATAGTTTTCATTATACTGGCACATGATGCTTTTCCTTCTTTTTTATTTTATTTTTTAATTCTTTTCTCCCTTCTTTGTAGTCTCCGTGGTTGGTCTGGTCATAATGGCAACATTATTTGTTCATGAGCTGGGTTATTATCTTACCAAATATACAGTTCACCAGGTTTGCATTCTATTCTCTTGGCTGTCTTTGATTCTTTAAATTATTTTTCGTTTCTATTATCCCTAACATGCATGATTTATAAGGTTTTATGTCATTGGCTTTTCCATTTATTTATTTGTTTTTGGAAAAAAAAAAATTCATTAGGAAAGAAAGGAGTCAAGGAGAGGTCAAGAAGTACTCTTGAGCAACAAGTAGAAATGATAAATAAAAATGTAAGCTTAAAATAATAATGCTCGACAATCTCGTTGTATATCTACTAAATGAACACACTAAAAAGCTCCTAAAGCAGAACACCAACGAGAAAGCAAAAAAAATAAAAAGTAAATCTTATCCCAAAGAAGATGCCACGAAAGATGACGATTATGAAAAATTATTGTGTTACATTCCGACTAAACTCCCCAAACCACTATAAAGAGAGCACATCTTCACAAACACTTTATCTCTTTTCTCCCCAAAACTGAGGTAACGAGTCATCAGAATTTCATGCAAAGAGCCCAAACAAACCCAATAAATACTGAAAATGTAAAGAGTTCACAGAAAAGGGGAATGATGAAAAAGAGGCTCATTGTTCTCACAATTTGTAAACAAATCACACATATATTAGGAGATAAAGTCTTGTATGCTCTCCTCATATGCAATAAGTTATTTGTATTGACTCTATAAAGAATTGATGTACGGACTACAGACAAAAGCCACCTTAGATAGAACCTTAGCCTTCCAAAGAAAATTATAAAGTTGGAATGAGACAAAATCTGGATCCTAAACAAGAATGCTATAAAAGGATTTGCAAGAAAAAGATGCAGAAGAATCAAGAGATCAAATGCGCCTATTAGGCATGTTGGGGAAGCGAGTAGGGGAAAGAATGGCTAACAAATTAGTAAGATCAGAAACTTTCTTTTCATTTAGACCTCTGAAAAAGTGAAATTTTCATGCAACATCGTCACCCTACAAACATAAAAAGAAGAAATTGAAACAAAATAGAGAGTTGATAGTCGATAAATTCTAGGGTAACTTACAGCAAAAGACTCATTTCCTATCAAACATCTTCTCAAAAATGAATACGGTAACACTGCCAACTTTAAAATTAAGTAGAGGACAAAAGAATGGAGATACCTGGGAAATAAACTTCCAAGAGCTAGTATGAGGAATACTTGTACCAGTTTTGGTATCCCACCCATTCCGATGGAGGCCGAACTTGCTCTTAATCACTATGTGCCAGAAGTGAATTAGGTTCTTGAGGAAAATGCTATAACCATTTCCCCCTAATGTTTTTGGCTTACAAAAAATATCGTAGTTAATTAAATGATTTTGCTTTTCCATTTATTTATTTTATAAGAAAAGAATGTTATTAAGAAGAGAGAAAGCGGAGGTGGATCACAAATATTCCTCCTAAGTAAAACAAAAAACATACACATAAAAAAGGCTCTGCTAAAACAAAAGGCCTCGCCAATCATATCAATCAAAGAGACATCCTGAAAATGTTTCGCAGCCTGCAGAACACCAAAGAGAAGCTAAAAGAACAATTTTGTCCCATATAAGATGAAAAGGGTGATAGGCTTTGCGGAAAATCCTCACTTTACTCTCTAACCAAACGCCCTGGATTACTTCCCAGGGAACTCCAAAGAGATCAAAGAGCCTACATCAAATAGTCCAAGTCACTAAACAATGAAGAAAAAGATGTTGGAGATAAAGAAAACCAATCTAGCAGGATATATAATTGACTCCTTGTAAATAACATTGTTTTCTTCATAGCACTCTACTCTTTCCAATGCCCATTAAGTTGATTTGGGAGATTGATTATAAAACTATTAGTGAGGCTGGATAAGTATTATTGTTGTTTGGGAAGGGGAGGCCTGACACTTGATGAACATCGCAGAACTCAGACAAACCACTGTTTAATTGGAGAAATCTTTCAATGCATGAACAGATCGTTGTCTGAATTCTTAAGCCATGTTTGGGAAGAGACATTTTACTATGAATGCTTCTGTTCAACTAAGTTGTTATTGGCTTACATCTAGATGTCTTGTATAGATCATGCTTTTGGGTATACACGGCGGGAGTGGAGTGATTCAATGGAAGAAGTGAAAAACAGAAGACAAGAAAAGTGGTCTGTTTGGTGTTTCTACAAGATGTCCATGTGAGTGTGAGAGAGTAATAATTGTAAAATAATGAACATGAGTGGGATGGAACCATTGAGAATCCCATAAAAAGGACACTTTAGTGAATAATGAGGGAATCTATAGGGACTACCATGTATCTCACTTTTATCCTAGGTATGTGTGTTAGGAACCTTCGAGAATATTCTAAAAATTGTCATATGAAATGCTTGTTATACATTTATGTTCTTATATATCTGTAGTAACGTTCTTTCTTTGGGGTATTTGGCCCACCATACTTAGGGATGAAATGCTCCTGATTAGCTCTCCTTGACCCACCAAATTATGCCCTCGTGCAACTTTCAGTCACGATGTGACACATAAGCATTATTAGGCTCTTGCTTCCACATAAGAGCTTGTATGGTAAACATAGGAAATATTATTTCAAAAGCAATTAGGGGATGTTTAGTTATGGAGAATAGTTTTCCATTTTCTAAGAGCAATTTTTTGTACAAATATCACATTTCTTAACTAAAATTTGGAAAAAGGCTTTCCAACTAGTTGATTTTCAGTAGAGCTTGGAAACTACTCTTACTGAGTTTTCCTAGTTCTAGTATTTATCTTCAATTTGGAAAATCTTGTTTTCCATATCTTTGTAAGAACTTATACAATCTAGCATATGGAAATACTTCATAGTTATTTTCAACCTAAATATTTGGAGATGGAAAATGGAAAATGTTTTCAATAACTAAATAAGGCCTTAGAGTTTCTTTGAGAAGAGGAGCCACCACTAGTACATGCAAAACTTCATGTAGGAATATCTATCTAGAGTGAAACTCAACTGCATATCCAATTTAATATGATGTAAATTTTGAAATGTTAACAATGATATACCAATGTTTTTGGTGGATGACACCCTTTTTTATCTCGCTATTAAGCCATAAGTGAGAGTGATATTCCTTTTGGCTTTAAAGGTACATAAGGCTATTTTAGTGTTTTCGTATACCAATTGGGGTGGGAGCACTGTAAACCACTGGTATTGGAAATACCCCTTCCCCCTCTGGGACACATATCGCTGCCACCCAGGTCTACAAGGAACTTTGATATCATTTTGCATTCATAAGTACTATAAACATGTGGACATCTGGGTTTATCTCTCTCTCTCTCTCTTTCCAGATGTCAGTAGACTTAAAACGCGGAGAAACTCTTCCAATCCATATAAATATGACATTTCCTTCTTTACCTTGTGATGGTAAGTATGGCCCTTTCTATTGCTTCTAAAGATACTGCGAGTTTGGTAAGTTTCTGTTTATCTCAAATTTGATATTTTTTCTCATAATAAAAGTTCTAATATTTGCCTTTCTTTTTGTGTGCAGTCTTAAGTGTAGATGCTATTGATATGTCAGGCAAGCATGAGGTGGATCTTGACACAAGTATATGGAAAGTAAGTTAATCCATTTACTCATGAAATATATACATGATGCATGTACACAATAGTCAGACAATTATCCTCTAGAGGTTTGAAATGCGTGGACTTCTTGTAATACATTTGTGAGGAACAATATTCTAAAAATAGGACACCTATCCCTCCAAACCAAAAAAATCGTAACCAGGTTGATTGAATAATTTTTTGAAGTAATTCACAGATAAACTGGTTAACTGTTCCTGATGTGTTGGACTTGTGCAACCCGGACACAGGTTTCACTGTCTATATGGCTCCCAAGTTTATGAACAAATAGAAGTTGTTTGATTGTTTGACTGTTTGAAGCCCAACAGGATCAAACCAGTAGTAATAGTCATTAAGTACTGCCAACTATTTCAGTAAAGATAGAGTGGACCAAAGAATTAGACTCACATGCAGATAAACTGTAATGATCCACTGTTGCTTGTTTGAAGTTCCTTACTTAAGGAGCTAAAGTCAGTCCCCTTTTGGCTTTAGCAGTGTTGAGCCAATTTCCGGAACTTAATAACAACTCCCTCCATGTGGTATTCCCATAGGCTTGTATTATACTGCAATATCACTGTCAACGTTCTTCTATATCTCCTATTTTATCCTAGTAGCCCAGCTTATCGTGGCATTTTAGAAAATAGTGAGATTACTGCAAGTTTTCTGGGCTAGTTTCAAAATAATTTGTGAATAGCCATTTGGCATGTATGAAAAATGAAAGATGTGATTTAGAAACTTCGTGTACAAGCATATTATATGTGCATTAATTGTAGTCAAAAAAAAACACATCTTCATAATATTCTGTGTTTATTCAAAGTCGATTCAACAAACAGTGGAGTTTTCTTAGCACAATCCCTTTTAAATGGCAAGTTCTTTTGGTTTGCTGCAGCTTCGTATCAATAGTTTTGGCCATATAATTGGCAGTGAGTATATTTCCGACCTTGTGGAAAAGGAGCATGGAGCTCATAAGCATGGTAATGTCTTGGTGTATTTTGCATATACTTTCTTAAAATTATAATGGCATTTTAGATTCTATTTGTTTATCTAGTTCCGGTTTACTTATTGTAGTAGGTTGAAATGGTAACAGTTTAATTAGAAATAGAAACCATCCATATTGGTAGCTTAGTGTTTATTTTGGATCATGGATTCTTTAATAGGTTATTGTTTCTGTTTAATCAATTTTGAGACATTATTATTGTCTTTCACATATTGATAAAGAACTTGACCAGATGGTGGTAAAGATCATCATGAGGAATCCAAAGAAAAGATCCATTTACAGGAATTTGATCAAGATACTGAAAATACAATCAAGAAGGTCAAGCATGCACTAGAAAATGGAGAAGGATGCCAGGGTAGTCTTTCTGAACTTATTTTGGGTGCATTTGTCAAAGAAAGAAGAATCTGATCTCTAGTGTCACTTCGCTTGCAGGTTTATGGGGTTTTAGATGTTCAGAGGGTCGCTGGAAACTTCCATATTTCAGTACATGGACTAAACATTTATGTTGCCCAAATGGTCAGCTATCATACATATACTTCCTCTTTTCTAATTTAATTTCGCTTATCTTGGAATACACAAATTCAAATGTCTAACCTTGAGAATCTTTTTCTACATCTAAAAGGTTGAGTCCAGAATATTAGAAATTTGAGATTTTTTTTTTCTTTCTTTTTGCTAAGAAAAAAGTATAAAAAAGAGGACAATTGATCGTCCAAAAAAAACAAGAAACAAATAAAACATGAAAAGACAATAACCAAAGAAGGGTATGGCAATCCATTTGTATATCATACAAAATAACCCTGGAAAGACATGCGTAACTAAGCACCAAAAAGTGTCCATGAAAACCATTTTGTCCTAAAGGAGCTTAGGGGGAAGATAAGCCTCTCCCAAAAGTCCCAGCATTATGCTCTAACAACATACACCAAATGACTGAAAAAAAGTGCATCTCCAAGTAATCTTAGTTCCCTTTGCTCTCCTAAGTCCCCAAAATGAACCAATAACAAATATATGGTGATTGAGATCCTTGATGCTGGATATACATTAACAGTATTTGGGTGGGTTGTTTATGTTACTGGATTCTTTGAAGCTTTTTTGTTCTATATATTACCTGAACTTTTTGTATCATTGTATGAATCAGTCCCTGATTCTGTTATATTGTTCTTAATCTTTCACATCTTTTAATTCTTTTCTATCTGTAAAGAGGTTCTAGTCTTCATTCTTGCATTATCAAGATCTTTTAACTTGCATTATACTTCTTATGGTGTTGAAGTCAAAGTGAATGAGGTTCAATTGCTATTTAGGATTGAGCCACTTAGCGGAAAGTGCCCAGAAAGGGTAGAGATTGCCTGCTGCGCACCACCACCAGAATTAGCTAGAACATGAAAACGTAATAAAAAAAGGAATTGTACTCAATTTTGGTCATGTTTCTAAATATGGATGCACTGTGCACTTACATGGATGAAAGGGTTACCTGCAAAAATATCAGGAAATGTGTGAATCTTGTCATGTTATGATGTTTCCAATTGGAGAAGCCTTTTCGTAATTGTTTTGCCTATACGATTTCCTAGTGATTGTGCTAGACAACCATTTGATTTTTCCATACAATAACTGATGATTGGATTAACTCAAAACTGCATCTATGCATGTACTATATAAATGTGTGGTTTACATGTAATCTTTGGCTTCCATATAAAGGCACCATCTCTTGCTAAATAATTCAACCTGTTTCAACTCAAATTAAAAACTGGATCAAATTCCTAAATATCATATAAATAACTTCTCTTCAAAGAAAAAATATATCCTATAAATGACACTTTTCTAGAATTTTACTTGAAATCTTCTTTGTGTACCACCTATCTGATCTCTAATCCAGTATTATTTGTCTTCTGCAGATCTTTGGAGGATCTAAAAATGTGAACGTGAGTCACGTTGTTCATGATTTATCATTTGGCCCCAAGTATCCAGGAATCCACAACCCCCTTGATGGGACAGCACGTATTCTGCATGAGACAAGTGGAACATTCAAATACTACATAAAGGTTTGATTTATGGGATCAACGGTTGAATAATCCCAATCTGTTGTCTAGATATTAGTCTCTTGCATATATAGTTTGGTACTTTAGATCTTAAATGCACGTTTAAGATCTCTTGTAGATGGCTGATTCATGAATTATTCTTTAAATTTCATGCAGATTGTACCAACTGAATATAGATATATCTCGAAGGAAGTTTTACCAACTAACCAGTTCTCTGTGACGGAATATTTTTCTCCCATGAATGAGTTTGATCGGTCATGGCCAGGTTGGCGGATGTGTACTTAAGTGGATTTTGTTAAAGTCTGTATGTCCTGGTTCTGGTTACTGCTTCCATTCTTTTCTTATTCCCCTTTTTTAATGTACGCAGGCGTGTACTTCTTGTATGATCTGTCACCTATTACTGTCACCATCAAAGAAGAGCGTCGCAGTTTTCTCCACTTTCTCACTCGGCTTTGTGCGGTGCTGGGTGGAACTTTTGCTTTAACAGGTTTTGTCTTTACACTGATTCTGTACCATTTGCATTCAGCTGACATTATTGTGAATAAAAAGAATAGGTTTAATCCTTGGAAAATAGGCTTCCTTCTTACTAGGTAATCTGGTGAGTTTCAGGACTCTTTAAATCAATTTGACCATTTTAGTTTTCTATGAACTTGTTTGATGAAAACTTGGAATGTTTCATAACAGAGGCCTAATTGCAGATGTAGTTTGACATTGGCAGGAAGATGTCAAGCAAAATATTTATGTCTGTACTATTTACAAAATATTGATCTTAATGCTTACCAGTGACTTGATGCTCGAGCCTGTTTGCTTCATTCGTTTGTGTATCCTTTTTGTTATTTGATCTTTATTTGTATGTTATTTTTCATTACAGGAATGCTAGATCGTTGGATGTACAGATTTCTTGAGACTTTTACTAAACCAAATACTAGAAGCGTATATCGGTAGGCATGGAGGATTATTGCAATTACCAAGCTCAGCATAGTCTATGTCCAAGGAGCTTGCAAGTGCAAGCTGGTCGTGCAAGGCTAGATGAATTCGTTTGACCTCGAGTACAGAATAGAGCTGCAAGAGCTGAAATTAGAGAGTTGAGTTTTATAATTTTCTTGTTCAGTAATTTGTTACGATGGATGGATTTGTCACTGTTTGACTACCAGTGGCAACTCCATTTCCATCATAGATTCAAATTTATTGCAATTTTCTTTCTCCCTTTACGTTCTTATTCTCAAATTTTATAAAAAACATTTTTAATTTTTTTATTTGCACATCTCTTTTTGTACCAAAAAGAAAATAGCTATATCAATTATATTTAAATAGATTATTATGAAGCTCAAGCCTTGAGACAAGATGGAAAAATGAGAGACACTGAATCCGGAAGTTTTTTATTAAAAGAAAGGAAAAAACATTTCAAAGGTACAAAAAAAAAAAAGAGTAAATTAATCACTCCAGAGCAAGAAATTATTTGATATGATCTCCAATAATTTTATTTTTTTTCCCAATTGGGTGTTGTAAACTTGTAATCTCTTGTTGTTATAAAGAGGAACACTTCGAAACTAATTGTGTTTGGAACATGCATTGGTTGATCTTTCCTCATTATTTACTTGGGGAAGGTTCTTGGTTGTTTCTTCCTTCCTGTAACCCCAAAAAACGGTTTAATTATTTTTTGGAAAATCCAATTCACCTACCACCACTAATGTGGCCATTTCCACGATGACGTCATCATGACAATGCTGGCGACTGAGTGTGTTGCTTCTAGGAAACCATGCATATTTATTCATATTTACCCCTTCATTCCAGAAGCCCCAATCCTGGTAACATTCCGAAACATTTTCAGCCATCAACCCCACGTGCCATCGTCCTTACCCACAAATGAAGGGTTAGGATCTTTTCATCATATTTTTATACATCTTTGACCACATTGAAAAACCACTATAAATACCTCACCATGCATTTCACTTTCCTTCTTACCAAACAAACACATAAGGGAAGAAGAAGAAGCCATTTTCTCTTTCCTTTTTATTAATTTTTTTTTTTATGGCTATTAGTGAAACCATGTCTAACCAAAATGACTGGCTTCAATTTTACAATCAACAAAACTTCCCTTCAGGCCAAGTAATATCACCACCCTCCAACTCTGCCACAGCCGCGGTCACAACCACCGCCACCACCATCACTTCGCAGACAGTAAATTCAAGCGGCGGAATAAGCCCAGAAGGCCGAATATCAAAACCTATCCGAAGACGGTCAAGAGCCTCAAGAAGAACTCCAACCACGTTGCTTAACACAGACACTACAAATTTTCGTGCCATGGTGCAACAATTCACAGGTGGTCCATGTAACGCGCCGTTTCAAACTGCTGGTATGTCATCCAATTTAGAATTTGGGTTTGGTACACGTCATCAAGCTCACGGACAACTGAATCCAAATCTTGGAGTCATGGAGCCGGCTTCGGCGGTGTTTCAGTTATATCAGCAGCAACAGCAAAACCAGCAGTACATGTTTTCAGTGAATAATAACACAGCTGTAAATGGCGGCGCCGGTGGTGGTGTTAGTGATACGTTTTATCAGAGACTAAGCAATAATCCTCCAAGACACGGTGGTGGTGGTGGTGGCGGCAGTGGTGGTGGTGGGTTTGTGATGGATCATGGACTTGGAGGAGGAGGTTTCTTTCCAAGTAATTAATTAGTACACTCTTGTTGAGAGAGTAGATGGACCTTTGACTCTGATTCCTCCAATGAGAATAGGGTTAGCTGTTTTCTTTGGCTTTTGAGGATTGAGAGTGACCTAAAGCAGAATTTAGGTACTAACTTAGGAGACAATTGTTGACCAACTACATTAATGTAAAATATTATTATACACTATATAACTTTTTTGTTGTCCATTTGTGGATGCAGAATCCGAGTTCTCCACCGGTAGGCTCATACTTGCACTCTGACACAACAAAATTTGAAATTGATTTGTTTAAAAAAGGAATAGAGTTTGAACCAAGTTTTTTTATAAAGATATCAACAATAGCGGTTTACAAACAATTGTATTTATTTACACTTATATATACGAGAATATTTTCATATAGTAAGTTGAGATCCATGACTAGACTTCTCTCGATGATTTTTCGTGCTATCAATCTTAGCAAATTTTTTTATTTTTATTTTTTCAATTTTAGAAAGCAAAAATGACATACAATTTATATTTCTGTCTCCTTTATGCAGTTACATTTCTTTGTATTTATTTATTTATTTATGGAGCTCTTCCAGCTGCTTAATAATTTGATATGCTCTTGGTTGATTGCAGGTTATGCAAATAATTACAATATATAGAATTGTGATTGACATTGCAATGTTGCAAGGAATGCTAATTTTGCAAAAGAACTTATAAACGATGATTTTACGAAGAAAGAATTATAATGCACCAAATAAAAAATTGTCTTCTTCACACTATAAATGTGAATTTCAATTTCATTCTGTTTTCACATGAAATATAAATTATTACACAATTCTCACATTTTATTTTTACACAGAATGAAGTTGAAATTCACATTTATAGTGCGAAGAAGACAATTTTTAAAAATGATTATTTTATCATTTATTACACAATTCTCATATTTTTAATTTTACTTTTACCTATTTTATTTGAAATATAAATTATTATTATTTTTTTAAAAGATTTCAGTTGATTTAATTGACTGGTAAACACTTTTGGCATTACCAAGAAGATAAGATCGAATTCTATTTTTATTTCTTATTTCTTATTTCTTTTTAATAAGAAAATTATTTTTACTAGTACTTTGAATTGTCAAATTTTCATCTGATTTTTGTTAAAAAATATTGATATTTAAGAATTAAAAATAAATAAATTTAAGGTAGTTAATTTATTCATAAAAAAATTGCACAAGAAATAAAAACATTCGGGTTAGCTCGCCTTCACACTACTTTAATTTTATGGTTTTAAAAACTGTGCATGAATTTTATTTAAATTTTTAAGATGAAAAATAATTTCATTATAATCTTTTTTTCTACTCTTTCACACTGATTTTAGTTACTTTTATTCATTATAATCTTTTTTTGTTCTACTCTTTAATTTTTTTTTCTTTATCTTTAAATAAAAAAGAGAAGAGAAAGTTATTTAAATATAAATTTTAAGTTTTCAATTTTCTTTGTCCTTACATTTTTTTCGTTCCATTTTCTTTCTTCTCTTAAGATATTGATGAGCTATAGGTGGAAGACAAAGAAATGAAACATTATTCAACATTTAGGAACTCAATTGAGAGGAAGTAAAGAGACAATATTGTCAATCTCTCACATCAAAAGAATATTAATGAAATCTCCTTAGCTTCTTAATTACACGTGTAGAAAATGAAATATATATATATATATATATATCTCAAAATATATGTCTTTTCTTATCGTGCATAAACATCATGTCAAGTTTTGAAATTAAAATTAACCTAAAACATTATTTGATTAATTACACTTTGCTATATATATATATATGGTCGCACCAGAAAATATGATAATGTTAATTTTCTTCACTAAATAATGCACGACGCCATGATTTATTATATTTTAGAAAAAAATTCAAAAATTGCCTTGAATCACTACTCAAAATTTTGAAGCTTACTTGTAACTTAATTAAAGTATCAGAGATTAAAGTGGGAAACTTTTTTCGCTTTTTTAATGTGGATAAACTAGACTATAGTACTAAATAAGCATCTAAGAGCTTGTAGGTTGTAAAAAAGTTGTCCATGAGAGTTGAGAGTGATTGATTTGAGCTTTGAAATGTGGTGGGAAGAGGGGCTGAATCCTAGATCATCATGGGCCCTTTGTTGGTGTCAAAAGCAGATCATCAATATAATTAGACTTTACAAAGTCAAATATACACTCCCATTAATCTTGGTTTAGTTGAATTAAAGCTAACCTATGTGCCTTTTGATTCACCAAGATTACCTCAAATTTTCATTTGTTCAGATGACTCATCATTAGCAAACCTTAATTTTCAAACCAATTAATGTCAAACCACGTGGATTTATAGTTTCAACAATGCAGAATATTCATAAAGTAAACAATTCTTGTAAATATAAGTAAATGCGGCTGATTGGTTTGCTAAATAAAATTTTTAGCGTTGTTTAAAGAATATAAGATTACATCTCATTTTTATTTAAAATGTGTAGTTAATGATAACAGAGATGACTTATTCTTATTGGAATGACTCATAAATTAAAACTAAAAAAAAATTATTTTATGAAGATAGACAAAAATGAAATTAAATATTCGGCAAGAGAAATCTATTTTTTATTTTTGCTAATAAATCTTTTTATTTTAATTAGCACACATCAATCTATAGGACTAATCGTTATCCATGAATCTAACCATTTAACTACTTTAAACAAAGGCCTAGATTAAGTGTAGTCCCATCTAAAACTTTAGTTGGGCCTAAATATAAGCCCATATTTGTTGCCAACCATGCCAATCTTTACATTGCTGTAGCTGTGTCCCTCTCTCTCTCGCGCTTTTTTTTTTTTTCTGGTGGGATGGGAAAAGGAAAATAAACTCCAAGTAGGTCTTCTGGAGAGTTGAATTTTATGGTTGATCTTTGTTGTCTTCCAACTTGGATTGTTGAGTTTTGTCACGGATTTTGTCTTCTTGATCACATATAATATATAATTAATTTTCATTTTATTGATAGGGAGATTTCATATACCGATTTTATTTACGTGTTACAGACTTAATTAAGTGAGCTTGATCTTTTAGGTATAACTATATATATATATCACTTTTTTAGAAAATGACTGAAACTAAATGTTTTCTTAATAATTTAGAGTTTCATATTTCTTTGTCTAGAAAAAATGCTATATAACTTGATAAATTAATTCTAATTAAATATATAATTGTTTTCAGGAAAAATTTCAGAGAAGATCTGTTTTAATTATGATTCACTTACAAATCCCAGTAGGAATCTTAATCGACATGTGGATCTGTTGGCTACTGACTTCATGAATCCAAGGATGCAAAATAAGCAATAGAAGACTTCTTGTTCGGGGCTAATGTCTCTCCTTTTGGGTGGTGGCTTCATGTCTCTACTAGCCAAATGGGCTTCAGATCATAAACTTGTTACTATGCAAAAACTTATTACTCTTTTTGTCCTAAAATAATAAGTCTAATTTTTATTCTCATAGCAAGTTCAAAATATTGTCATCTTTCTTTCAATAGTCAATGACTATTAAATACTTAGTTTTCAATGAAATTTTTAAGAAATTACATTTCATATTTTATGAACTTTAATAGAGGATAATATTAATATTGCATCTAGATTAATGTAATTAATGAGGTTGTTTAAAAACTACTCTCACCACGTACTCAAATATTTATTTTTTTTTAAAGAAATTTTATTTAAGAAAGTATATACATATTTAATTTTATAGAGAAGCTGGAAACTGTCATGTATTTTGATTTACTTGATAATACTTATAACAAGGTAGTTAATAAATGGGTGGGAGAGGTAGTGAGTAATTATTAGGAGATTAATTAGTGTTTATTTAAATTAATTTTCTTTTTTCTAATTAGCTTCAATTTGATAAAAAAATTAAGTAGATGTAAAAAGTAATCACGATCTTTTCACGGTCTAAATGTTGCATGTTTTCAAATTAAAGTTGAGTATTCATAATGCTTATATAGACATTGTTGGTTGCTCTATTTCTTTTCTGAGTAAATGACATTTTAGATTAAATTTATTTTTAAATGCATACAAGTAATTCATTTTGTTTAACACCACCTTTGTAGTGTAGACCAAATTGTCGTTTTGATAAAATCTGTCAAACTTATTCAATTTACACACACTTGTGTTATATATTAAGCAAGACATTGGTCTAGTGAAATTGAAATGTAAGAGGTCAGGGTGCTGGTCAGGGTGCTACTAATGATGAAGGCGCTTGTTTCAGTGATGTTAATACTGTTATGAAAGAGAATGGAAAGATGCAGATAGTGACAATGCAAACAGTGATGATGAAGTAGAGGATGTCAACATTCCTAATAATGATGGGGTGATTGACATGGCAGTTAAGCTTAAAAATGGTTACATTAAGAGACTCCTGAAGTTGATGACATGTTTGAAAGAAGTGAAGCGTGAGTAATTAAAATGTGAAATATGAGTGAAATTGTTACGAGAAGGGAAATTGTGAAGAGAAAGGCCAAGAAACAAATTGGAGTACATGTAGAAAGAACCATCAGGAGTGTTATAACTTGATAACGTAAAAATTGAGTTTTAGATATAATGTGTAAATTTAAGTTATAAAATAAATAAATTAAAGAAATAATACAATTGAATATTTAATAACCCGATACTCTAGTGTATGTTTTAAAATTTTAGGTAAAACTTGTTAAAAAGTAAACCAATATTAAAACTTATATATATATATATATATATGTGTGTGTGTTTTTGAATTGTACATGTATACAATTACATTAAAATTTAATTTGACTTGAAAATTGATTTTATATTGTATAATTTTTATTTTTAGAAAAAAGTGAAATACATGTACAAACCCAAATAAATAAGATTAAATAAACAATCATAAAGCATATATAAGCAAAGTAAGAAAAAAAATAAAATTGCACCACACAATTTTCTTCTTTTGTTTGATCTTGACCAAGACTTTATTCTATATTATTTTGTTTTATTTCTTTTCTTCATTCTTGAACCGAGAGAGCTCCCTCGAGATTTATTTTCTTTCTTGCTCTCAGGTTGCTTCACTTTCCTCCTTTCTTGATTTTTCTAGAACTCCTCCTGGCACAGCTCTCCTTTGCAGTTGGCGGTTTCTTTCTTTTCTTTTGGCCGTCTAGCTGCTTTGCACAAGTTCGTTTTCAATAGGTTGACCATGAGTCAGCAGCCAGCCATTGTCCTTTGCGTTGGCAGCCACAAGCTTCTATTTTCTTTCCTGGGTGGTGCGTAAGTGAGTGGTGTTCATGGGTGGAGGTTTTAGCCAAGGTAGGACCTCCTTCCTTCCTCATTTGATTTCGACTTATGATTGTGGTTTCTTCAGCCATGCGTGTCTTATCTTGCCATGTTTGTCAACAATTGCAACTGCCCTGTCTTCAGCCATCTTCCATTCTTGTTGTGTAGCTTTTCAACTATGGTAGTCACTTAAGGGCAGCAGCCAAGCAAGATTGTGGCACCTTGTTCTTGGCTTTTCCGTGAGGTGAGTACGGTGGGCAACCTAGTGTGCTTAATTGTGTCCCTATCATGTAATGAACTGTGAGTAATTGGATTTGAAATAGGCAGTATTAATGTTGGAGGCATGTATAAATAAAGCTTTTAAGTTACTTTCATTAATTAAATAAAGTCTATGCTGGAATTTGGAATATAAGCAATGTTAAATTGATGAAAGTGTGTTGATCAAATTGGGGTATATACATATATGTACACTTAAGATGTTAGTAAAAATGCCTAAGTGAAAACTAGATATAACTTTATGAGAAAAACTTGGTAGATTTAATACTTGTTGATTAGTTGTTATTGGAATTGAATAAAAAGATCCTAAACATGAACAAAGAATGGTTAATTAATGGGGTGAATTGAGGATTTGATGAAGGTATGTAGTCAGTATGAACAAAAGATGTTTAGTTGCGGGTAAAATGTTGGAAAATGAGAGTTAAGTGATTTTTGAAGGGGTGCAGGGCCATATTTCGTGGGTTAGAGAAATTCAATATTTCGAGTATCTTTGGAGAATAATTAAATTAAGAGTTCAAAAGATAAAATGTAGCTTATAGTCTTGAAATATTATCTGCAAAATTTTGTAGCTTGGTTCCAAATATGTTGTGAGTTATAGCTGTTAAACTCCGACTAGGTCAGGTAGGATTCGTAGTGCCCTGTTTTTGGTTCATGTAAAAAATTGAGTGGGTTCATGAAATATTTTAGGAAAATTTTCTAAATAATAAAGATAGATATACTTTTCTATTAATAAACCCAACAAACGGAATTGGATTTTGTTTTTCCTTAGAGGAAGCTGTGTTCAATTAACTAAGATAAGGTCAGAGCTGTCAAAATCCTGCGTGTTACAAAATTTGTTGCAACTTCAAACAATAAACTATATTAATATACAAATCTAAAAATTAAAAATGATATAGCATTATATATCTATATGTGTCTAGTATTTTATAAATTTTACGAAATTGGATTCGGAGTTTCCTAGAGAAAGATATGACTGTTAAAGTGGACACTGGTCCAAACCCCAAGTTTGGACAGTCTCAACAGCTCTAACTCACTAAGTGTTTTTTATCTTTTCTAATGGTTTCTTCTACCCTATGCATTGTCAAGACATTTAAAATGTCCTTTTATTATTAACCCTATCACATAAAGTCCAATTCATATTAATTAGCATGTAATAGCTTAATGGAAAACTTTTATAAAATAACTTATACAAGTTGAGATATAAGCTTAGAAATTAAAAGATTATAACAATAACGTTCATTAACTAAGTATTATTTGGAATTATGAATTTCAGTTTCAGATTCTAATGTAGACTTAATAAGACGCTTGGACGCAAGTGTGAGTGACGAGTGGAATCGGTTACAGGTAGGTGGTTAATTACTGCCTTTAGGGGCTAGATTAATATGTGTAATTATATGTTTATTTGAATATGCGTGATATATGAAAAATAAGCAAGTAGAGTACTTTCGTAATTTATTTAAATTATGTTTGTTTGATATTGATTGCTATGTTTGACATTGATTGTGGTTGATAAGGGCCAACAAAGTGAGATTTTTATGAAAAGTGATTTTTATCTCCGAAAGTAAAAATCCAAGTGCATCTAGGATGTTCTGATCTAAAATCCTAAGAAAAATTCTGATTCTGATAAATATATATATATTTTTTAAAATTGAATGCTCAGCCCCGATGGGATGGGTTGTGTACGAAGATCAATTTGTTGTGCGGGAGCGTAAATGTCCAGTAAGGGGTGATAATGTTGTGCCGGGCTGGGTCACTCGTTGGCTATTTGGTTGCTTTGTTTGATATTACTGCATTGATTAATTTGTGATCCTGTGTTTCATGTAAATTGTGAATTTATAATAGTTATAATATATACGTGTAACATGAATTAATGTATGACCAATATTACATGAGGTTATTATATATGTTATACGATTATGTTGGGTGATGTAGTACTCTTTGGATACGATTTTCCACTCATGGAGTCCATAGAACTCATCCCTCTCGTAGGTAATATTTTTTAGGACTCCAATATATGGCATCGTCGAGTTTGTGACCTGCCGACAGAGTACGTCAAGGTATTTTTCCAGGATCTCAGACTTGAAGTTAAAGATGGAAGTTGCAGTCACACCAGAATGGTGAAATGCTTAATTTTGCATTATGTAACAATCTAGATAATTGTCCTAATGTCGTGGTGTGGAATTAGGAACACATATATATTGTATTTTGAGGCATGTTATATAAATTTTCAGTAAGTTGCTATTTGTTTCAGAAAAATAAACTTTTACAGTGAACATTTATTTTATTAAAGTTACTTTTATTCTTTAGTTGGGTCAACAGTTATGGTTATTACTTTGTTTTGAATTCAGGGTTACAGAGATTTGGTTATCTAACATTTAGGCCAGTCATGCCTCTGTGAGGGGTGTGACTAGGAGGAAGGTTGCTAGTATAATTAAGAAGAGCATTGCCACCAAAAAGAAGGGCATCACTAAGAACAAATGCAAAAAGACCAACTTTTTTGGGATTGATGTTGGTAATGTCTCTGAGTCTGATATAGACCTAAATACATTAAGGGCACAGAAGATAAGTGAGAGTTCTGCTAATGCTAAAAAAAAGGAAATATGACTTCTTATCAGATGTAAAAGATGAATATAAATGTCTTAGTGATCCAGACTCTAATGATAAGATTATTGAGAGACTACCTAAGTTTAATGAAGCCACTAACATGGCCAAACATGTTCTTAGAATAGGAATAAAGGTAAAAAAATGCTAAGTGTTTAGGGAAGTTTTGAAATATCAGAATATAAGCAATGATTATGACATTGAATGGGTTAGAAATAAAAATAAAAGAATAACAATAGGGGAAGCTCACAATTCAAATTAAGACATGAATGCAGAGCATGAGTGTCAAAAAACTTTTGATAATAAACTTGTGACTAGCTCTTACATAAGTAAAAAGTATGAAGATATGCTTATTGATACTCTAACTTGGAAGTTGAAATACATAAAGAAGACAATTAGAAGGCCGCTTAAGTGTGATGTGCATCTAAAAACACCTTACAAAGCAAAGAAAAAGGCTGTGTCACTGAGGGAGGGAGATTACAAAAGTAGTATAAAAAATATGGAATTATCCTGCAACAATTATGAAGTACAATCTAGGTAGTTATGTGAGTATAGTGATCACTGTGCCATAACTTGGTGAACAACCCCATTTTCAAAGAATGTATTTATGTTACAAGACTTGATATGAAGGAGTTAAGACAGGTTATAGGAAGCTAATTGTGTGGATGGGTGTTTTTTAAAGGACATATTTGGTGGTCAGCTTTTTAGTTTCATTGCTAAAGACGAGAATGATAATATTTTTCTATTACAATAAACAAAACCAATAATATTTGTTTTGTTTTTTCTCTTTTCTCTTTTTCTAATAAACTAAAATGGAATTTCAAGAACCTAGAAAACTAAATAAAACATGAAAAATAAGAATTAAAGAGGTTAAAAGAGTAAATGGCATCGATTCTAGCATTTCGAGACAGATTTTGAGAAAATAAACTCAAAAAATAGATTACGAGCATCAAAACAATTCGAGAGCTAATCGAAATTTATCATAAATCATTCAGAATCAAGCTGGTCAACAATGCTGACATGGCGGTTGATGAGGTGGTGATGTCGTGGTTTGATGGCAATGATGTGACAAATGACGTAAAGAAAAAATAGTACCAGCGTCTGCAAAAAAGTAGATGTCGAAAAGTGGACATTAATAGTACAGCTTCTGTTTTTTTTACTTATTTGTGTTTGCCCATAAAAAAACGCGCCGATAAATTAAGAAAAATAAATAAAAATTAGCAGATGTGGATAATTAGAAATGAACGTTGATAAACAAGAAAGCTTCATTTTTCGCAAAAATATCAGCATCCGTTTTAGTAATAATCAGCGTCCACTACTTATCCATCAGCGTCCATAAATTAAATCCCTAACTCTTCTTCTTTCTTTCCCCCGTTCGAAATTTCAGATTCTTGGTGCTCGGTGCTCTCTCTCTGGTGCTCTCTCTTTAGTGCTTGCTTTCTTTGTCACCATTACTGTGCTCATCGGTGTTCGTCGATTCTTGCCGGTACTAGCCTGCCACATTTGGTTCTCAACCCACGGCAACCAAGTTAGACTTGATGACTCTAATCCTTTCCCACTTGACCTTCATTGGGTGCCTTATGATCCATACAAACCATATGACTACGAAAATAAAAAAGGCTCAAGTTTTAAGCTTTTCTTCAACATGGATTGGTCAGTATTGTCATTTGTTTTGATTTTTGGATACATTGTTCAGAGATTCTTTAATAGTCTTGTGCCCTCTTCCAACCCCTAAAAAAATATGGAAGAAAAAAAGAAAATTTGAGTAGAAAGCTAAAATCCAAAATCCACAACTGAAAACTCATATCAATTTGTGAGAATTTGTCACTCCCAAATCACATATGGTGAGATTTGTGGCCTTTTGCTGCTTTGGTACTTGTAGTCTTTTATTTCATCTCCTTGCTGGAATTTGTGGCTTCTCTTTCTTCCACAATTATTATATAAATAATCTTTGATTTGTTGTGCTATGTTTAGGTGGGTAAATGGCTCACTGAATGGCGTGAAGTGCTTCCCTTTTCGGGGTAATTCCTTTTTTTCACCTTATGCAATTTTCTCATTTATCTTTCTACGTTCTATGATTTCAAAATATATATATATCTCAGTGACAGAAAAAGACTCTAGGAGCTTCATATCACTTAAGGTGTCAATCAATTAAAACTACTACTGTATTAGCCATGTCCGTTCTAGTTCATTTAATTTTCCCCATACCTATCTAATTCGATTCAGCTTAAATCCTATTGCTATTATTTTTCTCCCTTCCTTTCTTGCCTATATTTCACTGATTCAATCCCTCTTAGTCTCCTCTCTCTACTCACTCTTGCATTTACCTACTCTTAAACCCCGACTTTTCTGAAGTGGGACTAAACCTTCATGTCATTTGTGACTATAGGCTCTGCTAAATTGGGATTCTTTTAACTTATTTTTTGTTATTTTTTTTTTCTTTTGCTGACATATGGGAATGAATTCAATACCATTTACTGGGTTCCAGTTCCAATTCTTGGAACAATTTGGTGGGTTTATTTCTTTGAATGTAATTGAGGCTGTGTATTGTCATTGTACTTGTCAAACAAAGTAGAGAATAATATACATTTATTGTTCATTGTCTTAACTATCCATGCTTTCTGCTGGTATAATATAATCTTTTACAAGAACTTTTTTCTGATTGTATTTCTTTTCTGGTTTTGGTTAATGAAAGATGGAAAAGTTGTTATTGGTTGGTTTATCGAATAATAATAAGTGCATTTTTTATTGCTACTTATCAAGCTATAATTGTATTGATCACGGATTCACTATGATTCAAAGCTAAGTAAAAGGGAAAAGGTTTTTGAGAAAAAAACTAAGTTATGCAATGTTATCAGCAAGTACAGCTTAAAGGAGCTCATGGGGCTTTCTTGGGCTTAAGGTGCTTGAATGGCCTCCTTTGTTCTTGTTGGTTGTATTTATTTTTCAACCACCTTGGAGCCCACGTAGATCATACCATTGGATTTGCTTAAAAGTTAATGACATAAGATTGTATTAGACCACACTTTCTAGGAATTGAACCCTTAGAAACTAAATATTTGTTTGCAGTTTAAAGCATGAGATGCCAGTTTAGGTCACTTCAACCAACATCAATGAATTAAATAAATACAAATTATTGGAGATAAATCTCAATTCCATTGAGTTTATATATCAAATTAATTAATCTATATAAGTTTGAGATGACTCTAAGTTGTTCTCTTTTTTTTACTGTAATAGGTTGTACTAATTTAATTGACTTGATTTTTTTGGATCTGTGATATTTTTCGTCTTGGTACATGCCCTTGCAGGTAAAGTAAAACTTTTTTTGGGTGGTTTCTAGGTTGATGGATTGAGGACCATTTGTTTACTTAACTATGGCAGAACAAAATGGGTTTTTATACTTGTTTATATGGTAATGAAATATGTTTTTTGAGAATAATTATTTTGTTCTTTTGTATCAGTTTTTAGATTTATATTTTGCATAGGGTTTCATAATCTAATTACTGCTTATATATCTTTCATTTATTCTTACTCTTCATTATTTTACTTACAGTGGAACAAAAAACAAACACAAAAAAGCTCTTTCTGAAGCAGCTGAAAAGGTCAAAGTAGATATTTCTTCTTCTTCTTCTTCTTTTAATCATAAATTGATATGTTGTAAACTATTCTTAAAATGCTAATCAGTTTGTCATCTTTTTTTTCTTATATGAGTTTGTTATGCTAGAGCTTATACTGATGGAATGCGTATCCCTGCTTCTAATAGCATTACAAGGTCTAATTTTTGTTATATACATCTGCAGTGCAGGAGACACTTGGCATCCTTGTCCCAAGAAATTAGAGAAAGAAACAACAACATAATTTGACAACAGAGGTAAGAAATTTCTTGAATTTTTAGATGCAGAACTGAGTCTGCGGCATATGCTAGCTACAAAAGGATTTGATAAATCTGAAAAAAAGGGAACACTCTCATGCAACATATTTTATGTTTTTGGATTGCATATAGAACAAAGATCAAGTTGTGTGTTATACAAAAGGATATGATTAAGTAGTTTGGAACTCTAGTTGTGTTTTATTTACAAGGAAAAGTTGCATTGGTTTCGTCCTATGAGATTCACCAGCTCTATGTATTCATTTTTGTGCTTGTTAGATTCCATATCCTATATTGCATCTCCACCTTGGCTTTGGGCAAAACTAGTAGGCACTTAACTTTCCTTTTACTTTGTCATTCTATTTTTTTTCTCTTGGAAATCAAGATATAGTATAATAATTTGAGCATTGTTTTCTTTATTTCTGCATGTCTCTTACACTGATTATTTGAATCGGTGCAGATGAAAAAAATGGAAGGCATGGGAGGATGAGACTTAGACAATTCTTAGGATCAGTTACCAAGGTTGACTACATGGATTTATCATGGTAAGTAATTTTTTTGTTTTTGGTCTCAGGTTAATTTTATAATGATAGTTACAGAACTTGTTATATTTAAAAAGTTAAAATGGTAAACCGTATGGTTTTAGGCACATTTTGATGAAAGATGTGCATTGAGTATTTTATTTTGTAAACTTATAAGTTTTACACATATATAGCTACCTTTTTATATTCTTAATTAATTGGTTTTTCAGGACCCTCATCAGCTGCTGCATTGTTCGATGGATGTTCGTGAAGCAAGATCCAATGCTCAGGGATACTTAAGTTTTAGATTTATTTTTTTGTTATGAACAAATGTAATACTTTGAGTTGAAATTTTGAACCTTAATTTTTTGTTGATGTTTTTCATTAATAAATGATCATTTTGGTTGTTATATTATTTTTATGTACGAATTTATCATTTAGCAAGTATAATATAAAAAAAAAAAAAAACTAAATTATCAACATCTGCTTTTATATATCAGTGTCCATTTTAAAGTGGACATTGATAGATTTAAAAAACAAGTTTTTAGCTTCCACTTATCAGCGTCCACTCACTATCATCGTCCACTATCAATGTCTGTTTTTCGCATTTTTATATTTCTTATTCATTATTAGCGCCCACTATCAACATCCACCATGTGGACGCTGATAAGCTGACACTAATACTTTTAGCATCCAGGCAGATGCTGATAATATTATTAGATGGCATGGTATAAGTGTCCACTAGTGGAAGCTAATGAGTATCAGCATCCACTTTTTACTTTTGGCGGACGCTGATACTACTTTTTCTTGTAGTGGAAGTGATTACAAGGCGTTGACGTGATAAGTAAGGAGGTTTAACTTGAGTGGGAACATTATAGATGCAGAGCCGTCACACGCTTTACGCATAGTGGAATGTGCAGACATTCCTGATGTCCTTTGGCAGTGAAACTTCTGAATCTGGCATATCGGTCTTTTTCAGATCACAATGGTGTTGATTAGAAAAATTGAAAGGCAGTGATGGTGTTTTATATCAATAGTTGCGGTGATGGGTTTCAAACTTTTTGATGTTTGTAAAGGCGTGTTCAGTTGTGGTTGAAGATGTTCTAGGCATATTTGGGCTCGGTTGGCTAGGCAATTTTGGTAGTGGTCTTAGACGGAGGAAACAATGATGTACGGTGGCCTTTATGGTGCACAGAGGCGGCAAAGGATGGTAGAAGTGGTGGTTTACGAGTTTTTTGGTTGTTTAGGTTTTTTTCAATGTGAGAAATTAGGAAATTCGACTTTGATGCCAAATTTAATGTAGGATAATAGAGGATAAATAAGGATTTCAACCAAAAATGATAGAAAGTGATGGAGAAAGAGGAGGAATAGGTAGAAAAGCAAGAATTCGAGGAAGAATAAGATGAAACTAGGGTTTGAAAAACTTATAAACATGCAATTAATATTCAATTTCGATTTCTCATCATTTGATTTATTTGTCATATTTTCTGTGTGAATCTTTGGAGTTGTGTAATATTATTTGAAGTGGGAGAATACAATTTTTCTTATTATTTAAGTTGTTTGTTCCACCTTATGTGTGGATCTTTAGAGTTGTATAATATTGTTTGAATTGGGAGAACCCTAATATCGTTCGAGCAAAACTCGTGTTTAATAAAATAAAATAAAACTTGAGTTTGAGATCGACTGGTGACTATTAGAGCTCGTGCGACTTATTTTTAAACCAAATATTTTTTTTTCCTACTTAAATAAATGTACCTATTCCTGATTTAGTAACATTAACAATTTAAATCATTCAAATAATCTTATACAAGCAAACTTGAAATATATCCAAAATGTATTTCTAACTAAAATAATTATTGAAAATGTAAAATATTTTTGGATTAAGCTTATTCGAGCTACTCGTGAGCTTCTTGATCTTGAGCCTAAAAGTTCGATCTTTTAATTGATCCCCAAAAATCTTGTTTGAGCTCGGTTTGTGAGCCACCCTAATTACGTATTTTATCATTTTTTGTATGTCTAGTCATCAATCTCAATATTCGTATTTTGATTACTTATATCTTATGTGATTGTTGTTTCTTATAACTGCTTAACATTCAGAACTATATAATAAGAAAAATAAAATAACTTAATTATATATTTGTTCTGGGGTCAAATAATAAGTCGCCACCAACATAATACACATTTATTATTTTTAGGATAAAAATCTTGAGAGAGAGAAAAACGAGAAAAGATCAGCAATTAGATTGTGACATTCTGCCGTATATAATAAGAGAAAGAGGAGGAATTGGCATTCTGCCTATTTTGGTAAGTTACTTTTCTTAACCTATTACAAAACCGCATGTTATGATAAAAGTCATTGAGCCCATCCAGAAAGAAAGCCCAGAACATATTTCAAATGATGAAGTCAACAATACACAACAACCAGAAGAAAATCAAGTCAATGTAACTGCACTAGAACTGTGCAGGTCTTCTCGTATCCCTTCTCAGCCATTTTGATTAAAAGTTTTTTATACATATCATGCATTATCATATACATTTCAAAATCATATCTCCTAAGAAAATATATCTTCTAACTATTTTTCTTTTTTAAGATCAATTTCTAAAAGTATTGAACAAACTAATTTTATGAAGCTAACTTGTAATCTGTTTGGAGGAATGCTATGAATGAGGAACTACAAGCACTTGAAAATCACACTTGGATATTGGTAGATTACTTGAAGATAAAAGAACTGTTGGTGTAATGGATATACAAAATAAAATATAATAGTGATGAATCAATAGAAAATATAAAATTAGGTTGGTAGCAGAGGGGTTCACTCAAACTTATGGAATGCATTACAAATTGAGAAACCTTTGCACCAATAGCAAAAATGAATACGGTTAGGGTACTAATGTCTAAAGCTGCAAATCATGACGGGTCTCTTTGTCATATGGATATTAAGAATGTATTCTAACATGGGTATTTAGAAGAAGAGGTCTATATGAATTTATCACATGGTCATTTAAATGAAAACAAATGACTTGTTTGTAGATTTGGAAAATCTATATATGGCGTAAAACAATTGCCCAAGCTTGGTATGGCGAGCTTAGTCATGGCTTAGTAAGTTATGGTTTTACTCGAAGTAAATTTGATTCATCATTGTTTAGAGAAAGAGGAGCAAGTGGTACTATTCTTGTTCTAATATACGTACATGATATTATTATTATAGGTGATAATATTGAGGGGATTGTAGAATTAAAAAGCTTGTTGCATGATAAATTTGATATAAAAGATCTTGGAAAGTTAAAATATTTTTCTTGGCATTGGGGTAGCTTACTCAAAGAATGATTTTTTGATCATTTCTCAAAGAAAATATGTTTTAGATTTATTAAAAGAAACAGGAAAGTTAGATGCTAAACTAATGGGCACTCCAATTGATTACAATTTCAAAATTAACATGACTAAAGGAAAACCCTTGAAAATATTAGTCAGTATCAAAGACTTGTTGGTAATTTGATTTACTTGACTATAAGTAGACTTAGCATTTCATATGTTGTTAGTTTGTAAGTCAAGCTATGCATGCTCTAAGAACATCACACATGCAGGTAGTAAACAAGATTTTAAGGTACTTAAATTCATCTTCTGGTCGAGGAATATGAATGAGAAAAAATGGACACGTGGAAGTCACGTGCACATATTACTCAAATACTGATGGGGCAGGAAGTGTTAATGATAGGAGATCAACAACTAGTTTTTTCACATTTGTTGGAGGTAACTTGGAAAGGTAAAAAGCAAATTGTAGTCGCATGATCTAGAGCTAAAGTCAAGTATAGAGCAATGGTAGTAACTACAAGTGAGCTTGTGTTGGTTGAAATCTCTTCTTAATGATATGGCTTTCGTGTGTCTCTTCCAACGAAAATATTTTGTGACAGAGAAACAACAATTCATATTGCTTCAAATCTAATATTTTATGAGAGAATGAAACACATCAAAATTGATTGTCACTTTGTTAGAGAAAATGTTCAAGGAAATGTCATTTGTTCCCCTTATGTTCAGAACCGAAATTAACTTGCAGATGTATTTACTAAAACCTTAAATTCTTCTTGAATACATCAAATTTTTTCCAAGTTGGGATTAATAGGTATATATCTCCCAACTTGACGGGGGTGTTGACAAGAGAAAATTACGGGTCAATAATAATCAAGTTATTATATAAGACAATTTTAGAATTATTCTCATTAATTGTTAATTAGTTGACAATTTTATGTTACCGTTAGTAATTGAATCTAATTGGGATTCTCTCCCAAACTATAGCAATTGTACAATTATAAACACTTGCCATATCAAGTAGCTGAATGTACAAAAATAATACTTCCTATTCTATATTCATTAGTTTCTTATTTTATTCTGCTTTCACTAATATTGTACTTATCACTGGTGTAATTAAATAATATCTCTGACAACAAAGAAAAAAAAATTGTTCCCACCTTAACTCTCAACCCAAACGCTGAAATTCACAACCAAAATAATAATAAAAAACAGATAAATTTTTCTTTTTAAAAAATGTGTTAACAATATATATATATATATATAAACAGATATTTAATCATACTTACTATTAAATATATTTAAAAAAATGTCTAACCGAAAAAGGTAGAAAAATAAAAATAACTTAATTATATCTACTTCTTTTATGGGTCAAATGAAAATTCGCCACCAACATAGTATACAATAATTACTTTGAGGATAGAAATCTTGAGGAAGAGAAAAATGGGAAGAGATTAACAATCAGATTGTGCCATATACAACAAAGAGAATTTAGTTACGATCACACATGATTTATTCATTATGGTGTGCTAAGTGGGTATGTCGACATTTTTTTTGACACCCAAAAAATTATAGTCAACAACTAAATTTTTTACTACTCCTATATATATATATATATATATAGATACTCTCTTCTAGCCCCAACACCGTTTCCTCTTTTCTCTATCTTTTCTTTTTGTTTCACAACAATGAGAAAACTTTTTATATTTTTTGTTCTTTTCATTATTGCAGTACTTCCTTACTTAGTTCATGGAAAGTGTACATGAGATGAAGAAGACGAAGACCGTGACAAAACTCAAGCGTTGAAGTTGAAGATAGCGGTGATTGCTTCGATAGCTAGTTGCCGGAGCAATAGGGGTTTGTATTCCAATTCTCGGAAAAACTTTTTTGGCGTTAAGACCGGAGAAATATATCTTTTTTATAGTTAAAATTTTTACTGTCGGAGTGATTTTATCTACAGATCTCTTCTTTATTAACAATAGACCAAGATAATTAATTTTTTAGTATTCAACGAGACTCAAACTCTCCGGTTGTAATTACTATTATAAAATTACAGTAAAATTAAGTCCTTGAGTTATATTTTTTGTATATGTAGTTAAACTAATAAAATATAAATATTTGACATTAAACATTAAAGTTTAAATGTTCCGAATAAATACAGATAAAAAATTAAATATTTTTTTATATATAAAAATATATTATATACTTACATATGTAATTATAAATGTTAAAATTAATATAATAAGAGCACAAATTATGATTATAAAATGTAACCATATTGTTAGAAAAATAATAAGATATAAGAAATAAAAATTGTTAGAAAGTAAATTCCACCATTGATATTTTTAAATAAAAAAAAAATTGAAAAAGCCCATTGGGTGGCCCCCCCTTTATCATAGGCGACCGAAGGCACTGACTGTTGGACAACAGCAAGAAGCCAAGAAGAAAAAGGAAAATTTTCCCTTCTCTCTAAACGAAATTTCGGATACGAGAAATCTGGCCCCAAAAACTCAACCTGCGAGAGCTCATTCCTATTTATATTTTAAGCAATGAATGATTTTTATACGACGATAGGATACCACCGGATGCGGTTTTTGTTATGAACTGGACTGGAATCTTCGACTGGAACGAAGGAACTTACTGATAAAATGATTGCGGAGTTTAATCACCCGCCTCAATCAGAAGAATAGGAGTCGGAGCTAGTTTTACTATTTCATCCTTAATCAGCTGTCTGTGTCCCTCGACCTTTCTCAAAGCTGTTTGAGAAACTACTGTCAGAAAGAGTCGATGCGTATTTCTACTGAGGATCGGACTCCAAAAACAGAATTAGATCGACAAATATCGAAGATAGTGAATTCAGCCGTATCCACTTCTATCCTTCTAATTTTAAAACATAGTCCTCTCTTTAATATAGTAGTGGTAGTTAGGGTGATTGCGTTATAGGTTTTTATAAAAAAAATCTCTTGAAAACTAGTCCAATCTAATTTCTTTTTGATTTTGTCAAAACTTAAATGTGTATGATTTTGATCTTATTGTGCAATATATAGGTATTGGAGTTGGGGATTGTGGTACATTCTGTGATAATCGGAATATCATTGGGTGCTTCTGAAAGTCCTAAAACAGTAAGGCCTCTTGTAGCTGCTTTGACCTTTCATCAATTTTTTGAAGGCATGGGACTTGGTGGTTGCATCTCTCAGGTATAATTATCAGTTTAATTACAACTTTAAACAATAATTAATTCTCCTGCATGGTTTAAAGTGATATTTCTTTGTTCAGAAAAATATCGTATATAATATAACATGGTCTTGAATAATTTAAATGTCACCAATATTCTTGTTCTTATCTAACAAGTCTGCATCAATTATTATTTTTAATTATTTTCTGATTCAGATATTCAAATACTTTTTATTCCGTTATCTCATTATACTTGCTGGTATATACTAATATTCTTGATATATATATTTATATATAATTTATTATGATTAAAATATATTAAGAGATCACAGAAGTCTTAGTTCAATTGATTAATATAAATAATATTTTCAACCAAAAAAAATAAAATCATAAGTCAATTGTTCCTCTAACTTAGTAAGATACATTGTTCAAGGAAGAAAAATAATAATTCTTTTAAAGGTTAAAATATATAATATAGTTTGGGTTCTTGTGGGTTTGATTGTGCTTTAGTTGGGTTATTATATATATATATATATGTCTAATAAAAATGAATTATATTTTGCAGGCAAAATTCAAGAGCAGAGCTGTTTTAATTATGGTTTTATTCTTCTCACTTACAACACCAGTGGGAATAGCAATTGGCATTGGGATATCCAATGTTTACAATGAGAACAGTCCAACTGCACTAATAGTGGAAGGAATTTTGAATGCAGCATCAGCTGGCATATTAATCTACATGTCTCTTGTGGATTTACTGGCTGCTGACTTTATGAATCCTAGGATGCAAAGCAGTGGAAGACTTCTTTTTGGTGCTAATGTCTCTCTTCTTGTGGGGGCCTGGCTGCATGTCTCTTTTGGCCAAATGGGCTTGTGCTTTTCCCAAGTCAAAACAAAAATAATACTTTTTCAATCTTCAAAGTCTTAAAGTTATGCACCAAGCTAATTATTCCAAACTTGACTTTCATGCACTGTAAATTATTTTATTCTATATTTTCCATAACAATAGATAATGTGTGTTGGGAAGTGTGGTTGTGAATCAAATTAAAGGACAAGGATTTGATGGGCTGAAGATATCAAAATGAGACATGTCACTATTTGTATTGTTCTATTCTATTCAATTAATTGGGCTACAATGTTAGATGCAGGAAAGAGCTAAAAAATTGGTTAACCTTTTGCTATTCGTAATTGAACCTTTTTGTAGTCATTCACGGCAGCTTCGGCTAGTTTATTATTGACAGGAGCTGAAGAAAAGAAAGAAATTACACAATTTTGACAATTACCGAGAGTATATTATCTGGTTTTGAAAATTACGAAGTTAATTGATTTTCTCGTTCAACTATAAAACTATAAGGATAATTTATTTTTAAATAAATACAAATGGATATAAAATTAGTAATTATATATAATTGACTTTTTAATAAATATCAAATAGTCAATATAATACTTAATGGAATAATTTGATCAAATATATTGAATTGAATACTACACCATTAAATTTAAATTAAAACTCTAAACAGTATTTGTATTTAGTTTGAATTCATATTCAAATTCCCTTCCAAATTTAAATAATTAAATTGAAATTCAAATTCAAATATTAAATAATTGATTTGAATTCAACCCTACGTACAACAAAATATAAGACACAGTATTTATATTTTTTTTGGACAAAAAAACCCTATTTTATTTTTGTAATATTCATATAATTCAAAATCACTTTTTTGGATAACTAATCAAACAAAAAAATATAATTTGTTACAAAAATCAATTTTTCAATAATCTCTATAAGCAAAATTAATTATCCTGAAACATTGATTTTCAAACTGCCAAACTAAAATGGCCCTATATCTTCTTTTAATAATTTAGAGTTTTATATTTCTTTGTCTAGAAAATAGGCTATATAATTTGATAAATTAATTCTGATACAATATATTATTTTTTTTCAAGGAAAAATTTCAGAGAAGATCTGTTTTAATTATGATTCACTTACAAATCCCAAATGTGACATATCTCTTGTGGGACCTGTTGGCTACTGACTTCATGAATCCAAGGATGCAAAGCAATAGATTAGTTAATTATTTGGGCGAGAGAGCTGGTTGTGGATAATTATTGTTTATTTACATAATTCTTGAAATCCAACATGAAACATAAGAGAATGAGGATGAGAATGTTATAGAATGTTCTTCGAAATTAAGTCAGTGTTTGGTATAAAATATAGAAGTCCGATAAAATTATATCCTATCATGCATGTCAAAGAAATTTAAAATGTGACTTAAAAGTAAAAGGACTCTAATACTTAAGACTAGTGTTGCACATCAAGTAAAGACACACTCTAGCAAGAAGGTACAACTCATAAAATCAACGATTGCAGGGAAAGGACACAAGTGACGATCAAGACTTGTGGTTAATAAAAAATGTTATAGAGAACAAGAGGCAAAAACTTCAAGTCGTCTCTCTTTTTACTTTCCGAAAGAACCAAAAAAAAAAAAGACTTCAAGTCGTCTTGTGTTACTTCCAAAATGCTAGATGTTCACCTCTGTCTCTATCTCTACCACAACAATCAATTTAGAAGTATGTCTCTCCTTTCCTTCCTTGATCATTTATCTTGGAAACTCAATTCCAATTCAGTATGTTTAATTGCAAAAGTAGTAAATAGGGAGACAATTAGTCACTTGCCATCACATTCCAAGCACTCATCTTCAAAAACATTGCTCATTTCTTTTTTAATCAAAGATCAAGTAGCATTTTCCTTTTATTCTATTTATACAAGCAAGTTCTGTTATGATATTTCAATAATTATTATAATTAAGGATGGAGTTTATAAGACATATTTTTGAAATTATAATTTTGGGAGTTACAAAATTCAAAAAAAGTTTTGCACGATGGAATTACAAGAAAAAATTTCAATTGATTTAAATTTATAACCATAACTCTTAATTGAGTTTTTAAAATTCAGCATTTTATTACAATTGAATTGTTACAATTCAATATTTGATTTTGTAACTTGTATCATTTAATTCGATATTCATTTCAATTTTAAAATTAAAATTTATTTCAATTATTATATTGATATAAGAATTACAAATCCTACAACTATATATACCCTACAGTCTCACTTTCAATTGCATACCTATATACAACACTATATACATACAATTCTTATAATTCCATCTTTATATTCTATTATATATTGGACAAGGAAAGGTGTGGGCAGGGAGAACTTGTCTCCTTTCTTGTGCAGAGAATTGAGAGACATACTCTGTGTAGTAGCTGAGCTGTTATATCCTAAGAAAAATGTGACAAGAAACTTCTGTATCAATTGAGTAATTACCGTGGTGACATGAATTGTTTTAAAGAAAATGACATATTCGTGTCTCATCTCAGTCTTTAAATATTTCTTGACTAAGTTTGAATTTAATTATTTATTTATAACAGTTTATTTATTTTTTATTATAATTTTGTTATTGATTATTGTAATACTGACCAATAAGTTTGGAAATAGTAAGTAAAAAAGAAAGAAAAAACTCGGCAATGAAAATTCTATCATGGATCACGAAAATCTGAAACTATATTGGAATGATAGAATCAATATACCTGAACTTCAAAAGATGTGTAATCTCGACAATCTGCTCTGCATCTCCATATACATGCTCTTTTAACTCCATCTACATTTGAAACTCCATTATAATAGACAGTGAAATGTTAGTGGACGTGCTATAATTGATTTTATTCACATAACAGGCCCAAAATATAACAGACTGCCTAGTTCTCAGCATCCTACTCTACAGTGTAGACGTGCTATAATTCTCATTTTTATTTCACATAGCATGCCCAAAATATTTGATATCTTTCTTTCAATAGTCAATGACTATTGACTAATTAACTATTAAATATTTAGTTTTCAATGAAATTTTTAGGAAGTACACTTCATATTTTAAGAACTTTAATAGAGGATAATATTGTTATATTGCATTTAAATTAATGTAACTAACGAGGTAGTTTAAAAACTTGTACTTTTAATTTAAGAAAGTATAATTTTAGAGAAGCTGGATACTGTTATTCAAATGCTAATGGGGCATGAAGTGTTAATGATAGGGGATCAACAACTGGTTTTTGAGTATTTGTTGAAGGTAAATTGAAAAAGTAAGAAACAAGCTGTAGTCCCATGATATAAAACTGAAACCGAGTATAATGATAAAATAAAGCTAAAACCGAGTATAAAGATGATATAAAGTTGAAACCGAGTATAAAGATGATATAAAGCTTAAACCGAGTATAAAGCGATGACAAGAACTACAAGTGAACTTGTGTGGTCGAAATTGTTCCTCGATAATATGGGCTTTCAATGTCTCTTTCAATGAGAATATTTGTGATAACCAAGCAGCAATTCATATGGCTTCAAATCCAGTATCTTTAGAGAACAAAAAACATTAATTCTGGTGAGAAAAAAAATAAAAACATTTAAATTGATTGCCACTTCGTTAGAGAAAATGTTCAAGAAAATATAATTTATACTCCTTATGTTAGAAGCCCAAATTAACTTGCAGATATTTTTACTAAAGCCTTAAATTCTACTCGATTACACCAGATTTTGTCCAAGTTGGGTTCAATAGATATCTATCTATCTCGCAAATTGAGGGGTGTTGACGGGAGAAAATCACGAGTCAACAATAACCAAGTCATTATTGGCGACAATTTTAGAATTATTGTCATTAATTGTTGGTTGATAATTTTATATTACCGTTAGTAATTGATTGTGATTGGAATTCTCTCTCACATTATAACAATTACAATTGTAAATACTTGCCATATTAAATAGCTGAATATACAAAGTACGCAAAAAAAAAAAAAAAAACTTTCTATTCTATATTTAATATATAGTTCTTATTTCATTCTGCTTTCACTAATATTGTACCTACCATTGTTGTAAATAATATATCTAAAAATAAATAAAAAAATTTGTTCCCACCTTAACTCTAAACCCAAACGCTGAAATTCACGGAGTCAAATAAAAAATCTGCACCGACATATTATACGTTAATTATTTTGAGGATCAAAAAAATCTTGGGGGAGAGAAAAACGGGAAGAGAGCAACAGTCAGATTGTGACAATCGGCTGTATTTTAATTACAATTACACATAATGTTGTCATGGTGTGCCTTTCACATTTTAAAACTTTGACCCTTTTGCAATAAACCCTTCAATTTCATTTTCTATTGGTTGGTATGTCGACATTTTTTTGACACCTAAAAAATAGTCAACAATTAATTAGGAATACACATAAAACGATAATTCTCAAATTGAGAAACTCATTAATTAATTAATTAATTTTTACTACTCCTATATGTAGATATCATAGATATCTCTCTTAGTCTTCCATCCCCAACACCATTTTCTCTCTATTTTCTGTGTTTCACAACAACAATGAGAAATTTTTTTATATTTTTTCTTCTTTTCATTATTGCAGTACTCCCTTACTTAGTAAATGGAGAGTGTACATGTGATGATGAAGAAGAAGATCGTGACAAAACTCAAGCGTTGAAGTTGAAGATAGCGGCGATTGCTTCGATACTAGTTGCCGGAGCAATAGGGGTTTGTATTCCAATCCTCGGAAAAACTTTTCCGGCGTTAAGACCGGAGAAAGATATCTTCTTTATAATCAAGGCTTTTGCTGCCGGAGTGATTTTATCTACAGGTTTTATTCACGTTTTACCGGATGCTTATGAGAGCTTGACATCTCCTTGTTTAAAAGAACATCCATGGGGAGATTTTCCTTTTACGGGTTTAGTCGCTATGTTATCGGCTATCGGAACCCTAATGGTTGATGCGTTTGCAACCGTTTATTTTAACAAGTCTCATTTTAATAACAAGTCTCAAACTGATGTTGTTGATGAGGAAAAAGTACAAGGAAATGAAGGTCATTTACATGTTCATACTCATGCAACTCATGGTCATGCTCATGGGTCTGTTTCTTCGTCACCGGACCTTCTCCGTCATAAAGTAATATCGCAGGTACATGCATACGATCAATTTTATCTTTTTGCTTGATTTAATTTCATGCTATCTCTCCACTATTAGCAGTAAATAAAGACAATTAATTTCTTAGTAGTGATGAAGCTCGAACTCCAGTCTAAATATTATGACAAAATCACAATAATATATATATATATATATATGTTTTTTGAAATACTGAGCTATATTTGTTGCATGTAGTTAAACTAATAAAGTATAAATATTTGACATAAATATTTATATTACATTATACGGGTATGGGGACACCGCATAGCCATAATTGACGGAAGCTTCTCCTTCTTAAGAAATCCATAATATATTACACCACTCCTATTCTTGTTGACCATGATTTTGATCTTGTGCTACAGGTATTGGAGTTGGGGATAGTGGTACATTCTGTGATAATTGGAATATCATTGGGTGCTTCTGAAAGTCCTAAAACAATAAGGCCTCTTGTAGCTGCTTTGACCTTTCATCAATTTTTTGAAGGCATGGGACTTGGTGGTTGCATCTCTCAGGTATAATTATCAGTTTAATTACAACTTTAAACAATAATTAATTCTCTGCATAGTTTAAAGTGATATTTCTTTGTTCAGAAAAATATACTATATAATATAACATGGTCTTGAATAATTTAAATGTCACCAATATTCTTGTTCTTTTCTAACAAGTCTGCATCAATTATTACTTTTTTAATTATTTTCTGATTTAGATATTCAAACACTTTTTATTCCATTATCTCATTGTAGTACTCATATATACTAATATTCTTGGCTCTTCTGAATCTTTAAGGCTATCAAATTATATATATTCTAGTTAAAATGTGTTAAGAGATCACAGAAATCTTAGTTGAATTGATTAATATAAATAATATTTCTGACAAAAAAATAATAATTCAAGGAAGAAAATTAATAATTCTTTTAAAGGTTAAAATATATAATATAGTTTGGGTTCTTATGGGTTTGATTGTGTTTTAGTTGGGTTATTATATATATGTCTAATAAAAATGAATTATATTTTGCAGGCAAAATTCAAGAGCAGAGCTGTTTTAATTATGGTTTTATTCTTCTCACTTACAACACCAGTGGGAATAGCAATTGGGATTGGGATATCCCATGTTTACAATGAGAACAGTCCAACTGCACTTATAGTGGAAGGAATTTTGAATGCAGCATCAGCTGGCATATTAATCTACATGTCTCTTGTGGATTTACTGGCTGCTGACTTTATGAATCCTAGGATGCAAAGCAGTGGAAGACTTCTTATTGGTGCTAACGTCTCTCTTCTTGTGGGGGCTGGCTGCATGTCTCTTTTGGCCAAATGGGCCTGAGCTATAGTTTTCATTAGCTTTGAACTTGTGGTTTCCTATTAATAATTATTAGTCAAAACAAAACATATAGCACTTTTTTTGAATCTTCAAAGTCTTAAAGTTTGAATGTACAGAGCTTATCCTAAAGTGGACTTTCATGCCTTGAGAGTTGTTTTTTTTTCTATATTTTCCCTAGTAATAGATAATGTGTGTTGGGGTGTGTGGTTGTGAATTAAATTAAAGGACAAGGATTTGAAGGGCTGAAGATATTAAAAAGAGACATGCCATTATTTATAAATTGTTCTGTTCTATTCAATTATTTGGGCTAGAATTTTAGATGCAGGAAAGAGCTAAAAAATTGTTTAACCTTTTGCTATTCATAATTGAAACTTGTTTGGTTGATTTTAGTGTTATAATCGTACTCTTGAAATTAATTAATTAGTATTAAGTCGAGAAATTTACAAATTTATATATACAGCTAGTCATGTACATATATATATATATATATCTTTGGTACTATTTTAAAAATTAATTAAAAAATAATTTTTTTTATTAATAACTACCCATTACTCAACTACTAGTATACCAATTATAACTCCTTTCTAACTCATATTTTTACTTTTAAATACAATTAAAAAACTTAAATGACACATTTATAAAAAAGTTATTAGCACGTGCATAGTATGTGAATTTATAAAATTAGTTTTGATGCTTCCTAGAGAGAAGCAAAATGATAAAAAGAGTGGGTTTTATATTTGATTAATAACATAGAAAGTCCTACTTAGCAGTAATAAAAAAATAATAAAAAATCATCTATAAAGTCCAACAAAATAACAAGAATCCATTGAATGCTCTCAGCTATGCATGTATAACCTTTTGTGGTTCTGACCCAGGATATATACCATTGATTCATTGTAATAAGTTTGAAGAAAAAATTGTCAAACATTTCAGCTTAAGATCGATGTTGCAAAAGGTGGAAGTGAAGTTAGATTGTTGACGGGGAGTGAAAGTTGTGCAAGGAATATATGTATATATATATATATATAGAATAGGTAATTACAAATTAAAACATTCCAACATCATTTTCATTGTATTTGACTTCTTAGTAAGTAGTATGTTTCATTCCAATTCTATTGTCTAAACAAACATTTTTAATGATTTATAATAAACTATGTGCAGATGAAGAAAATGGTTATTGCATCGATACTAGTTGCTGGTACAATAAGTGTTTGTATTCCAGTTCTTCAAGAAATTTGGAATATAAGCACTGATGGTGCTGGCAACTAGTATTAAAGCAGTGGCAGCTATATATCTTCAATTTCAAAAATTTGAGTTTTCTCACAAACTTCGTCTTTTGGTCACATTTACACACTATGAACTAAAGATCATGGGAGTACAATGAGAATGAGAAGATAGAAAGTAAAAAGTTTAAGAGATAGTTAAAGCCTTTTGATTTTGACTTCCAAAAGAAAGTATGAGAAGAGAAAAAGAGTTTGTATGGAAGATAAACCTCTGATTGGGATGCTAATAATCAAACAGTTGGTTGTGTCACACTAAGGACATGCTTCGTATAAAAGCGGGTGTCTCACTAATTGAGTTGAAGTTTCAAGTAACAATATGCACAAGTTTCTTTTGATCATAAAATTTACCATTACAAATACAACTTTCTAGGTATCGAAGAAAAGACATCAAACACATCAAAATGCATTGAAAAACTCAACTAGTGTCAAGCACATCTCTGCATAAATAAATTTGCAGATCTTGTGTAATAGCTGTTTTGAAATGAAATATCTGACCTTTTGCCATCCACAGAACTTCAACATTATGCAGTTTGGAGAAGACAAAGAGATCAACTTGTCATTCGAGGTGAAAGAGGCCTCTGGGTTGATGCATTTGACATTTCTAGGTGGACTGCACTACTACTGCTTCAGATGGTGTTCAAACAAAGATGCCATCTCAATCTGTAGCACAAAGTCAACTAATAACCATGAATCAAATCCAATTAAAATAAACGTATAACAAGAAGAAACATAATACTTGTAAATGTAACAAGACAGAAGCAAAATAGAACTGTTGGCAAGTGCGAGTTCATCCACAATGTATAAAACAAATATTGGTTTTATGTGTTGCATTTCCATCAGAAGCATGTAAGTTAATTTCAAAAAGCCCTCGTATGTTATATGACATCAATACTTGAAAAAAAGAAATGAGAATTTATGATTGTTTAAGCTGGCTTAACTTAGAAGATGCCTTTCGATGTTATCAACAATGGAGGCTCAGACTGACATGATCTAAGTATATGGCTTGATCTAAGTAACATGTCTCACTTCTCATTCATCACCTTTCAGGACTCCCAAAGTAAAAAGGCAGCCATGCACGTGTATTACATAACCAAAATATCAAGGTATAAACCATACTACAGAAAGAGTGATGCAGGGGTCGCTCCATATAACTTCCTGTCCATGATATTTTAGTAATTACATATAAATATCGACTTACAGCAGTTAAAGCAACTGCAGCACCCTTATTTCCAGATTTTCCACTAGCTCGATTTAGAGCCTGCTTTTTATTAGAAAGGCAACAGTAAGATCCCAAATCCAATAATCATATCTTTACTGCAAGAAATGGCTAAATCAAAACCTCACCTGCTCCATGTTCTCGAATTTCAGTACACCAAATATGCATGAACTCCTACAAAGTCATCCCAAAAGTGCTTCAGTTCTTCATATGAATGCCAAAGAGCTAAATTACAGGCATAGTAACAATTCACTGATAGTAACAACGGTGCTGTCACTCACCAATAAATGCATAAGAAACAGTAGTATCAGTGGCATCACTTAGGTGCTATACTTTGGGTTCTTTTATATGGTTTCTTTGGCAGATATTCAGTAAGATTGGAGACTCCTTTTACACTTTTAATGTTTGGTTCTGTTTCTACCTTTTTTTTTTTTTTTTTTTTTTTTGCTTTTCTTTTTAAGGGTAACTTCATCTCCTTGTTATATTATCTTCCCTTTTCCTTCTTAATAAGATTTCTTTTTCTATCCCCCCCCCCCCCCCCCACACACACACACACAAAAAAAAACTGTCACTTAAGAGTGACTAGAAATGTTCCAACTAAGGTCCTTTTCCAACAGGAAAGTATCTTCTGACAATAGCCTAGTTGCATTGATATTGTTTTCTTTTGGCTACCATATCTCATATTTCAGACAAAGTTCTACACACAATATACTTTGATTCACACAGTTCTGGCTTCATAATAAAATGGAAACCCACTTGCAATTTTCTGTGACAAATCATTTATAAGTAACTGAAATTCCAGTTTATTTCAACTGTTACAACAGGAAAAATGATCAATTCAATTCATATATTCCTTCCAACAGAATTAGCAGTTCAGAGATTTATGATCCTTTAATCTAAATAAACCTAACATAATAAGGCCATGGAAAAGTTCAAATAAATGTCATTTACTAGCAGAGGGTTGAGGCAACTTATTATTCTTTAACATTGCAAATACAAAGTGATTGACAGATGGAGGCTCAGATATTAGCATCAAATCAATTCAATTATGTACACTGAAACGTATGACAAAGAATTAAGTCAAAGGCTCAAAGCAAGATAAGTAATGTTAGCAAAGGAAAACTTAATTTTGCTACAGTCTATTTGCAAAAAAGCTAGAAGTAGTTGACTTCTTAATCATTTCTCTATTGGGTGGGAAAAAAAAGACATATGTTTAACATTAGCAACCTGAGTTTAGAGCAGCAGAAAGCACTCCTTATGCTGCTGAATTAGCAACTGCGTCATAGTGGGATGTATCACCTCTTATCTAGTGACAAAAGAAATAAGTTATCGCACCATCAGCTAGATTTAAGTGAATATAGAGTATTAAGTATTAACCAGCGAGTACCCCTTCAATCAGATAAAATCCTTTTTGGAATTTCCATCAATTGAAGAGAGGGCATACCACAGCTCCTATACATAAAATTGCATGATAATTGTGTGGCTTCCTTAGCCTCTATGCAACAACACCAATTTCAAAACTACCAAGAACCCACACAACTTGCGTGAAGGAAGGAAAACTACTATCATTCATGTCAAAGTTAGAGTACTATAAACACTGTGACTCATGCATTTATAGACATAAAGAACCCTTTTTATTTATTTATTAAAAAACATAAATAAAGACAAAATATTTTCAAATTAACTTTGAAGAGAGATTAATAAGGGGCAAAGAAACTTTAAATCACGAGCTTAGAAATTTGAATATCACATTCCATTTCTCTATTTAGTTAGGAAGTAAGATTACTAATGTTGCACATGTTACAAACAAAGCATGCCGATTGTTTAGACACTTAGTACAAGCTACATACCTTTGAAAAGTATTCAACTCAAAGAAATCTTAAATCCCAAAGTCCAAACTACTTGGAGTTGGCTACATGAATACTTTTTCTCTATTTGCGTCGATTCAGTTCATCATTTTCAATAATGCCCAGAGCAATCATATCATTTTTAAGATATAACTTTTAGTCTCCCTTTACCCGTCTAACCCCTCCCACATGCACCAAGTCACATCTTCTAACTACAGCATCCGCTGCCCTACGTTCAATATGCCCGGTCTATCGTAAGCGATTCTCTCTTCAATTGATGTAACCTCAACCTTCTTTCGCATCTCTTCATTTCATGTTCTATTTTTTCTTGTATGTCCTATCACCTATCTCAACATTCACATTCAAGCCACTCCCATCTTATGCGAGTCTTGTTTTTTAATTATCCAACATTTAGAATCATACAACATAGTTGGTCTGGTGGCCGTCCTACAAAATTGTCCTTTCAACATAACTTGTCTCTCTCGTTTTACATTCGTTTGAAAGGTAACAAAAAAAAAAAAAAAAGTCCACAAATGTGTTGTGTGTGATGCAGACACAAGAGGGTGAAGAACACATAAGCTTAAGATACAAGAAACAATTATCAAGTAAGTCCAATACAGCATGATTGTAATAATCCATGGTTTGTTACAGGTTTAGGTCTTTAGCAGGCTGCCTCCTTCCTTCAATTACTTTTCAAATTACCAGAAATTTTTCACAGTGTTTTGATCTATTTGCTTTCCTCAATTCCCAAAACCCATCATAGCCTCGATGAGCCTTTATCCTAACCCTACATCGTTCATATACCCTTAACCCTAGCCTCCATATTCTTCATGTTCTTTCATGCAACCGAAACTCCTGCAACCAAACCAGTCACTGAAATTGAATATCTAATTCCATGAAATGTAACTTTAATCTTTCAAAAACTATCCTGCATTGTTATGAGGCATCCACCATAATGAGAACAAAAGGAAAAGAAAACCTGAAGATGAGGATACAAAGAGGTCAAAGAATCCTATTACTACCTGTCAGCTTAGAATGCTGTAACAACTACCACAACATGGTACCAAACTACCAACTACCAACCAAACATGCAAAAAACAAGCTCAAAAACATTATAAGTTACAAATATTGATTTATATTTCAAGAAAAATGTTAAACAACTACTTACATCGATGTCCTCATCTTGAACTACATAATTCTTGAAAGCACCCAAAGCTCCCTCCAACCGGTCACGATTTCATTAAACCATGCAACAACCTTTATGAGAAATAGTTACGAGTGCACAAATAAACATAACAATAATCAACAAAATCAAAATCTCTCTCTCATTGGACCAAAAAACCCAATATATATTCCTACTTGTATTAAAATCTAGGGTCAAGTGCACTTTCCAACTACCACCAATTTGCAATGTCCACTATTTTCTATAAAATGAAGCACATTGCACTTATATTCTTACACCAAATTCTTGAAGGCACCTAAAGCTCCCTCCAATGGTGGCTTGTCACAATTTCATTAAACCGTGCAACAACCTTCATGAGAAATAGTTACGTGTGTACAATAAACATAACAATAATCAACAAAATCAGAATCTCTCTCTCATTGGACCAAAAAACCCAATAAATTTTCCTACTTGTATTAAAATTTAGGGTCAATTGCACTTTTCCTATTGAACTAGGATTTGCAATGTCCACCATTGTTTATAAATCGCACATAGCACTTATATTCTAACACCAATTATGCTAATTACCCAATCCATCCAAATTAGCCATTAGATTTAACATTTTTACCAGGCATGTGCATACCATGTGAGTTAATGGGATGAAAAGAAATAGATTTATCAAAAGGTGCAATTACCCATCCTTGAATTTTTTATGTTTGTACTCCCTCTCCTCCTTCCTGTTTGTTGAATATAAGAAGAATGTATATTCAGATAATTTTAAATATACAAGAGAGAGCCTCTATTTATAGGCTAAAATGTTTACTTAACATAGTGAACCTAAACTGAATATCAACCAAATATGTGTCTACCTAACATAATGAATGTAGACTAAATATCATCCAGATACATAATAGAAATTACACATAAATAAGGAAACTATAAATAAGGAAATTTGACCCACTAACTAAGCTGTCTATATTTACACTCTATCACTCCCCTCAAGTTGGAGCATAAAGATTATATGTTCCAAGCTTGTTGCATAGATATCGCAGTCGGTTTCCTGTCAAAGATTTTATGAATAAGTCTGCTAACTGATCTTCTAATTTTGCATATGTAGTCTTGATTGTATTATTAATAAGCTTCTCACGAACGAAATGACAGTCAACTTCTATATGTTTTATTCGTTCATGAAAGACTGGATTTGATGCAATATGTAATGCAGCTTGACTATCACATACTAACTCCATAGGCTGTGAGTGATGAAATCGAAGTTCGTCTAATAGATTTTTCAGCCAAACTAACTCAGCAGTGGTATGAGTCATGACCCTATATTCAGATTCAACACTGGATCTTGCAACAATAGTCTGCTTTTTGTTTTTCCATGAAACAAGATTTCCACCCAGAAATATACAGTATCCTATAGTAGATCTTCTGTCAAATTGAGAGCCTGCCCAATCAGCATCGCTATAAACTTGAATTGGAGTAGAATTATGTTTATGGACTAATGTATGACCACGACCATGTCCTCGAACTAGAGTGTGCCCATGATTCTTATATAATAATCCCTTTTCGGGTGCAGTTTTAAGGTATCTTAAGATACGAATAACAACATTCCAATGAGATGTTCGAGGCTGAGAAATAAATTGACTAACTATACTAGTTGCAAAAGCAATATCTGGTCTAGTGACTGTGAGATAATTCAGCTTACCAACAAGACGTCTATATTACTCAAGATTTGTCAGTAGATCCCCTCATCTGGTACAAGTTTAGTGTTGGGATCTATAAGAGTGTCTACAGGTTTGGAATCTAACATACCTATATCACTCAAGACATCCAGACAATACTTTCTTTGAGAAAGGCAAATACCTAATTGTGATCTCGCATCCTCAATGCCCAAGAAGTATTTTAACTGTCCTAAGTCTTTAGTTTGAAACTTAGACTGTAGGGAATGATTTCAATTGTTGAATTCCATGATTATCATCATCTGTAATCACAATATCATCCACATATACAATTAAAAGAATTCTGCCATTAGGTGTATGTTTATAGAAAACCGAGTGATTAACAGTACACTTCTGAAGGCTAAAACTAAGAACAACTTCACTGAATCTACCAAACCAAGCTCTGGGAGATTACTTTAAGCCATATAGAGACTTTTTCAATCTACACACCATACCGGACTCCCCCTGAGCAACAAAACCAAGTGGTTGCTCAATAAAGACTTCTTTATCAAGGTCACCATGTAAGAAAGCATTTTTGATGTCTAATTGATAGAGTGTCCAATCAAAAATAGCAGCTAGAGATATAAATATCCTGATAGATGTAATTTTAGCTACGGGAGAGAAAGTTTCTGAATAATCCACACCATAGACCTGAGTGTAGCCTTTTGCTATCAATCTAGCCTTTAAGCGATTAACAGAACCATCAGGATGAACTTTCACGGTGTAGCTTGACCTATACCTTTAGCAATGGTTGTGGAACCATTAGCTATAGTGACAGTGGAAAGTGATGATGGATTACTAATATTAGAAAAAAGTTTGGGATTACCAGGTATGTGATCAGAGGCACCAGAATCAAGAATCCAAGTATCAGAAGAGGTCTGAGAGAGGCAAGCGACAGAATTATCTTGAGAAGATTGTTGGGTAGCTTGGTACTGTAGGAACTTATCATATTCAGTAGCTGATAATGAGACATTAAGAGGCTTTTCTTTAGATGATGAAACTTCAAGTGAATTGGCTGACTAAACAATGTTAGCTGTAGTAATAACAAGGGATCCAGAAAACACAGAGGTAAAAGTACTAGGTTTTGACATACTGATTTTAGATTTTTCAGAGGTAGACATAATGATGAACAGTGTGATGAAGAGTACCGATGAACAGTATCCCCGATGAACAATAATCATACTGCTGGAATGAAACGCAGCAATAGAGAGACACGCTGGAAAGAAACAAAGTTGAAAATAAAAATTAGGATTTTTTTCTCCCTAAGCTCTGATACTATGTTAGAGCCTCATTCTTGAAAACCAATCAATTGGTAACAAGAGGAGAGACCCATTTACTTATAAGGATTATGAAGCCCTCTAGCTTTAGCAATGTGAGAGTTCACACATTGACACCCCCTCATGTGGAACGCGGAGATTCGAAATCGTGAGGTGAAACCCATAAGTCGTGGGCCGATCAATCGTCAGGTGTGGGCATAATGGGGTGACTCATCAATTGTGGGTCTGGCTCTGATACCATGTTGAATATAAGAAGAATGTATATTCAGATAATTTTAAATATACAAGAGGGAGCCTCTATTTATAAGTTAAAGTGTTTACCTAACATAGTGAACCTAGACTGAATATCAACCAAATACATGTCTACCTAACATAATGAATGTAGACTAAATATCAGCCAGATACATAATAGAAATTACACATAAATAAGGAAACTATAAATAAGAAAATTTGACCCACTAATTAAGCTGTCTATATTTACATTCTAACACTGTTCATCAGTTTCAAGCTCGTTCATGATGCCCAAACCTTCTCGTCATAATTATTTCTCATCGGCCTCACGTAGTGTTGTTACTACCTATGCTTTAGGGGAGAGGAGAGATAATTGATCTAGGTGTTGGCTTTTTTAAATCAGTTTGTTTCATCTGCATTAGTTTTTGACAAACCAGTCATTCTTTTGGCTGGATATCTTACATAACACGATTTAAACCAGAAAAATCTGTACTTGACTTCAGTTGCTGGTTCTATGCCTTTGATATTTTCTTTTCTTCCCTTAAATGGAAGATTTTGATTGCATTAGCAGCTTGAAATAGGTGAAGGGGAAGAATAAGAAAAATGAGGGAGGGCCAAAAGTAAATTTTTCAAGGAGGGGGTAATTGTGCGTTTTTACAAACTAATCTATTTCTTTTCAGCCATTAACTCACATGGTATGCACAAGCCTATTAAAAATGTTAAATGCAATGGCTACTTTGGATGGATTGGGTAATTAGCTTAATTGGTGTTAGAATAGAGGTGCAATGTGCTTAATTTTATAGAAAGGATTGGACATTGAAAATTGAGTGGTAATGCAATGAATGAAAGTGCAATTGACCATAAAATCTATTAGGCACTATCTCTTGCATAGCTAATATCATATATCCCAGAAAAAAAAAAAAACAAAAACACATATGTTCACAAGTTAACACCAAAAAAGCTGCCAGGATTAAAGTTCATAGCCCACAAAAATTAGAAGTGTTCGAAAAGTGGTAGATGCTTACGAACTAAACATATATTCTGAAGCCAGCTAGAAGTAAGAAAAGAGTCTGGGCCTACTGAGAAGCCAAATATCAGATATATAATCTAGGTTACCATGTCAAAATTTATGACAAGTGGCAACACTATTTTCAATATTGGAGATGATCCGCCTGATTGAGTGGCAACACTATTACGAACAAGATTGACAACGAAAATAAGACTCTGGAAATGGCAACTAAGTATAATAATGAAGCACCAAAGTGATGATATTAGTATTGCTATTAGCATTTTTATCGTTGTTATAAGTTGGAGAAACTGACAACAGCAAAGCGCAGCCCCCGAGTTCCTGTAACCGAACCCATCAACTGTTTTACAACAGCTGTTTGAACAGCAGATGAACGATCCTTCCTGTCGAGCAATATGATGATGAAATCCTGAAGTTAAATCCCACCAACCCATTTAGCCAATTAGCAAGATTGATAGCCAATAACCAAATGTCGGGGAGGAGGGCATACATGATGTTGAACATCAAACAGAAATATACTACCAAATTCATAATTACAATGGACAAAAGGGGAAATATCAACCTTGCCCAGAAAAAAAAAAAAGAGAGAGAAGTTTCTTTTGAGGAGCCCTGCGAAGATGTAAAATGGTACTTCTACTGCCCATAAAATCGCGACAATTATGATGTGTAGATGCTAACTGAGACTAATGGCAGGGAAGGAAACAGTCAGTGAAAGCAGATAAAGCCATTCTTCTGGGAACTGTTTACAGGTATAAAGTACATCTGGAGATAGAAAACAAACAATTGAACAGCATAACTTGAAAGTAGGGATATTTATACCACAAGTACAACCCAGTACTTCAATGCAAAAAAATGCAATTGGAATATAGACAGTAACAAAACACTAGTTTTAAATGCTGCACATGGAAAATTTGAAGTTTCCCAAAAAATCCAGTAATTTAATGTAAAGACTAACAAAGGGACCAAAAAATTTATTAAAATAAAATGGAAACCACCATGTCCCTCACTGGAAAGATGTCCTAACTCCTAAGCAACGGTGTGAATTTTCAGATGACTATGACATCAAATCTTTTGCATATAATTTGAAACAGACTTGCATGTTTGGTTCTCAAATGAAGCATCACCCTGTGAATTAGGTTCTTTTAGATAAAGTAATCACCATTCTCTTAATCAGGTTCTCCAAGGAAGAAGAAGAAAAAGAAGGTGCAGGGAAAAGGTCTGAATAGTTGACTGAATAGTTTGTCAACCTAACAATGTCCAAAACTTTTCTTCCATAAATGCCGCATTCTTTCCAAAATTAAGTCCATGAATGAAACAAGAATCCCAAGTCCCAATCCAATATCAATAGCAAACATACATACAAGATCTATGCACTTCAAGACAAATCAGATTAGCAGCAAATAAAAACATATAAAGTAAAAGCTAAAAACTAGAGAAAAACAGTAACATTGTGTTTGCATTGAAAATCTTCAGCACTATTAAGAGGGAAAAAAATGAATTAACAGCATAGTAAATAAAGATAGACGTACCCAGTAACACAAACCAAGAGCTTGGATACTGTGATTCGAAGTAACAATTGATGGGGAGGGAGGAGAGGGGCGGAACTAAGAGAGTGTGAGTAAGACTTCACCTGGTTTAAGCACAGACAAGACCAAGAGTGAGATAGAGAGAGGCGTCTGATAGAAGGTCCAGGGGTAATTATGTAATTTTATTTTTTCTTTCTTTGACAAGTTTGATTGGCGCGGGCTTTTCTCTGTTCATTAGTCATTTCCCATTTTTTCTTCCACTCTATTGATTCTCAGTGACTCAAGTTATACTGGAATCCATGGAAACTGGTACCGATGACGAACTGCTCCCTATGGAAATCGAAGAGAAGCCACCAAAAGAACCTCCGAAAATCCACCGTCTTGATGAAGCAGTGGTGAACCGAATCGCCGCCGGTGAGGTGATTCAACGCCCAGTATCCGTCGTCAAAGAGCTCGTGGAGAACTGCCTCGATGCTGACTCCACCTCCATTAATGTTGTTGTCAAGGATGGCGGCCTCAAACTTATCCAAGTGTCCGATGACGGCCATGGAATTCGGGTCAGTTCTTCCATCATATTATCAATCTTTCATGTTTCTGTTCGTTTTGACTTTCTATTGAGTTCAATTTTTGTACTCTAAAAGTAATATGTTCTGTTTGGAGGCTGGAAAATGGATAAAAGAAAAAGAAAACGGAAAATTTATACCTTTATTAACGTATCTTTGTTCTTTGAATGCATGCAAAATCTTTCCTGAATTTCTGGGCAGCCAAACAGATTGTTGCTACCAATTTGAGATATTATTCACATTTAATTCTCTAGAAAGCATAACAGATATATAGTGTTTGCTTGTTAGAGAATATAAAATGATTAAATGTCCATCTTGAGCTTATGGTTATTTATCAGCTTTTCACTGTGCCCATTCTTAAATTATAGTTATTTTTGGTGGATGTTGTTATTGTAGTACAAGGACTTGCCTATACTATGTGAAAGGCACACTACTTCAAAGTTGTCTGCATTTGAGGATTTGCATTGCATCAAGTCCATGGGATTCAGAGGAGAGGCATTGGCGAGCATGACCTATGTTGGTCATGTCACAGTCACCACCATTACCCAAGGGCAGTTGCATGGTTACAGGTGGGTGTATGCTACGTACTTGGTTACTGAATCTTATACGCTTTAACTTATAAATTCTTTTTTATTACAGGATATTGATAAGATAACATTCTATGGATAAAAAGAAAAAGAAAAGAAAAAAACTTAGTAGAGGACAATAAAAGGATAGATTAAATTCCATATGCAAAATGGCCATGATTTGAACTTCTTTCTGGTTCCTGTGCTTCCTTGGCTAGTGAATGGATTAGTTATTATTTTATTTTTCTGTTTACTCTTGTGGTTCAGGGTATCTTATAGAGATGGTGTCATGGAGCATGAACCAAAGGCATGCGCTGCTGTTAAAGGGACTCAGATTATGGTATGACCCTCCTATTTGCCGAACTGCTCTTAAGTTTCCAATTTATTGTTTGGCTTGGAATTTTGTTTCCTCCATCTGCCACAGGCTATCAGTGTTCCTATTAAAAACATCAGACCAAACAAAAGCCTTATCTTTAGAAAGAACTTCAGCTGTCTAGATAGGTCCCCCCCCCTCCCCATGGAATCCAGATACTTCTGTAAGATTCATTATTTGTGCTACTTTATTCAGAGATCATAAATAGAGATAAATATTTATTAATTAGTGAATCAGTTAACTTTAGTTCCAAGTGTTTGTGTAGTCCAGGACTTTCAGTTTTCTATCTCATAGGCATTATTAAGTAGTCAAGGAGTCAATTAGGAGGTCAGTAAAAACAGTCTGGTTTGACTCAGAATGTTTGTATAAGGTCCTTGCTATGCATTTACAACAAGAAGGAATTCTTACATTAATTTTTTGATCTTATCAATTTATTGGACACTCTTGTGTCTTGCCACTTTCCAGATTAGTGTTATCAAATGCTCTAGGCGAACCTAGGCGCTAGGGGTCCCTGGAGCCTAGGCGCAAGACGCAGGGCGCAGGCGCAAGACGCAGGCGCAGGCGCAAGACGCAGGCGCAGGCGCGCGCCTTAGCAAAGTTAGGCGCACACCATAAAAAAAATCTACATACAATAATTCTAAGCTTACAGCAAGTAAAAACTAACACCATTAAGTTATAACATAGAAAAAAGTATCCATAGGCAAGACATCCAGCAAGTAGAAAGTAAAGGTTGATAAAAACGATCTAAGTAACGTAAATATGTCAAGCAAGTAGTGCACTAAGCTAACAAGTAAAAATTGAATTTATACTTCTTTCTTAAAGATGCAGAGATAGCTAAGGTTTAATGCTGATTATTACTGCTGAGTATCCTCTGTTTTTCAGGTACAGAACAGGGCAGAGATAGTTAAAGTTTAAGCCACACAATTGCTTTGCTTTTTGTGTACAATAGCAAAGGTTAGACTAAGCAGAAGATGAAGAAGAAGACTTAGTAACTAAAAAACATGATAGATAATAGGCAGACTTACACTGAAAATATGCTTTGTTTTTTGGCCGGGGAAACTCAGACTCAGTAGGCTGCTTAGTATCAGGATTTTGGTTTAACCGTTGTGTTAGGTTTTTTTTTTTTTTTTAATGTTTTTGGGACCTTTCAGGTTTCTATTAGGACTCTTCCCAATGTTTAACTTTTCCTATTTATGAGGAAACTGAAAAACTGAAGAGTTTTCCTTAAAAAGAAAAACTAGAGTTTTTAAAAAAAAAAATAACTTACAGCGCCTTAAGTGGGCCTCATGGAGCCTCAAAACATGAAAAAGGCGTGCGTCTAGTGAGCCTAGGCAACACCTTAGTGTCAGCGCCTGCCTTTAGAGGTGCAGAGGCGAGGGGGTCTACGCCTTACGCCTTGCGCCTTAGGCGCGCCTTTAATAACACTATTCCAGATAATCTTGACAAGCACATTTGGTCTCTTGATTCATTTGGATCCTTCTCCTGCAATTCCTTTTGCAAGTTTCTTATTCGGGGTCCAAGCACTTCCTCTTTCCCATTGCATAAATTTATTAGGAAAGCTAAAGTTCCTTCTCAGGTTAATGCTTTTGTTTGGACTGCAGTTCTTAATAGAGTTAATACTAACAATTTGTTGTAGGTGCAAAGACCTTCGAAGACAATTTCACCAGATATTTGTGTGATGTGTCTACAGAGTAGTGAGACCAACGATCATTTATTTCTTCACTGCCCTTTGGTTTGGAGTCTTTGGTGTAGACTATTTTGATGATTTCAATATACCATAGGTCTCTCCTAACTCTTTGAATGATCTTTTGATGACATGTTTTTGATGTTTTAGAGAGAAGAAGGATGTTAAGTGTTTGTGGAGCTGTGCTTTCTTTGCAATTATTTGGGGATGTGGTTGGAACATAATGCGAGGACTTTTCGAGATTGTCACTACCCACGACATTTTCTTTGGGATAATATTGTTTTTCTCGCTTCTCTTTAGTGCTCTACTTCAGGAGTATTTTAGGATGTTTCTTTAGTTGACATGCGATGTGATTGGCAAGCTCTTTTGTTGCTCCTATCTTCCTTTTTTCTTCTTTTTTTTCTTTTACTTAGGAGGACTTCTTGTCTTCCCATGTACTTCTTTCTCCTTCAATAAAATTTCTTTTCTATCAAAATAATAATAATTTTTGATCTAGTGATTTGATTATATTTAAGTTTCAGCTGAATTTTGGTTGTTATCTGCCTCCATGGTCAGGTTGAGAATCTTTTCTATAACATGACAGCTCGAAGAAAGACGCTACAAAATTCAGCCGATGATTATTCAAAGATTGTGGACTTACTAAGCCGTTTTGGTGTTCATCACATAAATGTCAGCTTCTCTTGCAGGAAGGTTGGTCCCTTGAGCAGTGAAACTTATGTATAGCATTTTTATATACCACTTCATTTCTTCAAACTGAAATTAATTTGTTACATGATACAAGTGAATTGACATAGTTTTGGCCTCCTGTTGCAATCAGCATGGAGCTAGTAGACCAGATGTTCACACTGTTGCCACAACATCAAGACTTGACGCCATTAGATCTGTTTATGGGATTTCAGTTGCTCGTAATCTGATGAAAGTAGAAGAAAAGGACAATGATCCATCTAGTTCAGTTTTTGAGATGAGTGGTTTTATATCCAATGCAAATTATGTTGCCAAGAAGATAACAATGGTGCTTTTCATTAATGGTATAGATAATTTTTGTTTTAATAGTATTGAGGTTTGATGACCTTTTTGAATCATTAGATTTACTGTAATCTTCTAGGTTTTTGTACATAGATCATTTGTGACAGGTTCTTATCACTTGAAGTTGTCTAGTGTGTTCATAAAATATTTATGTCATGTGAGTTTTCCATCAACACTGACAAAGGTCTTATTGTTGTGGATGTATATCTATAATTTAGAAAGCTGGTTTCATTTTCTTTCCTCTTTGTGCTAATCATCTTAGCTAGTTTCTTGATGATGTAGACTGGTAGGCAGTCTTTTTGTAGCCTGTGTCTTCTATTTTCTTATATACTGCCTCCATTTGCTGAAAGTTGGAGCTCCCTACTTTTGGTAAATTTGCTTACTACAATTTTTCCTTGAAACATGAATTTTATTTTTGCAACTTAGTTATGCCCTCATGGATGTCAGTTGTCAAGTTTATGGCTTTATTCTTATTAAAAGAATAATGTTTATAGCTTTATAAATCTCGTATTTGCTAGCCGAATATGTGTTTCTTCTAATTCAGTTTTTGAAAGATATAAATCTTCTCTCTGACTCTCTCTCTCTTTGTTTGTGATGCATCCTTCTTGTTTGTGGTAACCTCAGAAAGACTGGTCGAATGCTCTGCATTGAAGAGAGCTATTGAAATTGTTTATGCTGCAACGTTGCCTAAAGCATCGAAACCCTTCATTTATATGTCAATTGTATTACCTCCCGAGCATGTTGATGTGAATGTGCACCCAACAAAGAGAGAGGTACAATTACAAATGTATCAATACAGGTGCATTTAGTTATTGTTGTATCTGTCCTCTAGAACTGCACACAAATAAAGATGATAAAGAAAAATAAACCACATATGGTGCCGACCCTATGTCTCCAATATCCATGTGCATTTACTTAAAAATATATCTGCGCCTAATGAACATTTGGTTTGTGACTGCTGCTAAGTTGGCTATAATTATTTCTCTATTTCTCTATTTTTCATGTTATCATTCTTTATTCAGATGCAACTGTGAGTTCAATTATTTAAACGTTTCCCCAATTACTGAGTCTCTTTTTCAGAATGAACTTTACACTTTTGTTCAGATATGGAAATAAAATTTGTAACAGAGAAAGGGAGATATTACAAAAAGGCGGATAATCTAGTCCTCCTATTCCAAGGGGAAAAGAAAAGAGAACAAAATTGAAACAAAAACTAGTACAGAATGGCTGTCCAACCAGACCCTTTATATATAAGAAAGAGAGAAGCCTTTCGAAAAACCCAAAGCCAAGCACTGAAAGGAACCAAAACAGAGTATTTCATCTTATAGAAGTTGTACACCGGAGATCCCTGATTAGGTATCTATTTACGAATTGAATCCTTCAATTTTAAACCATGATCTCTTTCGACTTGGAATGCTTCTTTCAGCATTCCGTGCGTTCCAATCATGAAAATAAAAAAAATGAACAAACAAAATCATAAATCAACAAGAAAATTATTTATCTAGATTCTAGATAGCCCATAACCAAAATTTTTTATGAACTGCAAATTGTTTTCTTGTGCAACCATGTTGTTGGCTCTCATTTTTATAAGGATGGAGGTTAGACACCCAAGTTTTCATTTTCTATTGTGCTTATATGTTTAATTATTTAAAAATAATTGTATATATATATATGAAATTATTACATTTGTTCCTAAAAGGTGTTCCGCGTTCCAAACCAACATATTTCCTTCCAACTAAGTAATCCGAATAAGCCTACTCTTATCATATCCAAGGTACTAAAATTTGCTTTGTACCATTTCGATATGTCTGGAAACAAAAATATTCATGAAACAATATGGAAACGGCGTGGTAATGATAAATTATTTGGAAATACATGGAAACAATAATAAAAAAACATATTATAGTAATTATAAATATTTATCATGATTAACTTAGTACGTAGAATACTCATAAATACATATCAAAGTATAAAAATTTAACATAGATATATTAATTGTTAAAAAATATCAAATTACAATCACTCCAAACCCTAAGAATAAGAGGGCTTAAGAAGCTTACGTAATTAAAAAAAAAAAAGAATATATATATATATAATTTATGTATAAAAAAATTACACAAAACAAGAATTTTACTTAACAAAAATTTGATGTTATTTCCATTATAATTTACCTATTTCATTTCGTTCGAAACAAAATACTACATATTCTGGAAAGGATGGAAACGATTCAGGACAGAAACGATTTATTCGTTTCGTCGAAAATGATACCGAAATTTCATGTTTCAGTTCAGATAGGGTGTTTCGCTTTCATTAGTTTGGAAGCAGAAACGATTTGCCACAAAATGAATTTTAGTTCATTGTGCGTGCCACATTCCGGGAGAAGTGATGTTTTACGTTCCCGTTCCATATAACATATCGATCCGCGTACTAGGTAACTATGATTGTACCTCAAGGAAATGGATCTTGAAAATCCTACTATTGTACCCCAACCAAAGACACCAGACCATCACAAATATTATGCATCTTCAAACTTACCTTCTTTCTTCCTTTCAAAATCCTTAAACTTAAGCAACTAGATTTTGTCCAAACTCAAAAGCAAACCCATGCCTGCTGTCAAAATTCTTGAAAGCATTATCGAAGACTAAGCAACACGGCAATGAAAAAAAAGATGGGTATTAGATTCAGAGCTAGTGCTTGAGAAACACATAATGCAAATAGCTGGAGATAATGCCATATTAGATCTCAGCATTAAAGACTGCAGCAACTACTGACCAAAAAAAAGCCTTAACCTTCGAGGGAGTCTTGTCTTTCTCTTCCTAATTGGAATAACAAGAAGGAGTGGTTTGGATTAGATGTGTTATGAATATAATATTAATGTATTGTGCAGTCCCACATTACTTAGATGTGGAAGTCTATGTTTTATTGGTTATTATAAATAAAGTTTATAGGTGTAGGCTTTAAGAAATTAATCAAGCCCACAATCTTTTCTTTTTTCTATTTTATTTCACAGTATCAGAGTGGGTTTGAAAACCACGCCCGATCTTGGCCCGATTTCCAAAAGCCTTAATTCTCTCTATAAGAAGAAGTTTTGTAGCCAGCCACATTAAGCCTAGTTATTTCCTCCATTCAAGCCTAGTTATTCCCACTTTTTTGTATCCTTAGTTATCTATTTCATCTAAAAGACGACTAAACCTTTTTTCTTTTCAAGCCTCATTTGTTTTAGGGTTTGACTGCTCCAAATGGTTTGACAGTTCAACAGTACTTTCGTGAACTTTCTTGTTGTGTCTCTTTCTAGCAGTGCTCCTTTTTTTTTTTCCTGAAAAATCCCTTTGTGCCTCTTTCCAAAGGTGTTCTTTTTATTTTTAGGGAAAATCCAGCTGCGCCTCTTTCTAGCCAACACAAGAACTGTTCATGGGTACCATTATGTTCATCAAATGGTTTGAAACTTAACATATTGTTCTTAGGTTATTGTAATTGAAGGGAAGTGTTGAGATTGATAATTGGGTTTTATTTGTAAAAGATTCAGCATTATATGATCTATCTTGAGGGGGAGTGTTAAGAATATAATATTAATGTATTGTGTAGTCACACATTGCCTAGATGTGAAAGTCTATATTTTATTGTTTATTATAAATAAAGTTTATAAGTGCAGGCTTTGAGAAATTATTCAAGCCCACAAGCCTTTCTTTATATATTTTATTTCACAAGATGCATTAACGAGATAGATGCAGGGACGTTTATCAAAGTAAAGAAAAAAGAAAACAAATGAAAATAATGAAAGCTTAAGCTTTTGGACTTCATCATGGTAGAAGAACATGTCTTTGTTGCTCTCCTTTTAAGTTAAAATGTCCACATGTTGGACTGCCCCAGTAAGAGATAATTTTAGGCCACATGTAAAGGGGGGAGTTGGAACATGCTAATGATTAAATTCCTATGGGTTCTAACAGTTAAGCTTATGGGTAGTTGAACATCCTAAAGTCGCCAACTAGTTCTGAATGGAAGTATAAATTTACTGAAACTCAATTGTGATATGTCTGTTTGTTGTTGTGTGGAATGTCCACTTTTATTAAAGCATTTTATATTCATATGCTCAAATGAAAACAAAAGCATTTGTTGTATACAGGTAAGTCTTTTAAATCAGGAAGTTATCATTGAAAAGATTCAGTTGGTGGTCGAATCAAGATTGAGGAATTCCAATGAGGCACGTACATTTCAGGGACAGGTATTGTTAAGAAGCATGTTTGCACAGCTTAGGATTCTTCTCAGTACTTGGTTAGATATATGCTTCTTTAAACCAAGTATAATCAATTCACTCTTTAGTCTTTACTCACTGGATTCCTAACTAGTGAAAGAGGATGACAGTGTCTTCTAATTCTGTAACTTGTAATCATGATTGAACTTTTTAACTTATGTTTCGATATTATTTCAAAAGTTTCACCACTTCCTTGCTCTTACTTATGTTATCAGTTAATGTGTTTGATTCATGCTCCAAGGATAAATTAGTACTTTCTGTATTTGAGTGGTTGTAGAAGTTATGCATGGAGCAAAGTTTAATGTTATCTGTTTTGATGACTATTAATTTGGAAGGGATGATATTTTGTCAGATTTTTCATGTCTTTCCTCATGTAGTCATGGTACTATTGCCATCTGGAAAGATTCTCAATTTCTCCTTTGTTACTGTCGTCTAGGAGAAAAGCATTGGACACATTTTGGTGTTCTTCATACCCCAGTGGATATACTTAGGCAGGTTTATAATGTATATGTCCTCCAACTTTTCTAGATAATGCTCATTTTCTTTTTACATCTTAGTTGGACACTCTTCTCTCCAATATTAAAAAATAATGTCCTTGCTTTTCTATAATAGAGGAGTTTTTCTTGATTGCCGAAGAACTTTCTACCTTAGTTTGTTCTGGCTGTCACATACGATCTCTTTGTTACTGGACAAATGTCTCCAATTATGTTGGCAAGTTGATATCTATATATATTTTTGGGCACATTATCAGTCCATCTATAGTTTCTGTCTGCAACATTATTTCTTCTTTGCTCCTTATGGGTAAAGACCCTCTCTTGTCTTGTTCAACTTATCGACGGCACTTTGAATGCCAACTAGAATAAGTCCGCATATGTAAAAGATATTCCTTTTGATAATAAGTGTCATTCTATTTAATACTGAGGTTGAATCTTAATCATTTAATTGGTCAATTGTTGGCATATCAGTATTTGTGTGTTGTAGGGTTTCATAAATAATCTATTTAATTACGTCATATTTCTTTAGTACTATAGAAGATCCATTGTCTCTAACATCTCATGTTACCTTCTCCCTCTTTTTTTGATACACTGTTTAAAATGTCTTCTCGTATTTTATGTCACTCTTTTCGCAGGCTTTTCAAATGATTTTTAATACCATCTTTCCTCTCCAGTTTTCTGTCATTAATAAAAAGATTAAAATGTCAAACTTACATACGTGCTATTTATTTGATGCGAATGCTATATACTGTACAAATTCTTTATGTTACACCAAGGAGGCGTGATTTCACTGCAAGGTTACTCCCCACTTGCCTTAAAATCTCTAGCTGAAATAGATTTTTCTTGTAATAAAAGGCCTATTTGGGGATAAAAAATTTGAGTACCTGGATTGTACTCCAAAAGGAGGCATATCCGTGGTAAGTTTGTGGGTTTTACTTTCAAACTTTTGGGTTTGGACGTGGATTGGCTTACACCTTAACAGTTTGGGGTAAAATGTTACAAGTGACACTCAGTGCTCAAGCCTGGGATCACAAGTTGGAAGGTTTCTTGATTCCTGCAGCAAGCTTAACATTCTTTTTTAGAAATATATAAATATGTACTTTTACTTGCAAAGTTTATGAAAATTGCATAACCACTATACTACTATAGAATGCTTAAAGAAGTGATTCTACTATTTAGAAGATATGAATATACTAGTATATATCTAATTTTATATACTTAAGACATTTGGGTGAGGCCCTTGACTAGAATTACTTTTATTTTGGCGTTCTGCTGCTCTCTTTTGCCTGCATGGTCACTCCCACTCTGTCTATAATCTATTGTAGGACATGTCTCTGTCAAGCGATACTTTTGTCCTGATTCGTGAAATAATTTGAAGTTGATTCCATCTTCCTTTTGTACACAATTAAGGCTCAACTCTAGATTTTTGTCTTATTTTATCCCCAAAAGTGAAACTGCCACTAGAATTTGAGACAAGGATTCTGATATCCCCAATAAACATGACTGGTTGTACAGTTACATGCAGCTTTCACAGAAATCATTGGCAGAGCAAATCTGTAGTTAGTTATTGATATCTCTTGTATATGGTAAAAATATATGATGTGTTCTATATTTCAAAATAAATACTGTCAACTAACTTCTGTGCTTTCGTGGCATATTCTGCCTCATGAATTTATAGACAACTGATGCATCTCCATCTTGTCATCTGAATAAAACCAAAGATTCTATTTTGAACCCCTCGCAATCTGGTACGTGAAATGTTTTCTTTTGGACATTTTGCATGCCTGTGGTGGTACCCAGGTACTGCCTTCATTCTTTAATGTCATTTACTATAGCTTTTTATATTGATATTGTTCACAGATTCAAAGTCACAGAAAGTTCCAGTAAATAAAATGGTTAGAACAGATTCTTCAGATCCTTCTGGAAGGTTGCATGCCTATGTGAAAACCAATCCTCACAGACAACTTGAACAGAGTCAACGGACTGCTAGCTTGACTGCTCTAAGGTAATCCATCTACTTTTTTATCATTGACAAGTCTGATGGAGCATTTTCCGAAGGATGCAGCTGATTGAGATCTGTAGGTTTATTACGGTTGGGACTTTAAATTAGGATGCGTGGGAATTAAACTCTGGTCTCCTGTCCTAGACTTTTACTAGCTTAAGGGATTCCCAGTTTGTGTATCTAAGGCCAGTTGCATAACTGGAATAGTTTGTCTTCAACTCTTCATTGATGAATTGATTGGTGAAGTTGTTTATGGCTTACCCTAGTGGCCATGTCCCTCTCCCTCTATTTCCTCCCTCCTCTCTCTCCTATCTCTTCTTTCCTCTTTTCTGTATTACCAAGTACATTAAGCTTGTTAAACATATTTTGCTCCATTCCCTACTGCCTTAAGCCTTTGGAATTATTGGTAAATTAACACAAATTTTCAATTTAATTAAGCGAATTTGATTGAGGTATGTTCAGATAGTCTGTAGATCCATAAAAATGGGATACTAATTGCAGGTCCTCTATTAGACAAAGAAGAAACCCAAAAGAGTCTGCAGATCTTACTAGCATTCAGGAGCTTCTTGATGAAATTGATCGCAATTGTCACTCTGGTATTTGGAGACCATATTATTTTGATAATTTGTTGAAGCCTTTCTATGAATTGGTTGTTTCTGGATTGCTTCTCACTGAAATGTGTTATTATAGGTTTGCTGGAAACGGTAAGACACTGCACGTATATTGGAATGGCAGATAATGTCTTTGCATTGCTTCAGCATAACACTCATCTTTATCTTGCAAATATAGTAAACTTGAGGTACTTTTTTCTTGTTTTATGTTTAAGAGCCCTTAGCATAGGCTCGTGAATTCTTTTTGTAATGGTCAATGCTGTTCATTGATTAACACTGCTATATAATTGTTACATTATTGGTACAAGGGGTTTTGTTGAAGTACTTAATACAAAGGGTTTAATTGAAGTAGTTACCATGGTTGATACACAACCGGATGAGCATTATTTAGGCGGTTAAGAAAGGAAGAGATAGATCCATCACACCTTAAACACAGTCCTTTTGTCTACTCATATTAATCAATCACCACTGAATGGGGAAAGGTCTGATTGTCTACTTAGAATACCTACAATAGTGAATCTGAGGTAAAGGCTTGTCATAACTGTTATCTTTTTCATTTTTCTTTTCTTTCTTTCTGTCTTTTCCCTCTTTACTCTCAATGTGTTTGATAGTTGTTATCTGCCTCTATCCGAGAAGATGAAAGTAGACAGCAGATCATATTTTGCTCCTAAGTCCTTTTTCCTGCCATCCCTGTTGTTTGGGGTGAACTGGATGGTCCTGATCTTGGTGTTGTATCTTTAGCTTGCTGAAGAGAAAGATAGATTGGAGTTAATAGGCTGGTATAGTGTGCTGTTGCCGCTAAATTTGTGTGGCATATGTAAAAGATTAAAACTCATTCTAGGGTTCTGTCTAATATCTTAAGCTTCTGGATGAATCACCTCTTGGACATGACATAATAGCCTATTTGACCTAGTGGTTGAGAATTCTATTATTGCCACCAGCCATTGTTATAAATTAATATTTGAGGACAATGTATTGAATCATTGATGACATGTTCTTTTTTCCAAGCCTAATGGGCTTGCTTAGAGATAAAAACTCAATCCCAGATGGATAGACATCCATTGATGGAGTGTTTTTCTACCCGCCTTGTGTACAGTATTTTTTCCCTCCTTTTTCTTGTAATAAAATAATTCCTTTATAAAAATTAAAAATTAAAAACTCATTCTTGTGGCGTCATCTCACAGGTTAAGATTTTGAGTGAATTGGTGTTTGACAGCATACTTGGGTTGTGAGGTGTAAGAGGGATTAGCATATTTGGTTTTGCAAGCTCAGTATTGTTTGGTGGTAGTGGTGAAGCTACAGTTTATCTAGTTTTGCTACTTTTGGCTTTCTGTATTGCCTTATATACTGGCAAGGAATTGAAGGATCTTATTGATTCTATAAATTTTAAGGTTTGATTTGTTTTCTTAGTGTTATTACATGGCTCCTAGAGGGATACCTGGTGCTACCCCTGTGATAGGTTGTGCCCCCAGATGCACTTTGATACTAATTTCTTACAAAAGAGTGAAATTAAATAATTCAAGCATAAAGCTTTACTAGCCAAAATGGTCAACAATGGGTACTAGCATTGCTGTGTTCGTCATGGATTCCATTTCAAGCTTGTGAAAAACATTAAGAAATTGATTTAGTATTTAGTGACACTTGCTATAAGTTGTTTAACACCTCCTCTTTGTTTCTAATGAATTTACAGCAAAGAGCTCATGTATCAGCAAGTTCTAAGCCGATTTTGCCATTTCAATGCTATCCAATTAAGCAATCCAGCCCCATTGAAAGACTTGATTATGTTGGCACTGAAAGAAGAGGATTTTGATCCAGAATGCAATGACAATGATGATCTGAAAGAGAAGATCGCAGAAGTAACTCTCTTCTCTTTTTAGATTATTACAGTTTTATGTTTTATAAGTGTAATATATCTTGACCCATAATTTAAAAATGATCTTAGTTGTTTCATTTTCAGTTTGGAAAATGATCTAAAGAAAGCAAGTTTTGAGTTATTCTTTTGTAGTGTCATCTATATGACAAATTATAGTATCAAAAGCACCTGGAGTTTCATGTGTTTAATTTATATGTTTTAGCATTTCTATGTCAAAAAGTGATCATCCCTTGTTTTAGTTGTAGATCTCAAGCCATTATCTCTTTCTGGATCTTTTGATAAACTACTGTCATTATGTTGCTCAAGCTAGCCAGTACTTCCAAGAAATTTTTTTAGCCAACAAGAGACGAACTTGGTATTAGTTAGTGGCCATGCCAAAATTTACAATTTACACAATTTTAATCCCTTCTCCTTACCAGCTTGATGGTCGGGCCTATTTTGAGATAATTTCTCAGATTTTTTAGAAAAAACATGTCAAAGACTGCTCAAAACCAGAAGCAATCAGTAAACTGGTCTTGAAAGATGTCAGAAAACAAAATCTGATTTCAAGTTTTGGTCAGTTTCTACTACAATACAATCAAAACACAGTGACAACTTGCTATCTATTATTGAAATACTGCAATAAAGAAAACCCCCTTGAAATTTTTTTCAATACTCACTTGCATTCCCCAGGCATTGTCGAGAATGTGAGCTCCTTTAGAGTTAAATCAATTCAATGTCATTTGTGGCAGGCTTATCACATTCTTTGTAATTTCAAAAATCATAAGATAGTATAATAGATTAAAATGTGTTGTAAAATATTATCAACTACTTATTCAATTTCATTTATTTATATATTTTAATAAAATTTTCTGAGCTTTAGCACCGTTTATTGAAGTTATTGAATACATATTTAATTTCCCCCTCTTTTCAACCTGGTTGAACCGTGAGGCCTTGACACTCTCTTGTCCACTTTGATGAGCAAACTGTTCTTTGGAACTTCAGGTCTACTATTGGACCTGTGATTTACACTGAAACTCTTTTATAGAAATACTGTTCTTTTCTTTCTCCCTTTTTTCCTTATTTATGGCATGTAAGTTCTAGTATTAGAACCTTATACCATCACATGAAATTCTTAGGAGTCTTACTCCCATGTTCATTGTATTTTTCTTTATGATCTGTCAGTAAAGTAGCATCTTAATTCCAGTTTGAAAATTCTGCCCCATGTTGACTTATTGTTCCTCCAGTGGTAGTACTGACTTATTGTTATCATCTGTGAGAAACTGCATTGCTTGCTACTATAGAGAGGCTAGCCAGTGCTGCTTGGTTTCTGTATCTGCTTTGCTCAGCCCATGAAAGTAATGTCAGTTTCTATATTCTTGTTAGGAGTCCACCGATTGTTCTTGACTTTGAGCAATGTTCTTTATAATATGATGGAGCTTAGATCATTAGAATAGTAAAAAAAATATTGCTTTTTCATTTTAATGCAAAAAGTTTTGTTTTCTCATCTACATTTTTGTTTTCATTTTTAATTGCCATTTTTGTTGCTTCTTCTCCAGATGAACATGGAACTGCTGAAAGAAAAAGCTGAAATGCTAGAGGAGTGTTTTTGCATTCATATTGACAAACAGGGGAATTTGTCAAGACTGCCGCTAATACTTGACCAATATACACCTGATATGGATCGTATTCCTGAGTTTGTACTTTGTTTGGGAAATGATGTGAGTGCTAAATTTTCCCTGCTTGTATCCCTTTCTGATGTCTGTGTGGAAAATATTTCATGACTTTTTTTTTTCGGTTAATATCATGGGACTACTGCGTAATATAATTCATCCCGATGTTATTAAAATCAAGGTCTTACCTAGGATCAGTGGAGGTGTGGTACAGTTTGGATTGTAGAATCATATCCATGATTGTTAGAACCTACTCAATGTAACTAAGTATAATAAACAAACTACTAATTGCGTACTTAATATTTAAAAATTATTGATATTTATAAAGAAAACAAACCTGAAGATTATTGATTTATCAACTCTCGTAGGAAATGAACATATCCTTTACTGCAATTTTATAACATAAGAAACTATCAATTCACTTAAGATCATAGAAACTAGTAAAAGATCACAATAAATAAACACTAACTAACTATACAATAAATATTTAGATGATTTTCTAAGAGTATTTGGGTTGTTTAAATCCTGCTTATTGATATTTGAGAGGTTCTATTTGAAAGGTAACTAGTATGAGAAAGGAATAAGGTTATCTTACTTTAACATTTAATAGGATTAGGGATCCTACTCCAATTCTGTGTGATTCTTCTTTGATCCCATGATATAGTGCCAGGGGCAGGGTTTGGCTGTAGTCCCCTTGCCTGCCGGGAAACAATGTAGATATTTTTTCTTTGAAAAGTCTGATTAATCTTGGTTCTTGTAGGTTGATTGGGAAGACGAAAAGAATTGCTTTCAATCAATTTCAGGTGCTCTTGGAAATTTCTATGCTATGCATCCACCGCTGTTACCCAACCCCTCTGGTGATGGTTTGAACTTCTATAAGAAGAGAAAACCATTCAAGAATAGTGAAGACATAAATCCCTCCCATAGCACTGGTATGATGCTGTATGGCTCCTTACTTTTCTGTAGTCCTTTAGAGTTTTCTGCTCCAAAACATAAGCATGAAGTATCTCTTTACTATTTATTCCACTTTTGATTTGAAACCATTTTAGAAATCTGCAAACGGTTGTTAGGTGAATGGTCATAGGGTTCCAAAGTCTTCTGCTTTACTGCTTGGAATAGAAGACTGCATATAGTGATTGGAGATTGATTTATGCAGGAAAATTTGACGTTTAGAAGGCAAGAGTAGTTGAATTCAATCAATTAGATGCTATGATTTCAGAGAATTTGGGATTTTTCAAATGGTGATGGTTAGGGTTTAGTATTTGCAGTTGTCATGTAAGAAAAATATTCATCTTGCTGGACGTTTCCACCTTGAGGGTTCTGGATGGGGATTGTTAGACTTCAAAACAGTTTGAGGCTTCTGCCTTGTTTTACCAGGCATAAGCATCTTGCGTGACATTGCCACCTTAAATTATGAGCTTTGTCCATCATATTAAATGCAATATGCGGTATTTAATGACTGCATTAGTTCATTTGCACATTTGGCAGTGGATTTTCTTTTATACAGTTTAGATCTTCTGCCATCTTCCCTTGTTCCCTTCCTTTGTGAACTTCTCTTAACAATTAAACTGCCAGCCTGACTGCATGAACAGGGACTGATAACACAATGGAGAATGACGTTGATCATGAACTACTTTCAGAGGCAGAGACTGCTTGGGCTCAGCGTGAATGGTCAATACAACATATCTTGCTCCCATCTATGAGACTCTTTTTCAAACCACCTACTACAATGGCTACTAATGGGACATTTGTCCAGGTAATTTACATTCATGATAATTATGTTATTTAGTCTTTCTTTATTATTACTATCACTTAGTGGACCTACAAACAGAACTTAAGACGTTGTATTAATGCTTTGGGAACTCAGATTTTAAGGAGTTCCCATTTCTTAATTCGGACTTTCGGCCATGCGATTATGCAAACACCGTCTTGAAACACCATATCTTTCTTTTAGTTTTTGTATATTTTGTTTAAAAAAAAAATTCATATCTGTAAACATCATATCTAAAACTAGGGGTGAGAATTCAGTTGGGTCGGTCGGTTTTGGGGCTTTTACAGACCGACCCGAGCAAGTTGATTCCTCAAAAATCCTAACCGAGAGACCACCCGAAATAATCGGTTTTTCAGTTCTTCCAACCGCCTGTTATTGCTTTGGTTGCATTTGGATTTCGGTCGGTTTCGGTTGTTCTTCCAAATCAGTATACAATCCTAAATCCAAAATGTTCACAGCCAAATCCACCTCAATTGGGTAACCAAATATCAATTTTCAAATAATGAGAACCCTAGATTAGCTTAATGTTCTTGACTTGCTCTTGCTATTCTTTTTTTCTTCAATTAAGATGTGGTTTCATCATGATCTAGTTGGATCTGATGCGTAGAGGTAGAAGGAGAAATACGGTTATAATTATGGCTTAGATCTTAAAAGAACAAAGTAAAAACACCAAATATTACCTTTCATTGCATTAATCACTTCAAGACTCCGAAAATTAAAAGAGAAGGAATGATGGAATGTGAAAGATGAAGAAATAAGGTAGTAGCCATTGGGAGGCATAAAAGAAAGAAAAACTGGTTGTTGCATATGAAGAGGCAGAGAAGAGAGAAAAGAGTTACTTTGCTTACTTACCCTCAATTTGTTTGAATGGGTCTGTATTTTGGACTTTTGGGTCATGGGCTGTCTTTGGTGAGTGTTATTCGGCTGGAATGGTGTAAAATGTGGTATAATTTAACCAATAATATTGTGCCACTTGTAAAAAAAATTATATTTAAAAATATATGTAATTATTTTGGTCGGGTCAGTTATTCGAAAATTCAAAATATACTCACCCGCAAAATCGACCCGACCCAACAAAAATATAAAAATTACACCCGATTTTGAAATAGTATATTTCGGTTTAGATCGGTTGTGGGTCATTTCGGTCGGATTTGGGTCAGAAATTCGATTTTTCGGGTTATGTGCTCACCCCTATCTAAAACAAGGGTTTCTACTGCTCAGAATTATGTTTGATAATAAACAGTAATTTGTATTTATTGAATCAAATGTTCATTAGCTTCAACATTTCAGGTGAGAAAACGCAAGTTAAAGAAGTTACCTTTGATCTATATATTTTCTTTGAAGAAGTAATGGCAGACTCATTGTAAACTAGTACAATTATAGTTGTATATATGCAAGTCCATATTCCATAATCAAACTATTACTTCTTAATCTCAGTTTAGGGTTAAGCAATGTTGACATGCATAACTTATTCCTGCTGTCTTTTGACAGGTAGCTTCATTAGAGAAGCTTTACAAGATTTTCGAGAGATGCTAAGCGACCTAATGGGAGATCAAACTACTTGCAGTCTGCAGGGGTGGAGGGGTGCAATCTTTCTGTTCAAAATACTGATACCCCTTTGTGTTGCTGATTTTAGAGTCCTAAAAAGTTGTAACTAGAGATATGAAGGTTGTTATAGGCTCGCATGTTTTGGGTTGCAGCTTGGGCCAGGGTGTTGCTGGGCAGAGTGTTGCTGGGCAGTCCTACTAGTTGACCTATAATCTTGTTTTGATATCATATAATAGTAAGCTCACTTTTAAAACTAATCAATTAGTATTAGAAATAGTCACTTCTCTATTTATATATATTCTAAATTTTTATCATGTTAGCAATGCAGAAGTTATTATATTGACAAGGTTTTCTAATTAGAAAACAAGAAAAGCTAAATTGAATTTTAATGCTTTTTTTATTTAAATAAGTATACCCATAATATTTATCATATTCCAATATATACTTTTATTCTAAATTATATATAAAATCAAAATCTTTCAAATCAACAAACAAAAATATATTAAAGATTTTGAATTTTAATGATAACTAGGGAATTGCTGCAAGGGATTTTATACGCAATGTTATCTCAATTTTGATAGTTGCACTTAACAATAGAATCACAATGTAAGATAAGGCAATTCATTTAGGAAGAAAGTATACAATGCATAGGATAGCCACCAACAATAATTTTTATTTTTATTTTTTATTTTTTTAAAATAAACATAATTGTCTCAAATAGGTTAGATAATTGTATTTAACAACCAGCTTAAAAGTAAAAATTGATTCACAAATTCCAATTATTAAAACTAAAAAGAAATTAAGAATTTTACTTTAAGTCCTCTTACTATCTCCAGCAATTACGTACAAAGCATTGTCACCAAACACTGAGAATCGGTTATACTATTTGCCTGAAAATTCCACAATACTTTTTTTTTTTTTTTTCCTGAAAATAACGAAGTCTAAATGGGTGAATGAATGTGTTATAAAATGTAACATGGATACTGTTAATACGCAATATATTGCATTCAACATAAAAATGACACGTGACAAAGATTAAAGTTAATTAGTTTAATGTATTGGAAGATAAATGTATAGCCATAAAATAAAGTAATAAAACGCAAGGAACGTTGCGAAAATTAAAAAAGCACGGTTGCAGCAATTAAAGATGAGCGTTGAAGAAGTTAATTCAGCAAACAACCGTTGAAAATTAATGACAGAATAATAACAGACTACGGCTACAGCAGATTGTATAAAAACTACTCCAACTTGGAAGGTAAAGCAAGACAACCTAGCTTATTACATTTTACCATTTTTGTTGAATAGTTCTGACTTCACCATCAGAGGGTTTTTAGGGAAAATCCCCAACCTCTGATATTGTCTCAGTTTTACAGAAAGGAGTTCAGCTTGGATAATTCCTACCAACACCATCAGATCACTATCTCGCCATCACCCTCATACTATTAGCCCAATAAAAACAGTCCAGTTCCATCTCAAATATTAGATCCTCCACCTTTGGGTCTAACATTGGCGCCATCTGTGGAAAGCAAGTAATTAATCCATTACCATCATTGAAAATCAACTAACAGTATGTGAATCACCAAACAACCAAACCGGTCAAACAGCTACATCTACACCATCCTAACCATCCATAACAGAGCTCGATACCCTAGTAACCCAACAACAATTACAGGCATTAATGTCAGCAGTACAAATACTGTCAGCTAAAATAAACACCACCCTACTCCTGATAATCAACCCTTGAGTCACCAAGAGCAGATAGCAAATATAGACAAGATACAAAATCAGGATGGAGATGAATTCACGGGCCAAGAAGGAAACAAACAGCTAGAAGAAGTGGACAAAGTAGAGTAATTGCCCAGCCGAGCTGAAGGGTACATCTCTGGAAGTTTAGCTCCCTCATCCTTTTACGGAGGAGGTCATCTCTTTTCAGATACCAACTGGCTTAAACATACCTGCATCAGAATAGTATAATGGCTCCTCTGATCCAGATGATTTCGTTACTAGGTTCGAATCACTAATGCTGCTCCATGGAATTCCAAATCAAATTATGTGTCGTGCCTTTGCTGTAGCATTGAGAGACAAAGCTCGGTTATGGTTTGCACACCTCCCCCAAAATTCTATAAGATCTTTTAATGAACTCGTAGTAGCATTCCAAAGACATTTTATGACAATGAGGAAAAAAAAAAAAAAGATGCCACTAATCTCCTGGGAATAAAGCAAGGAGACACTGAATCATTAAAGGAGTTCATGGCTCGTTTTAACAATGGAGTTTTTGAGGTCGGTGATGCCAGTCCTCAAACTATAATTACAATATTGAAAGCTAGTATGCGAAAATCTCCTTTCCATTATGATATAAACAAACGTACTCCAACTCTAGAAGAACTAATGCAACGGGTGGAAGAATACATTAATGTAGAAGAAGCTGAACGTGCCTTGATGACCACCCACAACCAAACTAGACAATGGCCTCATTCCCCAGATAAACCTCGCCGTCAAGATGGAAAGATTGAACCTTCAAGGAGAGAGGGACTGAGGCCAAGACAGCGTTCACCACCACGTCGTTTACTGGCTTACCAGCCATTAAACAAAACACCCTCAAAAATCCTTGACCAGAACAAATATTGTGACTTCCATCGGGGACCTGGCCATAATATAAACAACTGCTAGTAGTTGAGGGATTAGATTGAAGAATTAATCCAACGACGGTATCTTCGCAATCATGCTTCCAGTGACAAATTCAAAAGAATGAGAAACGAAGGTAAAAGACAGAGTGATTATAATGATGATCGTAGGACTGTTCGTCCTAGAGAAGAAAGATACCAAGATCAACAACCAAGGAACGAGAAAGAAGAACCAGTTGGTATTATATATACTATCACAGGTGGTTTAGCTTCTGGAGGACCAACTTTAGCCTACCAAAAAAGGTATTCAAAAAGACCGTTGATGGTAAATGAAATTGGCAAAAAACCCAAGTTATCCATTCCCTCGGGAACAATATCTTTTTCAGATGAAGATTTACAAGGGGTTGAAACTCCACATGACGATGCATTGGTAATTAATACTAATATTGCCAATTTCTCAGTCAATCGTGTGCTAAATGATAACAGCAGTTCAGCAGATATAATGTATTACAATTGTTTTGAACAAATGGGAATTGCCAAAGATAGGCTAAGACCATTCCAGGGAGATTTTTTGTGGGATTCAACGGCCAGCAGGTGATTGCAGAAGGAACAATTGAACTTCCTGTTACGTAAGAAGACAGAAAGTACAGGAAAACAATTATGACAACATTTTGCATTATGAAAGCTAGATCATCCTATAATGTCATACTGGGGAGGCCATTCCTCAATTCAGCAAGGGCGATCCCATCATCTTGGCATGTATGTTTGAAATTCTTAAGTCCATAGGGCACTGGAACAATTCAAAGGAATCAGAAGGTAGCAAGGCAGTGTTACGTGGGATGCATGAAAAGCAAGAATTCTAAAGTTCTCACAACAGATGATTTCCGGGATCCGAGGCCGAGAAAATAGAAGGATGATTGGAAAAATGAAGATTCTATTGGGGTCACTCAGCCAATCCAACTATTTGCAGGAAATAGCGATAAAACAGTTCTTCTAGGCACAGACATAAGCTCGGACACCCGAGCAGAACTCACCCAGTTCTTGATAAAAAAACAGGGAGGTGTTTGCCTGGACTTCAGCTGACATGCCCGGAATAAGCACATCAATAATCTCTCATAAACTCAACACGAATCCAGACATGTGTCCAGTCAGACAAAAAAAAAGACGGTTCACTCCATAAAGGCAAAGAGCCATTGACGAGGAGGTAGACAAGCTTCTGGTGGCCAGATTTATTCTAAAAGTCTACTGTCCTGATTGGTTGTCCAATGTTGTTATGGTGAAGAAGCCAAATGGGAAATGGCGAATGTGCGTAGACTTTACAAACCTAAATAAAGCATGTCCAAAAGACAGCTATCCTTTATCCCAAGTAGACAGTGCCACAGGAAATGAGCTTCTAAGTTTTATGAATGATATTCTGGCTATAATCAAATTCTCATGGCTGAAGAAGATCAAGAGAAAACTTCATTTATAATTGAGAAGGGCACATATTGTTACAAAGTGATGCCTTTCGGTTTAAAAAATGCAAGTGCCACGTATCAAAAACTAGTCAACAAGATTTTCAAATCTCAGATTGGACGCAACACGGAAGTATATGTCGATGACATGCTCGTTAAGAGCAAATCAGCCCAGGAACACATTTCCGACATGACAGAGGCTTTTTCTGTGCTTAATAAACACGAAATGAAACTTAATCCTACCAAATGTACTTTTGGAGTGATCGCGGGCAAATTTTTAGGCTTCATGTTGACAGCCAGAGGAATAGAAGCAAACCCGGACAAGATAAAAGCTATCCTCGAAATGAAGAGCCCCAAAACAACAAAAGAAGTACAACGGTTGACAGGACGGGTCACAGCCTTTGCCTGATTTATGTCTCGGTCAGCTGACAGATGTTTTCCTTTCTTCAAAATCTTAACTAGGGCATTTACGTGAACAGATGAATGCGAAAAATCTTTTGTTGAACTTAAAAAATACTTGACAACAGTACCAGTCCTGGGTAGACCAGAAAAAGGTGAAACACTTGCATTGTACCTAGGAGTCTCGCCAGTTGCAGTCAGTTCTGTTCTTATTAGAGAGAATAATGGAAAGCAACAACATATTTATTATGTCAGCAAGCTTCTTAAGGGGCTAGAAACATGCTATCCCGCCATTGAAAAAATGGCATTTGCTGTACTTATTTTAGCTCGAAAACTCCGAGCATATTTTTAAGCACAGACGATTGAAGTTCGTACTAATCAACCCTTGCGGAAAGCTCTACATAAGCCAGATACTTCTGGCCGGATGATCAGCTGGTCTGTTAAACTTAGTGAATTTGACATCAGGTACGTACCATGGTCCACGACCAAAGCCTAAGCCTTAGCAGACTTCTTAGTCGAGTTGATAACTAGAGACCAATCGAATGCAGCAGAGGGCAACATTTCTTCCCCACATATTGTTAATAACATCTGGACATTATATGTGGACGGATCCTCAAATAAACAAGGTTCTAGAGCAGGCCTGATTCAACAAAGTCCAGATGGAACGCCGATACAGTGTGCCCTAACTCTACAATTTGGAGCCTCTAACAATGCAGCAGAATATGAAGCCCTAATAGCCAGAATGAAATTGGCCCATGCAATCTCTGTATCCCACCTCAAAATATTCAGTGACCCAAGTTGGTTGTTTGTCAAATGATGGGGGAATATGAAGCTAAAGATATCATTATGAGTAAGTACTTACAGCAAGCCAATGAACTAAAGAAATATTTTTATGATGTTTCCATCACGCTTATTTCTCGATCAGAAAACACAGCCACAGATTCTTTGTCGAAAATGCGAGAACGGTCTTCCACCATCACATTTTTAATGAGACCATTAAACGTCCAAGTTATGAAGTTGAATGGGAAGTTTGTGCCATAAACCTAGAGAGCTCCTGGATCACACCCATTTTTCAATACCTTTAAACCGGAGAACTTCCGCCAGATGAATCTAAGTCAAGAGCGATCCGACGTAAAGCAGTAAGGAATTCTATCATTGGCCAAAACCTTTATAGAAGATCTAATGCTTTGCTGTACCTAAAATGTTTGAACCAGGAAGAAGCAGCTTATGTACTTGAGGAAGTTCATCTGGGAGTCTGTGGATCCCACATAGGCTCTAAGGCTCTTGTCCATAAAATCTTGAGAGTGGGATACTACTGGCCAACATTACACCAAGACTCTAAAGCGTGGGTAAAAAAATGTGAAAACTGTCAATTCGCAACTCGAGTACCTTGGCAGCCCACTGTTCCCCTTACCCCAATAAGTGCACCATGGCCTTTTGCAGCATAGGGAATGGATATTCTTGGTCCATTCCCAACGACAAAAACAAGAAAGGTTTCTAAGTTTATCCTTGTTATGATTGATTATTTCAAAAAGTGGATTGAGCTCGGGGTGTACAAGAACATCACGGCAGAAGCAGCCCGAAAATTTATCTGGGAAAATATAATCTGCTGATACGGAATACCATAGGCCATAATCACTGATCACGGACCACAATTTGATTGCAAAATCATCAAAGAATTATGCAAAGAGCTGAACATTGAGATCAGATTCTCTTCAGTCGGGTATCCTCAAAGCAATGGACAGGCAGAAGCAGCTAATAGAGCCATCATGGAGGGATTAACCAAAAAAATAGAAAGACACAATATGGATTGGAAGGAAAAACTCCACTAGGTCCTTGGTCTTATAGAACCACAGCTCGTTCAACAACAGGCGAAACACCCTTCAGTCTAACCTTTGGTACCGAAGTTGTTATTCCTGTGAAAATTGGTATTCCATCCTTGAGAATGGAACAAGTCAATACGGAAACCTGGCAAGATAATGAAGACGGACTCAAAACAAATTTAGATCTTGTTGAGGAAATGAGAGAAGCAGCTGGTATTCGAATTGCCGCTTACCAACAAAGGGAAACTCAGTATTTCAACTTAAAAGTTCGTTCGAGAGAATTTCAAGTGGGAGACTTGGTGCTTCGATTAAATAAATTCTCCAATAGGAACAACCATGAGGGGAAGCTCAAGAGGCCTTGGAAGGGACCATATCAAATCATTTCGATAATCCGACCAGGAACCTATAAACTGATGAATATGGAAGGGAAAACTCTGTCACACACCTGGAATGCGCAACATCCCAGGAAGTACTATCAGTAATTTGTAATTTCTTTTCAAAATTTGAATAAATTACAATTCCCTTTCTAACATTTTAAAATTTTTCAAATTCCCATGAGCCATGAGCTCACAAGAAATTGAGCTGAGAGCTCGCAAAGTTGAGCCAAGAGCTCACAAAAATTGAACCAAGAGCTCGAAAAATTGAGCCAAGAGCTCGTAAAAATTGAGCCAAAAATTGAGTCAATAGCTCATAAAAATTAAGCTAAGAGCTTGTCAAAATTGAGCTAAGAGCTCATCGAAATTGAGCAAGAGTGCTCAGAGCCAAGAGCTCGCCAAAAAGTGACATAAATTGAAAGCCAAAAGCTAATTAAACTTGGGCCAAGAGCAAAGCTAAAAGAGCACACCCGTTGAACATTCAGAGCAGCCATGGCTCATCAAAATTGGGCCAAGAGTTCAGAGTCCAGAAATTGCCAAGCCAAGAGTTCACCAAAATACACAAATTCAAGCGTACAAAGAAAGGAAAATTGAACATAGACTACGAGCTGTGCCTGAAATCAGGAAACCACAGTACAAAATAGTTCATAATAAAAGACAAGTCCAAACACAACTACAAATTCAGTTTGGTGGTTGATTACCATCTATCCCATCTATCCCATCTTGTTCATCTTCATAAAGTTCAGCTTCATCATCTTCCTAAATGTATTTCAACCTCTCCACAGGGAAATTGGGATCAATCATGACAGCTTTCTCTCTTGACTCAACAAAGCCTTGGATATAAAAAGCATCACACTCGTCCAAAACAAGCTTCTTAAACTCAACAAAGGCTTTATATTCTTCGATCCATTGAGCACGAAGTTGACCAGAATGGACATCTTGAATGGTTTGTTGAGCCATCCTTAACTCTTGCTCGATTTTTTGGCCCCGTTCTTCAGAAGCAGCAAGGCTGTTTTCCAGGACACAACAAACAGCTCTGGTTTCTTCTTCTTTTTTCTCGGCACGAATAGCTCTCTCTTCCATTCCACCCAAGCTTAACTGAGTATCTTTCAGACGCAGTTTAGTATCCAGATAATCAGATTCCATGTCTCGTACTTGGTCATAAGCCAAAGACAAAGATTGAGTTCCCTGCCAAAAGAAAATGAAAGTTAGGCAAACAAGATATGACAACGACGGATAGCCAAAGATCTTACCTTGATCAAAGCATGCAAACTAGACATATAACTTTATCCCCATCCAAAATACCCCCTCGTGCAAAACGATAAGCACCATATTCAATATCCTGCAGACAAGCATTGGAAGAGCACCCAAGCACTTCGTGAAGAGGAACGGACCACAAAAGAACACCATATGCACCAAATAAAACATCCCGAGTTGAACCCGGAACAGGGGGTGGCACCCAACTCGTCCCGGATGGTACAAACGATACGGGTGCAGGCATGCCAAATGGAGGACATACTGTAAAAAAATTTGTCCCATCTTCGATAATTCGAGATGATGAGGTACCATATGTCCGAGCCCACTTTCTACTTGCAATTTCAATTTTAGCCTTATTTTCTCTCGCCTTCGAGCGGCAAGCTCCTCATTAGTAGCTTGAACCACGTGACCCATCTCACGATCTACAAAAATGATAAGACGACAAAACATCAGTGTGATCAAGTATCGAAAACAATGACAAGACAAAGTCTCAAAGACGTCACCCTGAGCAAGCGATGACAAACCTGAAGTAATAAGCTGAGCACTGTCCAAAAGAAAACTAATATCGTATCTATTTCCATCTTGTCTAGATTGATAATAGCGAACTTTATGTAGACGAGTCCTCTGCTCGATGCTAAGGTGTGATTTCCCTATAGATATAGGATTGATTTTTCCCTACCCATGTAGTAAACCAGTTGGAGATGGAGGAAAAACAAAGAAATATTTGGGTTTCCAACCTTTGTTATTATCAGGAAAAGACTCGAATACCGAAGGTTTAAGGCCTGCAAAATAAAACCAACCCCAGGCATCTTGTTTGTGAAAAATAAATGCTTAAAGACCGACAAGGAAGGAGCAATCTCAAGAAAGTGGCACAAGCCTATAAACCCCAGAACAAATCTAGTTCCATTTGGTGTAATTTGAGCTGGACACACACGTACAAAAAATTAGGGAAAAGGCAGTCTCAGTCCGCCCTTCAATTGCTCATCGTACAGACAAATTTGGTCAGGATTGGAGTCACAAGGACGAAAGTCACCAGCCACATTAAACTTCCAGGCGTTTTCTCGCCCATATGTATAACGCCGCTGTAGAATGCGCAGTTGATTAGCATCTAAAGAGCTCGCTAGCCTCCGAAAGGAGCAAAGTATACATTATCAACATCAGATTCATCACAACAGTCTGGAGAAAAATAAGGGCTTTAGAAGCCATTATCATTCCCTGGTGGAGAGCCCACATCATCATCATCTGAAGTGGACGAGGACAAGGAGATTCTATCTCGATACTCACACAAACCCGAGCTCATCTTTTACATAAAAAATAAGAGACGAGAGCCCGTACCTTTTTAATGAAGACAAACGGATAAGTGTGCACAAGGAATGCAAAACAATCGGCCCCTTCACAAAGCCCACTGCCCTTCACACAATACTACTATTAGCTCTCCCACAAAACATCTTAAAAATCATAAAGAACCCCGCCCCTTTTTATAGTCAATTAGTTGTAAGACATCCCCACGTGTCTTACACCTGTTTAACCCAAGCCTCTCCCCCACTCTAAGAAAAATCCATCTAGAACCTTCATAGAGACTTTTCTTTATTGAATGCCTATATGTTCAGCTACTAAACAAAGCGACAAAACACTGGCACGTCCCGTAAACCTAGGAAAGGGAAGAGGATGGCTTCAATCACACTGAACTCCATTAAGCTCGGGGTGATGTGAGCTCAGCCTCAAGTCAAGCTCGGCCTAGTATGGCCGAGTCAGGCTCGGCTTGGTATGGCCGAGCTCCATGCTCTCCTGGAACGGCCGAGCTTGATGAGCTTGGCCAGATTTGCCTGGGCCATCAGCCAGGGTCGCAGTCGAGCTCCATCATCGAGCTAGGCCACGGCCGAGCTCCATCGAGCTCAACCAGATTTGCCTGGGCCGCTGTCGAGCTCCATCGAGCTTGGCCTGGGCCGTGGCCGAGTTCAATGGAGCTTGGCCATTCAGGCCAAGCTCCAGTTGAAAAAAAAAAAAAGTTTGTGTCAATACGCACTCCCTTTTGGGGGAATAGTGTTAATACACAATATATTGCATTCAATATAAAAATGACACATGGCAAAGATTAAAGCTAATTAGTTTAACGTGTTGGGAGATAAGTGTATAGCCATAAAATAAAGTAATAAAACACAAGGAACGTTGCGGAAATTAGAGAAACACCGCTGCAGCAATTAAAGATGAGCGTTGAAGAAGTTAATTCAACAAACAACCGTTAGAAATTAATGACAGAATAATAACGTACTACGGCTACAACAGACTGTATAAAAACAGCTCCAACTTGGAAGGTAAAGCAAGACAACCTAGCTCATTACATTTTACCATTTTTATTGAATAGCTCTGACTTCACCATCAGAGGGTTTTTGGGAAAAATCTCCAACCTCTGATATTGTCTCATTTTTACAGAAAGGAGTTCAGCTTGGATAATTCCTACCAACACCATCATTTCACTATCTCGCCATCACCCTCATACCATCAGCCCAATAAAAACAGTCTAGTTTCATCTCAAATATTAGATCCTCCACCTTTGGGTCTAACAGATACGAAGAAAGACATCTTCCAATCATGTCTAATTATAAAATTGCTCAAACTAAACACTACATGAAACAATGTTATCTGAAGACACAATACATATACAATTTATCATCTGCGTCTGCATCCAAACGCAAAAAAAAAAACTCAATCACCCTCGAATAAAATATTATTTTTTGCAGCTACACAATCGTAGAGCTTATTTGCGTTTTTCATACTATGTTTGCATTAAGTTGCAATATATAAATGCCAATAATTATTTGCAGTGTATCAGAGTTTGCATTCCAAACGCTAATACAATTGCGTCTGGCAAGCAATACGCAAACACAGATGTTAATTTAATTATTTCATTTCATTTTTATTTAATTTTTAATTTATACCTGTAAATAACTGCATAAAAGCATATTTTATATTACCATGATCTTGAGTGGTCCAGCAACACTTGCTATCTCTATCTATCTATGAGGTCCAATAGTTGATTTTTCTGAAAGGCCTACTTAGAGGTTTATTCTCCCTTCCCAATAAAAAAAATTTTTAAAAAGTATATTTTATATTTAAGTTCTAAATATAATATAAATAAAAAATATTATACAAAAATCATAACAATATTTAAAATAAATGAAAAAAATACATAAATCTAATAATCATCATCTCCTACTCAATGAAGGTCTTGTTTGTCGCCACGATCGTGCCAATATTCTCATAATTTGAAAGGGTTTGTATTTGACTATTTTGTCCAGAAATGGTCCAAACCATCTTTACACGAATTGACGACATGTTTTATAATAAAAATTACAAAAAGAACGAACTAATATCCAAAGTATGAAAAAAAAAATCAAAAAAAGTAAGAGTAGGAGATCATGATGCAAGTTTGCAATTCTTTCTAGCCCAAACCTAACGTGTTCTAAGTTTTTCCTTTAAAATAAAAGTTTGGCCTAATATCCCAACAGTTGATCCAAATAGATTTTTGTTTTTTCTATAGGTCTTATTTATCTCTATGGTTATACTGGTACTTCCAAAATCCAAAACGGACTTGTATTTGACCATTTTGTTACTCGAACCCAAAATTTCAAATTTTTGGCCTTGAAACTCAAAGTTTGGCCTCATATCATAACCATTAATCCAGATTTCCGTTTCTTCCTAAAAGTCTTACTCATCCCCATGGTCGTATTGATACTTCCATAATCCTAAAGGACTTGTATTTGACTATACCTGAACCGAAACTTTCAAAAAATTTGCCTTGAAACTCAAAGTTTAGTCTAATATCCTAACTGTTGATTCAAATAGATTTTCCTTTCTTTGTTGTTAGCGTAATAAACAACTATCCAGTGCATCTGAGGTCAGTCATTATCTGTAAAATATGATGAAAATTTATTACGAATAGGGCTAAAATTTGAATCCAATAGCCTTTAATACTTTATTAGTTGTATTTGAATTTGAATTCAAATACCTCTTCAAATTTAAAATTATATTTGAATTTGACTAATATTCAAATATTTTTTATTCAAATTCTAATATTTAAATTTTCATTGCATAAAAAATATTTATCTAAAAATTTTATGTTTAAACTTTAAAAATATAAATATATAAAATAAAACTAAGTAATTTGAAATCCATGTGTGAATATTCAAATTACATAATTATTATAAAAAATGACAAGTATTAGTCCAAGACACAAATCAACAATATACTAAGCCTAAGCCTAAGCCTAAGCCTAAGCCTAAGCCTAAGCAATCTTAACTGTAAATGTAAGCCTAAATATAACCTTAAACCTAATCATAACCCTAACATTAACCCTAATCCTAATCATAATCATAATCCTAATGCTAATCCAACCCCTAACTCTAATCTTAATTCTAATTTTAATCATAATTTTATTTAAAAAATATTTTAAAAGAGGAGTTGTTAACAAAAATTAAGAGAATTTTGTTTGGTAGAATTCTTAAGAAATTCTAGAGGATCCAAATCCAAAGTAAAGATGATAAATGTAATATATTTTAATTTTTTTTTAATAAATACAGATAATTATATAAATATCAATTAGTTAAATGAATACTTGATCAAATAATTTGATAGAATATCAAACGGAATACTAATTTGAATTTAAATTCAAACTCTAAAAAGTATTTTTATTTGATTTGAATTCATATTCAAATCAACTTCAAATTAGAATAATTAAATCAAATTCGAATTCAAATATTGAATTATGAAGATAAAATAACCACCATGTGGATATGACACCTTTATGATTAAAATCTTCTAATTTCAAAGTTAAGACAATAAAGTAATAGGGTTACAAACTTTTTACTTCAATCACTAGGAATCTCCATGCATTATTATGATCTAATGTGCTGATGGATGGAAAAAAATATACATATATTCGTACAATTTTCTAAACAAAAACTAAAAAAACATAAGATGGATTTCAAGCAAAACTTCATCCATTAATCGAAATCGAAATTGAAGTTAAGGAAAATGAGAAGTATTGATATGGGTATCTACAATTTTAGGATTTCATGAATAAAAGAGAAGAAATGGGTAAAAGGCTAACCATTTGCATTTCTATACAAATGAAACAAATCAGTGTGCTTCTGATTAGGTATAGAAGTGGTTGAGTTAGTGAAATAAAAAATAAAAAAATTGAAGGAAGAGTTTAGACTAATAGTGGAAAAATGGATTGTTAGCGAGGAAGAAGAATTTGGGGCGGTCTATTGATTTCCCTAAATGATGGAGTTAGTTGTCACTAGCTCAAACCTCAAGGAAGGTAGATGTAATTTGCTATGATATTTTTGTTTTAACTTACAAATCTTTTGAAGCTTATGAATTTCATAAAGTGAGATTAATCAAGAATAACATAAAAACAAATAATTTATGACATTTATTATCCATAAAGATTGTGTTTGAAATATTAAAGCAAGGATAAATAATATATAGTATTCATCACCCAAGAAGGTGAGAATTCAAATAAATAAAATTAAACAAATAATATATGATACTTGTCACCCATAAAGGTAGAGATTCAAATAAGAAACTAATATTAAGTAAATGTACAAATTTAATAACATTTTGATGAGTTATTTGTTAAGAGCTTGATGCCAAATAATGTATATTAAGTTCTTATATAGATTTTACAAAAAATCCTAAATAAGAAACAAAAATAACATAATACTAAATAATATTGAAGTGAATGCTTAAATTCTAAGATTACATAATAATATTAAATGAAACTCCCAAATTATTCATACCTCATTTCCCATCATTTTCTCATTTTTAGAAAAAACTTGACCTCAAATTTTGTAATGATTAGCAGAGATAAGGATCTCAGAATAAAAATCTTCCAAGGTAAATATTATAGAGACTAATAAATAGAATTGAATAAAAACTTGGCCGAATGATTCATATCTCATTTCCCATCATTCTTCCATGATAAAGTTATACAAGTTATATATTTATAGAAACTAATAAATGAAGAGGGAGGAAATCACTCTATGAAGTCTTTCACTTTAAATACTACTAATTTCTTTCATGTCAACTGATCGATGTTGAGGTTGGTAGGAAGATATAGAATTGTGATTGAAACAATTTGTATATTTTGGGTTTATTAAAATAAAGCTTCATTTATAACATATATATTATATAAAAAATATTCATAATACTAAATTTATAAAAAAAAAATCATATGAATCATCTTAGAGAGCAAAATTTTGCAAAATTTAATTTGAGCTCAACTAAATTAAACAAAGAATCTTCAAATAATTTCGAGCTCCACTAGCCCTTAGCTAATAACAGTAAATAATGTTTACAGTTTTCTTATGTTCTCAATTAGTTTTATTTGGCTTTTTTATTTTAGTAGGTTGATATCTCCAATCAATATATGATAAAAAATAATATTTATTTAATAAAGGTAGATATCTTCAATCACATTCATTTTATTTATTTTTTCAGTTTATTCACATAGATTAAAAAAATTTACACTTTTTTTTCCTGCAAACTTTATATATAGTCATTGTTCTTAGTTTATGGACTATCTAGTTAGTAGGGCTGAGTATACGGCCAACCCGACTATGTCGAGTACCTGAAAATTTCCACTGACTGAACAACCAAAAATTTAGGTTGACTAAAGTTTCAAACCACCATATTTTCAGTCTTTTACAATCAGTTTTCAATCGTTTACCGGTTATTTATTCAACACAACATAAACCCCAAATTTGAAGTCCAAGATTCAAGCAAAGGGTAGAAAAGAGAACAACTGAACAAGATCGAGAAAGAAAACTAACCAAATTTAACAATTGTTCGTAAGTTGAGAAATACAACTTATATAAAATTAATTTCTTAACAGATCTAGAGCTGAGCGTTGGAGAGAGAGATGAGACTTGGATTTTGTTATAGTCTTGCAGAACGAGAGAAAGGCTCTTTCTCATTCTGGCAGCTGCTTTCTATCTGATGCAAATGTGAGAGAGATAGAAGGGTTTAGTTTGATTTCACTAAGTAGACCATGTGCTAAAATTCCTGGACTTGTAAAAAAATAAGGTGGGCTTATTTTAATTGGACTTAGTGGAACATAAATATTAATTAAGAGTTCGAATTGGGCTTTATGTTGGTTGGTCATTTAGTAAGCTGAAAATTTGGAAGTAACCCAAAAGTTGACTTGGCCGACCCGATTAATACAACTAAATTCAACCCGACCTCAAAACCAATTGAATCGGGTTAGATCGATTTCAGTTCGGATTTTCGGTTTGCCAATTTTTATGCTCAACTCTACCTGTTAGAATGTATGTACCAATTATATCCACAAAACAAAAAGTTCTAAGCCGATCATCGATGTTGATCTCTATCATTGGACAGTTTTTATGCTCAATCCTACTTGTTAGAATGTATGTATCAATTATAGCCACAAAAAAATTTTAAGCCCATTATTGACATTGATCTCCACCAAGTTACTTAAAATTTTTGAATATGTTCCTAGTTACCTGAGCAAGTAATTTAAAGAGACTAATTGAAAAATAATCTTATGTAGTATTACAACAATACTACTTTCTACTTTTGGTTGTTCACCAAAATCAACTTACTAATCCAAGTTAGAAACTTCACCCACAAAAAAAAAAAAAAAAAAGATTAAATGAATATTTTCTCTTAATGGGAAATTACCCGAAACTACAATATTCCTTGATTACGTAAAACAACGTTTATTTCCCCTCTCAAGGCATGTTGTTCACTATATCGTCAATTAGACAGTTTAGAAAGGAGTAAGAAGATCCACCATCCATCAATACCTTCCTACTCTTGTCACTCAACTCCTTCATCCGCTTCCTTACATCACTATCCTGCTCCATCACATATCTTATTCCTTTCTCTATTTGCTCTGCATTCACAAACATTTCAGTCTCACTATTAAAAGCCTTATTGCAATCCAACATGACTTCCGTTGAATTTGAAAAGCTATTAATAACTAAAAATCTCAAAAGGCATCAATAACTAATAATACCAATTCACAAAAAAAAGCTTTCAATTAATTTGACTAATATATTTGTTGAATTTGAAAAGGTATTAATAACTAAAAATCCAAGAAGGCATCAATAACTAATAATACTAATTCACAAAAAAAAACTTTCAATTTAAGGCTTCGCCCAAGCACCAAGTCCAAGTCATTTAAATATATAATATATAGATATATAGATATTAATATTAATATTTCTTATATTTATATATTTCTATTATATATTATTTTGACTTAGGAAATGAGCTTTCGTTTATAAAGCTTTAAACAGCTCTTTATCTTTCCAATGTGGGACTTTAAGTCTCCACATTTATTACAAACTATCTAACAGTCCCCCATTAGTTTGTAATATTCGTCCATAATATCATGCATAGAAGAAAGTATTTTATAGATTTGAACTCTCTACTAGTGTAAATATTTTAAAGTTTTGACAAAATTATTAGTGTCCTAGGATTGAACCACAACTCCTTATGTCAAACTGAAAATATCACACACATGACACTACTATTATACAATCATCAAGAAGTTCTGATATCTTGCTTCTAGCCCTTTTATGGCCATGTGCTGTACCTGGGTTCATGAATATTTACAAGAGTAAACCCTCTGACTCCTGTTTGAAGCGTCACCACTTCAATATTCATATAGGTAGAGTTTGTTATTAAATCTGTGTTACTCTAGACATTTAACAACTCTATTAAGATATTGATCAATCTCCTTACGTAAGAGTTTGCACCAATCATTCATGAATGAGACTTTATAAATTTTAGTGCATATAATCAACACTTAGTAACTCATTGTTACCCATTGAACTTATGTTGTTAGATTTCTAACTCAAAGTTGGGTTTTCATTACTAGTGCTTGCCCCATTCCTCCATTATTCAGTTGGATTGCATCTCTTAATAATGCTTTGGTAAGTGGATCAGCTAAATTCTTGCTTGATCTCACATAAATTATTGTTATAGTCCCATTTATGACTAATTCTCTTATATATATATATATATATATATATAATAAGCATGTCACAAGCTTATATGTCTCGATTTACCATTATAGATTTTGTTATAGACTAAACACATTGTAGCCTCACTATCACAATATATAGAAATGGTTGGCATCGGTTGTGGCCACAACTTTATATCCAACAATAAGTTCCTCAGTCCATTCTGCTTCTTTCCTAGCAGCTTGCTAATGCTATAAATTTAGATTCCATTGTAGAATGGGAAATACAAATTTTCTTTTTAGATGCCCAACTGATGGCACCACAACCCTAGGTGAAAATCCATCCAGATGTAGATTTGTTATCATGACCATTTGTTATCCAATTTGCGTTAGAATAACCTTCTAATATAGTAAGAAAGCCACTATAAAAAAATCCCCAAATAACTTGTTCTTTTCAGATATTCAAGCACTCTAATAATTACTTTTCAATAATCATTGTTTGGATTGCTTGTAAACCTTGATAGTTTACAAACAGAAAATGCTCTATCTAGTCTGGTACAATGCATTGTATACATCATACTACCTATTGTACTTGCATATTCCAATTGTGCTATGACTCTTCCATAATTTTCAGTTAACTTGACACTTGTATCATAAGGAGTACTAAACTCATTTATTCCCAAATGTTTAAATTAGTCAATGATTTTATCAATATAGTGTGACTGTGTCAAGATAATTCTTCCATGTTCTCTTGTCACTTTTATTCCCAAGATAGTATCCACTTCCTTCATATCTTTCATTTTAAAAATTGATGTAAAATACTTCTTGGTTTTAGTGATTCCAAGCATGTTTGTGCCAAAAAACAACATGTCAGCCACATAAAGATAAATAATGACACCATACTCCTTTGTAAACTTAAAATAAATGCATTTGCCAGCATGATTGTGCATGAATCCATTTGAAAGTATAGTACTATCAAATTTCTCATGGCACTATTTTGGAGCTTGTTTCAAATCATAAAGACACTTTACCAACATGCAAACTTTATTTTCATTTCTAGGAAGAACAAAACCTTTAGTTTGATGCATGTAAATTTCTTCACTGAGGTTTCCATTCAAGAAGGCTGTTTTAACATCCATTTGATATAAAAATAAATTATATATGGAAGCTAAAGACAAAAGCACTTTAATTGATGTTATTCGGGCTATAGGAGCATATGTGTCAAAATAATCAATGCTTTCTTTTTGCGTGAAACCTTTTGCAACTAATCTTGCTCTAAAGGTTTGAATAGAACCATCTGTATTATACTTTAGTCTAAATACCCATTTACATTCTATAGGTTTTGATCCATAAGGCAAATCAACTTAAACCCAAGTATGATTTGACATGATTAAGTCCATCTTATCATTGATAGCTTCTTTCCAAAAAGCTGCATCTCTAGAAGACATAACTTCTTTAAACGTTTTTGGATCATTTTCAGTGTTTAATACAATGGGTATTGTATTACAGATTTTAGTCCTATTTCCTTCAACAAGAAAAACAATAGATTGTGAAGAATAAAATCAGAACTAAGATGCTTCTCTTTCATAGTTCTTTGACTTTTTCTTGGTTCTATTTGAATATCTTCATTCTTTCTTGTGTTTGTAATAATATCATAATTTGTTATTCTGAGTGTATCAACATTGTTCTGATTTTGTTTGCCTAAAGTCTCATGGTATAAATCATGCAAAAACTTGTTTTCAATGAATTTAACATGTATAGATTCTACAATAACATTTGACTCTAAGTCTAAAAGCCTATATGCCTTTGAATGTCATGCATATCCTACAAATATATTTTTGATACCTCTAGGTCCTAATTTTGTCTTTTGATTATCAGGAATCTTGAAAAATAAAATACACCCCCACACTTTAGAGTAACCCAAATTTGGTTTTCTTCCATTCCAAAGCTCATATGGTGAGATTTTCATACTTTTCGAAAGTACCCGATTAAGTATATCACATGCAGTTGATAATGCTTCACCCTATAGATTATGTAGTAAATGTGCATTTAATAACATAGCATTAACCATGTCTACTAGTATTTTTTCTTTCAGCCAAACCATTTTGTTGTGATGTAAGGAATACTTTTTTGATATATCAATTCATGCTTTTCACAAAAGTTATCAAATTTATTGGAAAAATATTCTCCCCCTCTATCACTACGAAGGATCTTTATTTTCCTATCTTTTTTATTTTCTACAACAGATTTGTACTCTTTAAATTTCTGAAAGGCTTCATATTTTGTTTTCAGTAAATACACAAATGTGAATCTAGAATAATCATCAATAAAGATTATAAAATATCTTTTACCTCATCTTGTTAATTCTCCATTTAATTCACATATGTCAGAATGCACAAGATCTAATAATTGTGTATTTCTTTTCAACTTTAGGAAATGATTTCTTTGTCATTTTTGCTTGTATACAAATTTCACATTTACTTACATGTTTATTTATGCAAGTAATGTATCCATTTCTTGACATAAAACTTAAAAAATAAAAATTCAAATGACCTAGTCTAGAATGCCATAAATGAGTATCAGACTCAGAAATATTATTTATTGCATTGATAATACTTAGTTTGAACATCCCATCACACAAATATCATTTTCCTACAAATACATTATTCTTTAAAACTATTACATTGTTAGACTTTATGACAATCTTGAATCCTTTCTTTGAAAGCAAATTTGCATAAACCAAATTCTTTTGAATTTTTGGAACATGAAAAACATTCAGTAAAGTTAACTTCTGTCCAGAAGTGAAGTTCAATTTCACAATCCCTTTTCCTTGTACTTCGTCTGTACCATAGTTTCCCATTAAAATCTTTTCAGAATCCATAATTTCTGTATAGATCTTAAATGAACTTCTGTTATTACAAACATGAATGGTTGCACCAGAATCCAACCACCAATCATGGTTTTTTGTTGCATCAATAGCCATATTGACTTCTGTTATCATACCAATTTGTAGTGTAGACACCATGGCAACTATTTCTTAGACAACATTTTCAATTATATTTGCTTTCTTGGAATTTTCAGTGTTTCCAGAATTAAACTGAAAATTCTTTCTTGCCTTTCTAAACTTGCAATCACGAATGAAATGGCCTTTCTTTCCACAATGAAAACAATTGACTTCTTTTTTCTTTTTCTTAAAAGATTTCTTTGAAGCTTTCAGACCATTATTTTCACTACCAGAATTCTTTTGACTAATATAATTAAACATAGAATTTGGAATCAAAAACTGTGCATCACGTGCACGAGTTTCAATTTTAATTTGAAGATGAGTTTGAAATTATTCTAAGATTAATTTATCATATTAATGTAGAACTTTCTTTCTGTAATCATTCCATGATGGAGGCAGTTTTAAAAAGAATGAACTAATTTACATAGTGTCAGGAATTATTATTTCAAAATCTTTTAACTTCGAGACTAACACTTGTAATTCATGAATTTGATCCATTATAGGTTTATTGTCAATCATTTTGAATTCAAAATATTGTAAAACCAAAAATTTGTCAGCACCTCGTTTTTCATTTTTGTAAGTAGTCTCCCAGGCATTCCAAATATCATTTGGTGATTTTAGAACATAGTACAAATTATACAAACGAGCTGTCAAGGTGTTCAGAATGTGTCTTCGACATATCAATTCATCATCTTCACGTTTCTTTCTCTGTATTTTGATTTCTTTAATATCTTCAGCAGATAACTCACGGCTCAGAACATAATAAATTTTTAGTGCAATGAGCAAGAACAACATCTTATCTTTCCAACGAGTGAAGTTGGTTCCATCAAACCGATCAAGTTTGATAAAATCTTTTGGATTTGTCTTCATGAGGAATATCTCTTTAAAATCGTTAGAATAAAATAGTATGAGTAAAAAAGGTTTTGAGGCGTGTAATCACTATCATTAAAGAGATATTGCCTGTGTATTCTTTAGGAGAAACAAACAAGTCTCTTCCAGGATACAACAAAGTCTCTTAGAACTCTAAAACTCTTAATGATTATCAGGAATAGATTAAAAGTGTATAAAGATACTAAAAAGTCATCTTCAACAGGTACATATATTAAATTAATTTAACTAATATGTCTGTTGAATTTGAAAAAGTATTACTAACTAAAAATCCCAAAAGGCATCAATAATTTGATAAAATCTTTTGGATTTGTCTCCACGAGGAATATCTCTTTAAAATTGTTAGAATAAAATAGTATGAGTAAAGAATGCTTTGAGGCTTGTAATCACTATCTTTAAGAGATATTGCATGTGTATTATTTAGGAGAAACAAAAAAAGTCTCTTCCAGGATACAACAAAGTCTCTTAGAACTCTAAAACTCTTAATGATTATCAGGAATAGATGAAGAATTTATATAGATACCAAAAATTATCTTTAACAGATACGTATATTAAATTAATTTAACTAATATGTCTGTTGAATTTGAAAATATATTAATAATTAAAAAATCCCAAAAGCCATCAATAAGTTTGATAAAATCTTTTGGATTTGTCTCCATGAGGAATATCTCTTTAAAATTGTTAGAATAAAATAGTATGAATAAAGAAGGCTTTGAGGCATTTAATCACTATCTTTAAAGATATAGTGTCTATGTATTCTTTAGGAGAAACAAACAAGTCTCTTCTAGGATACAACAAAACCTCTTAGAAACAAACAAGTTTTTTCCAGTGATACAACAAAATTTCTTAGAACTCTAAAACTCTTAATGATTATCAGGAATAGATGAACAATTTATATAAATACTAAAAAGTCATTTTCAACAGATACGTATATTAAATTAATTTAACTAATATATTTGTTGAATTTAAAAATTTATTAATAACTAAAAATCTCAAAAGACATTAATAATATATATATATATATATTTATTATAAAAAATTAATATATTTTTATATATTATTTTAACTTAAAAAATAGACTTCATTTATAAAGTTGTAAACAATTCTTTGATCTTTCCAATTTGAACCTTTAAATCTTCACATATATTATAAACTATCTAATACTTGCTGTTTTGTGGGTCAATATTTCTACTTGTGGAGCCCACCCAATAACCTTACCAATCCCCGCCGTTCGTTCCAAGAATCCATCCGGTAAGACCTCTTCATGGTAGGAGTAGTCACTTGGCAAGACGTAGGTAGGGACCACAAGAATAGAACCCCACTTTTCTCGAGTGCGAATGCTATCTCCTTCACTTGGTCCTCACTGAAACTACCCACGCTCCCAAAACACAAGAAAAGAACCGAAGATGAAGTTTGATAGTCAAGCCATTTGATAATGTCGGTTCCTTGCTGGGTCCCACCTGACCCCACTTGAGTATCACCCTTCAAGTTCAAGATTGGTCCCACAGATACACAGGCGGGATTGTATCGTCAAACTGAAGCTCAACTCCTTCATGTCCGAGTCCTTCCACTTGGTCGTGTCCACGTTGTGTTTCTCAAAAAGGTGTTTGAATATGAAATGACAAACAAAGATTCGCTGCATTGGACGTGCAAAACATATAGGTAGGAACACCAAATTGATTAGCAACATCTATCATGGTCGTACAAAACATGTCAATGACAAAACCGGCTAATCTTGGCGAGTCAGGTTCCGAGTTGGAATGCAAAATAAGCTTTTGAACAGCTTCTTGCACACGTGGCTTCTGAGCTTCCACGAGTGAAGAGGCAGCCTAAGCGAGATTTCTTACTTCTGCGACGTTATTATGGACATCTGGGAGATTGATGAATTTGATTCGTGTTGTCATGGATGAGGCAATTGCTGCTTCAGTGTAGGCATCAGTTTTTGTGTCATTTGGTAATTTAGTGATGAGGACAGTGATTGAAAACCGGTCATCACGGTCAACCAGAAGTTTTACAATTTCAACTGTAGACACCAGGTGGCCAATACCGGGAGATGGGATAAACACTATCTCTGCCAATTTCTTCAAGTTGGCCGATCGATGGATGTTGAGGTTGGTACTTGGTAGGAAGAAAGAACTGTGATTTAAGCTGTGTTTATGTGCAGGGGATGAGGTTTAAGCTTGGTCTCTCTCTCTCTCTCTCTCTCTCTCTCTCTCTCTATATATATATATATATATATAGATATAGATATGAGGAGCATGCGTGTGACTAATTTTGATTGAAATGTAAGGCTGTCCTTGCTTGGCTACTGTCAATGCATGTGTGTGAGATTAGTCCTATAAAGTCTCTATTCTAAGAATATTATATTAATAACTATGATGAGATATTATATGATTGATCCACATGCATGGACCTTATTTGGTCTGCAAGAATATTTCAACCACAAAATGAGTACCTCAATAATTTAATGTGTTTCAACAACAATATCCGTGTGTTTTTCCAGACTTAATTAAGTCTTCAATTACTTTATATATGCTACTAATTTATTCCATGTGGATGTTGAGGTACTAGGTTTATTAAATTAAAGCTTCTTTTAAGATTTTGGAATAGCTCGACCAGTTTTAAATTAATATTTTTATTTAAAATTATATATCATTTGAAACTTATGAATTTCTTAATTCAATTATAACATAAAAGCAAATAATTAATAACCTTCATTATCTATGATGATTTGTGTTTTTAATATTAAGATAAGAATAAATAATGAATAGTTTTCATTACTCAAAAAGGTGAGAATTCAAATAATAATAGTCCATATAAATATTGACTGTTAATATGAACCGATTGATTTTAAGAAATAAAAATAAAATAGTGAGCTGGATTCTTGTTCGTTTTTGGGTTGTTGCCCCGTTTACTTGCCAAACAAAAATAGTGAGCTGGATACCCTCTAACTTAATAGTTCTATGATATGAATTGATTTACATGTACCTTACTTACTCTGCAACCACAAACCGACACGGACCTTATTTACTGCAAGACTGCAACCACAATTAAATCTGCCAGACTCAGCCACCACAAAAAATGAGTGCCTCAATAATTGAATGTGTTCAACAACAAAATCCGCAGCGTTCAAAATGGGCGAAAGTTTGAGGTTAAAAAATTCATATAATTTGTATATTTGTGTTAATATTTTTGTTTAAAATTATAAATCATTTGAAACTTATGAAATTTATGAAATGAGATTCAAGAATAACATAAAAACAAATAATTAATGATCTTCGTTTGTGTTTCAAATATTAAAATAATGATAAATAATGTGGAGTTTCATCACTTAAGTAGGTGAAAATTCAATTAATAAAATTAAATAAATAATATATGATATTTGACACCCATACAGGTGGAGATTCAAATAAGAAAATAAAAATAACTACTAGCATTTAAAGTAACATCAAGTAAATGTGCAAAATTTAAAACTGAGCTACAATAGAACGTACCACAAGATAAAACGTACCACAAACACAAAAGCACACAAGAAATATGCTACATAGAACGTACCACAAACACAAAAGCACACAAGATAAAAGCTTTGCCACCTTCTATCTAAAACCCAGTTCTCGGAACAATGGTTATTGGAAGGAACTACTTGGGTAGCTGAAAATTGATAATCTTTTATAAGACAAGAATACTAAAGTAAAGTTAGTTTACTTACATAATTAATATCCACTGAAGTTATAACTAGATGAAAGCTCGTAACTCATAAGCATTCAACAAATTAAAATCATTCCATAACACTGATAATATGGTTTTTAGAATCAAAGTTATTATTTTATTCTTTAGATTCAAAAGATTGTCCCAAGCACCTCTCTCGGTACCTTCTTCTCAATTCACTCTTCCTTGCTAATTCTCTACAAATTACCCCATAATACCAAAGAGTAGTATCGCAGTCAAATTTAGCTAAATTAAAGCAAATCAAGAAAAGAAACAAACCTGGAGTAGACCGATACGAAGCACAACACGGAAGCTTTCTTTGACAAAATTCGATTCACCACCGGTCAAGGTGATAGAATAACAGCAACAACAAGGATGAGATATGACCAGCAAGCACGAGCCCAGCAATCGATAGATGTTGGAACTAGAGAGACAGTAACAGAAAGCAAGGGTGAACAATTTTGAGCATGGGAGAGAAGAAAGAAAGGTAGGGTGGTAGGGTTTTTAATTTGGGATAATTTATCACCGTCCACAAAAGCGCAAGCTTATAATCCAAGACACGGATGCTGACAATATTCATTTTAATAAATAAAAAATTCTTTATTAGTGTCCACATTAAATGAATGTTGAAAATTGACAAACAGATGTAGATATTTTGGCGGAAATTGGCGCCAAATGTACTTGAATATCAACATCTGTTTTCTATTATCATCGTCCATTTTTATTTTTTTCCATCCCATTATCAGTGTCCACTTTTAAGCTTAAGCTGATAATTGATACAGAAGACGCTTATCAGCATCTATTTTTTAGTGTTCATGTTTTTGTGAAAGTTGATACTGCTTTTTCTTGTAATGTATACACCAGATCAAACTTGGAAAGGTGATTAGGATGCTATTCAAATCTTTCTTTTTTCACTTTTATTTTTATTTTTCTTATAAAAGTATCAACATGATTACTAAAATATAAAGAATAAATTAAATGTTTTCTTGTAACATTATATATATCTTAAAATATCAGAGGGCGTGTGAAATACTAATATATTACTTTGTAACCAACACTAACAATAGCATTTTTCAATAAATCACATTCCTTCTAATTGCTACTACCCAAATTTTCTTTTATATAATGGTTGAAAGTTTTTAATTTGAAGGAAAGATAAAAAAAAATTAATGGGAAAATTTTTGTTTTGGGGAGAAGGGAAAGTAGAAGATGAGAGGGAAGAAATTCAAGAGGTTTTGGAATAAATTTTGTGAGAGAAACTAGATGGATTATAAATAAAGGATATATTTGATTTTTATTAAAATTAATAAGGTGATTTTTGTCTTTTTAATTTTGAAAAACTACAACTAGTTTTTAAAAACATCACCTAGGGTGCTTTTAAAATTTTTAAAAACAATAAAAGAAACACCCCTAAAATTTAACCAAACAAAATATAAGATCGTTGATTGCTTTGTTACTGTCAATGTGTAATCGCACTATATAATATATATAATTTGATTGATCCACATGAACCAAATAAAATAAGGTCGTGGATTGCTTTGTTATTGTCAATGTGTAATCACATTATATAATATATGATATGATTGATCCACAAGACCAAACAAAATAACAAGATATAAGTTCATCGATTGTTTTGTTACCATCAATGTGCAATCACACTATATAATATATGATATGATTGATCCACATGGACCTTATTTACTCTGCAACCACAAAATGAGTACCTCAATAATATAATCTACATGACCTTATTTACTCTAGAACCACAAAATGAAGTACCTCAATAATTTAACAATAAAATTCCTGTGTTCAAAATAAATGAAAGTTTTAGGTTAAAAACCTCTTCCATGGTAAAGTTTTACAAGGTATATATTTATAGAGAATAAAAATGAAGAGAGAGGAAAGCACTTTATGAAGTCTTACACTTTATAACACTACTAATTTCTTCCATGTCAACCGATTGATATCGAGGATTGGTAAGAAGATATAGAACTGTGGTTGAAGCAATTTGTATATTTGGGGATTAGAATAAAGCTTCCTTTATATGAATGTAGGGTAGATTCAGGATTTTCGTATAGCTGGATCAACTTTATATTCATATTTTGAGCAAATTACGTCTACTTACCCTAAAGTTTGAGCTAATGACAACTAACTTCATCATCTGGGGAAATCAACAAACCATCCCAAATTCTCCTCCTCACTAACAGTTTGTTGCTTTTCCTTAGAATATTCTGTCATTTAAACCATGGTTAACAGCTTGGTTATAGGAAAAGTTTTTGGCTTCAAATTGCTGTACAATATAACAATTGGAGAAGGAAATATATGTGCTTTAATTGAGTATTCAATTTCATTTCATTGCTTTCATCTCCTTCCTTTTGCCTTTTACTCTTTTATATACTGTCCTCTCTACTTCTAAAACAATCAACTTTGTGAAGAAGAAGGTCCGGATCTTAGGTTATGCACCTTTTTTTTTCCTTAATCTTTTATCCCCTTCTATGTTCTTCTTCTATATCTAATATTTTTTTTCAATTTCAGAGGAAGCTTTCCCTTTCCACACCTAACTAAGCTCATTTTTGTGTTTGATATGATGCTTGTGATATATTCTTTTTTTTTGTTTTTTTTTGGTACTAAAATAATGTCAAGTGCAAGCCCGAGTTATAGGCATGGGATGAGATTGAAATTGGTGAACAAAATTTTTTTCACTATGGTCGACGTGCTGTTCTAAAATATCAGAAACTCCAAGAAATAAGTCGAAACTATATTATGCTTGTAAAATGGAAAATTATCCTTATTTTGCATGGTGGACTCCATTATTAATAGATGACAGTGATGTAAGTATTGAATTATATAGCACAAACTGAAGATGAAGTTTCTCAAGTTTCTAATAGGAGTAATATAGTGTTAGGTGAGGTGATGAGTTTAAGGGCTTAAAAGATGCATTTTCAAGTCTACAAGATGTTGTAAAAGAGATAATAAATCAAACAAAGAATGAAGGAATTCATTGTTGGTTGTTTTTGTAATCTCATTCATTTTTGCCTCTTATTTTTCTTTAAGTGTTGAAAGATAGAATCAATTTAGACTTTAGTTAAATTGTTAATGATATTATTTTCGGCAATTATCAATGTATTATGTAATAAAAACAAATGTTTTACCAGTCAAAATGGTCATTCATTAATAAGATTGAAAGTTACATCACTGATTTCATTAGCAATTCGATAAAGAAACTGTCTAGGATGGAAGATTTGAACCTGTCAAATAGTTTTAAATTACATCACCTGAAATATCTAAGCATAAACCAAGGACACAAATTACATGACTTGAACTGTGTAAAGACATACATACATATATTAGTTCAAAAAGCAGCCCATTCACTGCCACCTAAACCACAATTACCATTGGTATCTGCTACATCTTGAGTCTCATGCCTTGCTGTTCTTTCTGCAGTAGCAAATGACATTTCACTAATATGGACTTCATGCAGACCAAATAAATTAGAAAGCTCAAATATTGTTGCACTTGTTGAAGCCTCAGTTTAGTTTTCTTTGTGTGTTTCTTTTTAGCACCAGCTGCTTCATTAGAATTCAGCTTCTTCTTTCCTTTGTCTTGATTGTTAAGCACTGAGTTTTGTGTCCCAATGTTGTTATCTACCTCAGAAGCATTGCGTGTTGATGGTACTGTAGCCTTCTTTGTCTACAACAAAAGAATAATTAAATACAAGACAATAGATTAAGAAAGTTTATGCATGTTTTTTAGTTGATTAAGTTACCTTCTTTGCAGCAAAAGGTGCTCTCTGACAGGTTCTTTTATTATGACCAAATTGCATACAATTTGTGCATTCAATTTTGATAAACCATCACCAACCAGTCCTTCATCTTCATCTCTCCTTCTATTTCTTCTTAGCCTTCCTGGTAGTCTTATCAAAGCAGGTGGTTTCACAACTCATCACTTCCTCACTACATGGAGTACTGTAATTAAGACTGTAATTGTAGTGTTCAGAAAGATAAGATTTTGTCATTCACAAAAAGGAAGTTTGAGGCAAGTTTGACTGTAATAGACTAATTGGATCTCTCCCTCCCTTGATTCCTTCTTGCCCTCCTTCCCTTGCTCTTCTCTTTCCAGCTCCAGACAATTTTTTATTTTTTTAACTCCATCAAATCCTTATAACTTCTGCACATCCTTTAGTACTAGCTATACCATCATAAGAACTGCCGCTGAGAGTGTAGCTACCACAAGCAATATTTTCAATATTCAGCCAACAAAATTCGTTATTAAATTTGGCCTACCAGACCAAGCCACAATTGTTTCAACTCTATCAGTCTATCTAGACCATAATTATTGGAACACTAAAAAACTACCAAAAAAGCATAGGCAGATTGTTAAATATGTCCTACAACTAAGCCTCCTGCTAATCTGCAACTATTATCAAATAATCAGAAAGCTTTAAATTCTAACTTGAATCTGAATTGTCATTTAATTTATAGTTTTGACTGCTCCCACGGGAGAAAGTAACTTCTCATCACCACTTGTCCCAAAAGTTTGACAGGAAGAAACAGTTAAAGAGACATGGAGATAGGAAATCTAGAGTCTCAAGAACAAAGAGATATATGATAATCTGTTGCAACTTGCAAGGATGATTTTAGATCTCTTAATATAAAATACACTTAAAATGAGGGAGTTCAGGAAGTTAGTTGCTGGAATTTCCTCACAGCAGAAGAACTGAAATGTCAGTAGAGTTTGAAGTCTCTTTTTAGCAATAATGAAATTTGAAACTGACTTCAAAGAGTACATTTGTCTGACCAGATCTAATATGAAGGAGTGGTTTCCCATTCTTTTAATCAGTCATATCAGTCTACTGCAAACAAAGCCTCACAAAAGTTCATTGATAAGCTTTTCTATAATGGCAGACACGGGATTAGATGTTGGTGTGAGACCAATGGGTGTAGGTTTAGGCAGACCCAAAAGTGCATACATAGAATCCATATTCTGCGAAACTTATTGACATGGCAGGGAGCATATTCATTAATAGACTCTATGGTATTAGGCTTTTCAGGCTGAGAAGGCTCTGGGACTCGATGAGAAAGGGTAGAAATGAACTTTTGGGCAACACTAAGCTAGTCATAACCAAGGTTGTCAAGATCGAAATCTTGAGCAGGATCGTGGAGGCGAATCGGTAAGATTGAAAGATCTTAAAATTTTTATAAAATAATTATCAAAATAAATATCTATGTACATAATTTGTAATAACAAACATGTATAATTTGTTATAAAGCTCCATATATATATATATATATATATAATTTATTTATTTTTATTTTTTTCTAAAAACAAAGTTTTCATCAATAATACAAAAGAATCACTCAATAAAAGAGTACGAACATGAGTTCATATATCAAAATTATATATATATATACATTCATATATCCTGTTTTTATTGTTTATTCAAATGCAATAATGTTGTTGATAAATTAACTACCTAAATCCTAAACTTCTAATTCTCAGTTAACATGCTAACCAAATTCTTTAAAAAAAAAACAGTTTATAAAATGAGATTAGCCACACTTAATTGATTAATTAAGAATTAATAAAAAAATCAGTCCAAAGTACATCACAAAACAGAAAATAGAAAGAAAAAAAAAAAAGCCCTGCTTCTGGTCCTTTGCAGACTCACTCGAGAAAGAAAACTTCAGTTGCTCTGCAAAAGCAAGCTCGAAATCAAATCAATCTGCAAATGCAACTTTAAGAGCTGAAACAGTATGCAGATGCAATTTTTGACGCTGAAGCTTGCTGCAGATTTAATTTTCAAAGTCCAAAACTTGCTTTGTAGATGCTAAAGTATCCTTCGACAGATGCCCAGCAGCCAGGAAGGAAAGAGAACCTTGGACAGGTGGAAGAAGAAGCTGGGTTCACTTCGAAAGACTGAGAAAGAGATGAAATGGTTCGGATCTCTAAAGCCCAACCAAATTTTGCAAATTTCTGGTGTTTTCGCAGACTCGGAAGACTCGACCAAAAATTGTGATCTCACGAGTCTTTCTCCGTTTCTACAATCTTGCCTGAGTTTAGCAGACTCTGATCCACAACCCGTGCTGACACAATAGGGTGGAGCTGGATAGTAGGATTGTATGATCCTATGTGCCAACGCGCGATCTTAACAACTGTTGGTCATAACTAAGATAATATGCCAGTGCATCTACAAGCTCAACAAGAAAATACCTATTCCCCCAATTTTCTAAATAAGGAATATAAACTAAATCCGAGAGAGCAACGTAAGGGTAAGAAGGAGAAAAATACCTAGAATCTACGAAGACACGGGGTCCATCATCCAATATATGACACAGGTAACTCTACGGTGATAGGAACTTAGATGTATATATTAAGGACAGGGATGTTTCCTAATATTTCAATGGTTCTAGATTGAGTACCATCACTAAATTGAATTGTAAGAAATTCAAGAGTAAAATATGAAAATTTTCTGAAAAGATCATCAACATGTCATAAAATAATATGTTTACGTGAATAGGCACAATAGGAGAATTCATGATAACATGCCATGATTTTCTTTTTGTTTCATTTTTTTTCTTTTCTCTTTATGTCTTTTTCTTCTTTTTCCTTTTTTTTCTTTTTTTTTAACTGAAATGTAAATACAAGAACCTAGAAAACTAAATAAAACATGAAAAGTAATGCGAAATAATTAATTAAATAGGTAAAGTGAGTAAATGGCACCAATTCTAGTATTGAGGCAAATTTTGAGAAAATAGACCCCAAAAACGGATTTTACGAGTAGAAAACTTCTGGAAATAGTTTATCAAAAATGGGGCAGAGTGCATCGATTTTGATTGGGAGTACACGTTTGATAGTCTTGGGTGACAGAAAGGTGAAGTGATGCGACAGTGGGTGGCAGGGTACAATGGTTGTTGGTGGTGCTGGCAGTGGCTAGGATTGGAAGGCAAATTGTGTGTTTTCCATTGTGAAAAGTTAGGATTTTGGGCTCTGATATCAAATTCAATGCCTGACATCAGGGGGAAATAGAGAAATTGAGAAAAAGGGAGGGATAAGAAAGAAGGGATTGGAAAAGTATACTACAATATTCAATTTGTCAAAAAATCCTTAAACAATTGCATATTAAGCCTTTGTATAAGCTTTACATAAAACCCTAGTTACATAAAATCTAAAAACATAATAGTAAATACTAATAAATAAATTCCTAAATTCTAGTTTCATATAATAAAAACACATAATAACATGTAATAATAAACTCACATTTAATAATAATATTGTTCCCTATCAATTTGCCTTCTAAATACACCAGAGCATCTGAATCCAACTCTTTCATTAATATTAATATTAAATATGCCGGTAGACGTATAGATATTAGCATGGAAACACAATGCCTTACCAACAACTAGATCATCCATGAAGTTTTCAGAATTTCCATCTCAAGAAACCACCATCCAGGTTTCTCAAGCACTATCTAGGCCTTTTGATTTCTTAAGACCTTCACAGTATGCCAGAATTTAGAATAGACCATCATGTGTAGAAAAAGTAAGATTGGAGTTTGTTTTCTTACCTTCAAAGTTGTTTTATATGTCACAAAGACATGCACCACTTCAAAACCTATGATCTCAGCCCCACCATTGTCCTTAAAAGGGAGAATAGGTCTTCCAGTCAAAGGGCCATCGGCCAAAATAGTTGAAAGGATGTTGTAGACTTATCTGGCCAAAACCTAAGAAAATTTTATGTTCTCAGTATCAGAGAAAATTGAATTCAGAGAAAAAGCAAAGGAAAACAAATTTTCATAAACAGGGTTGATTTCGGAAACATAGAAGTGTCATTAGTTTCTGGTTTTAAAATGCTTCCATAAGGGGTTTTATAATTATTGAAACCAGATTGATTCCAATAATTATCTAATGTTCTTCAAGATTAAAAAACAAAAAGTCTTCCAGAAACAGGACTGGAGTATTTAAGTTTTTATCACTTATGTTAGGCCTTTTTGTTTGCAAACCTGGTGAAAGAAACAAAGGACATTTGGAGCAATAGAATTTACTGAGGGATGCTTTCCTGTGGCAACAGCTCCTCAAAGTTTCTTCTAGATGAGGTTCCAGAAACATCCCCCACTTTCTCCATTATTTGTATGTTTCCAAGAACCTGATAATCTCTTCACTATTTATCCCAAAAGGAATTTAATATGAAGTTATCATTCTCAAGGCACCTGTTTGTTACTTCAGAACAGGAACAAGTTGTTAATTACTTCATCTATTTTGAGAGAAAACTTTTCCCTCTTTTGAACACATTTAAAACTAACAACACATCTTAAAACTTCATTTTCTGCTCTAATATTTTTCATTTTTGTATGTCTTTTAACAACTAAACTTTACCCCCCCCCCCCCCCCCCCACCCCCCCCAAAAAAAAAAAAAAAAAAATTTTAACTGCCATTTTGAAGAAAGAAGAAAAATATCAATATCAAAATCTTAAAACTTACATACTCTGGTTGTAGATGGCCCCCCATTAATGATTCCAATGGCTGACGTAAATCATCCCTACCCTCCGAACCAACTATAGAAGAAAAGAAAGGAGCGAAATAAGAGGGTGAAAATGGATAACAGATTTTTTGATTAGATAGAGATTGAAAGACATTACTAAAAGAAAGTGAAAATTAGATTAACAATATACCAGAGCTTTGCTTCACAAATAAGAAATTATTCTTGGCAGGAAAAAAAATGAGGATTTGAGAGTATAGAGAAAAAAGAACAATAAAATGAAAAGAATATACCTAGTTCATATAAATGGATGAAGAAAATCAATGTGGAGAGTGCAAACTAGTGATATGAAGATTCACATGAACCAAATTAATTAGTTGCTGTTATTCTTGTCGTTTATCTAGTTCCTAGAAAATTCAATTGTAGTATTAAACATTGTTCAGTAGATAAAATGATGTAGGCCTTTGACCCTTGTGTTCCATATACTTTCAAATACAAGGTGGAAACAAATGCATTAAGGAAAAGTCCTGGTTTTGCCCCTGATCAAGACCATGTGTACTTTTCCTGGAGGACATCCTGCTACTTTTACTACATAAAAATCTTTACTTGAGGTAGAAGATGAAGACACAAGTCTCCAGACCCAAACTCACAAAATGGATTTAGGTTGGGCCTGGGTAGGGAAATCATCCAGAAATTCAGACCCAATATTAATATTAAATTCCAACATCTGCCATTTAATTTAATGCGCCTGTACATCACCCATCCGACAGAAATAATAGAAAACCCATATTAAAAATGGAAACTATTTATCAGTGAATGCAATTAAGATTCACGAATTGATGTTCAGACCAAAGTGGATACCTTTTCTGGAGTTCACTTGGTTAAGTCATTTAAGTACCCCTGGGTCGATTCCTTATACTCAACTGCATTTTCATATGCATAAACTTGGACAGGGCTTGGGAATCAATCTGCAACAGTCTGCTTCAAACAAGTAACTCACCTGCTCAAGAAATGTAAAACAGAAGGTTTTAATTGATTGTACATTGGAAAAATTAAACCAACCACAAACAAAGGTGACATTAATTACAAAGGGAAACCAAAACTCGCAAACTATTGAATACCTCATGAGTTACAGCGCACTGTCTCCTGTTTGTGGAATCATGAAACACTCAACCCCCCATTTCAACGGACCCCTTCAAAAGTTCCACTTCATTCATCAAATTCCAACACCCCATTTAGATTTGAAAGGGGAAGATGGTTATTACATGAATCTTTCATCTCCATAGCCAATGTTTCCAACATATTATTTATCTCATCACATTGAGGATGCTTTCGATCCCTAGATACAAAGCAATTCACAGAACCGACAACTTCAATCCAACTACATCCAGTTTCCTTCCGCATACCCTTTTCTTTCATCTGTTTTCTCACCCTATTAACATTATCCCACTCGCCTTCATCTGCATAAATATTTGACAATAAAACATGGTAGCCTGTCATGCCACTTTCTGTCTCCATTTCAAGTAATTTCTTGGCAATGACTTCTCCCATTTCATAGCATCCATGATTTCTGCAAGCTCCAAGAAGCGAACCCCATATTTCCATAACATTACCTTTGTCACCCAATCCTTTGACAAACTCATAGGCTTCAATGACCTTTCCAACCCTTCCTAACATGTCAGTAACACAGCAATAGTGCTCTGTTGATGGCTTAACATTATATTCCTTTTCCATAGACTCAAATATGTCAAGACCTTCATCAATCAAACCAGCATAACCACAAGCAGACAAGATGGCAACAAAGGTAACAACATCAGGCTTAATTCCAGATCCCTTCATGGAGTGAAACAAAGAGAGAGCTGTGTCAGCCATCCCATGCTGACCATAACATAAAACCATTGCAGTGTATGTGACACAATTTCTCGCAGGTGTTCTCATGAACACGTTTTCGGCATAAGTGATTGTACCTGCTTTGGAATATGTGTCAATTAGACCAGTTCCTACATAAACATTTTGGTCCAGACAGTGCCGAATGGAAAATCCATGGAGTTGCTTAGCAAAAGTTATGCTCCCAATTGGACTACATGCTGGGAGAACTGATGCTATGGTGACAGCATTGGGCAGTAAATTTTTCTCAAGCATCTTCCTGAAGATGATGAATGCTTCTTCATAAAGCCCATTTTGTGTGTACCCTGCAATCATAGCATTCCAGGTGGCCTCATCCCTATCATTGGCGTAGTTATGCTCAAATAACCGCTCTGATGTCCTAACCATACCCGATTTAGCATACATGTCTATGAGGTAGCTCTCCATTCCCTCAAATTGTATGTCATGCCTAATCAGATATGCATGAGTTTGCTTTCCAATATCCCTGTTCCTGAGATTGGATGCTGCAGAAAGAAGGGCGGTCACAGTAACAGAATTAATCATAAACCCTTGCTTCTGCATCTCATGTACAAGCATCAGAGCTTCCTCATCCAAACCATTCTGCACAAAAGCAGAAATCATGGTATTCCATGAAACAACATCTCTTTCCAGCATTTTATGAAAAATGTTGAAAGAAGTCTCGATTGAATTGCACCTTGAATACATGACAATTATTGCATTGAGAATAACAATGGGTAAAGATACAGATCTTTTTAAAACAAAAGCATATATCTGTTCAGCCATTTTCAAACACTGCAACTGTGAGACTGCACTTAGAGCTGAAAGAAAAGTTACATCATCAAGAGCTGCATGTTCCAACTCTATGGCTTGACGGAATAGACCAATTCCTTCAATGGGACAGTTATTTTGAACATAACCACCAATCATAGTGTTCCAAACCTCAGTATTTCTCTCTGAACAGAGGTCAAAAATCTTCCTAGCGAAATCAACGCAACAAAGCTCTGCATACATAAATATTGCTGAGCTCACAACAAACAAGTCATTAACATATTCACTACCCAATCTTAGAAGCAACCCATAAAGAACATTAGCAATCTTAGAATCTCTCATATTTGATACAGCAGGGAAGACATTGACAAAACTGACAGGACTTGGTTTTATTCCCATTTTCATCATCATCCTCAATTGCATAACAGCTTCTGCATACCTATTCGTCTTAACATACCATGCAATCACAGTATTCCAAGCAATCACATTTCTTTTCCGCATTGTGCCAAACACTTTGAGCACATAGTCATTGCTTTGAATAACCTAAATCCACGCATGCACCCATTTCATTATCCGTGGTGCTCAAGCATGTAGAATACATATTCAATAGCGAATTATACACAATTCTACTTGGATTCGATTGACACCGAAGAAAATGACAATGGACTGCTTTACCAAACCTAAGATTACGGGTTTCTGCACAAGCCTTGAGAGTGGAAGAGTACGTGTAAGAATCACATTTAGTGCCAGGAGCTGACTTCATTTGACAATAGAACAATAGTGCTTCATTAGGCATGTTGTTACAGATAAACCCAATGATGATTGTGTTCCAAATAACAGTACTTGGGCGAGGCAATGTGTCGAACAGTTGGCGAGCAAGATGATGTTGGCCTTCTTGGCATAATTTGCTTAGGCGAGATCGAATTGTGGGAGTTTTAAGATTTTGCTTTGGAGGTGAGAGGCTTGAGGAAGAGTGAGGAAGAGAAGAATTGGTGTCTGAGGTGGCAGAATGTAAGGTAGGTACAGAAAGAGGAAGAGGAAGAACGGGGGAGGCCATGGTTTGATGTTTGGCTTTCCTGCTTTCTCCCAGGGATGAGTTTAGCCTATTTGGGATAACTTGTGGTTGCTTAAATGTGTTTTTTTTTTTTTTTTCATCTTTTATAGTTGACTTCACAAAATCAACTAATGAATAAGTCATATTTTAATGCTTTGGTATACATTAATGTTTCTTTATGAAACTGAAATGAGAATGATCATTTATTTATTTGATATACAAATTGATTTCGAGTTTTTTCATTTTTATTTTATTTATACAAGTATCTTACTATTTTTTAATGTAAGTTTAATTTTATTTGAAGTTCATGACTGTCTTTAACTTAACTGTTGAGCTCAAGTACATTGCAGAGATATCTCAACTATTGATCTTAAATATGCCTAGTTGTGAGAATATAAAATTTTTACTAATATGATAAAAATATTATTAATTATATAATCTAACAAGTAACAAAATTTTTAATTAATTTCTAAAATATTGTAGATACTTATTATTTTTTATTAATTTATTTTCAAATTTTATATTATTTAGCATTTATTTATTTATTTATTTTTCTTATTATTACTTATACATATTTTTTATTTTTACTAATTATTATTTAGTTTATTTATCTATCTCTTATTTTATTTTCAATATTACTTAACTATTTGTTTATTTATTAATATTTTTGTTCTAATTTTATAATTTTGCATAATTGTAATGAGAATAAGATGAAATGTTATGCAAATGAAATGACCATTTCTTTTCATGATATGACATGAATTAGAATACTATTAGTGCTAAAAAAAAATAAACCTCTAATTAAATAATTCTTAAACCAATATATAAAAACTCAACTTGATTTATAATATCCCTGATAACTTTTTGTTTTACTAGTTGAATGTCTATGAGATTTACCTTTTTAGTGACATTGGGAAGAAATAAACAGAAAAATCCAAACTTGTAATATGTTATTTTAAAGGGTCAATTGCACTTTACCCCATGAATTACCATCTATTTTGCATTAACCCCCGCCAACTATCAAATTAGACACAAAATTTAAACCCTTATTTGAGTCATAATTAGCAAATAACGCCCAATCATACAAATTAGTTATAAAATTTAACAAATTAATTTAGAAAGACTAAACTATCCTTATTATAAGTTTTTTTTTTTAATGTTTTACACTATCTATCTCTTGTTTCTTCTTTTATTTTTATTTTTTCTAACAATTAAAATTTCTATATTTATTCAATTTTAGTATATTCTTTAATATGTAATACAATAATAAGAAAATAAAATTTTTGATGAATATCAGTAAAATGGAAATTGAAAAAACAACTTGTATAATTTATATAAATGAGAAAAATAATATTAGTAAATCTATTAATAATTTAAATATTATCACAAGAAAATAAAAATTATGAATGATTCAAGTATTATTTATGTATGCTAAAATTGAATCAATATAAAAAGTTTAGTTTCATAAAAAAAAATTAAAAAAAAAAAAAAGATGTAAAGGAGAAAACATAAATAATAATTAAAAAAAAAACTTATAATGGAGGTAATTTAGTATTTTAAGAGTCAATTTGTTAGATTTAAAAGCTAATTTAGATAAGTGGTGGTTATTTGCTAATTATGACTTAAATAAATAAGATATGTGCCTAATTCAATAATTTATAAAAATTATTGTAAAATATGTGGTAGTTCATGCATACCTTAAATGCAATTGACCCTATTTTAAATTTAATTTTACTTATATGTGTAAAAAGAAAAATTTATTATAAAGAGTACAATCTAAATTTGAAAATAAAATAAAATCATGTATTACTAAGAAAATACCAAACAACTTCAATTTTTTTGTTCAAACTAAAATATAGTGACTTACATTATGAACAAATTACATCGATAGATAATATCAACCAATAACAAGTAGGGGTGCACATATGTTGGTTTAATTGAAAAATCGAACCGATGAAACTGAATTTTTGGTTTGGTGTTGAATTCTTAGGAGCCTTGGTTACTTGTTGGTTTTTTCATATCAAAAACTGAAGTTTTGATATCGATTTTGTATCTTGTTTGGTTTTATCGAAATCGAAACTGAATCCAAATTTTTTTTTATTTTTAATAATTTGAATCCCTAGCCTAGCAATGCCATTCCTTTCTATTTCTACATTGACCCATTTGACTCTTAGAGCCCAATTATCAAAATATTATGGGATTCATTTCTTCGGCCCAAAATATGTTTATAGTTTACATTTTATAAAAATAAAAATAAAAAAAATCTTGTTGGGCTAAATTTTGGACCAGATTTAAGTATTAAATAACATTAGATCCAAAGACCAATCAAAGAAACCCAACCAAAACCAAAACTGAAACCAAATGGTTGGTTTGATTTTGATTATCTTTCTTGCCAAAAACCGAAATTTTGATATCTAGTCAATAACCAAGAGATTCGGTTTGGCTAGTAACACTCTTTAAAATCGATTGAAACCAAACTGAAATCACCCCTATCCACAAGGTTATGAAAATTTCACATAACAACCTTACTTACTAAAAGTTGTATATAAAGTTTTTATTGACCAACTTAGTTTTTATAAAATAATTTGTTAACCTGCCAATAACGATTATTTTTCTTATAATTGAGATATATATATATATTAATATAATTTGTCAATTTTTTTTAAAAAATTTAATATATATACCTAGTAAAAATAAAACAATTTTAAAAAAATAAGTATTTATAACACCTACAATAGCTTTAGTTATGCCATATTATCTTTATAATAATTCGAAATAGGAAAACAAATATCACATGATTTATGTAGAATGGCTTTCCACTGCCTGTAATTGATGATGAGGACAGTAGATTAATGTTTGAACAAAGTAACTCAAGTATAATTAGACTTTTTATTTTGTCTTCAAAGTTTGGGGACAAGAATTTTTAATCCAAGAATCATTGAAGGACAACCAAACAAATTTAATTACTTACTAACATCAATAACTTTCTCTACACTCAACTTTTTTTGAAAGGCTGGCTAGTGGGGGCAAGTTTTATCTTAACCGGGCGAAAGATGTACATAAGTTATAAGTGGCTAAATAAATAAATATTAGTTACTTGTTAAAGTTATTAAAAGTATTTTTTTTTTTTAAAGGATAAAACAAAAATTGAATAAGTATTTTGTGTATATCTATATCTATACATCTATACATAAAAGTGACTTAATAACAAAATCTTTTATTTTTCTTAAATACCTTCTGAGCTTTTAATATTATATAGTTATTTTTAATTATTATTTTATAACAAATAAACTATTTTTTTTTACCTTTTTTTCTATTTCTTCTCCATTTTAAAAATACTAAGATTGAAATTGTTTTAGGACTATTGATTTCTTTTTTACTAATTCTTTTTAATATTAATAAATTTATAACTTTTTCTACAATTATATGTAGTTATTATTGTTTTACTTATTTCCTAATTATTTTCCAATAGAATGATAATTACTTTATGACTATTATTTTTTTGTCCTAATTCTTTTCAATATTAATAATTTATAATTTATCAATATATCAATAATAGTTAAACTTGAATTTCTCAAAAAAAAATTTAATTTATTTGTAAGTTACAAAAAATTATAATATTATGAATTAAATTTTTTTAAAAAAATATTAAGAATATAGTTTTTATGTTTAAAATATTATTGTGTTAATTTTTTTTTTTTCATCTTTAAATTTTTTTATAAAAATTATATGTTTATTTTATGAATTAAATATTATATTTATCTACTTGTAGATGTAATTAACATTTAATATTATTTTTTATTAATCATAATTTCTTGATATTTATATCAATTGTTGATGAACATTTTTAAATATCATAAATACGATTCATTCGTAACGTTTATGCAACAAAAGCTAGTCTATATAATATAAAGTGGCTTAATGGAATTTTTTTTAATTTTCTTAAATACCTTCTAAATTTTTATTATTACACTAGTTACCTTTTTTTATTATTTTACTTTAAATTGACTATTTTTTTAAATTTTGATATAATTTGTCTTTATTTTAATATCAATAGGATTGTAATTGTTTTTAAGAGATTTTTTTTTTTTTACTAATTCTTCTCAACAGCAATTAATATTGAATTACTCAATTTCTTTTCTTTTGTTTAATAAGTTCTTGACAATCATAATTTTTTAAGTTTTTCTCAAATAATTAAAAAAATTCTATGAATTAAAGAAAATATTAAGATTATATTTTTTATTATTATAATATTTTTGTTTTAACTTTTAATTCATTAAATTATTATATTGTTTCAATAATTATGTCAATAATAGTTAAAATTGAATTTTTTAAATTTTTTATTTAATAAGCTCATAATAATTATAATATTTTGTTCTTCTCAAATTTATGAATTAATATTTTTTTTTTACAATACTATGAATTAAAAAAATAAAATTAAGAGTATAGTTTCCTTTATTATAATATTTTTGTTTTAATTTTTAATTATTTTCTATCTTAAGAATTAATTTTTTTATAATAAAATTATGGATTTATTTTTTTTTTTTGTTAAATTTATCTATTTGTTTATGAATATAAAAGTAATTTAGTGGGAGAAATTTTATTTTCTGAAATACCCTTATGAGTTTTTCTATGACATAAATAAATTTTAGTTGTTCATTTTGCTTCAAATACATTATTTATTTTTACTTATTTTCAAATTCTTCTCCATTATGATATTAACAGGATTTTAATTATTTTATGACAATTGATTTTTTTATCTTAATTCTTTTCAATATTAGTAAATCTATAATTTGTCAATAACTATATATTATCAATAGTAAGTAATATTTTCTCTTCTTCTTTTTTTTTATTTTTGAAAAGGTTACAAATAAAAATAATATTATAAATTAATTTTTATTAAAAAAAAATCTATGAATTAGAAAAATTAAGATTATAATATTATTGTGTTAATTTTTCTTCCATCTTTAAGATTTTAAAAATTGTATGTTGCATGATAATTAATATTTTATTAGATATATCTTCTTCTTTTAAATGTTATTAACATGAAGTTTTTTTTATTATTAACTATAATTTCTTGATACTATTCTAAAAATCAGAATACCTTTATGATCTACTATTTTAGAATAAGTATAAATTAATTCATTTAAATAAATTTTTTAAAAAGAAAAATTACATTCACTCTTAATAATCTCCTATTATCTTACCCACTAATATAAATTAATATTTTGTATTAATAAAAAAATAAAAAAATATTTCTTAATAACTATTCACTTCACTCTCACTCAGACACTGAGAATTATATGTATATATTATAAACATAATTTATGTGTAACGTGTATACTGATAAAGCTAGTATTATATTGTGTGTATTAGATAAAGTATATAATATAAGAATCCAAAAGTTGTTGAACCACCCCAGGACCAAAATGTTAAAAAATTGTATACATTGTTATAGAGTAAGGGCAAGAAGTAGCAAGAAATTTTTTCATAAATTTGGTTATAGTATATATTTATTTTAGGTAATGCCAGTTTAAGATATTATTATCATTAAAATGAAAGGGAAAAAACCTTTGGTTTTACATCAATTTAAGCACACGCATGGAATTCAATTACTCACAAATTAAACAGACACAAAAATGAAGAACGCAGAGCTGGTTTTCATTCCTTCTCCTGGATATGGTCACCTTGTCTCAACATATGAGTTAGCAAAGCTCTTAACCGAAAGAGATGACCGATTTTCCATTACAGTTCTTGTCACCACACCGGCTAAAAAAACCTCCTTGGATACTTACACTGAAGCACTTATTGCTTCTTCTCCTGCCCATATACGTTTTCTTCATCTTCCTCCTGTAGAGCCAGTACCACTTGATCTCCTTCACAAATCTGATGAAAAATTTATTGCCCTTTACCTGGAATCTCACAAAACATGTGTCAAAGAAGCCATAATCAATCATGTTTTACAACCCAACTCAGTTATTCCACTAGCTGGGTTGGTCATTGATTTCTTTTGCACAAGTATGATTGATGTGGGTAATGAATTAGGTGTACCATCTTACTTGTTTTTCACTTCTAGCGCTGGGTTTCTTGGTCTTATGCTTTCTCTTCCATATTTACATGATGAGGTAGGTACTGCGTTCAATGACTCGGATCCTGACTTAATCATACCGAGTTTTGTTAACCCAGTTCCTGTAAATGTTATGCCTGGTTTTGTGTTCAACAAGGAAGGAGGATACATTTCAATGGTCAATCATGGTAGAAGATTCAAAGAAGTAAAGGGTATTTTGGTAAATACATTCCAAGATTTGGAACCACATGCACTTAGCTCATTCTTAGGTCAGGATGGGATTCCTCCTGTTTACATCGTGGGCCCCTTGATTAATCACAAGGATGATGGGAATCAACAAAATGATCAAATCAAGAGGTGGCTTGATGGTCAACCAAACTCATCTGTGGTGTTCTTATGTTTTGGAAGTGCTGGGAGTTTTAGTGGGTCCCAATTGAAAGAGATAGCACTTGGACTTGAGAAAAGTGAGGTCAGATTTTTATGGTCGATAAGGATCCCAACACCAACACCAGCAGCAGCACCAGCACCAGCACCAGTGGCAAGTGAAGACGTGGATTACAAGGAAGTACTGCCAGAAGGGTTTCTTGAAAGAACTAAGAAGAGAGGATTTACGTGCGGGTGGACCCCACAAGTGAAAATCCTGGCCCACAAAGCAATAGGATGTTTTGTATCTCATTGTGGTTGGAATTCAATTTTGGAGAGGATATGGTATGGTGTGCCTGTAGTGACTTTACCCTTGTATGCAGAGCAACAAATGAATGCTTTTGAAATGGTTAAAGAGTTGGGGTTAGCAGTGGAGATGAAATTGGATTCTAGGAGTGGTGGTGATCATGAGATTGTGAGAGCACATGAGATAGAAAAGGCAGTTGAATATGTGTTGAAGGGAGATAATGAAGTGAGAAAGAGAGTTAAGGATATGAGTGAGAAGAGTAGAAAGGCATTAATGGAAAGTGGATCTTCTTTTGCTTCAATTGGAAATTTCATTGAAGTCATTCAGGGAGACAATCAATAAAAAGAAGTGCATCTTGTTTAGTTTAGTATTAACTATCAATTTTTATATGGCCAAAAATAAAGAAACTACTATTTTCTTTCATGTTGAAGTGACTTTGTAGTTGAGTTTAGTATGGTTGGCCATGTCTCTATTTCGGCGAGGTTGTGATTGGTTTTTGATCTTTCTTTTGATTGAAAATATTACTCAACCTGTGCGTGAAAATATAAATATTAAATTGTTTTTGAATTGCATATAGGGTTAAATTGAAAATATCAATAAAATTATGAGTAAAAAAATATAAATACTAAATATTTTTGTAAGTTGTAAATACTTGTGTAATGTTGAAATGTGGCTAATAGATATTGTACCTTCTGTCTATTTTAATAGGATACTTAATTCCCCATTTTTACAAGTATTATATAGTTCACCTAATAATGTGTATTATATGTTTTCTAAAAGTAAATTTCAAATTATTTTTAGGATGTGTGTATCATATGTTTTCTAAAAATAAATTTCAAATTATTTTAAGAGTGGGTGTGTATCATATGCTTTTCAAAAGTAAATTTCAAATTATTTTAAGAATGAGTGTTTCATATGTTTTCTAAAAGTAAATTTTAAATTATTTTAAGAATGAGTGTGTATCATATGTTTTCTATTAGTAAATTTCAACCAATAGAAAATCTTCTAATGGATTTGTGGGCCGATAATTTCATTTTGGACAATCACAAATACATCTTCTATATTTTGTCATTTTAAGAAAAATAACTTTCCGGCATTTCTTCCTAGACATGTCCAATTTTATTTTACTTTACGCATAAGCGCTACTTTTTATTTCTCATTTTAAAGAGCGTAGAACCCATAAAATAAATGAGAAATGGCTTAATTAATATTTTAGTCTTTTTAGTATTATCTTACTTTGTTAATTCATAATATATAAATAGAAGAATGTAATTTGATTGAGAAATTGTGAATCTTGAAGAACAAATTAACTAAGATAATTCTTAGATAACTGAACTGAAAATTGATAAAATTCTGAAGGACCAGACAATAAATAAACCATAAAAAATTTATAAATTTTATTCCTGGCCAAAAGTAATATGTTCATAAAAATATATATTAATTATGATGCTAAAATGCATATCATGCGTTGTCTAAATAATAAATATAATTTTTTATTTTTATTTTTTATTTTATGAACATGTTACTTTTGGTCTTGTTGCAAGAATAGATTAATTCCCCTAGATTTTTTTATAGGTGCTAGGATATTTACAAATCAAAATTTTGTGAACATGCAATTTCAATTTAGATTCATTTTGAATTTTAAATTTAAGAATTAGAATTTGGATATAGAAATTGAGATCGAGTTGGGAAAAAATATTGTATCTTGAGTGGTAAAGTTTGTAAAGAAAGAAAAAAAAAATGATTATACATTTTTAAGATGTAGTGAATAATGTTGAGTCTAAAAAAAAGAATTTGTTAGGCTAGGAAATAGAGATGGTAATGGATCGGGTCCAACTCAATCCGAACTAAGCCCACCTTTTGTCTTGATTTATTTTGGATCTAAAAATCAGATTAATCTCAAATCCATTTCATTATAGGTGTATTTGCACCCAGATCCAAATACAGGTCCAACGTATGCACCAATTTATTTATTTAATTATTTTTTTTTTTGAAAAGTGAAAAAAATTAGGTTTACCCACTAATGACTAATTCAATTTATTAATTAATTAACATAATTTTAAATGATTCATAGTACTAATTTTCTATAAAATTCATAATAATAATAAATTTAACCTATACTATTTTTAATATTAAGAAACTAGAAATAAAAAATAACCAAGAAATATGGAATTTCAAAAATTAATATTTAAAATTATTTATTTAATTTTTTAGTCATCTCCCTTAATTAATTCTTATTTTAGTCAACTTCATTAGTTTCACTTCTTAGTAATTTTTTTTTTAATATAAATTCAAGTATGCTCTCTCTCAATGTTCTCTATAGTCAACTACTTTAATATTTTATAAATTTATTATCTTTTAAATGTATGTAATTAAATTTATACATTTTTACACAAAAAAAGGAAAAAAAGAAGAAGAGATGATAGCTCATCTTATAATTGATTGAAAATAGATTCAAAAATTCAAATTCATTCATCAAAAAAAAATAAAAAAAATATGGTTATTGGAAACTAGACCCTACACCATTTATATGGATTTAACTCAAATCCTTTGAGTTTTTGGGTTATCGGGTCTCACCTGGATCCGACCTGTAAAATACTATAACATACATACCTAGACCTATGAGTCTATTTATAGACCCAAATGTGTAAGAAATAGATTCACAAGGGTCGGGTAAAGGAAAAGAACAAGATAGATGGAAGATAGAAAAGACGGTGATTAATCTTATTATTAATTTGGTGAAGTGTGCCTTAAACGAAATATAGGAAGAAATAAAGAAGCTGTTAAATCCCTATTTTGAGAATCGCCAAAAATTAAGATTTTTAAACATAAATTAACTCATAATAATAATAATTTATTTTTACTTAAATACAATGTTGGTAGACAAAAAATATTGTTTCTTGCTTCCCTCACAAATTCTATTGTATGGGTGAATACGGCTTTTGCCAGAGTGAATAAGTAATGCGGGACTAATTTGCTATCCTCGTTTCACGACTCTGGATCCTCTAAAGAGGATTTTGCTGGAGAGTTTTAAAAAAACAATCGCAACAAATACAAGAGATTTTGATTAAAAAATCCTGATCGGGCCAAAAGTAAATGAAAATTTTAGCTTTCTCCCCTACAGTGGCGGACCCATGGCCCAGGTATGGGCCTGGGCTAGAATTTTTGAAAAAGTTGGCTTAGTCGGGCTTCAATTACTATAAATCTCCTTCAATAATTTGGAAAGCATTCTTACTTTCTATAAAGAAAATATTGGGTTTTACTTATGCCCATGTTGGGCATAAGTAATTATGGTCCAACTTATGGTTCAGCTGATGCTGTCTTTTGCTGGGCTGCGTATGAAGAAGTTCCATACCTAAAAAATACAAACAAGAAAATTACTACTAATAGATGCTAGTATCGAAAACAAATTAAGTTAATTATCACTAAATCAATTGTTTTTATACCTTATCAATTAGTACATAAGATATTAAAGTCTATATAAAATAATAACATATTATATTTTATTTATTTTTATATAAACTATCATGGCTCGCAAGTTTATAAATTAAATTTTATAAAATTTGAGCTCGATTCATTCAATAAACAAATTTTAAAATAAAATTTAAGCTCATTAAAACACAAAACAAATTGAGTGGATCCCCTAGCTTATAAGCATGTAACTTTAAGATTTTATTAATTATTAACATTTTACTTAATGTTAGAAAAAGTTAAAATATTTATGTTTTCTTTGTCTCATTTGGCGCCATTCAATATGTCATATTTTTTTTTGTTTAATTATTATTTATCTCCTCACCTTCGTTACTGATGAATGCTAAATATTATTTTCCTCCTTACTTTTGATCCTCATCTTAATTGGTGATAAAAGCCACAAATTACTAGATTATATGTTATTATTTGAATTCTCACTTTGTAAATGATGTAAATTCCAAAACAATTTTTAATTTTAAATAAAAATATTAATATAGAAGTTAGCCCGGGCTATGTGAAATTCCTAAGTTCACTCCTGCTTCCATGTTGAGTCTCTTCCTCAGTGAAGTGATCTAAAGTTTTCCTTTCTGGTCCTTCTTTGTTCTTCCTTGGCCGTCCTAATCCGTGCCTACCACGTATTATAAGGACCGGTTCCTCCTGTTCCCATTTCAAGTTTCTCATTTTTAGAATGTCTTGATTTTAATTTGTTTAAGGTGTAATTTTGATTAAAATAAATAAATTAGAAGGCACTAGAAATTCTTATTAAATTAATTTTAAAATTTGATAGGTTGACAGGCTAATAAAATAGTGTTGTACCCTATTTGCCTTTTCATTTCTAAACTAAATAAGATATTGATTAACAAAAACAAAAAAAAAAAATTGATGATCAGGGCAGTAGATTAATGTTTGAACTTTAAACAAAATGAGTCGAGTATGATTAAAACTTGCAAACACTGTGAGACAAATTAATTCACACATTGTTTGTAGTGTGTCTTAGTTAATATAGTTTAAAAAAAGATAAATTTATAAATTTTAAAGATAAATCAAGTAGTAGCAAGATTTATCTTAACTGGAGTAAAGATGTACATAAGTTATAAGTGGCTAAATAAAAAATAAAATATATATATATAGTCACTTGTTAAAGTTATTAAAAGTTTTATTCAGAAAGAGGAAAAAATAAAAATTGGACAAGTATTCCAGCTAAATACTAGATAGTGTGCTTCAGATAAAGTATATATAACATAATATAAGAAACCAAAAGTTTCTGAACCACCCAGGACTAAAATGTTAAAAAATTGCAAACGAAAGATACTGAGACAATGATAGGCTGTCAAAGAAGATAGAAGAGGTTGGATGGCCATTTAAAACTTAGTTGAACTAAGTTAACTTGAGTTATATTTATTTTAAGTAATACTAAATTGTCGACATTATTATATCATTACAAATGAGAGAGAAGCTAATTGACCTGCTGATTGGTTAGCCAACTTCAGTATTTAGAGATCTGGACTAGGGGTTTTCACTAGTTTTCTTTGCCTCCTGCTGGGCTTGACCTTTTTTAGAGATGATGTGTTCGGTGTTTCTAAGGTTAGGTGGGGTGCCTCCTGGTTTGTGTGTCGTTTTCCTTCTGGTCTTCGGCCGCTTTTATATCAAAAAATTATATATATGTGAGAAAAAGAAAAAGAAAAAACTTTGGTTTTACATCTATTTAAGCAAACACATGGAATTCAATTACTCACAAATTAAACAGACACAAAAATGAAGAAAGCAGAGCTGGTTTTCATCCCTTCTCCTGGAATTGGTCACCTTGTCTCAACTTATGAGTTAGCAAAGCTCTTAACGGAAAGAGATGACCGATTTTCCATCACAGTTCTTGTAACCACACCGCCATTAAAAACCTCCATGGATACTCACACTGAAGCACTTATTGCTTCTTCTCCTACCCATATACGTTTTATTCATCTTCCTCCTGTAGATCCAGTACCACTTGATCTCCTTCACAAATCTGTTGAAAAATTTGTTACCCTTTACCTGGAATCTCACAAAACTTGTGTCAAAGAAGCCATAATCAACCATGTTTTACAACCTAACTCAGTTATTCCACTAGCTGGGTTGGTCATTGATTTCTTTTGCACAAGTATGATTGATGTGGGTAATGAATTAGGTGTACCATCTTACTTGTTTTTTACTTCTAGCGCTGGGTTTCTTGGTCTTATGCTTTCTCTCCCAAAACGACATGATGAGGTAAGTACTGAGTTCAATCACTCGGATCCCGACTCAATCATACCGAGTTTTGTTAACCCAGTTCCTGTAAATGTTATACCTGGTTTTTTGTTCAACAAGGAAGGAGGATACATTTCAATGGTCAATCATGGTAGAAGATTCAAAGAAGTAAAGGGTATTTTGGTAAATACATTCCAAGATTTGGAACCACATGGACTTGGCTCATTTTTAGGTCAGGATGGGGTTCCTCCTGTTTACACTGTGGGCCCCTTGATTAATCACAAGGATGATGGGAATCATCAAAATGATCAAATCTTGAGGTGGCTTGATGATCAGCCAAACTTATCTGTGGTATTCTTATGTTTTGGAAGTTTTGGGAGTTTTAGTGGGGCCCAATTGAAAGAGATAGCCCTTGGACTCGAACAAAGTGAGGTCAGATTTTTATGGTCGATAAGGATTCCAACACCAACACCGGTGCCAACTGAAGACGTGGATTTCAAGGAAGTACTGCCAGAAGGGTTTCTTGAAAGAACAAAAAGCAGAGGATTTATATGTGGGTGGACCCCACAAGTGAAAATCCTGGCCCACAAAGCAATAGGAGGTTTTGTATCTCATTGTGGTTGGAATTCAATATTGGAGAGTATATGGTATGGTGTGCCTATAGTGACTTTGCCCTTGTATGCAGAGCAACAAGTGAATGCTTTTGAAATGGTTAAAGAGTTGGGGTTAGCAGTGGAGATGAAATTGGATTCTAGGAGTGGTGGTGATCATGAGATTGTGAGAGCACATGAGATAGAAAAGGCAGTTAAGTATGTGTTGAAGGGAGATAATGAAGTGAGAAAGAGAGTTAAGGATATGAGTGAGAAGAGTAGAAAGGCATTAATGGCAGGTGGATCTTCTTTTGCTTCTATTGGACATTTGATTGAAGTCATTCTGGGAAACAGTCAATAAAAAGAAGTGCATCTTGTTATATGTAGCTTTAGATGTAGTGATTTAGTATTCTAAAATAAATATTATCTTTTTTATTTGTAATTGTCTTAAAATAATTGCTCTCATGAATTTTAATAATTTTAAAAAAAAATTATATTTATATATGTATTTTATATTTTAATAATTTTTATTTTTATTTTTATTTTTTAGAAGTATCTTTATAATATTTATATGAGAGCCTAATCTTATTTGATTATTCCTTTTAGTAAATATTTTTTATAAATTAAGTTTATGATATTACAGATATTTAACACAAACTTGTCATATTTTAATAATTTAAATGATGATAGTATAAACAATAAATTAATACAATTAATAATCTGGCATAGATAAGGTGTGTGTATTTTTCTAATCTCTCGATTGGTGGGCCAAAGCAAAATTTCAAATTATTTTAAGAATGAGCGCATCATATGCTTTCAAAAAGAATGAAAGTATCAGCCGACAAATCGATTAGAAGATTTTAGTGATTAATCTTTTCATTTTTGTGTAGTATGCCTCAAACGAAATATAGAAAGAATAAAAGAAAGATAGATTCCTATTGTGAGAATGGCCAAAAAAAAAAAAAATAATAATAATCTTAACCATAAATAATTAACTCATAATAATAATTTTTTTTAAGTAAATAAACTATTGATAGAAAAAAATATTGTTTCTTGCTCCCTCACACAAATTCTATTGTGTACAGAATATGGCTTTTGGATGGGTGAATAAGTGATTGGGGACTCATTTGATATCATCGTTAAATTAACGATTCTGGATCCTCTGAGGAGGATTTTGCTGGAGAGTGTTAAAAAACAAAAACAGCAAATAAAAGAATAGATTCGTGTTAAATTTTTTTTTATGGGTGCTAGGATCTTTATGAATAATCCACTTTTTACCGAAGGTGAATGGATGTCTGTGAGGTCTTTCTCACACAGCATGTTGTTAATTTAAGTTTTAACTGTCATATTATTTGATTTTGAATTTACAACTAATATGATCCTGTGTTTTGCAGTCTAATTATTTTAAAATACAACAAAAAGAATTAGTCAATCTCACACGCAGATATCATTGCGCGCGTGTGGGATCTGCAGACTCTAATTCTTCTTTTGATTAACACATCCCAGGCTGCTGTAGATATGAGTTGGGCCAGGTTTACATCGGGCTTGTCCCAATCCGACTCTAATGGATATTTTGTTATTAAATTTTAAATAAGTATGCATCTAGATATTTTTATATTTTATTAATTTAGTCTAAGATAAATTTTTTAAAAATATTAAAATATTTATTTTTTATTTTGAGAAATTCATAATTATTATTATTTAAGGGTTATATAATAATTGTAACACTATATTTTGATTTTGAGTTCTAAAATTTTGTCATTGGTAAAATAATTTGATATTAATAATTTTGATATGAGAACTTTATTTTTAAAATTTGAAAGTGTAAGGAAGAAAATTGATTTGTTAGATGTTGGAGGTAATATAACTATATAATAGAATTTTAAATTTATTGCTATTAATCTTGTGAGAACAATGAGTACTAAATATTATTTATAATTATCATATATTGCTTTCTTTGTTGAAGGGGAAAGTGTGAAGACTCATCTTTCTTTACTTTTCTGTCTTAGATCTGAACACTATATCGTATCTAAAATTATATTTTTTTTATCGATGGCATCAAAATATTCCAAATGAGACATGTTGTTAGCAATAAAGTCTATTGAAAGATGTGGTTAAGCCCATGTAAGGTAGTAAGTTCTAACTATCGTAGCTTGTTGAGCGTTTTATTGGCCAAATAAAGCTGTATGATTTTACCAGGAACAAGTTTTCAGATCTAATCTAGTTTAGTAAACCAATATCAGTACTCATCCTTACACTCTTATGGAACCTGAGGTTTTGATACTAAAGAATCGGGTTAGTACACCTATTGCTTTTCTCCTCTTTGTATTTTAATTATGTTGAGATCTTTTTCCTATTCTTCTTCTTCTACTTCTTCTCTCTCTGAATCTTCTTTTCAATCTAACAAAGTTCTCAAAAAAGAAATCAATTTGAAGAAATATCTCAATCTATAGACAATTGCAAAATTTCAAAAATTCCAACCAAAGAAATTTACAAATCCAATTCCATATTCACCCTCAAGAGTGACCATACTATTAAAACTGTTGAGTAAATAATTCTAATTGACTCTAACTGTGAAGAAATTCCTTTACTTTCAGACAAATCTTTAAAATTTAAAAACAAAAATACAATTATCTACATCTTGGATGTGTTCAGATTACAACAAAACCTTAAACAAGAGAAGGACTTAACACCTCTATACTCTTATGTTTTCGTGACTATCGAATGACTAATTTTCATGAATCACTCTTAGGCACGGTTAAAACTAGCCTCTGTAATGGTCCGATCTATTTCAATTATTTTCTAAACATGATAATCTCTTCGCAAGATAAAAACATTTTAAATTCTTTAGTCTTAAATGTTAAACTTTCAAATTTTAATATCAAATATGGATCTTTCCCAATAATTGTTAATATATCGAATACAATATAAAGCAATGATATTTGCTTTTACTTCAAAATCTCTCCAACAAAGAAGAAAAGGTGAAACAATAATGTTTTTAACTGATCTTTCAAAAGCAAATGTTACTACTTCAAAATCAATATCTTGGGAAGAAGTTAATTTCCCTGAAAAATGAATTCTTGATAAGGCTACTCCTGTTCAGATCAAAAACCCTCTTCTATTTCTGAGATTACTCGATACCTTACAAGTAAAGTAGAAATCTCTTTTAATAAAACAAACAGTCAAATGAATTTTGGATCAACTTATCAAGACTCAGTAAGAAATACTTGTTCGTTTAGATAATCTTATTCTTCAATTCCTTCAATAATTTATCTTCAAGATTTAGAAAACACATTTAGGATTCTTAGAGTTTTATACTCCAAAAAAGATGACAGTCAATCTAAGAAACCTCTTTCTCCTACTTTTTCATCTTTAAATGATAATCTAGAAATCAATACACTTTAAACAATTTTTCAAATTGATAAAGATTCCATTAGAAGAGATTTTTATCAAGAAAAACACAATCTTGAAAGAACTTGATTTTTTGAAAAATTTATTGGTTCTAAAAGACAAAAAATTCAAAACTTTTATTACAAATTTATGGAAACTCATAAAGTTCATATTCCATTATTTGAATGGTTTGAAGTTTATGCAAAAGAAAAGGGTATCAATTATCCTCTCTCCAAGTCCATAAATGTTAATACTCAAAAAATAAAAAATTGGGTAACCTATAAAGATGAAATTATTAATTCAATTTTTCCTTCTCATAAGGCCTTAAAAATTCTTGCGAGAAAAATAGTTTATGTACCAGTAATTCCTTTCAAAAATAATGATTTAACTGAAACAGTTAATTTTAAATACATTCAATATCTTTATGAACAAAACAATTATACCAATTATTTTCTTCAAGTTATAGGAGATCATCTCTCTGAACCCAAAACTAGTTTACAAAATGAAAACCTTGTTTTTACTCCTTACCAGATCCCCACAAAGATTAAAAAAGAATTAGATTCCAGTTCAAAATCCTCTTCTCAACATGAACTTCTTGATAAATTTCTAAACAAATTATTCGCATAGAGAAAAATATTGTCCTTGACATTCCTCAACAAACCAATTCAATTAATAACTTAAGCAATGCAAATTCTACATCCGAACAAATTAATAATTCTGAGAAAATTTCCCCAAAAGAAATTAATCTAATTCAAAATACCAACTGGCGAAAGCCATAAAAATTATATTATCCTAGAGCTTCTCCTCATGACTTAGGCAATGAAGAAAAACCCCAGATAATCAATAATTCTTTCAATGCAAATAACATCTATGAATGAAATATAAATGGCCAATCTGAATACAATATTCTTAATATGTTGCAGCAAATGACCATGGTCAGTACTGCTTATCAAATTTCTCACAATTGTTCTGACCAATCTATCCTTAATATTTTAATAGCTAGTTTTTCTAGTCAATTAAAGGGATAGTGGGATGAACACCTCACTGATGATGAGTGACGCCAAACAAACTTAGCCATCAAAATTGATACTGAATGAAATACTCTCCTTAACGAAGAAGGAAATCAAATCAAGGATTCCGTAAATACTCTTATTTATGCTATCACAAAATATTTCATCGGAGATCCCTCTATATAGCGTGATAAATCCGCTGAACTCCTTTCCAATCTCAAGTGTCGTACCCTTGCTGACTTTAGGTGGTATAAAGATACCTCCGTCACTAGAGTGTTCTGTAGGTTCAATAGTAATCAACCTTAAAGAAAAATTTCTAGCTACTTTTCCTCGTTCTTTAGGAAACAAAGTTAGAGAAAAAATACGAAATATTAACAATGGAATTATCCCTTATGAACAATTAACTTATGGACAGTTATGTAGTTATGTCTAGAAAGTTAATTTAAAAATTTGTTAAGATGACAAAATTCAAATACAACTAGCCAAAAAAAATCTCTTAATCAAAAAAATTTAAATAGTTTATGTTCTCAATATGGTATTGATTCTCTTCAAAGTTCATCCAAATCAAGAAAGAAACATTATTCTAAATCATCTAAAACTTATGAAAAATCTTCAAAAAATAAAGCTGGTAAAAAAATTCACAAACACAAATCACAAAAGAGATCCTCAATATTTTTACAATAAAGATAAACCACTTGTTGTGTGTTTTAAATGTAACAAAACAGATGATATTACAAAATATTATAGAATTACAAAGAAAATCAAAGCTTTAAATATTGATGAAAGTCTTTTAACTCAACTTGATTGTCTTCTAATCAATGATTCATCTGATAGTGAAACTTAGACTTCTTCTAATATTGAAGAAATTAACCAAATCCAGAATGATGACGAAGCCTCTCCAGATTCATCTCAAAAATTTCTTGAATCTAATGTCCTCACTAGAGAAGAGAGAGAACAAGATCTTCTCTTTGAAGTCATTACTAACCTTCCAAATGGTGAAGATAAGAAAATTATTTTTACAAACTCATAGAAACCCTAGAAACCTCAGAAAAATCAAACAAACCTCCTCACAATCTTCCAATAATTGCTAACTCTTTCAATCTAAAAGGCGTTTATCCAGATTCAATTATGAGAAAAAACCTGTAACTATCCAAGATCTTCAACATGAAGTTTCAAAACTCAAAACTAAAGTCAAGTATCTCCAAAATCAACAACAAGAAAATATTTCAGCAATCCAACTTCTTCAAAAAAAAAAGGGGCTCACCCGGTGCACAAAGTGCTCCCCGGTTATTGCAGGGGTAGGGGAAGGGTGGGAGCACATGTATGCAGTATTTCCTTACATTTCTGCAAAGAGGCTGTTTCCACGCCTCGAACCCATGACCTACAGGTCACCAAAGGAACAACTTTACCGTTGCCCCAAGGCTCGCCCTCCTAACTTCTTCAAAAAGAAAAGAAAAAATCGTCTTTTAAAGCTTCCTCATCAAAACATTCTGAGTCTTCCTCTTCAGATGAAAAATTAGATATTTCTGGTGATAATTTTCTCAACTTAATCACTTTAGTTGCATATCAGAAATGATATATCCCAATTAAACTTATCATTGAAAAAATCTTTTGTCCTTGAAATAGTTAATCTGTTTGATACAGGAGTAGATTCAAGCTGTATCCTAGAAGCACAAGTTCCAACAAAATTTTATGAAAAACTTCTGAACGATTAATTTTGGCTAATGGTTCTGAGATCATAATCCATTACAAATGTTCTAATGTAATAATTAAAAACTCTCCTTTACAAATTTCAACAACATTTCTTCTTATCAAGAATATCACAAATCTAGTCATCCTAACTACTAATTTCATTAAGCAATTAGATCATTTTTGGGTTAACAAAGGAATATTCAAAAAAAAAAAAAAGTTATAGGTCAAACCGTTTCCTTCATTTTCCTTAAAAAACCTACTTTTAGGGATCTCAATCTTATTGAAAATAAACAAAAACAAATCAATTTTCTTTTTGATGAAATTTCTTTCAAAAGAATAGAAACTCAACTTAATGATTCAATCAACATATGGTAGATCTCCCTCATGAAAAGATTTTCTGAATATTTTCTGGAAAACAAAACAATATATGGTAGATCTCCCTCATGAAATGATTTTCATGAAAGACAAATTCTTACAAAAGCTCATCCAATACAAATGAATTAAAAAATACTTGATTTCTGTCAAAAGGAAATTAGTGATCTTCTTTTAAAAGGAATAATTCGCAAGAGTAACAGTCTTTAGTCTTGCTCAGCTTTTATGTAAACAAAAATGTAGAGATTGAAAGTGGGACTCCTCGTTTAATCATCAATTATAAACCTCTTAATCAAGCTCTTCAATGAATTAGGTATCCTATTCTTAACAAAAAAGATCTTCTCAATCGATTATACTCTTCCAAATTGTTTTCAAAACTTGATTTAAAATTAGGTTTTTGACAAATTCAAATCAAAAAATTTGTCAGATACAAAACGCATTTACATTTCCTTTTGGTCAATACAAATGGAATGTAATGCATTTTAGATTAAAAAATGTTCCTTCTGAATTCCAAAGAATCATGAACGATATTTTTAATATCTATTCAAAATTTATCATTTTTTATATTGATGATATTTAATATTCTAACAAAATATTGATAAACATTTCAAACATCTTAATATTTTCTTTGATATTACAAAAAAATAAAAATGGTTTGGCTGTGTCCAAAACAAAATTCAATCTTTTTCAAGTAACAGTAAGGTTTCTTGGTCACAATATTCACCATGAAACTATCACTCTAATTGATAGAGCTATTCAATTTGCTGACAAATTTCCTAATCAAATCTTTGACAAAATTTAGTTACAAAGATTTTTGGGTTGTCTCAATTATGTTTTTGATTTCTTTCTAGGGATTAGTAATCTTATCAAACCACTGAATGACAAACTAAAGATTGATCATCCTCCCTGGTCTGACACCCATACCAATATTGTTAAGCAAATTAAACTTCGAGTCAAGCATGTTTGTATTTTTCTAATCCTACAACATTCAAAATTGTTGAAACAGATGTCTCAGACATTAGTTATGGTGGCATTCTTAAGCAATCCATTAATGAAAAATAACATATTATTGCATATGCATCAAAACATTAGAATTCTGCCCAACAAAATTATTCTACTATCAAAAAAGAAATTTTAGCAATTGTTTTGTGCATTTCTAAATTTCAAAGTGATTTACAAAATCAATTTTTTTTTGTTAAAGTAGATTGCAAATCTATAAAAAAAAATTTACAAAATGATGTTAAAAATCTAGCATCAAAACAAATTTTTGCCCGTTAGCATGTAATTTTATCTACTTTTGATTTTGAAATTGAATATATCAAAGGATAGCTCCAATTCTATTCCCGATTAACTTACTCAATAATTCTTGCATATTAGATAATATGCCACGTAAAAAGAAATAAAAAGAGGTTGAGCCTCCTCCAAAATCAAAAATCCAATCTAATGAGGGACCATCCAATTCCTCAGCTCAATTAATTCAAAAATAATCTAAAGAGTTTATGTCTTTCCCATAGAGACCCTTTTAGTAATTCAACAATCAATCCAAAAATCTCTAGTACTTTCAAAGTAATGTTGGACAGACATTGCTGATGAAGAATAATCAAAAATTGTTGCCCCTTCCAATCCAAAAGATTACATCCAGTTTAAATAGGATGACCTAGCTCAGGCTATCAGCCAGCTAGCCCAATCAGTCACAATGGCACATTCAGGGGAAGAACTTGTCTTTCCAACTTTTCCAATTTTTTCTCAAAAACTCCAATTATTTTATGTGTCAATTTCTTCAACCCAAACTATTCTTCAAATGGAACCCCATTTTTTTACTAATAATCCTCAATTAGTCCATCAAATGGTTTTCCCACCAAATTGGTATTTTATGCTTAATGACATTTCAAAAACCCAGAAATATTATGAATTTATTTTGGTTGATAATGATTCTGTTGTCATCAAACATTATAAGTCAAAATCAGATGCTAATTTCATCATGCATTCCACAATCCAAATCTTTAAGGTAATCCGTCATTCCGATTGGAAAACCGACTTTTTTAAAAGACGCAAATTCTCCCAACCTTTTAATCCTATAGGTTACAATTACTAGGACTATCAAACTGTATGGTTCAATGTTTTCAATTTCCAAAACAATTATTATAAACATTCATGGCTTATACTTTTGAAAAACAAAATCTAGTATAATTTTTTTTATTGGTTCTCCCAGTGGTGGTCTCTTCATGGTACTTGTACAAAAAATCTTGTAGATGAAGTAACCAATGGCCTACTTTATTTCACAAAAATACTTTAATATACCTGATCATAATCTCATATTGTTGCATTTTTTTTCTCAAAATTTGCATTAACATGGATTTATGCCTGGCAATACAAATACTTCAAAGACTTCCGTGGACACCAGGGTCTTCTGCAAAATATGCCTTTCCTTCTCAGGCAAGGCTCAAAAAAATGGTGAACAAGTTTTGATGCCACAAAAGCATATGACACTTCAAGTAGAAATTGGTTCCAACAAAATCTCCAGTTTCTAAAAAAGTCCCCTCCAGAAGTCACTTAATTCTTGCAGTAGAAATTTCAGATTTCAGTCAAGCTGGCTTCTTGTTCAAACAAACATGAGTATCTTTAGAATATAAAAATCATAGTTCAACTATTACAAGCAGAAGATCATGCAAATGATGAAGCTACCTCTACCCTTCCAAAAGTTGATAAAAAACCAATTTCCAATTCCTTTTCTAGAATATCAGAAAATGGTTCTACTGATTTTGTCCAATCCAATGAAGACGACAGTTACGTCATCAACCTTGAATAAGATTAAAATAGTTGAAGTTTTTCGATAGTTTACTATAGCAATCACTGTAGTAAGTTACGGCAGGTTACTGTTACAACACGGAGCATTGTAGCATTTTTACTGTAACTTTTTACTGTAACAGTTATTGTTTAAAATAGTGAATTTTAATTTTCTATTTAACGAGAGTTGCATCTCCCATTCAATCAAAATTTTCATTTTTAGAGAATTCAGAGAGTTAGTCTGAGAGCTTTCCTAGTTATTTCTCCGGAGCTGTCATTTGTTTGCAAAATTCTGATTTGAAATACTACCGAAAATATTTTATTTCTGCATTCTCTTTCCCAGAATTAGCTCACGAATTACCGCCACTTCTCCTCCCATTTTTCATGCATTTCCCTTCACTGGATTAGTGGACGGACTACCGCCATTTCTCTGACCCTTTTAATTTATACTTTAATTTATGCATTGCATAACATAACTCTTTAGCAGTCCTGCTACTCCCTACTTCAATATCCCCATGATCTTCTTCCGCTCTTTAGAGCCTCCACCGGTCCTCGATTTGGAGTCTAGATCGAGTCTTTTTTTTTATTTGCTAAAGAAGACGCAATTTAGAGAATAAAAAAAGGAGAAAATTCTGTCAAGTTGACAATGAAAACTATCCTCTAGGTTCTAACTAATGCCCTAATTGTCGTTTTAATATCATTGGAACAAATAGATGGATGTAAAAGCCAACTTCAACAATGAAGGAGGAAGAATTCTATGTGATAACAACTATTTAGTTTCAACATTTCATGACTTACTTAAATTTTCTTTTGGAATTTTTTTTGTCTATGTCCTTTTATTTAGAGATTTGAATTATTATTTTTTTTAAAAAAAGAAAAAAAATGGAGTCCATGGGCTGTTCATTAGGTCTGGGTATATCCAGTAAGTAATGGGTCTAAGATAGGTCTCATTTTTAGGATCCATGATAGATATGAGTAGATAACGGGCCAGAACTAGACCGACCTAGACCTAGCCCATTACCATCTTTAAGCTGTTGTAGCCTTTTATGTTCATAATCTTTGGGGATATGGAGAAGAAGCCATTAAATTTTATATGAAATTTGTGTAGCAATTTCAAGCTCTTTATAATTAATTTGAAGTTGCATACAGGTATTAAATTAGAGGTCATATATAATGGGAAATAATGTCTTTTCAATATGTCAAAAGAAAAGAATAATTTCAATGAAATGTTAATTTAATAATAAAAACTTGAGTTGACACATAGGACGTTATGTCTACCTATCTTACATCATGCATGCTCAAAATGAGTTTTCATTTAAAGATCTCCCTAAATGTATAGGCACCAAACATTAAAGTAAGTTTACGATTTGATGAATTCGGAAAATTGGGAAGAAAAAAGTATGAGATATAGTTTTAAAACTATATTGATTTCTTGTGATTGTGTTCAATCTCAATATTTAGCTATACACAATACTTACACATATATGTGCTTAATTAATTCTTTTGTTGTGACTTCAAATCTCTACTAATTTTCAGGCACAATGAAATATATCATCTTTGCATTCGTAATTTTCTCTCACATAGAATTAGGTAGTTTCCGAGTCAACAAGTACAATAGATGCTAATAGACAACACAAAATCTTGGCTAAAATATTTTAAACTAATTTGATTCTAGTATAAATAGACAGTTATTAGAATAAATAACGAAGACAACTAATGCCTGATAATGATTTTTTATTTTTATGAAAGTAATTGGACTTAACTTATCCATTTCAATTCATCACCAACTTAAATATATTTTAAAAGGAAAAGAATCAATTTATTGTTAATCACTCTTGGAAAGGAAAAAGATTTTGAGTTTGAGCAGTAACGCCCAGGTGGTTCCAGTTCAACATCACCACCGCACTGAAATCAATGAAGCCCCACTACCTGGTTATGGGCCAAGCTTACCACAACATGTTCGAAACATTATTATTGATCACTAGATGTGTTCGGGCCTTTCGGCTATGCGATTCACACAATTTTTTAGATTAAAATGTATGTTTGGTTGAATTATGTAGTTAAATTATTTGTAAAAGTGCTGTAAATAAAATATGTGTAAGTATAATTGTTTATAAGTATTGTATAAAAAATTAAAAAATTATTTGGATGAATTACGTTAAAGCACTGTGAGATACGAAAAAAATTATTTTATTTATTTTTTATTTTTAAAATATTAAGTATTAAAGTTACTAAAAATATCATTTTGGTAAATATTATAGTTATATTTTTTTGAATAATATAATTATTAAAATTTATTTTAGATTTAATTATTTTTTATTTGAAAAAGTTTCTTTTTTTTTTAAATTCAATTTTTAAGACTCTAAAAGTTTAAAAATACTCTTCCATAAAACTTAAAAAGTAAAATTGGATTCGATTTGAATATAGGTATAGTTTATATTTCTTATATTTTGTGTTTGTTTAGTCACGAGTCAATAAAAATTTATATTTTTCTGACGTATTCACCATGAAACAAAATTCTATGAATGTATAACAAAATTATTTATTTTTTCACAAGATTTGTCAATTTTGTCTCATAATAATGTTTTCGATGACTATACTCATGTGTTTAAACAATACTTAACTCTAAAATGAAATGACACAATCAAGTTTTTCATTGTTCTGACAACAACATATTGTAATTTTTGGATGGTGTACTAACATGTATTTATCATGTTTTCTTTTCTGAGGTGCCATAGCTAAAAGATAAATGTTGGGAAGGATCGATATGAACATATCTTCTTTCTTTGTGTTAGTCAAGGACAGATTATATATTTCATGGTCATGAAACTTTTCATTTCATACTTAATTTGGATTCAATTCTTCACAATCTAAAGTTTACTGACATAGCATGAACGAGAGGACGCCCCAAATAAATTCATGTATAAGATTATATTATCTTATACTTTTTTTTGTTTTTTGTTTCACGGCTTCTCCTAAAGGAGATTTGAATTAGGTAGTCTGTATATATAGGAATTGGGAGCATTTTATATTCTGAACGTATTTAAAATTGATAGTTTTAGACTTTAGTATGTATATACAAGAATTGTTAGATATACTTGAGTTCCGAAAATGTAAGAGATTTTTATTTTTTATTTTTGTACTTATAAGAACAAGTATCTAAAATTAGTAACCTTATCTATATCTATACTATATATAAAAGTGAATAAACAGAAGAAATTTTTTATTCGATAAATATCCTTATGAATTTTTATTATTACATGGATATTTTTAGTTGTTATTTTACTTCAAATAGACATTTTTATTTTTTTTTACTATTTTCCTAATTCTTCTTCATTTTGATATTAATAGAATTATAATTATTGTAGAACTATTGATTACCTTTTTATTTCTTCTCAATATTGATAAATTTATATATATTTTTAATAATTATATGTCAATATTAAATAAAAATAAATTTTTTACTTTTTGTTTGTTTAATAGTATCTAATAATTTTATTTTCTTAATTCTTCTCAAATTTATAAACTAAAATTTTAAAAAGAAATATTAAGAGTATAGTTTCATTATTATAATATTGTTATTTTACATTTTAATTCATATATTTTTTTAATAATTATATGTCAATAGGAGGTAATATTGATTTTCTCAAAAAAAAATTGTTTAATAAGTTCCTAATAATTATATTATTTTATATTTTTTCTCAAATTTATGAAATAATTTTTTTTTAAATATTTTGAATGAAAAAAATATTTAGACTATAGTTTTTATGGTTATATATCGTTGCTTTATCTTTTAGTGGAAAAAATTTTGTTTTCTCAAATACCCTATGAGTTGTTACTATAACATAATTACTTTTTAATTGTTACTTTGCTTCAAATAGTCTTTTATTTTAGTTTTTTTTTTCATAATTTTTTTCTATTTTAATATTAATATGTTAGTAATTATTTTATGACTATTGATTTTTTATTTTATCCTAATTCTTTAAATTATTAATAAATCTCTAATATATAAATAGTAATTAAGATTAAATTTCTCAATTTTTTCATTTTAGTAAGTTACAAATAATTATAATTATTTAAATGTTATGAATGAAAAGAAATATTAAGTGTATACTTTTTTTGATTATAATATTATTGTATTAAGTTTATACATATTCAATTTTTTTGTGAAAAATTACTAAATGGTCTGGGTACCAGATGCTAAAATTGAAAATAACATTTTTGTAGGGACTTGTATTAAGCTTGCAAACTCTTATAACCCTGAATTTCAGCTACTTGTGAGGTCAATAATTCTTGGCCTGAAAAGGCTAAAAATCAATACTCCCTCTACCAGCAATAAAAATGGTTGCTTGAAACTTAACATCTTCTACCTTTTTCAGAACTTCCTCCATGACACAAAAATCTGTGGCCCTATTAGAACTAACATCAATATCTCCTCAATGAAGTTTAGTTAGTGTACTTGGCAAATCAATGCTCATGTTGTCCAACATTGAACCATAATTAGTTTTAGGATACATATTTAGGGTTAAGGTTAAGGTATCATAATTAGGGTTAAGGTATCATAATTAGGGTTAAGGTACCATAAGTAGGGTTAGGATTGTGGCACAATAATTAGAGTTATGGTTAGGGTATCACAATTAGGGTTAAGGTTAAGGTACCATAAGTAGGGTTAGGATTGTGGCACAATAATTAGAGTTATGGTTAGGGTATCATAATTAAGGTTAGGATATTGTAATTAGGGTTAACTAGGGTACCATAATTAGGGTTAGGTACCCTAATTAGAGCTAGGATACTGTAACTAGAATTAGGGGTACCATAATTAGGGTTATTGAGCCTTAATTAGGGTTAGGGTACTGTAATTAGGGTTAGTGTATTTCGTAACTAGAATTAGGGTATCGTAACTAGGGTTAGTTAAGGTACTGTAACTAGGGCTAGTGTTAGGGTACTGTAACTAGGGCTAGTGTTAGGATACCATAACTAGGGTTAGGGTACCATAATTAGGGTTAGGGTATTGTAGATAGAGTTAGGATTAGGGTATTGTAATTAAAATTAGGGTACCACAATTATGATACAATGATTAAAGTTAAGGTAGCATAATTAGTGTTAGGATTAGGGTAGCGTAATTAAAGTCAGGGTTAGGGTACCGTAATTAGAGTACCATAATTAGTATTAGAGTTAAGGTATCTTAACAAAGGGTTAGGGTATCTTAACAAAGGTTTAGGGTACGATAATTAGGATTAGAATTAAGGTACCGTAACTAGGGTTATGAATGTTGATTTAAATAATGAAGTGTTTACTTTTTTATGACTAGAAAAAAAGATTTTGTCCTTTTTTGTTAAGCCATGTAAGACAATTCCATTTATAAATACAGTGGAATAGGGAAAAGTAATTTGATTGAGCAACTTGTAATATTAGAGAATAAAATTGGCCAAAAAAATTATTAGATGCCAGAATTAAAAACGAAAAATATTTTGAAGGACCAAATATTTAGTTAAGTCCAATTTCAATCGTTATAAAGTTTTGGGTTTTATAATTATTGGTATATATATATATTATTGATTGTAATGTTTCGTTGAGTTTAAGTGTGATTATTTGATTGATTGTATGTTAGTTTATTTAAATTATTGTGGTTGATTTATGACATTATATGTTTTAGGATTTTGGTTCAATGGATGTTGATTTATTGATTGATTGTATGTTAGTTTATTTAAATTATTGTGGTTGATTTATGAAATTATATGTTTTGGGATTTTGGTTCAATGGATGTTGATTTATTGATTGATTGTATGTTAGTTTATTTAAATAATGAAGTGTTTACTTTTTCTTTTTCTTTTTGACTTGAAATTTGAAAAAATGATTTGTCCCTTTTTGTTAAGCCATGTAGGACTATTCCATTTATAAATACAGTGGAATAGAAAAAAGCAATTTCATTGAGAAACTTGTAATATTAGAGAATGAAATTGGCCAAAAATTTCTTAGATGCCCTTAATTAAAAACTAAAACTATTTTGAAGGACCAAATATTTAGTTAAGTCCAATTTCAATCGTTATAAAGATGATTACCTTTAACATCATTATCTTTTTCTTTGAAAGATCCTTGCTTCTTCTTTTTTTAATCCCAGGTCCTTTGCTTTCTTTTAATTGTACAAGCCTGCAGTTAATTCATTTGACATTGAAAATTATAGATAAGATTTTGAAATTGAAATCTAAATCTAAAAGCAATAACAAATTGAAGAAGTTGCCTATTATATATTTTGCATTTTCTGTGTGCTGCCAACAACGTTACCCACTAATCACATATTAATCTTCTTAATTAGAATCACAAAATCTTAACTAGATATTATTTTTATTTAGCAATCAGATCTGTCTGAATCAGTTTATGCGTTTCTTGACTAATCACATTTTCGGTCTGGTCAAGGTAGGCATATACGCTAAAACTAAAGAATTTATGGAGATTTTATTCATTCACAATCTCTTCTAAAGAGATTTAAATATAAAAAATCAATAAAAATAAATTATCTTGTTGATCATCAGGCTAACCTCTGACTGGCCGGTACAAAATGTTAATTATATAGTATGGTTTACAACTATATTACTAGAGTGCTTTGCTTTGTTAATAATTACATATAAGAAGAAAGAAAAAGTCTTAGCTAGTGAGAGCATCTCACATGCGTGAAGTTTGCATGCACGAACCTGAATCACGGGTTCAACAGCCAAAATTTGTCATTACATGTCAAAATGTCCATTATGGCAAAACCGCGTCTGCTTGATTCTTTTGTCAAGTTGAAGTTTTGGAATTAAAACTGTACCCCACATTTTTTTTTTATCTTATTTTCTTTGCCCTAGTTGCTTACAGAAAGACAATAAACATTAAAAATTTGCTTCTGAGTTTGTGACTTCATGCAAGAAATTGGAAACTCAAATTTTCAGCCCCACCTATTTTGAAAGTTTCAATGAGTTATTTCAAGACAAAAAGGGTGATTTTCACACAATTCTCTTATTATTGTGACCCATATCCAAATCTCGCAAGGAAAACGAAATGTTGCATTGAATTTCAGCTATCTTTACAATAAAATTAATAATTTCGTTGATCAATTCAAGTTATTTTAAAGTGAAAGTGTTATTTGGACATTTCTTTTTTGTATAATGGAATACTTTTAAGCAAATAATACTTACTTATTTACTTCGTCTGCAAGCCAATTACAAATAAAATAGTGAATATTATTCGTAAATAGCTTCACCATTACTTTATTATCAAATATTGCAACACAATTATAATCTCGTGATTGTAAAAAGTTATTTATCACATAATAACTACTATATTTTTGATTAAATTACTAGCATATTCATATTACTAACATTTGATAAGGAAGTACTTATCTAAAAGATAATGTATGAAGTTGTACAAGTTGCAAATTTTGGTTTAGGATATAATTTCCAAGTGCTCTCTCTGATCTCTCTCTCCCTCGCTTTCTCACTCTATAAGAAGGGTATTGGATGATATAAGAGCTTCATGACTCACTTGGTTAAGTGAAACATAGCTCCTCTCTGTTGTGATCACCTTCTCAGAGAAGATAGCTTTTGTGGGTTATGAACATGGGGAAGTATGATCTAGCTAAAATCTTAATATTGCTCTTGAACTTGGGCACTTTGCTCAATTCTCTTGCTTGTCCTTACTGTCCACAACCATCTCCTCCTCCAAATTGCCCTCCTCCACCAAAACATCCACCGCATATCAAACCACCCCACCCATCACCACATGGTCCCAAGCCACCTCTCCATCCACCTCATTATCCCAAGCCACCTCTCCATCCTCCTCATGTTCCCAAGCCACCTCTCCATCCTCCTCATGTTCCCAAGCCACCTCTCCATCCTCCCCATGTTCCCAAGCCACCTCTCCATCCTCCCCATGTTCCCAAGCCACCTCTCCATCCACCCCATGTTCCCAAGCCACCTCTCCATCCACCTCATGTTCCCAAGCCACCTCTTCATCCACCTCATGTTCCGAATCCTCCAATTGTTCATCCACCTCACATTCCAAAACCACCACCATTTGTCCCTAAACCACCTGTAGTGTCACCTCCCTTTGTACCAAAACCACCACCATTTGTACCCAAACCGCCTGTAGTGTCACCTCCCTTTGTACCCAAACCACCACCATTTGTACCCAAACCACCCGTTGTGTCTCCCCCTTTTGTGCCCAAACCACCAGTTATTTCCCCACCACTTCCACCAATTGTGAAACCACCACCACCACCAACCGTTGTCCCAACTCCACCAACTGTGAAACCGCCGCCGCCGCCACCTACTGTTGTCCCAACTCCACCAACTGTGAAACCACCACCGCCACCACCTACTGTTGTCCCAACTCCACCAATTGTGAAACCACCATCACCACCTACTGTTGTCCCAACTCCTCCAATTGTGAATCCTCCACCGGGAACACCGTGTCCTCCACCACCACCATCACCAGTACCATATCCACCACCAAGTACTCCACCAGCACAGCCAACATGTCCCATTGACACTCTGAAGCTAGGTGCATGTGTGGATGTTTTAGGTGGCCTTATACACATTGGAATCGGAAGTAGTGCCAAAGACACATGTTGTCCAGTGCTCAAAGGACTGCTGGACTTAGACGCTGCCGTTTGCCTTTGCACTACTATTAAGCTTAAGCTTCTAAATATCAATCTCATTATCCCCCTTGCTCTTCAGGTCCTCCTTGACTGTGGCAAGACTCCACCTTCAGGATTCCAATGTCCGGCATAGGGTAAGAAATATTCTTCAATGTGAGAGATTTGATCATGGCAAATTATAATTATGCAATCTGAGTCGGATCATTAATGTATTACATGTGTTGCTTCCATTCACATATTAATGATATTTATGATATTCTAGAGTTACAAAATTGATGTGTTAACTGGTTAATATTATTTTGCAGGAAGTCCGCTACTTCTGCATGAGAATAAGTATCATAAGAGAGAAGCTCCAAGAACTTGTGCATGAATTGTACATGTTCATATCTTTACCTTTCTTTTCAGTGATAATTAATTAAGAGATCTAATGTTGTAACCCAAACAAGGATCTCTCTCTTTCTGATCTGTGTGTGTTTTTTGTGGGTGTACATGTATGATGTCAGAGGATAGCTACCCGTGAGTTTGCCACTGTTTGAAGTTCTTTGACTACATTGGAAAATGTACATTTATAATTTCATTAATGTGAAATCCTCACATTTTAAAATATTGGCCCTAAAGTCTAATGATCTAATAATTGTGAGAATTGCATATTTTTAATGGGAAACTCTACTTTGCATCAAGTACTAAATTCTTTAATTGAAGGTACTGTCTTGAGTGTGAGAAGCTCTCGTACATTAATTTTAATTATTATAATGTTGATCAATAAAGAAAATTTACTATTAATTGCACAATAATTAGCTATAGTCATTTAGATTGTTTGTGTTCCATATTTTGTAACTCACGATATAATATATTTTGAATTATGGTTAAAACTCGACAGAAATAAAAACGAGGGTAGTACTGAATTAAAAAAAGCTTATGCATAGCAATTTCTCAAGGATTAATTATACTCTAATCACAAGTAAATTATTATCAATTATTTGGCAATAAGATTTGGTTTTAAATCTATACAATTGTCTAATGAAATTATTTTATAATCAAAGAATTAATTATGATCAATAAGAATATGTGCTCTTATTAATTTTTGGATTCAAATTTTTGTAAAAATATCGTAAAGAGTAAAATATTTATTAATTCTTGCATGTTGATGTGAATTATTTTTAATTAGATTGAAAAAATAATTAATTAAAATATACATAAATTAATTTAACACATGTATTACTGAATTTAAAAAAAAAAAAAATTATCTTCTTCTGAGCAGCTATTATTTTTCTATTGAGAATGGAGAGACCGGAAGAATAAACCCGTGTAAACTTTCCAAGATTCTCCGCCCTAGCTACTATTTTGGCATTTCTAGTTTAGTTCTCAACCACAAGAAGATGATTTAGATGGGAAAAATAAGACCGACACAGAATTCCTTATTTTAGAAAATATATGGCACATGCAAGATGGTCCAGTATTCATGACAATGACCTATGTAGTGTCTCACCCTATTGAAAAACTAATTTCATTAATTACATTTGCCAACTATCATTTGGATTGTAACAGGTCTAGGATATTCGAGGTACATGCACCTGTCTCATCAGTCAGAAATTAAATTCAAAGGGGACAAAAGTTAAATTCTTATGAGAAAAAAAAAAAGCATATATATATATATATATTTTAATTTAATTTAATAAGCTTTTGGGTGTATTCTTTCCCTTCCTCTTGAATGTATTAGTGTTTGTTTGACATTGACAAAGAAATTAGTAAAAGATAAATAAAATATTTGAAATTGTTAATTATCTAAAGAATACACTAAAACATTTGGAAGAAAAAAAATTTCTTTCTCTTCTACTAGAAAAATGCTTTATGATTTACTACATGTAATTAATATTTTTTAATTAAAATGTTGAATAAATCTAGCACAAATTAATGTTTATGCACAAAAGAAGAAAAAAGAAAGAAAAAGATTTGATATTGAGATCAATATCAAAATTTATGTGAAAAATACCCCAGTCATTCAACTTGAAAAGAGGCTTGCTAATTTTTATTTGTATAAAATCCCATCATCTTTAATAATTAAAGACTTTATATTTTAAGCTGTCTAAAACACATTGCTAAAAAAAAAAAAAAAATTTTAAGATTATATATATATATATCGGGTCAAAGTTAACAAAAAAAATCTCTTTAAAGTGGAAAAAACTTTTAAATGTGCACCTCCAAGCCGGTTATGTGACGGGCTTACCAAGTTGAATAGAAGTTCATATGGGGTGAAACTGAATCTCGTTGAGATTCATACTATCAGTTAAGAAGTTTTTACTTGAAGCAAGGCAAACGGTGGTCTTGGATTCGAAGACTTAAGAGCTTTTAACCATGCATTTGATTGGGTAGGGAGTTATGACTGAAGAAGAGAGTCTTTGTGTTCAGGTTTTGAGAGCTAAATACCTTGAGGGTCAAGATATTATGCAACCATTTACGCTAATAGCTACGGTTCAATCCTTTGGAAAGCATTGTGCAAGATATGACCAGAGATCATGCATGGAACAAGGTGGATAGTCAAGGATGGTCGAGAAACCAGGTTTTGGGGGGATTGTTCGATCCTAAACACGAGACCTCTTCTTAGGATGAGCCTGAACTATCTAGATGTTCAAGATGAAGAGCAAAGGTTTTCTGATTTTGTTCTATGCAATGGTGAGTGAGACAGAGCTAAATTGGAGGAGGTAGTATCGAGTGATACTTGTGAGAAGATTGTATTTCTACTACCTCCAAATCTAGATAGAGGCAAGGATAAGATTGCACGGGATATGTCCACCTTAGGTATGTTTTCTACCAAGTTTGCCTATCATGTTCTTGTGGGGTGCTCTAACCAGGTTAACACCATTATATGGAAGTGCATCTGGAATTGGGAGGGGCCTTATCAAGTAAGCTTGTTCCTTTGGAAAATGGCTCACAATGGTTTTGAACTAATGTGCAACGTGCTCAACAGTTTGATGGAGCTGTGGCATTGTGTGAGGGTTGTAAATGTAATATATATATATAGGATCTCATACATGAATTTATAACACATTAACAATAAGGTTTGCATGCCTGATTGAGCCATAGCAGCTCTCTGTATTTAGTGGTAGCTCTCAATGGGGTAAGATACGCATGTTGAGATAGGAGAGGGGACCTATCTATCTATTATCAAATAAAACTCTAAGAGTCCTTCCATTAAAGATTCCTAAAGTCACTCAACCTACACTTACTACCAATCTACATCTAATCAAATAAGAAGTGTGCTTAAGCCTTATCCTAAATGATCACATAAACTATATGGGCTTTTACCAGCATGTCTAAAATGGACCAAACCTTAAGTCCTACATGAAATTTCTAACATTCTCCCACTTGGGCAACATTAATTGTGTCAAGGTATAACTTTTATGTGGCCACAATTTTAAAAGAAAAACTTTGGTCCTGAGATGCACTTCAAACAATCCAGGCCAATTGAGTTATTAATATCGAATCATGACATCATTGTGTCACTTAAACAACACAAAACCAATCCATGGTTACAAATGCTAACAACCTAATCTGCAATGGATCTAGATGTGATAGTGTAGCAAGAAAATATCATATAAATATGATCAACATATGTTATTTTCATTGTCGGTCCTCCAGGTGATTTCATTAAAATTAGATTCTTTCCAAAGCACTAGAAATCACTTAAGCTTAGTTTTAAGCTTATATGTCTCAACAATCATATCGAGATATTCAATTAGTATCATTTAAGATATACCTCTAAATTGACAAAACCGTCATACTTAAAACAGGCACAAAGTCTTAAGATTTCAATGCAATGACATGTCATATTTGCACATATAATATCAATCATATCATAATAAAAATAACGATTATTTTCATTAATAAAACATACCATTCAACAAGGACATAAACAAACATAAGATATCAAATAACATATATAACATGCTAGCTATTTTGAATAAAATAACACAAACTTTCACTAACTAAAAATATCAAAGGACTCCATAATACTCATGTTATCAACATGACTTTTGAAAACTCCAGTTCTAAGTCGTTTGGTTAAAGGATCTATTAACATTTTTTCTGTTTTAATATATTCAAACACAATATCTCTCTTTTTTCACTAAATTTCTAGTAGCCTGATAATTAATATCTATAGCTTTCGATGCACTAGAGTTCTTGTTATTTTTGGAAAAGAACACAGCAGAACTGTTGTCACGGTAAATTTTAAGAGGTCTAGAGATTGAATCAACAACACCAAGATAGGTTATCATGTTCTTCAACCATATACCCTGTGTCGATGCTCCATAACAAGTAACAAACTCAGCCTGCATAGTAGAAAAAGCAGTGATTGTCTGTTTAGAACTTTTCTAAGATATGGCTCCCTCACCTAACATGAAAATGTATCATGATGTGGATTTTAGATCATCCTTGCAACTAGCAGAGTCAGAATCAGAATACCCAATCAACTTAAGGTGATAAACCTTTCTATACAAGCGTAAAGTCCTTGGTCCCCTGCAAATACCTCATAAATTTCTTCACAGTAACCTAATATTTCGGTCCTGGGTTTGACTGATATCTACCAAGAACTCCTACTACAAAAGTAATGTCAGGCCTGGTGCAAACCTGAGCATATAACAAGCTTCCAACTATGCTAGCATAAGACACATTATTCATGAACTCCCTCTGAAATCATTTACGAGACACTGATCTAAGCTGAATTTGTCACCCTTGACAAGTGGTACATCCCCAAGCTTACATTTCTGCATATTAAACCTATCGAATACAAGATCAATGTATGCTCGCTGAGAAAGACCCAACAAATAACAAGACCTGTCCTGATAAATTTCAATGCCAAGAACAAATGATGCCTCCCCAAGATCCTCATGTTAAAGGTCTTAGATAACATCAATTTTATCTCATGTAATAAACCAACGTCACTTCTGGTAAGCAAAATATTATCAACGTATAAAACCAGTATAATAAATTTGCTCCCATTGACTTTGAGATATATGCACTAATCAATCTTGTTTTCAACAAAACCAAGAGAGGTGATTACCTCATCAAACTTCAAGAACCACTATCAAGATGTTTGTTTTAGACCATAGATAGATTTCGTATGTCTACAAACAAGTTCACTCTCTCCATTTTCTTTGAAACCTTCAGGTTGAACCATATAAATCTCTTCAGCAAGATCTTCATTTAAGAAGAGTCTTGACATCCTGCTAATGTAACTTAAGATTAAAATGAGCCACTAATGCCATGATGATCTTAAAAGAGTATTTAGTTGAGACATGAGAGAAAGTCTTACTAAAATCCACACCTTCTTTTTAAGCTACAAGTCTTGATTTGAAACGCTCAATTTTTTCCTTTGAATCTTTCTTTGTCTTGTAAACCCACTTGCATCCAATGGGTCTGCAACCCTTTAGAAGTGCAACCAACTCCTATACACCATTGTGTACCATAAATTGCATCTCTTCTCTCATGCTTTCAATCCACTTGTCTAACTATGGACTGGAGACATTTTCTCTATATGTAGTGGGATTAATAATATGACCAACATCATAATCAATTTTATCTAAATACACAATGAAGTCATCAGAAATAACATGCCTTCTCTGCCGTTCAGATCTTCTAACAGGTATTTGTGCAACTCGATTCTTGAGAAGCTTCATTAGGAACATGTACAGTAGCATCAGTGAGAATAGGTGGTGCTGCTTCAGCTTGTTCACTTACTTCCCCCTATCACCTGTTCTCACAACAAGCATGTAAGTAGTTGTTTTTGATAGATTATATAATGAAATAGTAACATCCTTATTTCGCTTTGCCTGATCTGAAAGTGAAGACTTTTCTAACTCAGCAACATCAAATTCCAAGAACTTGGCAGTTTGTGATTCCACTATTTTGGTTCCTTGTGCAGGGCAATAGCACCTATATCCTTTAGAGTGATCTGGATAACGAATAAAGTAACAATGAGTAGATCTAAGGTTGATTTTCTTCTTTTTTGGGTTATAGATTCTCATTTCAGCTAGACACCCTGAAACATGAAAATGGTTCAAGCTAGGCTTCCTCCCTGTCTACAACTCAAAATGTGTTTTAAGCACTACTTTACTGGGAACCCTATTAAGGATGTACAAGGTAGTTTTAGTAGCTTCTCCTAAAGATATTCAGATAAATTTGACCTACTCATCATACTCCTCATTATGTCTTTAAGGGTGTGATTACATCTTTAGACCACACCATTTTGTTCAGGGCTACCAAGCATGGTATATTGGGCAACAATCCCACACTCTTGTAAGTACTTAGCAAATGGTCCTACATGTTGTCCATCAACTCCATGTTTGCCATAATACTCACCTCCACGATCATATTTCACAATCTTAATGAGTTTTCTTAATTGTTTTTCAACTTCAGTTTTGAAAATTATAAATTTATCAAGAGAATCAGATTTTTCTTTAATCAAGTATAGAAAACCAAAACGGGAAAAGTTATCAATGAAGGTAATGAAATAACAATTTTTACATAAAGTGGTGGAATAGGGTCCACTAATATCTGTGAATGATCTCTAAGAGTTCTGAACTACGGGTTGATCCCTTTTTCTTTATCTTAGTCAGTTTATCTCTAATACAATCAACACAAGTTTCTTAGTCATCAAAATCAAGTGATGGTAAGATACCATCCTTAATAAGTCTTTCAACTCTTTCACTTGATATGTGACCTAAATGCTTATGTCAAAGCATTGAGGAATTCTCTTTAATTAAAGATATTTTACAAACAACTTTTTCAATATTTAAGGAGGAATTAACATTTAAGGGTGCTAAAATCATTTTGTATAAATCATTTGACAAAATACACCATCCAAGAATTTCAGAATTTAAAAGCAACTGAACTTTTGAATTACCAAAATTAAAGGAATTACCAATTTTGTCCAACAAAGAAACTGAAATAAAATTTTGCCTAAAAGACAATACATAAAAAGTCTTTTCCAAAACAAATTCAAAACCACTTTCTAAAATTAAAGAGACAATTCCTACTGATTCGACTTCAACCTCGACATCATTCCTGACTCTAAGCTTTGCCTCTAAATCACTTGGCTTCCTTTTGTGTTTGAACCCCTACATGGTAGTAGAAACATGAACAGTTGCACCACTGTCAAGTCACAAAGAATTTGATAGGACATTAACTAAATTGGATTCAAAACAAACGAAAGCTAGTGAGTTACCTTCTTGTTTATTTTTCTTTTCTAACTGGGATTTTATTTTGAACCAGTCTGCTTTCACATGACCTCTCTTTTTGCAAAAGAAACTTGTAATATCCTTTTTAATGGCAGCTTTAGGACCACCCACAACAGGATACTGACCAATACCATGCTCTTTCGCATCCTGAGTTTTCTTATGATGAGTAAATTTAGACTTACCCTAACCACTCTTGGTAGAACTAGGTTTGGAATAAGAAACAAAAAGTGCAGTTTCACTCTTTTTTTCCTTAAGTTTATCCTCCTCAGCCACACACTTAGAGATAAGGTTATTGATGGTCCAAGATATATTTTAGGTGTTATAGGCAATTTTAATTTAGGAGAAATCAGGTGGTAAGGAATTGAGAGAATGCTAAACCACAAAACTATCAGGGTTTTGGAATTTCTTTGTTTTTAAGCTTGGTTTGTACATGAACCATTTTGAGAATAAATTCCCGAACCCCAGTTCCATTTTCATATTTTATACCCGCTAGATCATTTATTAGCTTCCCAGTCTCAGCATTATCAGATACATTGTATCTATCCTCCACAGCCTTCATGAAGTCTTTGGTACTTTGAGTTTCAGGAAACCCACTCAAAAGATGTTCAGAGATTGATCTCTTCATGTATATCAAACTCAACCTATTTGATCTCTCCCACTTGTCAAAAGCCTCTTTCTAAGCTATGAAACTAGCATAAGAAAGATCAGCAGGTTTCTCACTACGCAGAGCTAAATCGATATCCATAATTCCCAAGACAAATTCAACATCTTAATTGTATTTCTTAAAGTTAAACCTGTTCAACAATTCAATAGTAGCACTATTGTTGTTAACAGCTAGGGAGACTGATTCAATAACAAATAATGCAACATGTCAACAAATTAAGTAATTAAAAATTAAGAATAAAAATTTATTCTCCATGGATCCAAAGTGCATCATTACAAACTTCCTTTTGGGCAAAAAATGTAAAATGCTATCTCATGATCAACCCATGAAACTAAAATTAGAGCATACTAGCTTTCAAAAAGTCTATCCCCTTCGGGCAGATAAGCCTTCTAGACCGGTATACCCCAAACCATTTGTTTCATGTATTTTTCAAAATTAAAGTATATAATAACCCCCTTTGGACAGGAAACTATATACAATAATTTAAGAAACATCCCGTACTATAGCTTTCAAAAATCCTACAAATCTATATAGATAGACCACTTTGGTGGCAACCATCTACATAAATCAATAATATTTTCTCAAGTCAGGAAAATATAATTACTTATAATTTATCCTTTCAAACCAAAATACATTTTAAAAGTATCTTATAGCATAATTAAACACATGTTGCAACTTTGAAAAATTGAATCGAAATAAAAATATTATAACCAACACATATTATGAAAACATGAGAGTACACAATTATTTAACTCTAACTAAGGAGAGTACCTATTGTTAACAGTTTCAAAACATATAAAATATAAAAATTAATAGTTCTCAACAATTATTTATGTGCAACCATATTAGTTTGAAACATAAAAAAAATATCATTAACCAAGCCAATAAATTATGCTCATAATATTCTAAATTTAACCATACCATAAAATTCTAATATTCAAAAAATTAATTTTGTAAAAAATTGTGGGGAAACGGGACTGCAGAAGGCGGCGCGTGTACTACACGTGCCACCTGCGGTGCGTGTACCACACACGCCACCTGTTGCGCGTGGGATATGCCTGCAGAGGTTGTGTCCCTTTCTTCCTCCTCCAGCCGGGTCTTAATGACCCGGACTGGAAGAAACGAGTCTATTATGACCCTAGTTTCTAAAAATTGTGTTTTTTCGAAGCCTTTTTTTTCTGCTTTTTCTTAAATTTTTCTGTAGTTTTTGTTTTAAATTACTTTTCTAACAATAACCCTATAACAAGTTCATGTTTTTTCAAGATAATATTTCAATCAATTGAAATTATAATGACATGAACCTAACTCTATTTCATAAGGGTTTCATTCTAATTTATCAAAATAATATGAATTAAACTCATTGAATGATTCCTGACTATGTATAAAAACATACTACAATCTAAACCTATGATTTAAATTGATCAAAACAACTTGAAATTCTAGTTTTCAAATCAAAAACTTAATTTCGATTTTAAAACAATCCTAATTTTAAAATTCAGATTTCTCAACTTATAGTTGATGAAATTATACAAATAATATATCAAATTAAAGATATAAACGAGACCTTTAAAAGACTTAACAAATTGGGCTCAATTTCATTCATATATGAGTTCGATTTTGAGTTTAAAGAAACTGACTTAGATGAACCTTATAATTTTATGTTAAATAAATAAATATTAAGGTTCTAAATTCATGTAGATTAGGCTCTGATACCACATGTAATAAATATGTAGGATCTCATACATGAATTTAGAAAATATTAACAATAAGGTTTGCATATCTAATTGAGTCATGGCAGCGGATATATGGAATCTCAGCCAAGCAAGCCTCAGTAAATGCTCACATAGCCAGGTCTTCCTCTCCAAGCTCTCTATATTTAGTGGCAGCTCTCAATGGGATAAAATACACAAGTTGAGGGAGAAGAGAGACCTAACTATTTATTATCAAATAAAACCCTCAGAGTCCTCCCATTAAAGACTCTTAAAGTCACTCGGCTTACACTTACTGTCAATTTACATATAATCAAATAAGACATTTAATCAGATAAGAAGTGTGCTTAAGCCCTATCTCAAATGATCACATAAACTATATGGGTTTTTACTAGTATGTCTCAAATGGACCAAACCTTAATCCCGTTTTATTATTAAAATAAAACCATATAATTAATGTCAGCCCACATATGAAATTTCTAACAATAAAATGTATGATGAAACGTTCTTGCATGTTTTTAGAGACTGTTCTAGGGTGCGGTTATGCTGGGAAGCTATCGGGTGTGGGCAGCTTGACAACCAGATTTCAATCCGGACGTGAGTGGTTGATTGGGGATCTAGGTTCTAGTAAAAAACTCAAAGGCCAGCGGTGGTCATTGATATTTGGGGTAATGGTGTGGATGCTATGGAGTTGGAGGATTAAAAGCATTTTTTAGCCTAATTTCATTTGGCCGACAAGGCCAGAAGTGAATATTTATAGTTATTTGCATGAGCATCTCACAGTTATGAACACTCTAAAGTTAGTAAACCCCACAAGTCAAAAGGTGGTGTCCATGATCAAATGGAATGTGATAGAGGAGGGACGGGTTAAGCTTAATGTTGATGAAGCTTCCTGGGAAAATCCTGGTATGGCCAGTGCTGCGGAGATAATACGAGATGATCAGGGGAAGTGACAATTTGGATTTGGAAAAAAGAATTAGGTGTTGTTATTCCACTCTAAGGCTAGGCCTGCTAGTCGCTTGGAACAAGAACTATAGAAGAGTAGTTGCGGAAATAGATTCACGATTATTTATGGCTTTGATCACAAAGAAGGTGCATGGTCTGAATGCCTACTATCCTCTTATTAAGGATAGTCAAAAGCTGCTAGCTAGGAGTCGGAGGTGAAATTGCAATATGTGTATCGTGAAACAAATAGTGTGGCTGATAAAATTGTGAATTTAGTGTTAGATGGGAGGGTAAATTATCAGGTTTGGGATTAAGCCCCAGTGGAAGTTCAAAACTTGATTGATTGTGACATTTCGAGGTCGACTTGGAAGCGTAGAATTGCTATACCTATTTTGTAGTTTTTCATTTTTGCTCTTTAATCAAAAAATTAATTTTATTACTATAAAGTTTCTTTGAAAAAACTAGTTACTAATACTTCAAACCCATGGCTTCGTTAATTTTTTTATTTTAACTTTCTTTCTTTCTTCGTTTTCTTTTCTTAAAACCCTTTCAAATATTTAATTTAAGTTTGATTCTTTGCTCCAAAATATTGTAGAAACTCCAATTTGATATCCTTAGTTAGAATCGTAAAGTGATAAAAAAAAAAAAAAAAAAAGTATTTATCGAAGGTATTTAGGAAAATATAGCATTTGACAATACCATTAGATATAGAGAGTTACTCCACTTTTAGTGGGGATTCAAATCAATGGTCATTCATCATGATAATGAAAATTTAAAAGCGTTCCCATTTCAGCCAATCATTGCTCAATTATTACAAGTAAGAATTTTATATTTCTCACGGGATGCCTTCACGGTGATAAAATTGTGCACGGAACAATTCTCAATAGTTTTTTAAAATTTTATTTTTGATTAACAATCATTTTACCATTCATAATTAACATATTTATATTTTGTCAATATTTAATTTCTAAACTGCCATTTTACCTAAGATTGACATTATTATTAAATAACTCATATCCATTAATTTTTAATGAAAAATTCATGTGATAAACATTCTAATTGTAGCATATATTGATTCTTATAAAAAAAATTCAAAATTTATATCAAATTGAAGCATCATATGATAATTTTCTTTTGAATTTACATTTAAATTAAACTTAAACGTTAAAATATGCAACGATAATTTCTCCCTAAATTTACCTTACATTTATCAATTTTGATGATTATTTTTTTAAAATTAAAAATATTCTAAGTTGATAAAGTGAAAATCATATAAATCATATGTGAGTAAAATGATATTTTTCTTTTATTTTTTCTTTGGGTCTAGAGAAAGAAAAGGTGTCAAAATATCAGGTTTAAACCAAAGATCAAAACAAACAATCAGTCTAATGTTGGCCCATTAAAATATACTTGGCCCAATCCAATATCCCTTAGAAGGTTGCCCAATCAAATGGAAGAGACTTTCTTGAGCAAGAAGCTGCAGCCCTTATAGAAGAAGCTCCTTGGCCGAAGGAAACAAGAGCTTCTTTGGAATTTCTTGAAGACTAAAGGAAAGCGAACGACGAAGTAGTAGGTTCGATCTTCTTTTTGTGTTCAGTTTTGTTCAAATCAATTGTCGATTTCCATTGAATCTGGGATTTCACTGCGTTTACAGTATTTTCCGTCATTGAATTGGGGGTTCTTGCTTCCCAATGCTACTAGCACAAGAAATGGGGGTCAAATTATTTATTTTCAGTTGTTGTCCAATTTCTTTTGGGTATAACGAGAATTAGCAATACTCAGTTGAAAATGTAAAACCCTTTGAATCTGAGCTTCACACTTTTGAATGGATGGTGCTGTATATATATATTTCCTGTTTTAATTTGGGGTTTTGGGGTTAAGAATACTAAACCTTTCATGGGTTTCCTTCTGCTGGTTCAATTGAACAAGTTTAAATAAATCTAGAAGAAATGGAGATGGCTATAATATACAGTTGTTGGTTAATAAATGGGGGTGTGAATTCATCAGTTGGTTTCGTTCTGCATTTTCTTTCTTATGTTGTTTAATAATATGTTACATAAGTGAGAAGCATCTTTTTTACACCTCTAGCTAAATGGGCACACCATCGCCTAGATCTTTTCTCTATTTAAGGTTTGGAGTTGATTGGTAAGATCTTGTATTATGTTGGCCTAGCAGAATGTAGGGATGTGGAGCTATAGCGAGCTTGTGAGGCATGTACAACTTTAAGGATTCTTGGGTACTCTTGCATCTGAAAAAACTTATTCTTTCAAATGTATAGGATGAATCAAGTAAAAGCTTTGAGAAGTGAGCTTGCTGTATTTTTTTTCTTTCCTAAAGAGCTTGAAAACTGTTGTCTTCATAATTGTGATTTGTGTTTTTTCTTAGCAGCATTTTCCAATTTCCAGTTTTATTAAAATCTGATTGTTAAACTTCATCATTTGCTTCGTCCCCTAATTATGTCATGGTTTCAATTAACTCATTCTTTTTGCAAAAGTTTGATCCTAATTGCTACTTACTTACGAGTTAGGTATGTAGAAAAATGACTCAAGCAAAGTTGTTCCGGATCTGATGATGTCAGCTATATGGTTGCAGTTGTTGTCGATGTCACTTGTGTAAAACTAAGGTAGATTGGGATCTCAGGGAAAGCATTCTCAAGAGACTTCACATATACAAAGTATTAGGCTATAGCACATGGTATACACTTAAAGCATCAGTTTTGTGACAGTTTATTATAGAGGATCTAGAGTCACTTTTGACATTAAAAGCCTAAGAATAAAGGGTGTAATTGTCTTTGGACAAACAGAAAATGCTACAGATGTAGAGGGCTATGAATCAAGATCGTAATGTAAATACACAGATATATGAACAACATGTTGGCTCAGATGCAAAAGGCTAGTAGCGACAGCCCTCTTACTTATGGACCCCTTAGGCGAGGCACTTTCACTCAGGTACTGCCTAGGGCTTGGACTCGCCTAGGTTCCTAGTGGACTACTTGCTGGACCTCTTAGGAATTTAGAAGGCAAAAGCACTAATTTGATTGTTTTTGGCTTAAAACTAGTTTTTACTTGCTGGACTTAGTGGATTAACTTCTGATCCTCTTGCCTTTAGGTATATTTGTTTTTTCTTGATTTTACTTTTACTAGCTGGAATTCTTGCCTCTAGCTACTTTTTTTTTTTTTCCTTCCATTATGTTTTTAATGTTACATGCACATGGTGGTAGTTTTTACTTGTTGGAAGCCTGGAATTCATACCTGCAGTAGATTATGCTGGCAGTAGGGGTGACAATGAGCCGAACTAGTTCGTGAACAGCTTATGAGTTACTCGTTAAGAACTCGGATCAAGCTCGGCTCGTTTTTTAAATGAGCTGATCTTGAGCCTTTTTTTGAGCTCGTCTAGTAAAACGAGTTGAGCTCAATCTTTCTAAAGCTCGGTTCCTGAACTCGTGAGCTAGCTCGTTTAATATTATTTAATAAATTTTTTATTATTTATATATACATCTATAATAAATCTATTTATATACAAAAAACTAACATAAATTGTTACTTGGTTTAGTGGTAATTTGCACAAATACTTACTAAGTGGTCTTGGGTTCAACTTTCCTTGTTTACAAATTTTTTTTAGAATTTTCAAAAAATCTTCAAGAGTTTTTAACGAGCCGAGCCGAGCTTGAATATTTGCTCGCGAGCTTTTAACGAGCTTAATCTCGCGAGCCTGAAAACAAAGTTGGCCAAAGCTTGGCTCGAGCTCGTTGACACCCCTAGCTGGCAACACCTGGTTTTCTTACCTCAAAAGGGGGTGTAACCTTCATTGGATAAGTATAACATAGAAACATGTGTATCTGTAATCCCGAATCCCATATCTGAAGCAGTTGATATAAGAAAACAAAGTTTTATACTGAAGAGGCTCATAACTGAGTAAGAAGAACAAAAGTGAAACAGTAATGTAGAAGTTAATAGATCAAATGTTAACAATTAGAGTTGAATATAGAAAACGTGTACTACAGCCTTAACAAAGTTTTGTGAGAAAACCAAAAATTGGGTAAAAAAGTTCATGCTTCTCTGTTTCGCTTCTAAACACAGATGTCCTGATTATTGTGAGATGCAAACACAAACCTTGGAGATGTTCTCCCCATCTACCCCTCCCTGTGTTCACAAAATACCTGTAAATTGTCATTGTTCTGTATGTAATAAGAAAGTTTCCTTTCTTTTCTGTTATTTGATGTTAAATTTCTTGGTTTTCTCATGCCTTTGCTATGGGGATATATATCTGTGGTAGTTTTTATTTTTATTTCCCGTATGTAATAAATCTGCTTAATCAATTCTAGTAAACAATTTGGTTTAATTTTGTAATTATTTAACCCATACCGTGTCATACCCTGAAGTATCTTATGCAATTATACTTGTCCCTGGATGTTTTATCTATGATCACAATCAACCTTAATTTGCATGGAATTGAACTAGAAGAGCATGGGGAAAGGGAAAAATGTTGCATTGAATTGCCCCTGTAAAACCTATGGTGTTTCTATCTTTGATGTCCAATGTAGTTGTTATCTTTATCTAATTTGAGTTTAATTACTTTTGACCTTTTTTCCTTTGCTTTAAAGATTTATTATGTTACCGGTATTTTGAAATGTTATTTTGTCTCATGTGATGTTACGTTTTGCTTTCCTTTTCCATTTTTCTGACCTTTGTATGACAGTCAGAGGTAGACATGTCCCGAAGATATGATAGCCGCACTACGATCTTCTCCCCTGAAGGTCGTCTTTACCAAGTTGAGTATGCAATGGAGGCCATTGGAAATGCTGGTTCTGCAATAGGAATATTATCAAAAGATGGGGTTGTCTTGGTTGGTGAAAAGAAGGTAACATCAAAGCTTCTCCAGACCTCAACTTCCACTGAGAAAATGTACAAGATTGATGATCATGTTGCATGTGCTGTGGCTGGAATAATGTCTGATGCCAACATCTTAATCAATACAGCTAGGGTTCAAGCCCAACGCTACACGTATGCATACCAAGAGCCCATGCCTGTTGAGCAGTTAGTTCAATCTCTTTGTGATACTAAGCAGGGTTATACACAATTTGGTGGTCTTCGCCCATTTGGTGTCTCATTTCTGTTTGCTGGATGGGACAAAAATTTCGGTTTTCAACTTTACATGAGCGATCCTAGTGGAAACTATGGTGGTTGGAAAGCTGCAGCAATTGGTGCAAATAACCAGGCAGCACAGTCAATGCTAAAACAGGACTACAAGGATGATATCACAAGGGAGGAAGCAGTCCAGCTTGCACTGAAGGTACTCAGTAAGACCATGGACAGCACAAGTCTTACTTCAGATAAGCTTGAACTGGCTGAAGTTTTCTCGTCACCTTCTGGAAATGTCAAGTATCAAGTTTGCTCACCCGAGACTTTAACAAAGTTGTTGGTGAAGTTTGGAGTTACCCAACCGGCTGCAGAAGCTACCTAAGTTGTCATTTATAATCTCTTGTGACAGAAGTAGTCATCGACTATGTTTGGAGCGACTAATGCATAAATTTTACTACTGTAATGATTGTTAATGTGGATCCACTTTTATTTCTACTTTATGAGATTATCTGAGGTTAGAACTTCTTTTATTTGTCAATGAGTTTAGAAATTCAATTCGTCCTTATGTGAGAAATAGTGTGCATGCAAACTTAAGAAAAAATTGAGGAAGAAGGTTCTTACAACAACAGAGATCAAACATTTGACCCTAAATAAATAAAAAAGCATGTCGGCAAAATAAATTAAACAATATGAATCTAACAAAACCACCAAGTTCAAGTAGAGAACATTGCCATAAAATCCCCAACCCCAAGTAGAAAGAGACACTCACATCATATGACATAGAAAAATATAGGATTTTAAATTTGAACAGCACACAAAAGTAAATTGTAAATTCAAGTAAAATCTCCTTTCTTTCTTTTTTTTAATGTACATATTATTTTTCCTTTCCCCACTAGAAGTAGGTTAAGTCGTATTTATTTTTATATAAAAAATCAATTTCAATATTTTTATACTTAAATGTAAAATTTTCTATTTTCAAATAAAATATTAATTTTTTGTTAGCCGACATAGGAGTGTGCAATAGTACAGGTGGATAGGGTTTCAGAAAAGTCTCATCCGACCCGAGCAAGTCTTGATGACAAAAATTCCATTGAGTTTTGAAGTTGGGTGTTCGGGTAATAAAAATTTGAATCCGATTAAAAATTCAAATGAGTCGATTGGGCCAACCAATGTTTGTTTTATATTGTTGAATCTTTTTGTAAATAATCTAATGCTATTTTAACACATAAAAACTTCAAAATAAAGAAAATCTAAGTTATATAATATTTGAACAGAAATAAATATAAATTGGATTATTTTTACATTGTAAATTAATAAAATATAAATTATAATAATATATATAAATATAAATTAGATTATTTTTACATTGTAAATTTGATAAAAAAATTAAAATATAATTTATAATAATATATATTTAACATGAACATAAATTCAAACCAAGAATGATAAAGTTAAAAATCAATATGAATCTTATATTTATTTTTATGTATTAAAATATTCTCAAATAAGTTTGATTATATTTAAAAAATAATTTCAGCCAATTTTTTTTCAATGACCCAATTCTAAATAAAAAATAATTAATAAAATTATCAAATTTCACCAGGTCAGTTTGGGTTAGTCGGGTTCCAGTTGATATTGCACCCCCAAAGCATAAATATAACGAAAAACTAAATTTAAATCAACTCTAAATCCCCATAGCAGGGTTTAAGGTTCACTTCTAGGACTTTGCAGTAGACATTTGACTGAACCCAGGAAGTTTGTCCACGTTCCCCCCCACAAAAGGAAGAAGACAGGAAGAGATGGCATTTGTCCGCCAGCGATTTGCAGCCATGGCCCGCCTCCGATCTTCATCCTCTTGCTCCTACTCCTCTTCTTCATCCACTACGAAAGTTCCCCTACTTTACAATCACAACATGGACTCAGATGACCAAAGTGACACCGTAACTCTTCAATTACTATCCTGGGGCAGAGGCGCTTCCGGCCAACTTGGTGGTGGCATTGAAGAAAACCGGTTGTACCCGACCCCAGTAGCCAACCTCCTCCTCCCCAAATCCTCATTCACTCTTTCCCAAAGCCCAGGTCAGCTTTCTAGAAAAACTGATAACTATGACAATAATGAGAAAAATACTGTCGAGGTGGGCATGTCATGTGGGCTTTTTCATTCCTCTTTGCTCGTTAATGGAAAGCTTTGGATTTGGGGCAAAGGTGATGGTGGTCGACTTGGGTTTGGACATGAGAATTCAGTGTTTGTTCCCACATTGAATCCACATCTGGATTTTGTAAGATCCATTGCTCTTGGCGGCCTACATTCAGTTGCACTGACCTCACTTGGTGAGGTCATCACATGGTCAGAATCACTTTAACTTAGTTAGAAATCCTTGTACTATAAATTACATTTTTTCCTGTTATATGTATATGCATTGTTTAGTCATTTACTGATTAAATTGGTTTATCATGTTATTGGTTTCTAGTAGCTTATGTCCCCACCAAAAAAAATGCTCCTACAATTCGTGAATAGAATTCAGTAACTACTAAATATCATCTTCATGGTGTTCTTATGATAGAAATTGAGCTGATACAAAATAAGCATACGCAAGTGTGCTAGTTATTCTGTGGAGAACTTAGTGTGTGCGCTTGGAATTAGAAGTCTAGTGTTTGGAATGGTTAGAAGTAAGTAAAAAAATACAGGTGGATTTATAATTTTCAGTAAATATAGGAAATTAGCAATAAAATTGTGTTATACATGTGGTTTTGGTAAAGGTGGGTGAAAATCCTTGATTGGTGAAGATGCATCTCAAGGGAACATTAAGTTGTTTGAAAATTTGGAACTGTATTGCAATTTTTACTATATGGAGAATGGCTACTTTCTATTTCTCCTGTTACCCTGTTTTCTGTAGTTTGTAAAAACACTTATACCACCTAATAGGTGTACAATGTTATTAGGAAATAGTTGGAGTTAAATTCAATTGTCTTTTCCCAGAGGCTTCTATATGATATTCCTGAAATTTTGAAGCATTCTTATAGTATTAGGTGAAGATCATTTCAGTTGTGATGTGGTTCAAATTTGCATTCCATTTTCCAGAATTTGACTCATTGCAAAGAAAAGAAAATCTTACTATATCAACAGACAATATTTGCTCACACACGGTGAATCAACAAACATTACTGTCAAAGACTGCATGGCCAATTTGATGTGAAATCTTCTATGGTGTGTTGGGAGGCTTAGTGGCAGTACACTCCCTTGGAAGAGTCTTCACAAAATGATATCCAGCCAAATGGTCCTTTCTCTATTGTTTTTTCTTCTCAAACAGCTATAATGGGAAAATATTAGTGACTGTCTCACTGACATTGTACGAAAGGAAAAGATCTTGTTCTTTAGTTTAATTTGAGTTGGAAAGCCATTAGCCATGCCATTGTGCTTTCCTTGATCATTTTGGTTGGGAGTGAATAGGTGGACTTTCGAGTGAATGCAGATGTCAATTCAGATAGACGAGAGTTAAGAATATTTTCTTATCAACCTCGTGTAGTTGAGTTAGTGTGATTGGCAACACACAGGATGTTTGTATACTGGAAATTTTGGACATATCGAATTCTAGTTTGTAATCCTTCGTTTGGGAAGAGGGTGTTGTCTACTCCCGTATATTTTTGTAACTTTTGTTCTTTTTGGAAAAGGATTCATCTTCTATTGAAAAAAGAATGTTGAAAATCTTTTAGTGTCAAGGTTTTTCAATCTTGCATCCCAAATGAATGATTACTTTTGAAAGACTTCCAGTTATAGTTTGAAAAGTTGTGCTGTGAAATAGAATCATCGAGTGTATAAATTTCTAGTAAATTATAGAATAACGTTAGCATTTCATATTATGGTGACTTGTTAGTAGTAGAGCTGAAGCGGAAAACAATTGGTTAAAGAAATCTGGTGATGATGGCACTGGTGCTTTGATGATCTGAACATACAGTAAAATGTTGTTCATATTGTCAAAATAAATTTTTTCCTAAAAGCCTTTAGAATTGAAGTTTTAACACCCACTTCTAATCAATTGTTGCATGCTTGTACTTGCTGTTGGAAACTGCATACTGTTCACAATGTTTTGGTCCGCATAACATGGATGTTTATCAATGAAAATGAAGTTTGCAGGGGCTATGGTGGTTTCGGTGCCCTTGGACATTCAGTATATCATAGAGAACTGTTTCCTCGTTTGGTCAAAGGCTCTTGGAGTGGGACTATATGTCATATTGCAACTAGTGGAACACATACTGCTGCTATCACAGAATCAGGTTTGTTTTTAATTTCTCTGTCAATTATGGTGATTAAGTTTGTCTCTAAATCACCATAGATGTTTTCTAAAATTTATTTAGTAAATGACAGGCTGGGAAAACAAATTAAATTTGTTGTAACTTGTAACCTGGCCTGTTAATCGAGTTTGAGTGTTGTCTTTGTTAACTTCTTCTTTTACTATGTTTTATATACACACAGTACCGGAATCACCAATCATGACCTGCCACGCTGTAAAAGCTAAGTATTTGTCTAAAAGACTTTAAATAGCTCAATGTACTACTGTATATCACCAAAGCCCTGATCTGCTTACAGTAGTGCTTGGAACTTGTCATCTTCCTTAGGTGTACAGTTACCTTCTAGAGCACCACCCTGTTCAGGGAAAAAAAATAAATTATATTTTGCTCAATTCCAGTGGCCTCTCAATATGACAATTAGAGTATTGTATGTTTCACATTTAATGGTTTCTGTTATGTAATAGATGTCTGTTATATGTTGGATGTAGGGGAGCTTTATACATGGGGGAGAGATGAAGGGGATGGTAGATTGGGCCTTGGTCCTGGTAGAGGTCCAAATGAGGGGGGTGGCCTTAGCATTCCCTCCAAAGTGAAAGCATTACCTTTGCCTGTGGCAGCTGTTTCATGTGGAGGATTTTTCACAATGGCATTGACAGAGGATGGCCAGCTTTGGAATTGGGGAGGTAACCATTGTTGTAATATTGGTTTCCTTTTTGTCTTTTTCCTTCCCTATTACATTTCTGCTTATTTTACGAGGGATATATGAATGGCTCTAATAGACTAGCAGAAAATTTATGAAATAAAAAGGTAGAAAAATGGATCTTACCATCTTTATTGGGATTTTTATGAGTCTGAATCACGGCTCACGAGACTCTGCTGTTGGTTTAGATATGAAGAAAACCATAAAGGATTGTTTTTGGGATTTCATCGTATAGATAATCTTAATATTCCTAGAGTCGTGATATCTTCGATTCAAAATGGAACATAAAGTACTCTCAGATCTTCACCTCCTCAAGTTTTTTGGATAAGTAAAGAAAGTTTATTAAAAGGAGAAAGAGTAGAGGAGAGGAGGTAAAGAGGTCCTTCTAGAAAAGGAAAAAATAGTACATAACTAAGAGGAGAACAAGTGCATGCCTAGGTTTGTTTTACATTATTCGTTCTCCATCATTTAGCTCTTTTTGGAACTTATTTGTAAAACACCCTTATATTTACTTCTTCTTCTTTTTATTGGTGTTTCCCTTGTAACCTTTTGGATAATGTAACTATGTGAAGCAACTCTTTCCTCGTTCTATTATTATTCTTCTTGACTATATCTTTAACATGTTCTATTCAAACTATAATAGATGATTTTCCATGCTATTTTACTATATAACCTCTAGCTTCTTATGAACCGCTCATTTTTGGAATTTCTCATTCTTGGGTGGTAATACTTGGTTTTCATCAGTGAATGAATAATAGTAATCGATTGGTGATGCCAAATGTTTACTTTTCAGGCTGGAGTACTTGTTCATAAAAGGTTCACTTCTCATTTGAATTGTAAATTTTGGTCATGAACTTAATGAGAAGATGAACATGAATATCATTTTGTGTAATATTAGACTTGTATTGTTTTCTGAAAATTTGCTTTTTGATCATATTGTGGTGAACTGTTGCACAATTTCCCTTTCTTCCCCCTAGTTTCCTATGATTTTGAGTATTGGAAATTGTTTCCATAGTATTAGGAATATAATATTATTATATTGTGTAGTCCCACATTGTTTAGATGTGGAAGTCTATGTTTATTATTTACTATAAATAAAGCTTATGGGTGTAGGCTTTGAGATATCAATCAACGCCACAATCATTTCCTTATTCTATTTTATTTAACATGGTATCAGAGCAGGTTTGAAACCCAAGCCCGATCTTGGCCCTATTTCCAAAAAAAAAAAAAAAAAAAAAAACCTTAATCTTCTCTTTCTTTTATCTAGCCGCCACATGAAGAAAAAGAAGAAGAAAAAAAAAAGGGGCTTTACCGCCAGCTATCATTAAGCCTAGTTGTTTTCTCTCTATTGTTGCTGCGTTTCATTCCAGCGTGTCTCTCTACTGCTGCGTTTCATTCCAGTGTGTCTCTCTATTGTTGCATTTCATTCCAGCAATACGATTATTATTCATCGGGGTACTGTTCATCAGTACGTCTACCTCTGAAAAAATTGAAATCGCCAATTCACTTGAAGTTTCACCATCTAAAGACGGTTCAACCCCTTTTCTTTTCAAGTCTATTTAGGGTTTGACGGCTCAAAGAGTTTGACAGCTCAACAGTACCTTCATGAACTTCCCGTTGTGTCTCTTTCCAGCGGTGCTCCTTTTATTTTTCTGGAAAATCTCGTTGTTTGTTTTTTCAACGGTGCTCTTTTTATTTTTTCCGGAAAATTCAGCTGTCTCTTTCCAGCCAACACGAGTACTATTCATGGGTACCAGTATGTTCATCAAACGGATTGAAGCTTCACCTAGATTGTTGTCAGTAAAGGGGAGTGTTGAGATTGGTAATTGGGTTTTATTTGTACAAGATTGAGCATTATAAGCTCCATCTTGAGGGGGAGTATTAGGAATATAATATTATTATATTGTGTAGTCCCACATTGTTTAGATGTGGAAGTCTATGTTTATTATTTACTATAAATAAAGCTTATGGGTGTAGGCTTTGAGATATCAATCAACGCCACAATCATTTCCTTATTCTATTTTATTTAACACATAGAAACCACACAAGCCCAAGAAATCCCTGCAATTAAAAGAAGGTGAATGCTTTTATAACATCAAATTAAATCAGAAAACTACGGATCTTTGTTTTCTAACTGTTGCAACTTGGTAATATCATGTCATAGTTTAATGGAAAAGAATTCAGTGATTTCACTCAAATCTAGTAATTTTCTTGCTTCCATTTTGACACTAAAGTGACACATTGTCATCATGTTCTACCAGCCAACTCGAACTATGAGCTTGGAAGAGGGGATAAGGTTGGTGGCTGGAACCCGAAACCAATACCTAGTCTTGAAGATGTTCGCATCATTCAGATAGCAAGTGGTGGATATCACTCTCTAGCACTAACTGGTAAACTGATCTTTAAATTATAGTTGGAGGAGTGTTTCTTTCCTTCCTTCTCAGGAGGCTTCATGTTTTCGGTAATTTAATCTTCATCTATAATTGTAGATGATGGGAAAGTGCTTTCGTGGGGACATGGTGGACATGGTCAGTTGGGTCATGCTAACATCCAGAATCAGAAGATACCTGTTGTAATTGAGGCTTTAGTTAATGAGCGTGTCATCTGTATTTCTTGTGGGGGTTCTTCGTCGGCAGCTGTAACAGGTAAAGCCGGATGACTTCCTGTTGATGTTGGTTGTTTTATTATGTCTCGGGAGTTTCCTAAATTGCATAATCCATCTGTTAGTACAGTACTATGTATGCTACAATTTATCAATAATGCCATAAAATTTAATGATGTCAACAATAGTATAGCTGCTTCTCCTCTAATAACGATGGTGGAGGAAATCATGGCTTCTAAACCCACAATGGGTTTGTTTATCGGCTTATTTGGTAAGAAGAGGGGGGGGGGGGGGGGGGTGTTGTTATTGTATCCAATATGGTCTCACGATTATTCTTAGTTGCTGGAGAGACTGGTTTTATGCTTGTTCCTTTCTTTATGTTTGGCATATGAGCTAGTATCTTTCTTATTAGATGTTGACTTATTAATATCCTTTTGTTAAGTATCAGATTTCAAAATTTCAAATTTAAATATTTAAAGAATTTTAATAAAATTTTCAAATTTAATCATAGAGTGGGATGGTCCAGGAATTCAACCCCACGCAATGACAAAGCAACTGTCACCCCGTGAAACCTCAATTGGGTTTTCACTTCTGTTCCTGGGTTAAAGGGACAGTTAAATTAACTCTGAAATTTCCTTTTCTTCTTCCTAAAGTTATGTTTTCCTTCTTGTGAATCAGTTATTCTGATTTGTTTACTTATATAATTAGATTTTTATTTCTTGAACAGATAAAGGAAAGTTGTATACATGGGGAAATGCCAAGGACTCTCAGTTGGGAATTCCAGGGCTTCCAGAGGTACAACCACACCCTGTTGAAGTAAACTTTCTAATGGAGGATGATGAATTGGGACCACATAATGTGCTATCAGTTGCAATTGGTGCATCGCATGCGATGTGTTTAGCTTTGAGGTCAAGTTGCTGAGAAGAGTTTTCTTATTTCAAAAGTTTCACATTAACAGTATAAAGTCCAGCTGACAGGAAAGAATCTAAGGGAACAGCTAGAACAAGGTGAATTGATCAGGTTCAATTTCTGGAATACTTTTCATACGTGAGTATAGGAAGCTGATGCAGAAACCTGACTGCAAGGAGCTTCTGCCCATGTCTGTAGTTACATTTTGAATCGGAATTAAACCTGCTCACCACTGCTGTTGCTGGCTGCTGTTATGCTACATGTTTCAAGTTTGATGTAGTTAAAATCAGGTCAGTTTATAGAACTGAAGGGTCTGGCCATAAGAGAATAATATCTTTGTTAATCAGCATTGCTGGTGCCTTGTTGCATGAATACTCATTAAATGTTGCTGTTTCATAGGTTCTAGGCAATTGATGGATAGTGATTAACCAGAAAATGTGAGTTTTTTCCCCTCTTCTTTAACTGATGAAAGAAGGTATGACCATTGACCATCATGGGTTTGTCATCTGGTGGCTCTTGAAGCAGAGATCTTACTCTTCAACTTTTTTTTTTTTACCCCTCAAAATGGGATGGAGGTATAAACAAACCAGAAGGTCATTCAAATGGGGATGCCCATTCTCTTATGTATTGTCTTGTGCCTGTATTGAAAATAGTGTAGTAAGCATTTGATCGGAACCTAAATTTTCCCTATACAATGTGGATGACAAAATTTGCAGTGACTGTCATCTTGCTCATTGATTTGCCTGTATGACTATACTTTTTTTTCTTTTTTTGGCCAGTGTATTATTGTACTGAAACATATGTCCATGCTCTCTTGTTATACTTGTAGGTATAAATAAATTATTTCTCATGGGCATAGGAAGAAAAGTTATGCAAGATGGTTTTGGGATTAAATCCTTGCTCAATAAATGTATGGAAAGAGCAATGAATTGTAGATAATCTAATAACATCTCACTTATTATTTTAGCTATCAAAATTTCATGAATTTGCTTGGCATAAAAAATCCACATGGAACAAGGTAATGGGTGGTAAACAAGTGTCATCTCGTCTTGTTATTCGGATAAAGTTCTTGAGCCTATAATTGCCAACTCCAAACCCGTTCACAGAGCAATATCTAATAAACCCACATAAAAACTCGAAGCACTATAAACATATTTCAACTTTGTTTTGATAGTAATTCTAAATAGTTTATAATGAAAACTTGTTATCTTTACCAACTGTTTTACTCACTTATATTTGTTTAAAAGAAAATTAATAAAAATTTATGGGCTTATTTATTGTTTTAGTTTTTGAGAATTGTACAATTTTCTATTTTAATTCTTGAAAAATATTTTTTTCTAAATAAGTTTTTCAAGATTCAATTTATTGTATTTTGATCCTCCAAGATTTAATTGTTTTAAAACCAAATCTTAATCAACTCAAAACTATTAAATTCATGAAGAACAGTGTCAACATTGTGTGATTCTTAATTGAGAAAAAGTTACCAACAACTTTTTTATCACCATATGATTTGTGTTTAATGAAGAGTGGAGGGGATTTGTTTGCTTTCTTGAAGATGGAACAAGATAAAATTATTTAATATGATTAAAAATACTCAAGAAGAATTTTATGATCTATGAATTTTTTTTTATTTTTAAAAAGAAAAAAAATCAGCTGTAACATTTAAAATTGAAAAATATAATTTTTGTGATGATTGACTCAATATTTTTTTATTATAAATTAATATTTATTTATTTCTATTAAAAATATATATTAGTTAATTTCGTTATATTCTATCTCAATTTAATAATTTTGACTTGATTAAGAATATAATTTTAAAAAATAAATCATAGATGATCAATAGAAAAAATTGAATACAGAAGAATTTGATTAGAAAAAATAATTTCTCAAGAACCAAAATAGAAAATGATATAATTCTTTGAGACTAAAATAATAAATAAGCCAAATTTATATTTTTAACTAAAGAATTCAAGTAGATAAAATAGAAGTTGATTAAAATAGTTTAATGGTAATCACCAAAAAAAAACTAATTCAAGAGGAAACGTGCATTTGAATGAAAGGATGAGATTAGAAGAAGCTTGTAGTATTAGGGTCTTGCTGAAAAAAATTGGAACAGTTGATACAATTATGGGTCGGATCGGGTCAATTTATGAACCCACTAAATGCTTCCAATAAATTATAAATGTTTCTCCAAGAATCAAAACCCGTTATTTAGGATTTAGGATTTTGATGCACTTGCTCCCAATTTTTTCATAGTCTGAGATCAAATACAAAATCATGTTTTTTCACATAGTGTTGGAGCGAAACATGCAGTTGCATCCACGCTACTTCGGTCGCAATCTCCGTGAGAATCTTGTCTCCAAGCTAATGAAAGATGTCGAAGGCACTTGCAGGTTCCTCATCTTTTTCCTTTTGGATTTTCTTTTGGTATGTTTGTTTCCCTAGAAAGGGTCAGGTAAATAAATAGAAAGAATTAAAAATAGACTATGGAATCTCAGGTTTTTTTATTGTTGAATCTTCAATTTTGATGGTCTTCCGTGAAACTTGAAGATGTTACAAACTTAGAATAATCGTAGTTTTGAGAATAGGATTTAACTCATCAAACCCCTAGTTTGTTAATGAAATGGTACTACTTCTATGACCCAGTTCACTCACAATGACACATCTATACGGGGATAAGGACGGCAACTTATATTTTCCTATGGAATCTCAACTGTATTTGTCTCAATTTCTTACATGGAATTGACTAAAGCAAACAAATTTTTTTATTTTTTTGTTCAAAATCTTTAATTATGAACTTCATGGAGTATTGATTTGGGGGTGTCACATTTGGTTTTTCAACTTTTATGCAGTGGGAGACACGGATTTGTGGTGGCAGTTACGGGTATAGAAGACATTGGAAAAGGGTTAATTCGGGATGGAACAGGGTTTGTGACATTTCCAGTGAAGTACCAGTGTGTTGTTTTCAGACCATTTAAGGGGGAAATTTTAGAAGCTGTTGTTACTATGGTGAACAAGGTTTGCATTCTTCTTTCTTCCTTAGAAAAATCTATTATTATTTGTATTGCAAATAGAAATTATGATTTATAATTGTGACGGTATTTGTAATCTTTACAGATGGGATTTTTTGCTGAGGCTGGGCCTGTTCAAATTTTTGTCTCAAACCATGTAAGTTCCTTTTTTCCCTTTATATAAGCTGTCATCTAGAGGAACAATTCTGCTATTATTCATATTTAGTGGTAATTTATGATTCCTTTCAAAGTTAATACTCCGTGGAAGAAAGATTTCAGCCTCAACTATTTGCATTAATTCTTCCTACAAATGGTTTAATAGCTTTCATCCCTCCTCTTAACACCAAAATATGCGTAACCAGTTAAGTGCACCTATAAGCATGACATGCAGTTGTTGGTTTTCAATTTTAGTTAATTATATACTATGGTAACTGAAGTGTAATTTGTTAATGAAAGAATGGGTGGTCAATGGTATATGAAAATGAAGATCTTAGCGTCTGACAGATGATTTATTTCAAGCAAAATTTTTTGAATTGTATTTTAATGCAAAATGCACATGTCTGAAGCAGCAATCTTTGTCACAGAATTTACCACATCAATTAATGTTGGAAATCAAATATGGCTCCCAATGCCATATAGGTAACCATGAATTGAGATTGAGGTGTTACATGACATAATGTTGGCTCGAAGAAATATGGGGACAGCTATGTGTTAATCTAAATCAGAATTGCTGTCCAAACAGAATCTGCCAAAATGGTGACTTTTAATGGGTAGAAATGTATGAATAAGGGAGTTTAAATCTCAAAGAAAACTTCAAAAATGTCAAGTTTGTGACATGCCAACTAAATATGAGTATTTTGTCCATGACTGAAACAGAAGACCTCCTGTTACTTCCTGTTGCTCGATAGTTATCTGTTATGTCCTAGCCAAAGAGGGGAAAGGTCCCAGCAATAAAAAGGAAAAGGGAGAACCAATCTGAAATTTTGAATCCATGTTTTTAGTGCAACTTATTGAGTGAAATTGTGAGGCTGTTGATTTTCTGAGACAGTACGCAGACATGCACAAAATGTACGAATATCCACACAGGCAGCAAGAAGACTTTGATTATCACTATCTCCCTTTGTCTGCTTCTCTGTTTATTCAATGCCTTTGTTTAAGGAAGGGTGAGCCAGCAAAGTTCTGTTTGACTCCAACTATATAATCATAGGATTCTAATTTCAAGGCTTTAAATTATACTTTGCCAGTTATATTATACTTTTAACCACTGGCAAAGGCTGGTAAACATGCATTATAAGTTAACTATTAATTCTTTGTAAATATTGTCAAGAAATGATATTCTAGTGGGCCCTCCAAGCCTCCAAGGTTGGCTCTCCATTTCAAATCTATGCCATTAGTGAAGTTTAGATTGTTTTAGGATTGACATAATTTCAAGTTGATTGCTCTTTGAAAGTTGTGAAATTTAAATTCCCTTTTGCTGTTGGAGATACCAGCTGTAGCTATGATTGCTAAAAATCTATCTCTGTTGCAACAATTTATTTCTATTAACATCCTCATTTTTTCTTCAGCTTATACCAGATGATATGGAGTTCCAATCTGGAGATATGCCAAATTATACAACATCTGATGGATCGGTATGCATCTGCTACAAGTCTTCAAAAAGAAAAATTGGGAATATCACACACACACATACATGTATTTGCTTAGAATTGAATGCTTGAAATTAATCACTTGATTCCCTGCAGGTAAAGATTCAGAAGGACAGTGAAGTGCGGTTGAAGATTATTGGGCTTCGAGTGGATGCTACAGAAATTGTATGCCCTCATTTCAACTGTTCTTTCATTTATATTATGGTGGCAGTGCAATTAAGATAGATCCTTTATTATGCTAAATTATTTTATGAAAATCCAAATTTCAGAGTACAGAAACATGTATTAGCAGGGTATAGCTTTTTGCTGCTTAAGTTATATCTGGTCTCAATCTGTGACAAGTTTATAGAAAGCATTGTAACAGTTCATTCTTAGGATGCAAGGGAGAACGAATCACTTTTTTTGGTGGACGCTAGGACTATATTTCATCTCTGCATTGATTTTATTTTCTGTTTCATAGTAGACAGGTTGGTTTGAAAAATGTTTTTTTGGAAAATTGGGTATGCAACAATATTGAAGTTGATGAAAGTAATTGAACTTTTAACTATCTTATCTGATGATTATGTTCCTCATTTGCAGTTCTGCATTGGTACCATAAAGGATGATTTCTTGGGTGTTATTAACGATCCTACAACAGTTTAGTGGTGTGCCTATCTGCTCTCTGTTGTCCACGATCCCTCCTGTGTGGTTTGGATGTAATGGATTGTCTTCCCTAAAATTGGGAATCATTTATTCCCTATTCCTTTTTTAGGCAAGTGTTTTTCAGGTCACATGAATTTAACCCCAAAGTATACCCAACCATTACATTTGCTGGATCTGTATCACGTGTTGTCTATGATAAGTAAATTGGGGTAGGATATAGCCAGAGGGTATTGGTGTTTTTTTTGGCTTTCGCACATGATGACGTATGTATGTAGTTGCTGCATATGAATTCCAGGTTGTTTGGACAACTTTATTATTCAATGATTTAGCTGAAAAGTACGTTATTCCTTCATGATACATTGATTTGTGAGATCTTATTTTTTTTCATGTCATAAATCATAAATTTTTGCAGCTTTTTTATTTTTATTTTTTTTATATTTACTAAATACAAATATTTTAAGAACTGAATCGGTGGTTGATTCGAAAAATTTATCAGGTCTTGGGTTATTGATTCAAAGTCGAACTAGATAATATCATAAATATTAATTATATATTTTAAATCTTATATAATTTTTGTTCTTAATTATAAATATTAAATACACAGTAAAAATAATAATTTAATATTTATTAAATAAAAAAAAAATTACATCACAAATAATCAATATGATTATTAATAATTAATACAATAATTGAATGGTTTAACAACATTCAAATTTTAAATTATGCATTGAAATAATAAATCCAACATTAATATAAAATTCATTTGTTTTATTAATTTTTAATTTAAAATATAAATATTTCACTAACTTTTAATACAAATAATCTAATTTTTTTATTTTACAAAAAAATCATTCGGTTTAATCAATCCGGTATCAGTTTTGCCCATTTTTTAGATTTTGATCAATCCAACAATTGAAATAAATTTAATTCAATTTAATTCGATTTGTTACCCCAAAATCGATCCAACTAGTTTGACTCCAATTTTAAAAACATTGCTAAATAAATACCTGGTTACAACCTCTATACATCAATCGATCCTGCTTAATGCCTTTTCTGCATTTCTTTAGTACTCGTTATATAATCCTTTTCTCATTCTATAAAAACAGTATTTGCTTTGTCTAGCAATATCAGTCAGCTGTTTGTACAATACAGATTCCTGGGGTGCTACAATTTACGAGAAGTTCTTACATATTCCTGTATTTAAGTTTTAATAATGGTTCATCAAAATTTTCAAAATGAATGCTGATGATGCTACTCAATAGAACGGAGGTGTTGAGACTATGTGATGAATACTTTCTTCTTTTTATATAAACATTCTAGAAATTAAAAGATCAGCTTGTTGTCTTTGACATCTAATCTGGCATTTGCAAAACTTGAGAAAATCTGGCATTTGTTAGCCATCACTACCTTATCTCTATGCAACCTATGAAATTTCAAAACAAGCACTAATAACACCAAAAAAACACTCAAATATGAGATCTTTTTCCTCTTTCTCTTTTTCTTGTTTGGGGGAAAAGAAAAGAAGACAAAATCCTCAAAAAGTAATTAAGACATCCTGTTAACTTTAGAGCCATTCCTTTGGGTTGATGCAAGCATCCAAGAGCTTCCATTCTTCAGTACCCTCTTCTGGTTTCTGCACACAATGACATGACCACATGGTAACAAATTTGAACCATCCAATTTCAGTAGCATCACATATAAAACGTTTATACTTGAAAGATTCAGAAAGCTTACATGATCATATTCCCATCGAGCAGTCAGTGGGAGGGACACAAGAATACTCTCTATTCGACCTCCTGTCTTTAGTCCAAATGTTGTACCCCGATCATAAACCTGCAATTGAAAATAATAGGCTATTGACAGCTGGATTTAGAAAGATAATAGCAGTATAAATATTTATTCTTGGATCTAGGTTTAATACCAAATTAAATTCGACATAACGTCCTCTCCGCAATTGTTGCCATGCTTTGTGTTGATCTGTAAATGGCAAATTCTTCCTTTTCTCTATAATAGGTATGTAGGCAGGAACCACAGAATTTGCACATTCTGGAGATAATCAATGAAAATAATTAAGAATTTTTCCCTTTGCAAGAGAAATATAATTGTATTCTCAAGTACCAGTGGCAAATGAAAGAAGCATCTCCTGATCACAATCATTCAGATCGTCAAAAAATATTCCTCCAAGCCCTCTCCTTTCACCCCGGTGCTGCATATGGCATAAACCGTAGAAATAAAGCAAAATTTATATGAAATCAGATACCATCCAATCCCAAGTCCATAATAGTAAAATCATTAAGATGAACTCATTCTGTCCTTTTTAACCAGGAAAAAGGAACCCACTTCATTTCATTTTTCCAGTAACCTAACTGAAATAAGACGGAGAGCAGCTAATATGTAATTCCAACTAGGCTGCTCCTTAAGAAACTGTTCGAATGAGAAAATACCTCAGATACTGAACTATTAACCCAACTGACAATTTATATACAATTGAATTCAAGTAATATATAGACATGTTGCAGTCTCTGGTGAGTTGTGAATGTTAAAATTGCTCTTTCGCAATTAGGTTCTTACTCCTGCCATTAAATTGCAGAACATACAACATAGAAATACTATGAAGACTATGAAGACCAAGTCCAGAATTATAAAACGTATGCAACTTGAGTACCACAAAAACATGGAATTTAATCCACATCTCATAGCCTCTGATAAATCTAAGTGCCCCTTGGTAGAAAGAGACGTTAACATTCTAGTGATTTCACCACTAAATACGTATACACTCCTAAGAAGTTTCTTTTGACAGGAAAACCTTCTTATTTCTTAAGGAGTAGAACTTAAGCCTTAAGGTTACAATAATTCCATACACCCTTTGACTCTGACTTGATCGAGTGATTCACTTGGTATCAGTAAAGGAACCATATATTACAGAGAATAATGGAAAACAAGTTCACTAACAAATCTAGTCGACATGGAAGAACATCTTTTGGTGGTAATGACTAATGTGAAGTTAACTAAATAATGAGACTATAACTACATAATGCACCAAAAATTCCAATTCAGTAAGTTTATAACAGTTAGGAATAAGAACTATACCTTGATATAAAAGTAATCATCACACCATTTCTTGAATCGAGGATAAAAAGTAGGATCAAACTTGTCACAAGCACTCTTTTGAATCTACAATAAAAGAAAACCAATATAGTACTCTTAGTTTGAATGCCTTTCACAAATAGGAATTTGCATTGAGTTTCTGAAGATTCAAGTGACACAGAAATCAAAAAATTTACTATCTTTAGGCTGCTATCTCACATTTCTTATGCAAAGAACCTGTTTGATGTGCCAATTAGGGAAAACCATCAAGAAATGTTTGGAAAAGAGTTCTCTGGTCCCAAAATCAGTGAAACCAGAAAAGTGGGAAAATGCCCACTACACTTGTTTCCACAACTATTTCAGAGAGCATGATGATTTCAGAGAACATTAGCATAAGCAATTGAAAACAAATTGTTTCAAATTATTCTCATTTTTCTCTGAAACTTTTTAAAACATTTATAAAATACAGATAAAAGGTCCTCATTCCTAGACCTTTTCAATTATTTGAATTTTTGCAAAAGTCCAACCAAAGTAGCTAAGTCAAAGATAGCCCTAGCACAAGACAGCCAAGTCAATTCTAAAGTAGAAATTTAGTTAAAGATGTTAAGCTTGAATCACAATAATTCATAAATCAAATGGTTTGTGTTTAGAGCATATACCGAATGGAAATGCTTGACATCTTCCTCAAAAATGTAAGCAGGAGTCAAATCAGTTCCGCCACCAAACCACCACTGTCTAGGTGCCCCAGGATCATCTAAATAATTCAACAACAAAAGTGTTAATAAATTCCAATTGCTGCACAATCTTCCAGTGCACAAACACCAACTTGCCAATTACTAGTATTGAAATTATACATCTTATGTGGCTCCGGAAATGATCTCATAGTCTCATCTCCCAAATAATGGTGTGTGTGTCTATATATATATATATATATATCTTTCCTTAGAAACTTGGAAGTCATTACAAAATCTGAAATATAGTGTTTCATTATGCTCACTGTAGCATGAAACTTTCAGTGCTTTTCTTTTCAATCAAATACTATAGCACCATTTGATTTTGGGTCTAGATTTATCTATATACTTGCATAATGAAATAGTTATCACATGTCCACCATACCTGATGCTACATTTGTGTCCTAAGATAAGAATGGGCTCATTTTGTTCCTCTAGTACACATCTAAGACAACTCATTGAGCACTAGTAACATATCAACAAGAAATAAGGTCTTTGTACTGGTTCTGTTGATCCCAAGTTCCATACCAAACCCATTTGTTATATACAAGCATTCGACAAGTTTAATTTTTTGCACCACGGTTGTCAAAGAACCCTACCCTAGCCTGACCTTAAATACCCCTCTGCTGAGAAATCCTGCAACCTTGAAATGTTTTAGCAGGCGTCTTACATCATATGAACAAGTTGATATCATTTCGAAAGAGGAGTAGCTTAGACCAGAAAAAGATCAAACTCAGCAGAAATTCTATTTCAGAAGAATGCAGAGTGCATTTACTTCTTTCCAAACTCATATCCTATACAGCAGCCAATAACATATAATTGATGGAAATAAAATGTCAAGCACTTGTTAACAAGGGGCTTGCTTCTCAGTTAGATGATCCTAAGTCCTAACAGCCATCTAGTCTTTAACCCAAACACGATACACTTTTAACTCTATCTACAAGCAGGAATCCCACTAAGGCCCAAGGGAAGCCAACCTACTACAGTGGAAGGAGCTTGCCATTGGAATCCTATTTGAACCCCCCCTTCAATCGCAACACCACTCCCTGCAACAGCAACAGAAATAAAGCCACAGGATAGAGCTGATAGAGGAACAGCATCTCTTCCTCGCCTTTGAAACTTTCCATAGTCAGCAAGTAATAAACTCAACAAAAGGATGGCATATAGAATGGCAGCTCATCGAAAGTATGTACTAATGCAATTTTATAATGGGATGCAAATATTGAGAACCAGATTAGTAATGAAGATAAAATCTACTAACTACGTCTTGCCTCTTCCAGGTAAGAGAAACAAAGTTGATATGGATTCCAAATGTTGTACAGTATGAAAAATTGTAATTTGAAACTAAGATCCATAGAAGTTCAAGGCAGACATCTTTGTCACTTTTCTGTCTGAAAATCTAGAACGTTTCAGTTTGTGTTTTCATTAACTTTGTTCCTCTTTCAAATCCTACTTTATTTTTCTAATAATTATATGACCTAAAATTATGGTATATTCAATCCAAATATCAAATAGCAAGGACTTGACTATTACAGAGAGCAAGCAGAATCAATTAACAGAAGAAACATATGTTTGTAGAGCCTAATACTTGGTTCAGAGTTCAGACAGCATGTGCTTGCTAGTTCAGCTCAGATAATGTTCATTCACAGCCTTTTTTTATGAAGGCCAATGAGTAACATCAGGAAAAAGTTGTCTACAATGAAAATTTTACATTTAACACATTAAACAGATATAATATAAGAGGTGTGATATAGTGATATCGAAACAAAAAGTACTCTCTTGGGATCAGACACTATTACCTTTCGGAGCATCAGTCTCAAAATATCTGTAGTTAAAATGTAATGTTGGTGCAAATGGGTTCTTTGGATGTAAAACCTAAGAAGAAAAGGGAAAACAAAAAGAGGAAACACATAATTAGCATAACAACAGCCTGCCCTGTGCGTGTAGCTGCAAAGAATAGCAATTCAGAACATAATGGGATCTCCCAACTCAGAAATTCAAAATGTAAGTAATAAATTATAGTTTACAGAGAACCCTTAGGAGGCTACCAGTTTATCCGAACTTCTGGCTGCAATTAAATATAGGGTTTATCAAGTTCCAACTCGGGTCCACTTATATTCACCGAATCAAAGTAATATTGCAAAAGAGCAAGCAGGAACTAAAACTCACCGAGCTAATACCGGCAGCGAAAAAAGGAACAGGACCGGGCTTTTGATCAGTGGCAGCAGCAGCCTTGGCAGCACGATAAGCTTCAGGTGGCATAACACCATAAACAACGGAGACATTAACTCCAGCCTTCTCCCAAACGGCACCATCCTGAAGAACCCTACTAATGCCACCACCACCACCAGGCCTAGACCAAACATCCTCCTTGAACTTAACCCCAACTTCAACAGCTTCAATTGCTTCACACACGCTATCTTGAGCTTCTCTTATCATCTTCTCAAAGCGGGCCCTCACAGAAGACGAAGAAATGTCCTGATCGTTACCGTCAGACTCCCGGAGAAAAGTTTGGGGCCGTTCTGATTCTGGGGTCTCTTTCTCCAAAGAAATTGCTGCTCGTACAACTCCTACTTCAATGGGTTTTCTCTGAAAGGCCGTATTTTTAGTTTGAACTCGATGCTTAAGTACCCCATTACTGAGTAAAATTGCAGTTGGAGAATAAGAAGAGGAAGAAGAAGATGAAGTGAGAGGGAATAGTGTGAAAGAGGAAGAGGGAGCTGAGAGAAGAGTTAGTAGTAGGCATTGCTGGTAATGGGTTTTGCTATAATGGATTTCTTAGCTGCAGTTGATTGCATTCAGTTTTATAAAAAATTTGAAACTCGGAAGACATGACGGTACTGCTTAAGGCCGAGAGAGTGAAAGACAGCGCTTTGAATATATGATAAGGTAATGGGTGAAGAGGACGTGAGGTGAGACAAGAAATATTGGCTTCTTACCCCGTTAAAACTTTTGTTGAAATGAATTTTTCTTGAATTACACCTATCATGACTTAATTATTCCACTAAGATTTATCCGGTCGAACTAATTAAAAATTCTGAATTGAAATAAAAATATTTATTGAATCATCAGAATTACTTTGACATTTCTTTGAGTTTCTATATACTTAGTTTTTGTGAATCCATATGACTGTTGTTCTTACCTTACATTTTACACACTAACTTCTATATCTCCTTTACTAGTTAATCTAATATCTCAAAACTTTTTATATTTTAAAATTTTAGAAATTATTTATTTTAGTAGTGTTAATGAAATAGCTAAAATTTTATAATAATATAACATTTATTAGTGTATGTGATCAACGTAATAAATTTTATAAATTATAATATAATCGTAAGATTCAAGAAAAACTCCTCTAAATAAAAGTTGTTGACAATATAAGATTGTATTAATCTGGATCATAATTCTATATATATATATACATTCAGTTTAGTGACATTTGAAATTAAGGATTTTATGTAAATTAATTTCTCTCGTGTCTTTCAAATGAAATTCAAATTCATAAAATCAATAAAGTAAGTGTCACCTTACATAAATACGTCCATGCATTATTGAGCATAGATAATCCCTTACTAAGATATTGTTATGTCCATAATGCTCAATTCATAATTTTTTTAATATCATATTTTTGTCAATAAGTCTTTAAAATATATTTTTGTTAAAAATTTCATTTCATAATTTTAAAAATTTTAAACCAAATATTATATATGACTTAAAATCTAATTTAGTGTTGAATGAAAATTTATTAAGTTCTCAATCAGCCTAATAAACTGAGAGGTGGCATTAAATTAATTAGAAATTATTTACAAGGATTTAATTAATAAAACATAGCATTGTGAGATAAAATTGATAATCTAGACACTAAAATAATAGTTTGGTTGATGGCGTTTGGCCAATGAGTTGTTAGTTTAACTAGTTAAGATAGAGGTACTGGAATCATAAGATTCGTTTCACTGTGTAATATTATTTTCTCTAGAATGTGAGTTGTTTGGATTGTACCTGTTGAATAATGAATTGTGATCTATGATTGAATTTGATGTAAATATTATCTATTGCAAATAAATAAATAAACGAGGTGGGTGCAGATGTCAGATGATATAGTATTTGTTGTAAACCTGTAAAAAGGAACATAAAAGAGAAGTGTTTTATAGCTAGAGAGCGAAGGGAAAAACTGGCTTCATAAAGCCTTCATTAATGCTACAACAGGCAACATATACTTGTTGTATAAGCAAGGTGTTATATCTTGAATAGATTTTATCAGTCAGAATTAGAAAATCTTCTCCTTCAATGCAGCTGGGAGGACTGTGTAAACTACAAGAGGGGTTCTCACCTCATGTTTTTCATGTTTCCAAGTTATTGAACCTGATATAATTGGCACCTGAATTATTGGTGGTCCACTAACCTTCACAGTGAAGGATTTTTCCTCTCCAATAGCAGAGAATGCAAGAACGGACGGGTTCACATCAACTTTGATATATTTAGGCATATTGCTGATGGCAACATAGGTTGAGTTTGGTGAACCAACATTGGTAACAGTCCTAATAAATTTGCCCTCAATTTTGTGGCCATCTTCGATGGCTAGTGAGAATGAAGGGTAATTGAGATCCCATGCCCTTCCATAGTTTGTGCTTTTGCAAACACTGCTATCATTGGTAATGGTTCTTGGTGAGTTGGTTTTGCTGTAACCTTGCTTGCAGAGGAAGTCAATGTAATCTGCCTCAGATGCATTAAAAACTAACCCAGGATCCACTGCTTTCACAGGGTTAATGAGACCCGAGCCATACGCAAATTCATTCTCATTTTCATCTTTTTTGGGGTCCATGACAGATGCTGCATTCATCAAATTAAAGGATTTCAAATACAAAACAAACCTCCACCGAGTATACTGTAAAGCTATACAACATGCATTCATTCTCTTGACATGTGTTCATGAGAGCAGACTTGATAGCTGCAGGTGACCAATTAGGGTGAGTAGCCTTTACATATGCACCAGCTCCAGTAACATGTGGGCAAGCTGCAGATGTTCCAGATAGTATGTTGTATTTAAATCCTTTTTCGTGGGTATCGTTTCTGAGATTGGTATAGTGGGAGGCCAAGCAGTTAGTCTATTCACACCAGGTGCAGAGAGATCAGGCTGGTCAATTCACAAAAGCTTAATTTTTAAGAATTAATTCAAACTCCTGTTAAAACATATATATCATTTTCAGTAAATGAGGTACTACCTTGAGAATGTCAGGACTAACCACGTTGGGACCTCTAGATGAAAAAGATGCAATATAAGGAGCTTCAATGTCCTCCACAACCTCACTGAACAAGATAGTTGCCTTTGGATCACTGGAATATTGTAGTAATCGTCAATGTGTATCAAAAACAAAAACAATAAATGGTGAGAAATATGTACAGAAAATGTAGTTGATGGTTCATTTCCTTGGAGGATTTGATGTACTTCAACACTTTTGTATATTCTTCACTAGTAATGCGTGTAGTTGGGAAGGAATATGGGATGGCATGATTTTCATAAGGTCGACGAGGCGATATGATGCTCAACCCACCAGCCTCAGGAACACCGGAAAATTCAGAGTAAAACATTTCACAAAGAACAAATTTTCCCTTAGCTCTGCTTGAAGATATTGAACGTCCAGAACATTGGCTCGATTCTCTGTTATCATGATTGCCTGAAAAATTTGTAGCATCTCCATTCCCAAATGAAAGGATATGATGTTTCATTGAAGCTAAAAGTATTGACTGCATCTCCCTTTGATTTTTATGATAAAAAAGATAAGATTGTTAATTTGTGGAGAAGACGACATGCCAAGTGCGATAACAAATGAAATCATGCTGCTCACAAACACTAAAAATGTAAGAATTTGTATGTGATTTTTGCATATGATCAACTTGTGCAGACAACAACATCCTACTGACTGTTGTAAACAATTAATTACTCACCACGATTGCCTCTCCGTTTCCAAGAACCAACCGGGAGATAAATTTTCTGTCAACACTACTGGCTGCTACAGTTACCATCCATGGTGCTGAATTACAGAGGAGTGCTCGGCTTGGTCCAGAATTACCAGCTCCTGCTATGGTTAGTATCCCTTTTCTCATAGCATGAAAAGATCCTAATCCTATTGTGTCCTTAAAATAATCTTGATTTATGTAATCCCCAAATGAAATTGATATGATGTCAACCCCATCAGCAATAGCATCATCAAAAGCAGCTAGGATGTTTGCAGCATAGCATCCGAAGTTTGGCCAACAGACTTTGTAAACAGCAAGCCTAGCACTTGGTGCTCCACCTCTTGCAACACCCTTTGTAAGACCATAGTAACTTGCTCCTTGTACCTCTCTACCTGCTGCAATTGATGCAGTTATAGTTCCATGTCCTGTTGTATCCCCTTGAGATCCGTCACCAATGCCAAGAAGATTATAATATCGAGTTCCAATTATCTTACTGCAAAAAATTTTAACAGTAATTGTTTCTTCATGTTAAATACAAAAAAGAATTCTAAGGCATTATATATGTCAAAGATGTTCCTCACTTGTTACAAGTGAAATTTTCTGGAGCCTGCTGGCATTTTCCTTTCCATTTTCTTGGTGGGGGTTCAAGTCCTTCATCATTGAAGCTATCTGATTCTGGCCAGATTCCTGTATCCATTAACTAGATTAGATGTGCTCCAAGTTCAATTACAGAATCTGCATTTTAATAGAGGTTCATGTTTTAATCGACCTGTATCAAACATTCCAATAATTACATTCCCTCCACGAGAAGAAGAACGTCTAACATAGGATTCGGTGAGTCTAATGTCATCCCATGATCGTGTAGTGTAAAGTTTTAGTGCGATATTGGGAATCACAGAGATCACTCCCTCCATATCTGCAGATGCCAAGATAATTTAAGCAGTAAAATATTTATTTAGTAAACATGCTTACTATCATCTGAAATCTCACTAGATCTACAATATATATCACCAGAAAATTTGTTAACTTCTTCATCCGATAGCACGCTGTGAATCCATTAAAGCTTCTTCCATAACTATAAATTAGTGACTCCTTTGCAGCTTCAGTGCCACATGTCAAATTGTAAGTTATGCATGTGCTTACTTAAACTAATTGAAATAATATATATAATAGGCTAATAGCTAGTAGAAGATTATCCTCCAACCTTCCAAGAACTGTTTCTAACATAGAGTGAAGCACTGAATCTGTTGAAACTTCACCATGATGTTTTTCTCCCATGTAAACAATATGAACCTGGAGATTTGGATCAGTAATCAATTTATATATATACATATATATATATATATGGCCTAAATCTTGTGTTCATCATTAATCAGTGGGTAATATCTTTATACTTTTAATTGCAAATTTGCTTGCATTATACGAAATCAATTAGAAAGTGTATCAATTGTTTTCTGTCAGCATGAAAATTAAGAGATTTTGTTATACCTTCTCTCTTGAGAAAGGCAGTGTATCACTGGAAAGAGAAGTATGAGAACACTGAGAAGAATGACTAACTCTTGTTTCGCCATTTCTGTGTCTAAAATTGGTTTAAGGTCTCATTTATATATGGAAAATAAACGGATATATTTAGTAGGAGGGTTTGATGAATTAGTGAGCAACAAATGAGCTTTCTTTTTTCATTTTTTTTTCTTTTATCATTGTTTTGTTAATCCCAACCGGAATGAATGGAACTATGGAAGGGACGACCCTTGACTCAGACAAACGGACTTATGTTAAAAAATTAAGATGAGTTACTTGTATACAGTGTTGTTTCGTTGTTGCCAATTAACAGGAACTGTAAGATTTTAGATTGTGGTCTCTTTAAACAACTGAAGCTATAATTGTCCCTTTGGCTGCATTGTTATTAACATCTGTCAAATATATAGTACTTGTGATGAGTCTTAGAAAGTTAAATGAGTAATATTTTAAGGAACTGTAAGATTTCTATTGTGGTCTCCCCGTTTCCAAGAACCAAACGCTACAAATTTTATGTCAAGACTACTGGCTGCTACAGTCACCAACCAAGGTGCTGAATTACAAAGGACTGCTCGGGTTGGTCCTGAATTACTGGCTCTTGCTATGGTTAGTATCCCTCTTCTCATGGCATGAAAAGATCCTATTCCTATTGTGTCCCCAAAATAATTTGACTTTGTGTGATCCCCAAATGAAATTGATATGATGTCAACCCCATCAGCAATAGCATGCATCATCAAAAGCAGCTTGGATGTTTAGAGAATTGCATCCGTAGTCCCTCCGACAGGTTTTGTAAACAGCAAGTCTAGCACTTGGTGCTCCACCTCTTGCAACACCCTTTGCAAGACCAAAGTAACTTGCTCCTTGTGCCTCTCTACCTGATGCTATTGATGCAGTTTGAGTTCCATGTCATGTTGTATTGTATCCTCTGGAGATCGGACATCAGTGCCAAGAAAATTATAATATCAAGCTCCAATTATCTTACTGCAAAATTTTTATCAGTAAGTGTTTCTTCATGTTACATACAAAAAAAGAATTCTAAGGCAATATGTATATCAAAGATGTTCCTCACTTGTTACAAGTGAAATTTTCTGGAGCTTGCCATTTTCCTTTCCATTTTCTTGGTGGAGGTTCAAGTCCTTCATCATTGAAGCTATCTGATTTTGGCCAGATTCCTGTATGCATTAACTAGATTAGATGTACTCAAGTTCAACTAAAGAATCTGCATTTTAGTAGAGGTTCATTTATTAATCGACCTGAATCAAACATTCCAATAATTACATTCCCTCCACGAGAAGAAGAATGTCTAACATAGGATTTGGTGAGTCCAATGAAATCCCATGATCGTGTAGTGTGAAGTTAATTTTAGCGCGATATTAGGAATCACAGAGATCACTCCCTCCATATCTGAGATGCCAAGAAAATTTAAGCGGTAAAATACTTATTTAGCAAACATGCTTATTATCAGCTGAAATCTCACTAGTTCTACAATATATATATATATATCACCAGAACATTTGTCAACTTCTTCACCCGATAGCATTGCTGCGAATCCATTAAAGCTTCTTCCATAACTATAAATTAGTGACTCCTTTGCAGCTTCAGTACTACGTGACAAATTGTAAATTATGCATGTACTGCTTACTTAAAACTAAATGCAATAATATATACATAATAGGCTAATAGCTAGTAGAAGATTATCCTTCAACCTTCCGAGAACTGTTTCTAACATAGAGTGATGCAATCAATCTGTCGAAACTTCACCATGATGTTTTTCTCCCATGTAGACGATATGAACCTGGACATTTGGATCAGAAATCAATATATATATATATATGTTTATACTGCTAAATGCAAATTTGCTTGCATTATACGGAATCAATTAGAAAGTGTATAAAATTTATTTTCTGTGTCAGTATGAAAAATAAAGATTTAGTTATACCTTCTTTTCCTGAGAAAGGCAGTGGATCACTGGAAAGAGAAGGATGAGAACACTGAGAAGAATGACTAACTCTTGTTTCGCCATTTTTGTGTCTAAAATTGGTTTAAGGTCTCATTTATATATGAAAAATAAATGGATATATTTAGTTGGAGTGTTGATGAATCAGTGAGCAACAAATGAGCTTTATTGTCTCCTTTTCTTTATCATTGTTTGTTAATCCCAACTAGAACGAATGAAACTATGGAAGAGTCGACCTTAGACTCAGACAAGTGGACTTAAGTCAAAAAGTTAAAATGAGTTACATGTATACAGTGTTGTTTCGTTGTTGCCAATTAACAGGAACTGTAAGATTTTAGATTGTGGTCTCTTTAAACAACTGAAGCTATCATTGTCCCTTTGGCTGCATTGTTATTAACTTCTATCAAATATAGAGTACTTGTGAGTCTTAGAAACTTAAATGAGTAATATTTAAAAGATACCCAAAGGTCAGTCCAAATAAATATATATTATATGGGTGGGAATCTGTTGACATCGTTGTAACATTAACTCAATCTTAAACCATGGATGAGTTTCTTCTTAAATCCCACTATTAGATTATAAAAGTTTATTATGTTGATCACATGCACACACCAAATTTCATATTGGTTTCATATATAAATTGGTTACTAATTTATCTAATAGCTCAAAATTTCTTATATTTCAAAATTTATAAATTGTTCATTTTAGTAGTGTTGATAAGATAGCCAAAATTCTCCGATTAATATGAAATTTGGTATGTGATCCATATAATAAGTTTTTATAATCTAACAGTTGAATTTTGGATAAATTCATTCAACAAAGTTATTAGTTGTTTAAGATTGAGTTTATCTTACACTAGTGTTAACGGATTCTCATCCTGTATATATATATATATTAAATGGTTGTGGTTCTTGCTCAATGAACAAAATAATAAGTTTATTTTAAATTATTTTTTACTTCAAAATTTATAAGAAAAAATAAATAATTATAATAGATTATAAATTTATTTTGATTGTTTTATTTTTATTTTTTAAAATTTTGTCCTTTTTTTCTTATTGTGGGTGAAGCCCCACCCATTTTGTTTTTTTTTTTCTTCGTTAAAACTTACTAATTGTTAGGATTTTAATAGATTAAAACAAATTATTCTATATACAATACAAAATTAATTAATTTCTTCAATCTGATATAAATGATTTTAAAATTAAAGATTTTTTTGTTTTTTCATCAATGGTGGCTAAAAACTCAAATTTTCTTTTCTCCACGCACATTAAATCTTACATTTTGATTTTTCACCCTAACTCAATTTAGTAGATAATCAAACATAAATTATGAAATTTGTTTATACATTTTGGTAACCTTCAATTATTTAAAAACTAATTGGCCTGTCAAATTTTTTAATTTGCTTATTCAAAATGGTTATTAATATTTTATCTTTATTTTAAATTATTTTTTGTTTTAAAATTTTCATTTAATCTGTGACAGTATAGTATTATTAACAACATTGTTGATTTTATTTTCACTATTTAATTGTATAGCTTCTTATGTGAACTCTATATATAATATTTTGATTGAATTGATGTAAAAAAAAATAGTATTTCAATTTCTTTATTTATTTTGACTTTCAATCATGAACCTAAAAAATAAAATTATAAAATTTTATAGGATTGTTATTCTTGTTCTTATTTTTCTTTATGGTGCACTTGAATATTTGAACAAAAAAGAATATTTATGCATAGAAATATAAATAGTTAATTACTTAAATAACTAAACCTTGTAAGTTTTTTTTTTTTTTTTTCTCATTTCAGTTGAAATTTAACATACGACTACAGTTTGTTTGAGTTAATATAAGTTGACTAAGTGATAATGAATTAATTAATTGAGTTATTATTTCAAATTCCCTGAACATATTAAGGGCAGCTGACGTGTCATCAATTTGCCAAATTATTTCTACAAAATAGCGAAGAAAATATTCCATCATTATATAGACAATCTGTGGCTAAGCTTTGTAAATTCTTAGTGAGGAATTGGCAAGGCGAACATCTATCATAAGTTGAAATGTTGTGTATCATGCAAAGCCTTTCGATATAATAATATTTCACCCTCTTTCCCTTCACCGTTTTAGCCACTGTTTTAACAGTAGGACCGTATGGTTGGACTGTCACGCAAATAAAAGGTCGAATTGATTTGTATCATAAAACTATTTTGATTATTAAGTCATGTAAAAATGGTAAAAACGGAAAGAATTAGATGGTTCGATTTTAATAATTAGATCGTTTTATTTTATTTGGTTTATTAAAATTTATAAAATTAGAATTAAAATTGAGTTTTTAATATTTTTGTAGATCATACTAATATATATTTAAATTCAATTAAAAAATTAAATAAAAATCCCAAAATGTATTATACACATGACTAAAACACATTACTTAACATATATATATATATATATAATTTTTATTTTTTTTGCAGGTGTGACTATATTAAAGTAATTTAAATTTTTTAATTTTATTTTAGTTTCTAAATTCTTAACATACAATATCAATATATTATTAAATATAATTATTATATCGATTCAACTATCTGTTTAACTATGATTAAATAATTTATTAAAAATTAATAATTTTCAGTTCAATTATCAATTTGATTTTTAAAACAATTCAATTTATCTCTCTATACCGGAGTTGTTGTTACTGCCATCATTGTAGTCTTGACTACGAGCTCCACGCTGTCACCTCTGTCGCCTTGCTGAGTCTACTCTCCATTTGATTTCCCCATTTTATACAATTAAATTCTTAGAATGGAATGTAAGTGATCAATTTCATGATTATTTCAAATGTCATTCATTTTGCATACTTATGACCAAAAACATGTCTCATTTGTTAGTATGTTTGGTCAAGTGTAAAAGTGTTGAGCTTCTCTTAATTTATATTTGAAAAAGTTTTTTTCTTTTGTTAATTTTAATTTTTAGCAGCTTTTAGAATCATAAAAATTTAAAAATACTTTTTCATAAAGTTAAAAGATAAAATATTTATAATCAAACAGTTTTGTAAAAACCTTAAACCCAAATTAAAGTTGTTTTAAAAACTAAACCAAACAAGATATGGATTCTAATTAACTCTTAATTACTGTGTATAACTTATACCAAGCAGAAGATTTTGGTGTCATTTCCTTCATTTTAAGATGTTACAAAAGGTTGTTTTCTAGGATGGATATATGTTCAAGTTTTCACGAAGTTACAAGTACTCCTTAAAAAATATTCTTCATCTCGGGAAATAGAAATTAAAATCTTAAACAAATAAAGTAGAATGTAAGAAATAATAAGGATAAAATTATCAATCTAAATGTGAGAAATAATAAGAATTGAAGTTTTATTCAAGATGTGAAAAATAATATAAATTATTTAAGCGATAAAAAATAATAAGATGTACACAAATAAAATAATAATTATTATTCAACATGTTATAAATAATAAAATTAAAAGTGTCATTTAAAGTAAATTATAAAAAATTGTTTAAAAGTGCTGAAAGTATCAAAATTATTAGTTACAGTGATAAACGAATTAGTAATTTAAAAAAAAAAAAATTATGGCAGCACAAGCTCTTGTATATCATGAGAAGAAGAAGAAAGATTTGAATCATGAGATCACCTCTTTAAGTAACTAAATCGCTCTTTATATCAAAAAAGTATTAATCCCTCGGTCTCTGAATTAAAAAAAGAAAGAGTTGGCAAGTCCAGTTGGGAAAAGATGGAGTCCCTAGTGAACAGAAACATAAGCCAATAAGAGGAGAGAATAATATCCATATCCAGTTATGTATGACGTGTAGGCTCTTGATTGGAAAAGCAGATTACCCTGATCTGAAGCTCAAAATTGGCCACTTATTATCAGGAGTCGAATGCCACTGTGCCAACCAGTAGTGGCTTAGCTTTCTCCATAATTTTTGCTGCCTTTTGTTTATTGTTAGCAGCAAGTGTCTCTGACTCTTTAATTTCAGAATCAGAACCTTAGTGTGGGAGAATAAACTTCATTTTCTACGGGAAGTAAAAATAAAAAATAAAAATATTATGGCAGTACAAGCTCTTGTATCATCATCATCTCTTACATCTTCTGTGGAGTCTGCCAGACAGATAATTGGTGTCAGACCTCTCCAATCTTCAATTGGGTCATCCAAACAAGCTTCCTTTGTAGTCAGGGCATCTTCTACTCCACCTGTCAAGGTTACTGTCTCTCTTTACTCTTTCTGTTTATGTAAACCCTAGGTGACCTAGTATTCATGCATATACATAAATCATGATTTTGTGTATGTTGGTTTTTGTGATTTCAGCAAGGAGCAGATAGACCCTTATGGTTTGCATCAAAACAAAGTCTTTCTTACTTGGATGGGAGGTAAATAGCCTTTGAAATGAACAACTGAACAATATTTGAGTAGCATATAGCTATCCAATTTGGAATAGTAAAGGGCAGAAATTGATGTGTAGAATTGACTTTTAGTTTTTATTGGGTATCAATTGCAGCCTCCCAGGTGACTTTGGATTCGATCCTCTAGGGCTTTCAGACCCAGAAGGAACAGGAGGGTTCATTGAACCCAAATGGTTAGCATATGGTGAAATCATCAATGGACGTTTTGCCATGTTGGGTGCAGTTGGTTCCATAGCACCTGAAATTCTTGGGAAGCTTGGCCTAATTCCTGAAGAAACAGCACTACCTTGGTTCAAAACTGGTGTAATTCCCCCTGCAGGAACATACAGTTACTGGGCAGACCCTTACACGTTGTTTGTATTTGAGTTGGCACTCATGGGTTTTGCAGAACACAGGAGGTTCCAAGATTGGGCGAAACCTGGTTCTATGGGGAAGCAATACTTCTTGGGATTAGAGAAAGGTTTAGGAGGTTCTGGTGACCCAGCATACCCAGGAGGACCTTTCTTTAACCCACTTGGTTTTGGAAAGGATGAGAAGTCAATGAAAGATTTAAAGCTTAAGGAAGTGAAGAATGGGAGGTTGGCTATGTTGGCAATCTTGGGTTACTTTGTACAAGGTCTTGTGACAGGAGTTGGACCCTACCAAAACTTGTTGGATCATTTGGCTGACCCTGTCAACAACAACGTCTTAACTAGCCTTAAGTTCCATTAAGTAAAACTATGTATATGTTAAACTCTATTAATGGTGGTTGCTTGGCCACAACAGCTCCAACCCTTCTCTCAGTTTCCCTCCCTTTGTAGTGTAACATCATGTGAAAATCTTGTAATCTTTTCCTTGTAACACTGTAAGAAATGAGATGCTACTAGAAATGCAGCTATTCTTTATTTGACTCTTGTTGAATTTGTAGGAGGTTCTGGATTTGCCTGGTTAGCCTCACACCGTTGTCTTGAGCCTTTTCCTTGGAGGCTAGAACAAGAGGCTGAAGTCAATAACCCAAAGTTTAAGAGCTTAATCTGTTAAAGTGAAACTCCCAAGAGTAGGTTGTGATCTTTTACACTGTGCTCAAGTAAATTGTTTTATGGTATATATCAATAACCTATTTCAGTGACCTAAAAAAAAGTTTTGTAGTCAATGACTTCCACAATATCAAGACTTAAAGAGACCATTTAGCTAAAAGATAAGCAACTGAACATGCAGAATGAAACTACAGCGAAGCCTCGATGCGTTTAAAGGCACAGCATTGGTCCTTGATAGATGTATTGACTTCTACACATGCCGTTAGAATATACAAATAATTAAAATCGAGCATGAACTTTCAAATGGAATGATAATTTATCATAGAATCAAATCATTAAGTCATTGAGTAAAATAGTAAAATTGACGAAAACATTCACTACCAAATATATATATATATATATATATATATAATACAAAATGGTTCAAATAACTGAAAACCTAAACCCAAATACACCCCAAATTGTCTCACACTCAAGAGAAGAATACAAAAAATATCAAAATAATCTACACAAAAATCAATCACAAAAGTATCCAAACGGTGCATCCACCAAATAGACTAGTAGGCATCACGCATGTCTATGCACGACCTAATGAGCTAAGTAGTCGATTTCCAAATCCTAAGTAATTGCACCAACATGTAATGTTATAGAAAATCTATTCCAAATCCTAACATACAATAACGAAGCCAAAGGGACAGGTAGTTGTTTCAATGGACCACAATTATACTCCCAAGCTAAACTATTGCGTGAAATGCAAACTGTTACATAAATTGGATTTTGTTTGCTTTCCACAAATCAGATTCACGTCCCAGACATCTATGTTTGACACGTCCTTTCGGGATGATTTTAACATGAAACTCGATCAGAATTTGTTATAGTTACATTGATCAAAGCATCTTTCTCTGCAAGATGTGACATCTAGTTTAAGACAATTAAAAGAAAAGATCAGATTGTGAAACCAAGAAAGAGATATACCTAAAGTATTTTGATGAATTGGATGAGAATTCCTCACACTAAGATAATATATGTATATTATGAAATTGTGTAGAGTACAAATAAATCAACTATACATAAATAAGAAAACTATAAGTAAAGAAAACTACCTACTAATTAAGCTATCTATGTTTACACTCTAACACTCCCTTTCAAGTTGGAGCATTGAGATTATATGTTCCAAGCTTGTTACATAGATATCAGAGCCAGTTAACCGCCAAAGACTTTGTGAATAAGTCTACTAACTGATTTTCAGATTTCACATATGTGGTCTTGATTGTATTATCCATCACCATAAGCTTCTCACGAACGAAATGACAGTCAACCTCTATATGTTTTGTTCGTTTATGAAAGATTGGATTTGAGGCAATATGTAGTGCAGCTTGATTATCACATACTAGTTTCATAGGTTATGAGTGCTGAAATTCAAGTTCTTTTAATTGATTTTTCAGCCAAACTAAATCAGCAGTGGATATGAGTCATGGCCTTGTATTTAGATTCAGCACTGGATCTTGCAACAACAGTCTACCTTTTACTTTTCCATGAAACAAGATTTCCTCACAGAAATATACAATATCATGTAGTAGATATTTTGTCAAATGGAGAGCATGCCCAATCAACATCACTATAACCCTGAACTAGAGTAGAATTATGTTTCTGAACTAATATGTGACCATGACCATATCCTCAAATTATAGTATGCCCATGGTTCTTATATAGTAACCCATTTTCTAGTGTAGTTTTAAGGTATCTTATAATACAAATAATAGCATTCCAATGAGGTGTTAAAGGCTGAGAAACAAATTGGCTAACCACAGCTAATTACAAAAGCAATATCTGGTCTAAACGTCTGGTATGCTTGACTCGTCCTTTCGAAATGATTTTAACATGAAACTCGATCAGAATGTGTTATAGTTACATTGATCAAAGCATCTTTCTCTGCAAGATGTGACATCTAGCTTAAGACAATTAAAAGAAAAGATCAGTTTGTGAAACCTAGAAAGAGAGATACCCAAAATATTTTGATAAATTGGATGAGAATTTCTCACACCAAGATAATATATTTATATTATGAAATTGTGTGAAATACAAGTAAATCAACTATACACAAATAAGAAAATTATAAATAAGGAAAACTAACATACTAATTAAGCTATCTATATTTACATATTCTAACATTTCCCATCAAGTTAGAGTAGAGAGATTATATATTCTAAGCTTGTTACATAGATATCGGAGCCAATTACCCGCTAAAGACTTTGTGAATAAGTCTACTAACTGATTTTCGGATTTCGCATATGTGGTCTTGATTGTATTATTCATAACCATAAGCTTCTCACAAACAAAATGACAATCAACCCTTATATGTTTTGTTCGTTTATGAAAGATTGGATTTGAGGCAATATGTAGTGCAATTTGATTATCACATACTAGCTCCATAGACTGTAAGTGCTAAAATCCAACTTCTTCTAATAGATTTTTTAGCCAAACTAACTCAACAGTGGTATGAGTCATGGCCCTGTATTCAGATTCAGCACTGAATTTTGCTATAATAGTCTACTTTTTACTTGTCCATGAAATAAGATTTTCTCCCAGAAATATACAGTATCCTATAGTAGATCTTTTGTTAAATGGAGAGCATGCCCAATCAGCATCACTATAACCCTGAACTAGAGTAGAATCATGTTTTTGAATTAATATGTGACCACGACCATATCATTGAATTAGAGTGTGCCCATGGTTCTTATATAGTAACCCATTTTTTTTCGAGTGTAGTCTTAAGGTATCTTAGGATACGAATAATTACATTCTAATAAGGTGTTCAAGGCTGAGAAAGAAATTGACTGACCACACTAGTTGTAAAAGCAATATCAAGTCTAGTGACTATGAGATATTTCAATTTACTAATAAGATGTCTGTATTGCTTAGGATTTGTCAGTAGCTCCCTCTCATCTGGTATGAGTTTAGTGTTGGGATCCATAGGAGTGTCCACAGGTTTAGAATCCGACATACATATATCACTCAAGACATCCAGACAATACTTTCTTTGAGAAAGACAAATCCACAACTGTGATCTCGCAACTTCAATGCCCAAGAAGCATTTTAACTGTCCTAAGTACTTGAACTGTAAGAATGATTTCAATTGTTGAATCTCATGATTATCATCACCTGTAATCACAATATCATCCACATATATAATCAAAAGAATTCTGCTATTAGATGTATGTTTGTAAAAAACTGAATGATAAACAGTATACCTCTGAAGGCCAAACTAAGAACAACTTCATTGAATCTATCAAATCAAGCTCTAGAAGACTGCTTCAAGCTATATAGAGACTTTTTTAATGGACACACCATACCTAACTCTCCCTCAGCAACAAAATCAGGTGGTTGCTCCATAAAGACTTATTCATCAAGGTTATCATGTAAGAAAGCATTTTTAATGTCCAATTGATGGAGTGGACAATCAAAAATAGCAGCTAAAGATACGTAGACCCTGACAGAAGTAATTTTAGCTATAAGAGAGAAAGTTTCTGAATATTCCACACCATAGACTTAAGTGTAGATTTTTGGAACCAATCTGGCTTTTAAGTAATCAACAAAACCATCAGGACGAACTTTCATGATGTATACCCATTTACATAAAATCATAGACTTGTCAAAAGGTAAAGAGACCAATTCCCAAGTACCATTAGTATGTAAGGTGTCCATTTTATTAACCATGGCCTGCTACCACCCAATATGAGCAAGAGCATCACTAGTGGATTTTGGGACAGAAACAGAAGATAAAGAAGATACAAGTACATAATAGGGTAAAGATAAACAATAATAACTCAAAAAAGTGTGAATAAGATAAGGATTATGAGTTAAACGAGTACTGCTTATAGAACATGTGACAGAATAGGATCTGAGACACAGGAAGGTGTTGTTACAGAGTGTGAGTCATCAGGTACATCAATAGTATCTGCTAGAGGATCAAGTCGAGAACGATGATGGTAAACCTAGAAAGGACGTTCAGATAAGGTAGAAGACTCAGGTAGTGGTGTAGATGATGCAGATTCATATAATCCAAGATAAGGAACTGGAAGAGCCTCAAAGATAGGAGATGACTCAGGAATAGTAGAGAAAAATTACAAAGATTCCTTAAAAAATGTGAATTAGCAGAGGTATAGTAACAATTATTATTTGGAGAGTAACACTTGTACACTTTTTGAAGACGAGAATAACCCAAGAAAATGCATTTGAATGATTTGACATATAGTTTATCTTGCTCAGGTGTTAGATCATGAACAAAATAAATGCAACCAAAGATATGAAGCAGAAGTAAATGTAAGGGATGATTAGAAAAAATAATAGAATAAGAGATTTTGTTATGCAATGTGGGGGATGGCATGCAATTAATGAGGTAGCATGCAGCAAGGACAATATCACTATGCAAACCAAAGTGGAACATGACTATGAAGTAATAGAGTATGAGAATTTTCAATTAAATGTTAGTTTTTACGTTGAGTAATTCCAATTTTGTTAAGGGGTGTGAGAACAAGATGATTGATGCAGCCTACCTTGAGATGTTATAAAGTGCTGAAATGATGTAGAAAAATATTCATGTGCATTATCACTATGCAAAATACCAATAGAAACACCAAATTGTGTTTTAATTTTATCACAAAATTGTTGGAATACAAAAAATAACTCATAACGACATTTCATTAAAAATAACCACGTGCAATGAGAATAGTCATCAATAAAGGTAACAAAATATTAAAATCTCAAAGATGAACTAACACAACTAGGACGTTTGTATGAACTAACATTAGTATGAATAAGATGAAAGGGAGACTCTGCTCTAAAATAACTATGTTTTGGAAATGAAGTACGTTTGTGCTTGCCGAGCTGACATGACTCATATTTTAAAGATGACAAACAAGGAACCATTTTCTGAAACTTAGATAGACTAGGATTACCTAACCAACTGTGAATGAGAATGGATGACATATCTGTAGAGTAATCTGCTAAAGTTGTAGATAGTGTCGTTAGATAGTAGAGGGTCTGTGACTCACGCCTTGTGCCAATTGTTCTTCCTGTATATCGGTTATGTATAATAAAAGAATCATCAATGAAAATGACAGAATAAAAGAAATAACAAGTCAATTGATTGACAAAAATTAGACTGAATAAACATTATAGGACATAAAGCATAGGCTCTAAAGGTAAATAAGATAATGGTGTAGCTTACCCTATATATTTAGCAACGATTATGGAACCATTAGATATAGTGATAGTGAAAAAGTGATGGTGAATTACTAATACTTGAAAAAAGTTTAGAGGTTACTGGATATATGATCAAAGGCATCAGAATAAAGAACCCAAGTTTCAGAAGAGGTTTGAGAGAGGCAAGTGACAAAATTAGCATGAGAAGATTGTTGGGTAGCCTGATACTGCAAAAATTTATCATATTTTGTAGCTGATAATAAGACATTAAGAAGCTTGTCTTCATATGGTGAAACTTCATGTGGATTGCCTGACTGAACAAAGTTAGCTTTAAGACCTGGATAATAAATCAGTTAATAACACTTTTCTCTAATATGACTCATCCTATTATAATGAGTGTACTGGAGCGTCCACGATCCCAACCCCCTTGACCATGACCTCTAGGAGTACTAGAGTGGGAGATCAAAATTGAGGAATCAGGAGATAGATTATCAACATGTGTTACTATCGAAGATGAGATATGTAATAGCAGAACAAACACGTCTTCCATGGAAGGAATAGTAGAACTAGCCAGTATTTGATGGCGAACTAGATCATGAACAGGGCGGAGGCTATATAGAATGAAAATCATGAATAGCTTGTCCCTTTGTGAGTCTTGGTCAACTAGATCAGTGGTAAGAGGTAATATCTCAGTAAATTCATCTTTGACATTCTGAATCTTGTCCAAAGAAGTGGATATATCCTAATCAACCTAGTTTAGATTCAACAGATTACTAACCACAATATAAAAGCGTTGGATTTTATTACTGTCTAAACTTCTGGCCCTTTTTCACAATTCAAAACAAACCTTATATGCCTGAAAAATCTATAATATAGAAGTTTCAAGGGATGTCTAAAGTAAACTACATCATTGGGCATCGATCTATTCCCAAGTGGGTTGTTCAGGAGTTAGAATATCAACCAATGTGATCATGAAATGATTTTCATATCCCTATTCTAGAAATCATAACTCAACAAATGCAATCCAAGACAAATAATTAAATCCACTCTATTTCTCAGTTTTAATAACAGAAGATCCAGAAAAAAAAAACAGAGATAAAAGTACTATGTTTAATTTGACATATCGATTTCAGATTTTTCAAAGGTAGATATACTGATGAACAGTGATGGTGAACAGTATTGAAATGACCAGATCTTAATTATCGACTGTACTGTTATAATGAAACATAGCGTGTAGAAACAACAAAAACAAAATAAAAATTATGATTTTCTTTTCCCAAGCTCTGATATCATGTGAAACTTAGAAAAAGAGATATCCAAAGTATTTTGATGAATTAGATAAGAATTTCTCATACCAAGATAATATATTTATACTATGAGATTGTGTAGAGTACAAGTAAGTCAACTATACATAAATAAGAAAATTAAACCACTAATTAAGCTATTTATATTTACACTCTAACAGAGCTTATAAGTGTTTTTCACTAGGAAGAAGGCTAAGCTTTCTAGTAGACTAGGGTAGAAATCTAGAAAACTGACCTAGGAAAACTGACCCACTAACTAAGCCACTATTAAGTCAAAATCTGGTATTTTGCTAGCAAACTGGGTTCCTGGTAGAAAATTTGTTTTGTAAAATAATCAATTTTTTGTAAACATGGATTTTACCATATCACTTGCCAATTAAAGATTCCAAAAAAGTTATGTTAACAATTCAGACTTGTGTTAACTAAATTTTGAATTATAAAGCAAACTGTATCAATTCTCCTCCACTGATCTGTTGTTTCCTTTTATCATCCTCGTGTTAAGTACTGCCATGGTTTCATAAATCACTTAACCTTCACCATCATCATTAAAAGCTGGAAGTTTTGTCTATACAGTCTGCACCCTGTGCTTTCTTTCTAACAGTGAAACATGGAATGCAATATGGTTGACTTAGTCGACAACAATATCTTAACTAGCCTCAAGTTCCATTAAGCAAAACTATGTATATATATGTTACATATTCTTTGTTATTGGTTGTTGCTTATCATCACCAGCTCTAACCCTTTCCTCAGTTTTGCTCCCTTCCATGTATGGTTGTATCGTAACATCATGTGAAAATCTTGTAATCTTTTTTCTTTTAACACTTGTAGGAAATGAGATGTTAAGGACTAGAAATGCAGCTGTTACGTCATTTCCCTCCGCTTGAGTTTGTAGGAGGTTTTGGATTTTCCTACTTAGCCTCCCTAGGCTTTTGTCCTCAACTTGATAAAGGCTATGAAGCTATGTTATTCCCTTGCTCTTTAGCTATAAAGAACTTTCTCTTTATGTTTAGGGGCTATAGTATGGCAAAACAAAGCCCCCAAAAATCATCTAAAAATAGAGTTTCGAGAAAATTTTCAATAGTAGCTTAGTTTTCATCACTAGAATAAGGCCTTAAATAGCCTCTGTCATCACTTAATTTCAAATTATGAAGTATGGGTACTCGAAACTTCTCAAAGAGCCTGTCCTTGGGACTTACTGGGTGCTGGGACAAGTGGGGACGCCTTGGTGCTTCCCTAAGAATTACCAGGAATTTTTTATTTTTTTTTTGGTGCGGCTTGGGGATGGCTGGAAATTCAAGGTACAGCTTAAGGACAGTTAAAATCTGAGCCAGTGAGTGATTTAAAAAAAAAAAACAAAAAGACAACGACAGCTTTTTGGCATGAATCCCTAATATGGACTAAAGATGATAAATCGAAGGATTGCAATTGCATCGAGCCCACATTCACACTTCTCCCAAAGCTTGCTAGTTACTTGGCTGCTGTTGGCGATCTTCAAGCCATTGTTGAAGATCGGATCTTCAGGCTGTTGAAGGCTATTGATCAAGACAGCTTTTCTCTTGCCTTCAGTTTCTTCTCCTTCTACTTCTGCTTCTTTTTTAGCTTTCATTTTTTTCTGCTTCCTTGCCTTCACGTGTGGGCTCGTTGTTGTTATTGTTGTTGTTGTGTTTATTGGACTTGAGTTGATTTTTTTTTTTTTGCTTCATTGTTTGTGGTTTTAGTGTGTTTATTGACTGGAGCAGCAATGCCTTATTAAAGCTTAAGAGAAATATTCCTTTTTAAGTTTTAATAAGGCATCGTGCCATCTTCAATTAGTGACCTTGTATAAATTTTTTTTTTGTCTGTATAAATATATATTATCTATTATATTTATTTTTAATTAATTAATTTAACAGGACACTAGAAGTACCGGTATTGTGATTTTTTGAAAAATAACGAATTGCTATACCGGTATTGTACCGTATTATAGCGAAATACCGGTACCCGAACTTCATAGATTTCAAATAAGTGGATGCCAATGCACATCAGTTTTTGTCTTTTCATTTCAGCTTCTAGACTTTTCTATCTTTAGCCTTTATTGTTGTTAAGTTTGTCTGTAGTTTGTAGTTCAATGGCCAAATTATCCAATCAATAAAATATTCAGTGTCTTTAATTTCTCATACTCGAGTTTATTGTAGTTTTTGATTATTTAATCCTGAACTAAATCCTTATTCCACAGGATCAAAATTGAATCAGATAAAGAGTATAGAAGTGCCGTAAGAATTGTTTAATTTTACATTGTGTAAAAAGATTTTATCCCTATATATATATACACATAGGTAATGACCTTGGGATACTCCTTTCCAACTTTGTTACTCTTTTAACTTTCTAAGATTAGAAACTACTATATTTGACAAAAGGTTAAGAATATCAAAAGGACCTCCTTATTTTTCTATGTACTGATAAATACATCACTACTGTCAAAGGGACAGGCATAGCTTCTGTTGTTTCAAGAGACCACAAAAGAAATCCTTCATTTCTTGTTAATAAATTGGCTACAAGGAAAGAACACTGTCTATAACTCAATTTTTAAGTTTTTAACATACTCAAAAGTTTAAGTTGCTTACTGATTCATCATAGATCATTTGCCTCCTTATAAGTATCCTTCTTTTATTTTGACACCTTAAACCAATTTTAGACACAAAAATAGTGAAACTAGAATTACTCATTCTTCTCACCCTTCTCTTTCCTGTGATCCACTGCCTTTCTCAAGAAAAGAAGGTATAACTAAAACTCTTAATTTTCATACTGAGACAGAAAATAATTAATGCACATCCTAATTGGTTTCCTTTCATAGTAAATTTGCATTTAGCATTATTAGATATTACACAGAGATTAATGGCAAAAAAATTGTTTTTGAGACTTTTTTTTTTTGAAGGGTTTATCACTGGTGGGTTGAAACTTTCTTAGGTTAAAGCCTGGTGAATTTTCCATTTGAGCTAGCAGCTAGTTAATAGTCGTTTTTCAGACCTTAGTGATATAGACTTCGACCTTTGGCACCTCCTTTTCTACCGTGTGAAGATTGTTCTCTTTTTATTCTGGCTTCTGGGATGGTCAAAATTTGTTTTCAAGCTGTATCTTCTTCTTTTTTTTCTTTAATTCTGATGAAAAATTGTTTTGGAATAGCATATGATGCATAGTGTTATTTTGATGTCCATCTACTTGATTAACATACATTCATGTGACGTAATTTGCACAAAAAATGATGTCTGCAACACCATATACTATATATTGATTACTGATAAAAAATTCTCAAGGTTCATATTGTCTACATGGGAGAAAAACATCATGGTGAAGGTTCCATGAAGTCGGATCCATCACTCTATGTAGAAGCCATCCTTGGAAGGTTAGAGAATAGACATTTAGAAGCTATTATATAAGGATAGTCAGAAGACACAGAGAATGAATCAAATTATAGTGTATTTACAGTGCTTTAAGTCTATATATATATATATATATTATATTTTTTTTTTTTTTTTTTTTTTATTTTTTTTCATTTAGTTTAATGAAGTCCTGAATTTACAATGTGTCATGTAGTACTGAAGCTGCAAAGGAGTCACTAATTTATAGTTATGGAAGAAGCTTTAACTGATTTGCTGATGAAGAAGCTGACAAATTTTCAGGTGATATATTGTACAAGTAGTGAAAATTTAGCTGATAATCAGCATGCTTGTTAAATAATTTTTTCCTGTTTATACTGACTTGGCATCTACAGATGTGGAGGGAGTGATCTTTGTGCTCCCCAATTTTGGGCTAGAACTTCACAATACACAATCATGGGATTTCATTGGACTAACCGAATCCCTTGTTAAACATTCTTCTTATCATGGAGGGAACGTAATTATTGGAATGTTTGATTCAGGTGAATACATGAACCTCCATTACAAATTATTTAGTTGAACTTGTGTGCAACAAGATAAACTTGTTTTTGCATTTACAGGAATCTGGACAGAATCAGATAGCTTTAATGATGAAGGACTTGAACCCCCACCAAGAAAATGGAAAGGAAAATGCCAATCTACACACAATTTCACTTGTAACAAGTGAGAAACCTCATTGATATTTCCTTATAATTCTTATTGTATGAAGCATAAAAACACTTATGAAAATTGTTGAAATTCTTGCAGTATCGATATTATAATAGTCTTAAATTTGATATCAATTCTCCAGGGTATACAACAGGACATGGGACTCAAACTGCATCAATTGCAGCAGGTAGAGAGGTACAAGAAGAAAGTTACTATGGTCTTGCAAAGGGTGTTGCAAGAGGTGGAGCACTAATTGCAAGACTTACTGTTTACAAAGTCTGTTGGTCAAACATGGGATGCTATGCAGCAGGTGTCCTTGCTGCTTTTGATGATGCTAGTGCTAATGGGGTTGATATTATATCACTTTCATTTGGAGGATTTATGAGTAAAAATTATTTTAGGAACCCTACAGCATTAGGATCTTTTCATGCTGTGAGAAAAGGGATACTAACCATAGCAGCAGCCAGTAATTTTGGACCAAAATGAAGTAATTCAGCACCTTGGATGGTAACTGTAGCAGCCAGTAGTATTGATAGAAAGTTTGTCTCGAGGTTGCTTCTTGGAAATGGAGATCAGACAATCATGGTGAGTAATTAATTATTTCATGATCAATAGGATGTTGTTGTTTGCACATGTACATATGCAAATTTCACTTGTAAATTCTTACATTTTCAGTGTTTGGGAGTAGCTAGTGTACCTGTGTTAAGTGCACTTAGCATGTCTTAATCAGTTTCTACAATTTCTTCTCCACAAACTTACAATCTTATCTTCCTTTTTTTTTCTCCTCAACTCACCATAAAAATCAAAGGGATATGCAGTCAATACTTTTAGCTTCAATGAAACATCATATCCCTTGATTTGGGGAGGAGATGGTACAAATTTCTCAGCCAATTATATTAGTAGAGATTCAAGCCGATGTTTTGCAGAATCCTTAGCTTCAAGCAGAGTTAAGGGAAAAATTGTTCTCTGCGATGATTTGGGGGATTATGGTGTTCAAATGGGAGGTGGCTGGGGCGTTATATCTACTCTTCCACCTAGCCAAAACTATGCCATCCCATCTTCCTTTCCAAGCACGCTCATCACTAGTGAAGAGGCTGCAAAAGTATTGAAATACATCAAATCGTCCAAGTAAATGAATCAGTCAACTACATTTTCAGTACATATTTCTTAGCATATATTGTTCTTGTTTGATAGACATTGACGATTATTACAATATTCCAGTGATCCAAAGGCATCTATCTTGTTTAGTGAAGCTGTGGAGGACATTGAAGCTCCTTATGTTGCTGGTTTTTCATCTAGAGGTCCCAACTTGGATAGTCCTGACATTCTCAAGGTATATATATATATATGTGTACTTCATTTACTGAAAACTATATATTTTTACCGAATTAATTCTTACAAATTAAGCTTTTGTGAATTGACCAGCCTGATCTCTCTGCACCTGGTGCGAATATCCTACCTGCCTGGCCTCCCACTATACCCATCTCAAGAGAAGTACTTGGTACAAAAGGTTTTAAATACAGCATACTCTCTGGAACATCTGCATCTTGCCCACATGTTACTGGATCTACTGCTTATGTAAAGGCTACACATCCTAATTGGTCACCTGCTGCTATCAAGTCTGCTGTCATGACCACAGGTAAAGAGAATGAATGCAGTTTGAACTATTTTACAATTACTGGGTGCAGGTTTTTTTCTATTTGAAATCATGTACTTTGATGAATGCAGCATCTGTCACGGACCCCAAAAAGCATGCAAATGAGAATGAATTTGAGTATGGCTCGGGTCTCATTAACCCTGCAAAGGCAGTGGATCCTGGGCTAGTTTTCAATGCATCTGAGGCTGATTATGTTGAATTTCTCAGCAAGGCTACAAGACCAAAGATAGAAGTGTTTGTAAAAGCACCAAATATGGAAGGGCATGGGATCTCAATTACCCTTCATTCTCACTAGCCATAGAAGGATGGACTCAAAGTAGAGGGCAATTTTATTAGGACTGTTACCAATGTTGGTTCATCAAACTCAACCTATGTTGCTATTATCGATATGCCTAAATCTATCAAAGTTAAGGTGAAGCCTTCTGCTCTTGCATTCTCTGCTATTGGAGAAGAAAAATCCTTCACTGTGAAGGTTAGTGGATCACCAATATTTCAGGAACCTATTGTATCAGGTTCTATAACTTGGAAACATGAGAAGCATGAGGTGAGAACCCCACTTGTACTTTACACAGTCCTTCCATCTGCATTAGAGGAGGAAACATTTGTATTCTGACTGATAAAATCAATGGAAGAGAAGATACCATACAGCTGGTATCGTGCCTTTTGTAGTTCTAACGAAGGCTATGAACCTATGTTATTCTCTTGCCCCACATTGCTTAGATGTGGTAGTTTTCGTATCGTCCTTCAATGTAAATGAAGGATTTTCTCTTTATGTTATTCCCTTGTCCTTCCTATTGTACTCTTGGACCTTGTTTATGGAATACCTTCATTATGTTTCATGATCAATATTAAGTTTGTACTTTTTATATGTATAATTACTATACAGTATTTTCAAAGTAATTATAATTCTAATCCTTATGATTTACCCAATAATTTAATTTTTAGTTATTGAAATCTTTGAATTTTTTTCCTTGGTGAAATGTAATCCAATGTTATGAAACTTAACTGTAAAGCCACCAGTGATTAGCCTCACTAGCTGGGCTTTCTGTTGAGCCTTTACCCAAGGAAAAATGCTGATGAGATCATAATTTGCACCCTTTGCTTCTACAGTTCTTAAACTCTGTTGCAACAAGTAAAATTTACTATAACAAAAAGACAACCACATAGCTATTTTTACACCAAATTTTGCACTCTCACAACAATAGCTGTCAGAAAATTACTAGTATCAACTGATCATAAAGATGAGGAAAAGATATGCTATTTAGGTGTGGAAGTAGCGTTTTTCTATTTAAGTGGGTGTAAGAGGTACAGAGCATGCATTGCTATTTGCAAGGAGACAGCAGGAATTGATTCAGTGACTTCAGAAAATGAAGGTCCAAAGGCCTATTTGATCTCCTGACTCTTGTCCATCACGTTAAGAGATTCAGTGAGTTGTGGTGTGCAGGTAATAAGTTACAGCTTATAACTCTAGATGTTTTACATTTGAGAAGAAACAACTAATTGAACTTTTGGTAAAACTGAAACTTTTTAGAAAGAAAAAAGATAAAGAAGAGTGAACATATTTGGAACTTCCTCAACCATAACAAAACTGTTGAGATAATTGTTTATTCTCTATTATAATCATTCATTGATAAGTATATTTTGTTTTATCTATTTTATGATTTGAGAAATATATTAATACCTTTGGTCCTATAATTATCAAAGATATATTTATGAAGTAGTCAGAAAAAAGAAAAAATATATTTTAAATATATTTTGGGCATTATTACATGAACAGAATAATTTAAATAGTAAAAATTAAAATTTATGTGAGATTTATTTTGTTGCTTTCTCTAATTTCTAATTTTGTTCTTTCTATAAGGCAGCAAGAGGGTATGTATTTTTTATTTTATTAGTTATAATTTATAAGTATTTTAAAAAATTATTTTCACAAATTGACTTTTTTTTCTTTTTCTAGATGACTTGAAGCCTAGTCAATTGGCAAGGTTTCTGGAAAAGCTTGTTACTTAGAAAATAAGAAAACAAAACAAAAATGGATTAAGGGTAAATAGTTAACTAGGATAGGCTGACCCAGATTGGATACTTGGTCCATGAAAAAGCCCATCTGTAGTGTATAGAGCTCTGTTCTCTGTTGCTTGCCAACGGAATCGACGCGTTGGTGGGAATAACGTAGAAATCTGTCGGCTTTATACATGGTAAGTCTCTCTCTCTCTCTCTCTCTCAATCTCACTGAACTTAGTTATCTTCAAAGTCCAGCTAAAAGAAACTACGCCATACCCAGATCTCATCGCTTGAAATCGTTATACTTTTGGTTTCTTTCCCATTTTCGTTTCAGAAATCGAAACTGCCCCCATCAGCAGCATATAAGGTAGATCCCCGGTGCTTGTTTCTAGGGAAATCTTGGGTCTGATAAAGAAATAATTAGATTATTTTTCTGGGTCTTAATTGAATTCTTATAATTATTCTTGTTTTTGGCATTACTGTTATTACAAATACTTATCTTTGTTATTACCATTTCTATTACTCGTACTCGCATATTAAATCTATCAATTTTATGACTTGAATCATTCTAATTTAATTGTTGCAAATGAAGTTTGTTTACTATGATTAAGAAAATTCTTAACGAAATTTTATGATCTGCTTCTGGGTTATTTGTAAATCATTCTGTCTTGTTGTATTTCTATTCTGGCAATCAGATATAGATCTGTAGTTTTTATACAGTAGCACTTATGTACTTGAAAAATCCTGGTTCTGATATTGAAATTGTTGATTTTTATGTAGATTTTGGAGCTGAATCCATCTTTTAATTTAGCTTAGATTTATCATAGTTTTGAACCTTTGCTGTCAACTTTCTATCAATCAAATGATGAATTTACCAAGTAGGAGAATGCCCTTGATCTGGGTGTTTCTTTTGATTCTTGTCTCTGCGCAAGTTAGCAATGCCTTTTACCTTCCTGGAAGCTACATGCACACTTATTCCACTCGGGAACCTATATATGCCAAAGTTAATTCTTTGACATCTATTGAAACTGAGCTTCCGTTCAGCTACTACAGTCTTCCTTATTGCAAGCCCCATGGTGGTATAAAGAAAAGTGCCGAGAATCTCGGAGAGCTTCTTATGGGGGATCAGATAGATAACTCTCCTTACCGTTTCCGGATGAATGTTAATGAGACTGTGTACCTATGTACTACAGCCGCATTGAGTGAGCATGAAGTGAAGTTGCTGAAACAGAGAACCCGAGATCTGTATCAAGTTAACATGATCCTGGATAACCTGCCGGCCATGAGGTTTGCCAATCAAAATGGGGTTAAAATTCAGTGGACTGGTTTCCCTGTTGGCTACACACCCCCAGATGGTGGTGCAGATTACATCATTAACCACCTGAAGTTTAGGGTCTTGGTTCATGAGTATGAAGGAAGTGGGATGGAGATCATTGGGACTGGGGAGGAAGGTCTGGGGGTAATTTCTACAGCTGATAAGAAGAATGCATCTGGGTTTGAGATAGTTGGTTTTGAGGTTGTCCCTTGCAGTATTAAGTATGATCCTGAAGTCATGACAAAACTCCATGTGTATGACAATATGACATCTGTCAGCTGCCCTGCAGAGCTTGAAAAGTACCAAATAATAAGGGAGCAAGAGAGAGTCTCATTCACATATGAGGTTGAATTTGTTAAGAGTGATGTAAGATGGCCATCACGTTGGGATGCTTACTTGAAGATGGAAGGTGCTCGAGTCCACTGGTTTTCAATCCTAAATTCATTGATGGTGATCTTTTTCCTAGCTGGTATAGTTTTTGTCATTTTCTTAAGAACTGTGAGAAGAGATTTAACAAGGTATGAGGAGTTAGACAAAGAAGCTCAAGCTCAGATGAATGAGGAGCTTTCAGGATGGAAGCTTGTTGTGGGCGATGTATTTAGAGAGCCTAATTGCTCAAAGCTTCTCTGCGTGATGGTCGGTGATGGGGTTCAGATTACTGGGATGGCTGTTGTTACTATTGTATTCGCAGCCCTTGGTTTCATGTCACCAGCTTCGCGAGGAATGCTACTAACAGGGATGATAATTCTCTATCTCTTCCTGGGAGTTGCTTCTGGTTATGTCAGTGTACGTTTATGGAGAACCATTAAGGGGACTTCAGAAGGATGGAGGTCAATTTCCTGGTCTGCTGCATGCTTTTTTCCTGGTATAGCCTTTATTATTCTTACAACATTGAATTTCATTCTCTGGAGCAGCAAAAGTACTGGTGCTATTCCCATTTCCTTGTACTTCGAGCTGTTGTTCCTCTGGTTCTGCATTTCAGTGCCACTCACTCTCACAGGAGGATACCTGGGAACAAGGGCTGCTCCAATTGAATATCCTGTGCGCACCAATCAGATTCCAAGGGAAATTCCTGCACGCAAATATCCATCATGGCTTCTTGTTCTTGGTGCTGGGACCCTTCCATTTGGAACCCTCTTCATTGAACTTTTCTTCATCCTCTCAAGCATCTGGCTGGGAAGGTTCTATTATGTCTTCGGTTTCCTATTGGTAGTTCTTCTATTGCTGGTCATTGTTTGTGCTGAAGTGTCAGTGGTTCTCACCTACATGCATCTCTGTGTTGAGGATTGGCAATGGTGGTGGAAGGCGTTCTTTGCTTCAGGTTCAGTTGCCCTTTATGTGTTCTTGTACTCAATCAACTACTTGGTTTTCGACCTGCAGAGTTTGAGTGGACCTGTTTCAGCTTTCCTCTATCTTGGCTATTCACTGCTCATGGCCATTGCAATCATGTTGTCAACTGGCACCATTGGCTTCCTTATGTCATTCTACTTTGTTCACTACCTGTTCTCATCTGTGAAGATAGACTGAAGTTCTATTCTTTATCAACTGAGTCAAGAAGTCTGGTTTGTAGGAAGTGGAAGTTTTCTCAATTTAGCTTCTGCTGAGTTTCTCTCTGTAACCTCATTGTGTTGCAGCATACTGAGAGGTCACAGTGATTTGCTGGTTGCACTAATAGTGATCTTCTTCTCCATTCAAATGTGATCTAAGGCAATCCGCCTCTTCCTGCACCCTCCATTTACAAGATTTTCTCTATTCAAGTAGTACCTTCACTTTTTTATGTACTAGGAGGATAATCAAGTTACTTTTGAAGTTGTATGCTTTAAAGTTTTCATTTTCTTATTCATTCTATAACTAATAGTGTGTTAAATGGATAACTTCAGATTTCACGCTGATTGGGCTTCTTGTTTAATTTTCGTGCATCCAGGCACTGGCACTGGCACTGGCACTGTCCATCGACTCGTGCATATCAGAAATGTATTAAAATCTGAGTCGTGGACACCTGAGCTTGCTAGTTCTTTATCCTTTTTCCTTTTTTGGGATATGGAGGTGAATAAGATTGTATACATTTTTTTTTTTTAGCCGTTGAAATAAAACTTAAGTTCTTGAGTGTGGTCTTGATTTGGCATGAAGATGGGTTTGTTTCTAGTTTTTGCGGATATGCACTTTTGCCTGCAGAGATGCAGAGCTCCTGTCTTGGTTTTCTGAGTGGCATTCTGGGATTCAATGGTATCAATTCAAATTAGGACGATGTATTTTATAAGTAAAATGGGAATTGGTTCTGCAATCAGCTTGTTTAGGTGGAAGAATTGTAATCTGTCAACCAAATAGCAGAACTTGCTTTAATCACATTACACCAATTAGACCCATCTACACTGGCCCCATAATCACCTCTCCTGAACTTGCCTGATAAATGTTTTCTTTTTCTGTGTAGCTAATTAACCTATGAGTCTTCAAAAGGTCACACGTACATCCTTTTGTTGATTTCTTCAACTTTCTATACAAGATCTTGGCATCATCTGGTATGTTTTGGAAGTAAGGGCTAATTCTTGTTGATTCAAACTCCCTCCGCATCTTCAAAATAGTCCATCTGTCGTAAATTAAAAAAAATTATAAGATTCAGATTCAAACTTACTATATGTTTTAAAGAATTTGTTTAACAAATTTGTCTTGGAGTCTTCAAGTAAGTATATTTTTTGTTAAAAAAACACTAAAATAAGGTCAGGTCCATAAAATTTTTAGGGTGATGGCCAATCTTTAATATTATTTTATCTGTAAAGGATAAAATCAACTTGAGAATTGTATGGAAAGGTGTTGAGAGAGATATAATTTAGAAAGCATTTATATCAAGCATCGATCCCTATTGGATTGAAACTTTCTTATATGCTTAAAATCCTATACTTTTGCTAGTTGATTTTTGAAGCAAGGATTCAAAGTTCCTCTTCATCTTTCATTTGTTCGTCTTTAATAGATAAAAAATTGTAAAGATTCAATTCAAACTTCATCACATGTTTTCAAGAAGGCTTAATTGCACTTTTGTCCTATGATTTAATTTTGAGTTTAATTTAGTATTCTTTCAATTTTCAATTGCTCGAATTAAATCGTATCAAATTCAATTTGATGCAATTGAATCCCCAGTTTAAATTAAACCTAATTAAGCTGACATGAATAAATAATTCTACTATACCTAAGATGTGGCAAACGATTTTCGAGATGCCCAACCCTTAAAAAGAATACACACAAATATATATATAAAAATAAAAATAAAATCTTCAACAGCCAAAATGCATAACTAAAAATTAAAATTAAAAAAAAAAAAAATTCTAGCAGCCTTGAAAAATCAAACATAGTCCCCCATCTTCATCCGTACCTTCGCAACTACCACCGCTTTGAAAAATCAAACAACCCATTATCAAATAATCAAACCCTGTCACTCCGAAATCAAACAAACTAATCATCATTTCTCATATCTGCCCTTCAAATCTGCTTAAACTTCATACTCTTGAAACCCTAACCAATATCACCACCACATTAGAAGAATGGGTTGACATTACTTTTTCAATTATTTGTATATGAGATCAGAGCAGATGAATATGGAAGCCCTCAACTCATCCACCACCTCTACGCCCTTCGTTTAGCTGAGTACAATGAGACCAACCTCCACTGTCTAGAACCATGGACGAAGAGGAAGTGTTCAAGGCATTCTCATTTTGATAACACTCCTTGCACAGAGGAAAGAAATCTCAATAAGCAAAGAAATTTGATCTAATATATCCTCCAAAGCTTTTCGAATCGATTGTAGAGACAAAAATCAAGAGGTCCAAAATTGCAAGCCCAAGATCCCTTTGCTTTTCCATTAGAAGAAAAATATGAAATTACAGTTAAAGAAATCAATGTAAGGAGGAGGAGAAGTTGGTTTAGGGAAAATAATAATTGATTATTAATAGGATTCATTGTATAAATATAAAAGAATCACCTACTTTTCTTGTAGTGGCTATGAAGGAAAATGGAGGCCATAAGGTGGTGGTGAGTATGGCTTCTGGGTGTGTTTTAGTTGTTTGTTGGGATAGTATGGTGAAAGCTTATGATAGTTATGAAGGAATTAGGATGGTAGTGGTGGTTATGGAGGAACGGAGCGGTGGTAGGGAAGAGACAGAGAACGGAGAGCTTCTTTTTTGTTTTTATATTTTTTAATTCTAAATATTCTTTTCTCTTTATTATTTGTCATTATAATTTTTTTCATTTAATCTATATATTAAGTAACATGGACCATTTTTATTTGTATGTCAAGCAACACCTCATCTTTTGTTAGTGGCATTACTCACATTGGTTTTAATTTAGACGACAAGAACTTAGTTACATCCAATTAAATTTGTAAGAGATTTAATTGTAGTAATTAAAATTCGAGAGATAAAATTAAACTCCAAATTAAAATATAGGGATCAAGAGCACAATTAAGACTTTCAAGAATTTGTTAACAAAGTTTTTGAGTCTTCTTCGAGGAAGGATTTTTTTTGTTATGAAATACCAATATAAGGTCCCGTGGATAAAAAATTTAGACCAATAATCTTTAATAATCTGTAAAGAAGAGACCAACTTGAGGCCTGTATAGAAAAGGGTAACGAATAGTGACATCGATTTCTAATCCTATGTTTAAAATCCTATGCTTTTGCTAGTAGATTTTCATTAGTTACACAGATGTCCCCAACCCTTTCCTATATAAAATGGAAGTAACATATAAGCAGTTCTAAGTCAGCATTCCATCCTAGGACTATTTCTTGCAGTACCTGCCAGCGCAGAAATTCAAATTTCCTTGTGGAATCAAAAGTAAACGTTGACATAAAAAATTATTTCTAAATAGGATTAGTATCCTAATTCTAGAGCTTCAGCTATATTCTACAATTGACAGCATCATTCTTATCTCTCTCTCTCCCTATACTGCAATTTGCTAAGTCAATGGATGTTCTTGCTTATTAAGAAACCTGTATAATGGCAAATTTTATCAGTTAACAGCATCATTGTCTCTCCTGCAATTCCATCTACATGGTGTTAAAATCGATGGCCTTTGTTACACTAACATTAATCTTGTCTTGTTTTTCTGTTGCAGCTTCCACATGTAACCAACTTGACAAAGACTCACTTTTGTCTTTCTCCATCAACATAGCAACATCTTCCACCAACCGTCCTCTCAATTGGTCTTCTTCCATTGATTGCTGCCTTTGGGAAGGAATTTTTTGTGATTTGCATGGGAGGGTTATCCATCTATGGCTACCATCCAGAGGTCTGAATGGCTTCATTTCCCCCTCTCTTACAAACCTCACTCATCTCTCTTACCTTAATCTTTCCCATAATCGATTCCATGGCACTTTGCCTAACCAATTCTTCTCCTTTCTTAAACATCTCATGATTCTTGATTTGAGCTACAACCGTTTCTCTGGATAGTTACCAATTTTTGATGCTAATAATAGTTTTACCAAAAATGACAGCTTCACCATCCAGACAGTGGATTTGTCAAGCAATATGTTCAACGGGACAATCCCATTTTCAGTACTCCAACACTTAGCAGCAATAGCAGCAGGAGGGACTTTGACGACATTTAATGTTAGTACCAACAGCTTCACAGGTCAACTCCCTAGCCTCTATCTTCTGCACTAATGAGATGAACTCCTCCTCTCTCAAATTCTTAGATCTTTCTCACAATGACTTCAGCGGGTTGATCCCTGTTGGACTAGGTAGATGTTCCAAACTGGAGATTTTCCGAGCAGGTTTTAATCAACAGACAGGACCAATTCCTAGTGACATTTTTAGTGCTGTTGCACTTCAAGAAATCTCCTTGCCTCAAAATACACTTTCTGGAACCATTGGGAATGGCATCATCCACCTTACTAATCTTAGAGTCCTTGAGCTACATTCCAATGTATTGAGCGGCCCCATACCTCACGATATGAATAAGCTTACCAAATTGGAAGAGATACTCCTTCACATTAACAACCTGAATGGCACTCTGCCCCCATCTCTAATGAATTGTGTAAATCTTGTCACCTTGAATTTAAGGATCAACTCCTTGGTAGGAGATCTCTCAGCATTCAATTTCTCCAGGTTTTTCCAACTCACCAAACTTGATCTTGGCAACAACTACTTTACCGGTAACCTACCACCAAGCCTTTTTGCATGCAAGTCATTAACAGCAATTAGACTGGCTGGTAATCATCTTGAGGGTCAAATCTCACCCGACATACTTGAACTAAAGTCCTTGTCTTTCTTATCAGTTTCTAACAACAACCTAAAGAATTTGACAGGTGCAATCAAGATTCTCACGGGGCTCAAGAACCTTACTACCCTCGTCCTCTCTAGGAATTTTGTCGCAGATGCAATACCATATGATGACTATGTAATAGATACAGATGGATTCCAAAAGCTCAGAATTCTTGGTCTGGGAAATTGCAGTATAACTGGCAACTTTCCTTCCTGGCTTGTCAAGCTTAAGAAACTTGAGGTTGTGGACCTTTCCTTTAATCAAATCACTGGTTCAATTCCAAGTTGGTTGGGTACTCTACCTCAGCTTTTCTATTTAGATTTAGCCGATAACCTTATTACAGGAAAATTTCCCAAAGAGCTTGCAGGACTTCCAGCACTGACATCAAAACAGGAAAATGATGGACTACAATGGATTTATCTAGAGCTGCCTCTCTTTATACTTCCCACCAATGCCACACTGCAGCAGTACAATCGGCTTCTGAATTTGCCACCAGCAATATTTTTGGAAAATAATCAACTTGTTGGCAATATCCCAATCGAGATTGGCCAATTGAAGTGTCTTCATGTGCTGGATCTCAGTAATAACCAAATCTCTGGAAACATTCCTCATCAAATTTCTAACTTGACTGACTTAGAGAAATTGGACCTCTCCAGAAACAACTTGTCAGGAGAAATTCCCAAAGAAATGGCAAAACTAACGTTTTTATCATACTTGGACCTTTCCTTCAATAATCTCGAAGGGCAGGTACCAACAGGTGGAGTCTTCCAAACTTTAAGTCCAGCATCATTTCAAGGAAATAGGTTACATTTTGGAGGTTTACCAGTCCTACAACCGCCACCCCCTCTCAATATTTTGAAAAGGAAAAAGCACCATTCTTTGAAATTTACAATCATTGTTATGAGTGTCTCTATGTTTTTCCTTATGTTGTTCACCTTCATTTCCCTTGTCTGGTTGAGGAAATCGAAAAGGAAGCCATCTTCCACTCTCTCAACAGTTGAGCATCTTCCAAAGGTTTCATATAGACAGTTGCATCAGGCAACCGATGGATTTTCTCCAAATAACTTGATAGGATCTGGTGGTTTTGGGTGTGTATACAAAGGAATCCTTGGGCCAGAAGAAAGAGAAGTTGCTGTGAAGGTCCTCAACCTTAAAATGAAAGGGGCTTCCGAGAGTTTCTTTGCAGAATGCAATGCGTTAAAAAAAATCCGGCATCGCAATCTTGTTAAGATACTGACATGTTGCTCAAGCATAGACTACAGTGACAATGAATTCAAAGCTTTAGTCTTCGAATTCATGGAAAATGGAAGCTTAGAGCAGTGGTTGCATCCCCAAACTGAAGGCAAAAATGATACAAGGAGATTGAACCTTCTTCAAAGTCTAAATATTGCAATAGAGGTAGCATCTGCATTATATTATCTTCATGACCTGGGTGAACAACCTGTTGTTCATTGTGACTTGAAGCCAGGCAACATCCTTCTTGATAATGACATGACTGCCCATGTTAGTGATTTTGGTTTAGCAAGGCTAATCTTTGCGACTAGTGACATTTCTCGAAATCAAATCACTACATTAGAAATAAAGGGATCTATTGGTTATGCTGCTCCAGGTGACATTTCTTATAAACTTCTGCTCTCTCATTTCTTGTTATTCTAATACACTAGTTGTTTCCAAAGAACAGTTTAGGCTTATCTTCATCAAGTTAAACATGTGAAAAATAATTTGCAGAATATGGAATGGGTGGTGAGGCATCGACTAGGGGAGATGTTTATAGCTTTGGGATCCTCTTGTTGGAGATGTTCACAGGAAAAAGACCCACTGATGATATGTTCAAAGACGGTCTGAATCTTCATATGTATGCCAAGTTAGCTTTGCAGCAAAATTATATGCGGAATACAGATCCAAATCTTCTTCAAACAGAAGTAGAGCATGTGAAAGTTGACGACATTGAAATTGAATTGAACCTGAACCAGATAAGCGCTGATGTCCAGAAATGCTTATTTTCAGTTTTCAAGATTGGAATTGCTTGTTCAATGGAATCTCCAAAAGAAAGAATAAATATGGGCGACGTTACCAGGCAGCTAAATCTGGTCAGAAATTCTTTTCTTGGTGTTGAAGACATGGAGAAAGAATAAGAATTCATATAGTACAGTGCCATTACAGTTACATGGAGCCACAAATTCTGCATTTGTTACCAGGAAGCAACACAACCTGCTACTTAGCAAGGTAGAAGCAGCACTAAAGTCCCATTCTACCTGCTTTCAACATTTGTGATGGGGAAACAAAATGAAAAAGAATAAGAATTCATTTTCTTTTCAAAGTATTACTACAATAATTTGCTGGTGTAGCAAAAGATTTAATGCGTGATATAATTGTAACTAATAATTGAAAGCAGAGTATTTTGCAAATTTACCTGATTTAGGATGTCTAAGTTATGAACTAAAAGTGTGAAAGTTCTGTACAAAGATCAAATAAATCAAATCCTATTAAATTGTAATATTTTGGAAAGCAAAGAAAGAATGTTGTTGCTGAAATTGCTTCAGCCTTCCAAATTGTTCATCATTCATGATCTCTCTGTCATGTGCACACTAAATGTGCCCTACAAATAAAAGGGTTGCAATGTTAGTTGATGGTTAGGTATTTCCTGCAAATGGTCCAGTTAGAAAAGTGGCAATAAAAGGTATAAAAACATGCTGGACAAATTAAAGTCCAAACTGCTATTTAAATATCCAAAAAAAAATTTGATAATATTTTCATGGGGTTGTAGCCGATTTAATTGATAAAAATAAGTACTCAAGTAAAATTAATAATCTTTGAATCTTCCAGGAATTTGGCTGGTGAAATTAAGGGACAAAAGTCTAGACATCGTTTTTTTTTTTTTTTTTTTTTTTTTTAAAGTCATTATTAGATACTTATAGCCGCTATTAAAAATAGCAAGTCCAAGATTTTGTGAGCAATGTCGACATGAAAGTACACAAGCATCACCATTGAAAAAAGAAAAAGAAAAAAGAAAGACACCCAGTGAAGAACTGATCCTAGAAACATGTCGCTGCAATGGTTGTCTAGTGCTGACTCTCACATTTCAGTGCAATACTTAGACTAAAACTATGTACAACCGATCGTTCCCTGTTCTCTTTGACAAACTAAGCAGATGTCAATTGTATTAGTCAACTTCCTTTTCCTTGTTGGATTTGCTGAAGAAGTACTGCTGCCAGTTGTAATGTTGCTTGGAGACGTTTCTGTGGATCTGCATCTGCTTCTTCGTGCGTGCTAGTATTTAACATCTGCTGATTTCCCTGGAAACCTCTTTGTTGTTCTCTTTGAGCCATCTGAGGCACTTGAAGCATGTCAGAGGTCTGCTGTTGCAGCTTTTGCAACTGTTCAACCTGACCAACCTGAGGTGCTGAATGATCAGAATTCACCTGGTTACTCTCTAAACCAAATTTCTGGGATGGTGTATAAGGGGTTTCAGGCACATTAATTGCGGCAGGCTGTCTAAAAGCCTCCCCTGTAGAAATATTCAAGGTGCTTCCTGATTGCCTTGGCTGCCCAAGAAGAGACGATGCCAGTTGCGCAAGCTGATCTGGTTGCAGGGCTCCACCAGGCATAGACAAAGAAGCCAAAGGTCTTGTTTCATGGAGAGATAACTTGCTGGTTCCAGTTGATGTAACGCCAGAAACTCCACCTGCATACTGATTAGAGCTTACATCTTGCATTGTCCTTTGCATGATATGTTGATTGTCCGGAACAACATTATCAACAGCACCATGGGATACTTGAGGTATTGAAGATCTAGTACCAGAGATTAAATTCTGCTGATTTTGAGAAGACCAGTTTGGTCCAGATGTAGGATTCCGTTGCTGGAAGGGATATTCATGTCGTGTTCCCTCACGGGAGTTGGATATGCTACCAATAGCATGACCTGAACCTGAAAATGATGCAGGTGGAGCCGATGTAACCATATTTCCCAAGAAAGATAGATTCCTGATTTCTGATTTACCCAATTCTGACAAAGATGTGGATGGAGGATTAGGTGCTGCTGGTGATGGCTTTGGATAAAACGTATCCCCATTAAAGGATAATAAATGAGCATTATTTATTTCAGTGTGATTGTGAATGGGCCCAAAATTGGAACCAGGAGACTCCAACCTCAGAACAACACCAGAAATGCTCAGCTTTCCAGGTACTTTCAGTACTTTTTGCGAGAAATCTGATGGAGGTACAAGAAATAAGGTGGTCTTATCATCCAACTTTGCAACCGCTGCACGCTGCTTTTCCTCTAAATAATGCATAAATTCATTGTAATATCCAATATCAGCATCACTTTCAGGCACAAAGAAAATAACCCAAGTATCAGCTGCTTGGTAATAATGCTTTGAAAGCATGTCTAGACCAGTCCTTGCAGTAGCAGTCCAAGTATTCGGGTCTGCAGCAGTAGATTGATATTAAAATTCAATCACTAAGAGTTTGGTGGGAATTAGGATGGATATTTACATAAGCAGCTATAGTATAAGTTCTGCAATGTTTAGCAAAGAGGCTAATATGCAGAACATAAAAGACACCATCTTTTGTATACCATGAAACATATTTGTTTATCTATGTAGGATTGTAGCATGATGGAAAAAACCTTCAATTGAACCATAAAATATTGATATGATAAGCCTTCATGAACATTCAAAATGCACAACTCTCGAATGGTCACTGAACAAAATCTGGCCTAAAGTGCATTAAAATATGTAACGATGAATTGAACATATCATGCCATATAAGCTCCTAATTCCACGGAAAATCAGACATAATATTCAGAAATTCCAGCCCAAGTATTAAAAAAAATATATCTTAATATACTGTGAACTAATAAGTAAACATGCATCTTTAGCATCGAGCTTAGAATATAACTGAAGGCACAATTTACTGACTTTCAAGATCATGTATTTTATGATACAACCTATATAATTCAGCCTTCAAACTCTTGTAAGTGAAATGCAACACTGTCAAAGGATAGCCAACTGTAAATTGAATGGCCAAATTACAGTTAAAAGAGAAACAGATCATAGATTAAGTAAACTGTATGCATTAGATGTTGAATGGACTGAAGATTAAAGATGACTTCTTAGATTCTAATAATAGAGAATGCAGGCAGAAGGGTGTCAACAAACCAACAAAGAACTAATAATAACTGAAAGTAGTTTTTGCATTATCAACTCCTCTGAAGATGATTTAAGGCAACTAATCCAGAAATATCTGTATTAGAACAAGTATTATGTACTTACAACATGATGTCCAGAATTTTTCCTACAGGAAAACAGCGAGCACGACAAACAGGAGTTCCCCCTTTGGCAATAGTCCCTTCCCATTTCCACTCAGTTAGAGAGGACTTGTCAGGTTCAGTCATAAATCTCCTTCCAGCAAACTTTGATTGCAGAGAACCAGAACCCATCTGGATACTATCATAAGATTGTTTCCAACTATCACTCCCTTCTGCATGAGATAGAGGTAAATTTGGTGTCCGATCAAGGGTCTGTCTATAGGAAAAAGGACCTGCCTCAAAGTTTTTATCAAGACCCTCACGTGGGGGAAAATCAGACAATAACTTAGGAAAAACATGTCTCTGTTTTTCTATACCAGAGAAAGGATACTCTGGAAGCTCCTTCTCAGGAGGAAGAGATCCAATCTTTAATTTTTTGGCCTCATGGAAGTACTGGACATCTTCTGGCAAATCCCAAGGATCTTCACTGAATACACCTTTTGGTGGAAATCTCTGCAGAAAATCATGTGAGCGAGTATGTCTATCTCTGGTAGGACTACCAGGAAGTTGATACATATCTTGTGACACTGCTAGTTCAGATCCCTTTTGTTCAAACCTACTGTGTTCATATGTATTAATGCCAGAAGTCCTTAGACCACCAGTTCCTATTAAAACTATAGCCATCAGACTCTACTGAGTCCCAATCTGGAAAAAATTGAGGAGAGCGATTGCCAGGATCTCCAATAAACCTCCCAAAGTCTCTTTCCTGCCTGAAATTCTCAGAAGACCCATGACGACCACTTGACTTGTAATGAGGTGAAGGAGGGTCATTAGTTGCATTCCTTCCACTGCTTGATGAGCCAGCTTCACTCTTAGCAAAACATATATGAACTCGGGGATTTCCAAATAGCTTTCCCTGCAGAGTTTCTTTTGCCCTGCATGAGGACATCAGACTCCTGAAGCGAACAAAGGCATAACTACGACCTGGAAATGTAGTAATCTTCTCGATTTCACCAAATGGAGAAAAAGCCTTTCTTAGAATCATTTCATCTACCTTCAGTGAAGCTGGAAATCCTATCCATAAAACCTCACTAGGATCTGCATCTTTATCACTCATCTTGGTTTTATCGGGATCAAAAGATTTGGGGCTGTTTTGGCGTCCTCTAATCTCCCTTTGCGAGAAAGGAGATCCTCTTAACACCAAGCTTTGTTCATCTCGATGTTGAGAGTAATCTTCATGATGTAATAGTGTCGATGACTTATCCTGTGTTTGAAAATCTAAAGTTAAATGTTAAACTAATCCATATTTTAAGCAGTCAGACTTGGCATACATTACTCTCCAGAAGAGCCAAATAAATTGCAACAATCTTAGATCAATAGATAACAACAATAAAGCCTACAATACAAGCACCCTTATAATTTCCAACACAACGTAATATAAGCTACCCTTATAATTTCAAGCATATATGAAACATGCTAAAAAAAGAAATATAAAATAAACTACAAACCAAAAGAAAAGGAAATTAATAACTCATTCTTAACTATCCTATATATTCAACTAATTGAAAGGAGAACCAACTGAAAAAGAAGATACTAAGAGTCATATTTTGCATATAATATTCTTGGCAGCAAAAGCAACTTTTCTGGTTGTCTTAGACGTAAGAAGTTGAGATCACCTATAACAATATTTTATCACCATCAATACAAGCACCACTTCAAACTAAACTCACGAACAATCTTCATGATAACATTTCCCTACCCATGCCACCCCCATTTCCCCTCAAACACAATAAAAGATGCATGGTATTTTGTATAAGAATTGCGCCAAACACTTCAGTTACTATCTAACTACAACCGAGGACTTAAAAGGAAATAACTAGCAACATTCATACACGAATCAAAAGAAGCAGCAAAGAGGAGAAAAGAAAATCTTCATGCATGTCCTCATATCATAAAGAAATTTCTTCAGGAGAAAAAAGGTTTAGTTTAGTTGCTCCTCAACAGAAATGCTTTCTGAGATACTCATATAAAGTCAAGAGTTCTCCCATCTCTTACCCCCACCACAGACTTATACAAGTCATTAGCAAAGCACCACCTTGCATCTTAATAGAGTAGGAAAAGAACAAGAATCAAACACATTGTTCCAAGCATTAGCAAATATATATAAATCCACATCTCAACCGCTGGGGTCTGGGACCAAATATATATGTAGTCTGTAGATCCTTTTTCATTCTATTCTTATGGAATTGAATTACCAGTTTTGGACAACCTTGAAATATGAAATAAAAAAGAAAACAAGTTGCAACTATCAGGCACTGATACCAACACAGCATAGAGGTAGATACCACACAACACACTAACATGGAGATTCTTCAGAAATTAGAACAGGGAACAGCAGGGATATGTAAATCTAGACTATTACTAGAAGCAAGAAGGGCTCTTTTGTGTCCGCTCCTCTGACTGCTTTTTTTATGTATAAAATATCAAGTTTGCTTGCTCCTAAATAAAAGTCATCTTTTGAAAAACAATTTTAACCAATAATAATGTTTATACCTATCTACCAAACATGTAATCACCAGAAACCATCTTTTAATTGAAGAGTCAAAATTTTTTTAAGAAGATGAGCACCCATGTAGTGGGTTCAATCTCTAGTTATGTTAATCATCTGAATAAATTGGCGTTCTAAAATTAATTGCAAATAAAAGCATATCACATAAAAAAGATCCAATTCCAAAAACCTAACACTAACAAGAAGGATAATATTCCTATTATTGCACAACATTTATTTAAATTAAAGCTTGGGATTTATTTTAAGTTTTTATGTAGGAAGAAGTATACTAAGGCATGGAAGACTAAACAGTACAAAGAAAAGGACAAGGAATACTCCTAAACATAAGAGGCAAGAAAACAAAAATGGCTAAAAGACTACAAGACAAGCCCCAATGTAGAACAATAAGGAAAACACTGATTTATAGCCGAAATGAGAATGTTGAGATGGATGACAGGACATACAAGAAATGATAGAATAAAGAATGAGGAGATCCGTAAGAAGGTGGAAGTAGCATCTATTAAGGAGAAAATGAGGAAGAATCGCCTATGTTGGTTTAGACATATCCAACGTTGACTAATAGCCGCAGTAGTTAAGAAAGGTGACTTGGTACAGGTGTCAGGTGTTAGACAGGGTAAGGGGAGACTAAAACTTACATGGAGAGCAGTCATAGAGAAAAATATGGCTGCGCTATGGATTCATATAGCCGACCCCAACTAGTTTGGGATTTAAAGCTTAGTTGAGTTGAGTTGAGTTGAGGTATCCTCAAACAAATCCATATCATATCCTTGACTATAAAGAACAAGCCAACAATATCCTAAATAAAGACATTAACTTTTGTCCTATAGCCAATATTGTAATTCCCATGCCAATGGTAGAGTATAAGTATTCAATATGAGTAAAACATACAAAGGTAGGAGGGTTTAGGTTTTGTGGTTCATAGTTGAGCAGGATCAGACAATAATGCAAACAGTAAGAAAAGCAAAAACTTCTAAAAGAAAAGGAATAAAATTAAGAGTAACTATCTTATTCAACAAGTCAACAAACTACTTTAGAGATAATAATGCAGGGAAATGATCTTCATATCTAATTCAATCTCTATGGAGAAGAAGGGGCAGTGGCAGCAGAGAGACCGATACATTCTATAATCCATACTCTGTTATGACCAAGACCTGACTCTAATACAACTGTTTCAGCACTGAGAAAAGAAAGGGGGAAGGGCTAGAAAAAAATGGAATATAGGGGGATCAATCAACTATGGGATCATTCCTCTACACGTCATTTCCACAGTAAAGATATTAAAATTATACTTATAAATTCTCATTTTTGGTTTACAAGAAAGAATAGTAGAGAAGATATTGGAATTCAAAAACCTTCTGCGCTATTAAGCAAAATTGTGGACCAACAAGACTAGGATCTTCCAAAGTCCATTTTTCATTATGAAAACCGACCCGAGGATTGACTTCTCTTACTGCCATACACCTCCCAACCAAGCAAAGGCTGTAGCCAAGAAAGATTAACAGGGTCTACAGTCACAAAAATAACTAACCACTTCTTATACTCCATCAACATTTTACTCTTGAAAAACAATGCTCATGGAAAACATACAAACAAGTCTCGCCAAGCTGCTACCTAGCATGTCACACTCTCAAACCAGGAAATTCAGGAATCCAATACGAACAATTTCAAAGGGGAATAAGTTGAAAAGATAGTTCCACTCTTTCAGGTTTATAAAGCAGCAAGAACATCTTTTCTTTTCTTTTCTTTTTCCATTTTTCTCTTGTCATCCACAGCCAAACTTGCATTCTAAGAAATACATGGAGAAAAAGTTATCATCAAAGATGCTTTAGATAGAGAAGAGAAAACAGACAAATTCCTAGAAAGGGCTTTGTTTGCCCCAGTCTGTTCCAGAACTGGAGTTCCCCAAAATCTATTTGTTTCTGGAATAAAATAAAATAAAACCTATTTGTTATAGGAAAGGAAATAAAACATGGGGATACATGAAAAGTTTTTGATGGAAAAATAAATGTAATTAAATGAAGAAATGGGGAATAGTACAAGAAAGAGGATAAAAAAATTCCCGTAAACAGAACAAAATCTAATAAAAGTGGAACCCTTAAAGCTTCTTATGGCTACATCTAATGTAGAAGAGCTCTCCAATCTCTCTGAACATCAAACAAGGATACCCCCAGAACAAACCTGATGAATAGCACCAAAGGAAACCTGAAAAGACAATCTTTCACCGGAAGCAATCAACAGTTAAAGAGCGACTGCTGAGGATTCTGCCATTATGATTAAACCTAATACACCAAGAGACTGCAAATGCAGAAAGCCTAGCCTCTTTATATGCTTTGTTTTGAATAGGGGGATCGGAAATGGAACAAAAAGAAAATTTAGGGAAATGAATGAAATAAACCTTTATTTAAAGACTTTATAAGGGAGGAAGGAAAGAAAAATATCACATCATTTGCTTGGACTCCCTTTTTCCGGGTTTTTTGACATCCAGATGTGGGTGGAATGGAAAGTAATTAATGCAGTTGTGAACTTCCAATTTTATCTAGAGCAGATACAAAAGATTGAAAATAAAAATGGGGATATAAGAGGAAAGTGCAATAGATCGATCAGGTTCCTTTTCTTTATTTTCTTTTATTGAACAATGCAGAGTTTCAAAGAGAGGAAGAAAATATACTACCAGTCCCATGCCTAAGACTGGTATGTTTCATTCTGTTCCATTTCAGACATCCAAAAACCCTAAGATTGAACTGTTACTAAACTCTTGAAATCCTTTGGACAAACCCATTGCTCACCAGAGCTGTTACCAAATTCTTGCAAGACACCAAATGGCTCATTCCAAATAATCCAGGTAAAGAGCAACTTAAGAATAGGTGGACACTAGACATAACTAGCAAAGTACATAACAAAACACAAACATCTAGGGAAAGAGCCTTCTTTGGCATCCTCACCAGCAACGAGTCTTCAGAACTGATCCTATCAAGAGCCTTTGTCCACGCAAAAGCTTTAACCTTTGAGAGAATCTTAAATGTAGATATTTTATGAAAGACAGAGAGTTCAAGCAATGAGTGCAAACAAGGTGAGCAAAGAAAACTTGCAGAAAAGGAACTTTCCAAGGTCCAAAGCCTTCTATGAGATCCTCTAGAAAGAGAACAAGAGAGAAAAAAAAAATTAAGCAAAAGAATAAAATCTGAAGCCCCTCTATCAATTAAGTTTCTAATAAAAAAAACAAAGTAAAAGATGAAAAATAAGTACTAGAACTCTGACTGTCAATTGAACCAAAGGGGCCATGACAGATACAGATATGTACAAAAATGAAACCATGGCTCTCAAGACTATTAATTACCAATAAAGAAAAAGATATATTGAATTTAGTATCAGTGATTATGTTAATTAATGAGTTGACGTGCACTTGGTTGGCCATACCAATATACCAGAAAACTTGTAATTGCATGTTAATCCATTAGCATGTCTAATTTAGCTACTATACATGACTTCATTTCCAAGAAATATCATGCAAACAGCATATTTCTCAACCAAGAACGTGCCAAAAGTTACTAGAATGATACAACTGAACTCAACCCATAAATAAACTGAACCCATCATTTGACACTATATTATGCAAACACTCACGGAAACCCTCTTCACCATTGATGGGGTGTTTTGAAATTCTTGGGCACAATAACATTAGAACATCAGCATTGTATGTAACATACTATGCCTGAGAATAATATTGTTTTCCGCTCAATAGTAGAAATCCACATTCAAAATTATATCTAGAATAATAGACCACATCTAGAATATTTCAATTACAAAAGGTAACTATGCATTATTTAGGTCTCTTTTGTTACAATAAACATGAAATGAAGCATATTGAGGCTACCCAGACTGTAAACATTTCAAAGAAAAATAGAGGACACAATTATTAATAAAAATTAAAATCCATTAGTCTACATTAAAAGATGGCACTGCATTATGCATAGGTTTCCTTACCAGCAGTGAGATGGAAGAAGGAACTTCACAGAATTATTATTTTTTCTCTTTGTTTATAGTGTTATGATGTTCCCTTCTTCACCTGACGGATCCTTACTCTTTAAAAATTGCCAGTTGGACGACATAAGAATGTACACAAACAAACTCGAATGTGCTCACAAATCATATGCAATATGTAGACTGAGATCTGAACCCTGAAATCAATAGAGTTCCACAGTAAAATATCTAGTAATCTTATACTGCTTTACAGTAGAAGTAGTAGACCAATCACAAGAAGCTAAACAGGTGTCAATTGGGACCCATATTTTCACCACCTAGCATTGTTAGACCTGAATATGAAGTGTGATTGCGCCTCTGAGCTTCAAATTACTTTACTCTTGCTTGATCATTAACATAGTTCCCTCAAATTGCCAAAGAGTCCAAAATGTAGTGTAGTCCAACACTATTATACTAACAAATATGAACCATTGCTATTTTCTGTCCCCAAATCATCAAAAGTGTCTAGAATATCAACATTTAAGCAGTTATCTACACCTACGACTTCTGTAAGACCTGATGCTAGTAACTACTGATGTTCCCTCCCACACTGAGACATATATGAATAGAAAAACAACGCTAAAGTCACAAACAAAAGCTTACAATGATAATGTGGTTCTTAACTGTATTAACACTGACAATTTGTTGCAGGAAGAAATGCTGAAGAAGGCATTGATATGCATTTTCATAGTTTTGAAACCAATGCCCGTTACTTTTACATTGCTTATCGCATAACTTGGAACATGCTTCTTGACATTTTTCATGAGCGTTTGCTTCATTTGCTAGGAGGACTAGGGGATTTGAAAGAATTAAAGTGAGCAGGCTCCTTACAAAGTATGCCATGTTTGTGGTCATTTGATGTGTTTCATTGGAACGGAATGCCACAGAATTTTCTAGAATAATTTCTCATGACATCTTCTTTGGAAGAGTTCATCTATTTGGCTTCTTTTGCAATGCAAATTGGAATTTTCAAAGGGTTTCCAATATGAAGTGAAGAAAGAAGGTTGAGAACCGCGTTGTATTAATTAGTGCCCAGATTTGCTTTTAATTTTCTTATGTTATTAGGAGGATTCCTCATCAACCTTCTTTACCTTTCTATTACTTCTTTACAGTTTTTCTTTTTCCACCCAAAAAATACAAATTCATATAGCAAATGGCTCAGTAGAAAACCTATCCTAGCAAGAAGCCCAGAATTGAGAATCTGAGTTGACAATCCACATGCAGAAGTAATATGAACAGACTATATATGATACAGAATTCCTTTCCCTAGAACCTCCTAGTCCTAACCATACCTGTCAAAACTGTGGACAAAAAACTCTACACTTTCATATGAATGAGAGCATAAGTTTCTAATTTTTAGATACAAATTAACAATTACTGCAATATCATTGAAGATGAGAATGTTGAGTAGTGTTCTCAAAGTACAAAAGGGGACATAATAAGTCCGACTGCCATCTGTGGTCAGATGCCAATCAACTAGATTGCAACCTTATTATGTCACTGAACAAATGCTCTGAATACAAATTAACAATTACTGTAATATCACTGAAGATGAGGATGTTTAGTGTCTTCTATGTACAAGTACTGAAGTACATAAGAAGACATAATATTTCTGACTGCCATCTGTGGTCAGATGCCAATTAACTAGATGGCACCTTTTTATGTCACTGACCTAATGCTCTGATTTCGTGCTTCAAATGTACTTCTCTATTTTTTATAACTAAAATGAAGGACAGAGATAATTGGTATAAATTTGATGAAGCATGAGGCACCCAGTTTATTGCACCTTTCTGGAAGATCTAAGTTTGCATAACATCTCTACAATTTCCCCATACCATATTCTAAAATCATATTATTCTCTGAAGAATTTGAGAATTCAGACAAGATCTATATAAAAGACAACCGTCATCAACTGGAAGCAGAACAAGTTGCAATTCTGCTATAACCAAAAAAATGGGATTTAACTGTCAAAACATTAGTGTTCGTAAACATTTATCAAATAGCACAATCTGTATAAAAGGTTGCCCATAAATTCTCGAGGCACTATATAAGTACTACTGAGAAACTCAGCCACTAGTTTCATTCACAACTGAATCTATCAAATGGACATACTCAGATGTATATCCAAACCAATAACAGTATAATTTGCATTTACTGATCTATCGGGGTGATGTAATGCAAGTACATATTTGCCATTTGCATTAAAACTTTGTGACAAGTAATTGCACAATGTAACATTTAACAAATGTAAGAGAACCCGCTTAATAACAGAGATATACATCATCTCAAGATTCATCCCGCTTTAGGGGTAATGATCTATAACTTTCCTTTTTATTTAATCTTTTTGAGTCTTGATTATTGGTTCCATGAAATTTTACAATCATTTTGTAAGCTTCTGAAAGCATTGGTGACCATTATAACAAGCTGCATGCTATTAGAAAAGACACTGCTTTGTTATTGATGCAATCATTCTCACGATAAGGTGAAATAAAATATCCATTAAAATTTAAAGTTGGATTACTAGATATGCAAAATACATTTTAACATTTAATTTCAGTTAACAAGACCTAATTTCCTTATTGTGTGCTTTTATTTTATTATATAGACAAAATACATCTTCTGTTTTCAAGGTTGAGGATCTTCAAACTTTTTTAATAGTGATAAGAGGATTTTTTTTTATACTCTATCGTCAAAATCATATAATATTGTGCACTTCAGGAAATTTTTAACAGTGACATTTTGTCTTTACTTTACCTTTCAAAAGACTTTCCTTGTTAACTGCGGGAAAAGATCAAAGTTCAATAGTATGTGTTCAAAATATAAGTTTTTGAATTGTATGGAAAAATGCAAATACCAGATTAAAACTCTTTCACAAACAAAAAGAGTTTAACATCTAAGGTAAAAAATAGTTGATTTGAATGTCATTTTTTTCAACTCCAAATCAGTCTCTTGTTTGGCTTATAGTTGAATAGTAGTTTAACACATCAATAGTCTCCTCATTTAAGTTAACATCACAAAACAGATAAGTTGCTTTGAGGATGCAGAGTCCCTCTTTTTCCGTTAAGCAAACAACATAAAATGGTCTTTGCACTGCCAACCATTTTGTGTCGAAGAGTATCTCAGTGACAACTTTTCTATAAAGAGCAACTAAAATTTCAATTAGCAATCTAGCATAGAATTCACCCTGACAAAACTAGAAGTAGCTTCAATTATCTAAGGAGAACATGGATTTTACAGACTAAATAGCTTGAATATAGAGAAACCAGGAAACATTATGTATGATTAAGGGTCTACCTTGTTGTTACATGGATAAATTCTAAAGGGATTTTATCTGAAAGGGATCCCTTTTCTGTTGCCAGCTAATTTGGAGTGATGAGCACATTCTGAGGGATACAGGACACACCTATATAAATTTTAGATTTTCTTCCGCATATGCCTCTTCCTAAATGGTTTTGTAAAAAGAATTCATAATTATGCAATCTACTTCAAATATGTATTTTAGTTTCCTCTTGCAAACGTTAGAATTACTAGTGGTTTTGGCAATATGGTAACATCTCAAAGACACTATGAAAGCTTGTCCAGAAGATTTTACTGAATCACTTTGAATGTGTTTCATGGTGTTTGGCGAGAGAGCTTGTAAAATATGTAGTCCTGGAAATAAGGAACAGTAGCATGATTATGTTGCCCTCTAATTCATAGGGAACAATTAATTTAGTGGAAAGCTGTAACTTTTATTAACTGTAAATCGTATGCCATGGAGCAGTTTAATGTGCCGAACTATGTAACCGTACCAAATCTTTTCTTTCCATTTTTCTTGCAGGTTTTGTTGCTTTAGATTCAAGCTCCTATAATGGTCATTGTTAATGAATGGAATTAAACTGTTGGCGAAGATGACAACAAATATATATACATATATATATATATATACACATATATTGGAGAAGCATATTAAATGTATGGAAAAGTTGAGGCAAAAGCATGTCCAAAAGTAATAGACAAACATAAAAGTGGGCAGGACTAACCGCCTTGGCAAACTCAATTCTAAGTGGGTTGCCTGCCAAAGGAAAACCTTGAAGAGTACTGATGGCATCAATGGCATCTTCATCTCTTTTGAAATTAATGAAAGCATAGTTCCTACCAGGCTGAAATGCAACACTTTCAAGTTGTCCAAATTGCAAGAAATGGTGAGCGAGTTCATTTTCTACTATATTGCGTGGTAGATTCCCAACCCAGAGGTGTCTGGAAGGAGGGCTTTTGTTGTTGTTACGCCCAGAATTACCGATGCTCTTTTCATCAAATCTCAAAGGGTAATCCCTTCGAAGTCCGGGCCCTTCCTCCTCGGCCGGCCTATCATCAAAATTCAAAACAACAAAAAAATACCAGTGTCAACTACAGCTTTTTTTCCTCTTACTATTTAGGTGCTTTTAAAACAGAAAATCCAATCAACACGCAATAAGTAAAAATGGGTTCGATCAAGTAGAAATGGTAAGCAACTTGCGTGTGCAGCATTATCATCTTTGCAAGTTGTAAAATACATAAAAGATAAATAAATAAAAAAGAGGGAAAATACCAAAGAGGAAAACTTGTTGCAACAAGTAAATAGTAGCTGAAGGAGAAGAAACGCAATGAAACTGACCATACTGAACTTGTTTGATACAGATATTCAATTGCTCCAACTTAGAACGGCAGGTTTACAGTAGAAAATACGGTTACGATAATTGAATCAACCAAGAGTGATAGACAAACTTCTTTGTTTCCTCTGTTCACGATCTCTGGAGGATTGTTATCGCCTCAGGGACAAGAGGCTACTCCACCACTACCGTCTACTTCTCACGGTCGCCAAAGACAAAATTTGATTAAAATAATTTAGGGTTTCGAAGATTCCCCAAATTTATATTGATCTACATTGGAACCAAAAAGTCTTGGGAACTTTTTGACTTTGGTTTTTTGAGTTTTGCTAACTGAATTAGATTCATATAGCACTTCCCTAATTGAGTTTCTTATTACCAAAATATCTTTTTGGTTTAGTGTTTTTATTTTATTCACCTCTATCAAACAATAAAAATAAAAAGTTTTCATTTTATTGATAAACAAATAAAAAGGCACTTTAGATAAAAAAATATTATACATGAAAATTTAACGATATTATACAATAATTTTACAATAATATTATTATCATGTGTCGTCACATAATTAAAAATTATATTATAAGATCTGACCAACCGAATGTTACCAAATTTCTTATTAGAAAGTCACGTACTAATTTATAATATTTTTAATTTTTATTAAATAAATTATAATTGTTAATATAATTTATTAGTTAGATATTATCAATTTTTAGTATATATATATATATGTGTGCTTTTTTTTCTTCCTCTCATCCTTTCATCTTCTACCTTTTTCTTTTTGTTTTACATATTCCAATACTTTGAACACGACATATTTTAATGTTTAATCATGAACAATAAATCTTTTTTGCATTATTTGAGCTTTTTACATCACATATTTCATTCCCATTTAAATTCACTATTAAATTATGAGAAAATTACTGAAATACCCTAATTATTTACTTTTAATATTTTACTTATTTTTTAATCTTTGATTTCACTATATTTGCATCTCCGAAACTTTTCACATTTTACATTCTATCAACTTCCAACTTTACATATTCTATCATAATTTCATATTCTAAACTTTCCTATATAAGAGGCACTTTACCCGTCACTTCTTTTTGTTTCAAAGTTGACAATTAACATTTTATTACTAATCACGCACCTGCTCAATCACTTATCTTAAAAGTATAATGTTGTCATTTCAAATGTTCTAGTCATATTTAGAAGAAAAAATATAAGTTAGTATGTGAGTAGAAGTGATGTGAAGAGTTAGTGTGTGAGTATGAAATGATATTTTTATAGGTGAGAGAGTAGAGAAGTTATTGTTTTATGTGAGCAAAGAGGGTGTAGTATTTCTTTTTAATTAAAATAAATTATAATCATTAAGTGATATGATAAGATTTAATTATTGAATTTATTTTTAAATATTTGTATATTATATAGTAGAATATCATAAAGGGACTCGTACTTTTATAATAGTATAGATATAGATATATATTATTACAAATGTTATGAAATATATTTTTTTATAAAAATAATTAGTTTAAAATTATTTCCAATTTCATAATGTGCGGGGCAAATATGTCAAAATACCTACTGCCCTCTTTGTTAAGTTATATGGGCCAGAAGCTCGTTTAGGACTGAAACGGAGAACGCGGGTTGGAGGATGCAAAGCCCAACGAGCCCTTAATCAATACTAGGGCTGATTAAAATGGTTCTGTCTCCGACTCTCCCTCTCTCTTTCGCTTCCCATCGTTTCTTCAGCTGGGTCGCGACGGCAACTAGCTTCCCTCTGGCTTCTTTGGTTTAATCGGTGAGCTTCTCTCTCTCGCTCTCTATTTCTCATAGTCTTGCTCGAACTCTCTGTGTATGAGTTTCAGGTATTTGTTTATAGTTTCACTCAAATATTTGTAATTTCAAGAATATTATTTGAATTTAATATTTGATAATTATGTGTTAGAAAGATCAAATTTTTACAATAGTTTGTGATTACTCATTCGTAACATCCCTGTGTTGATGCTGTTATATGTTCTGATTGTCTATTTATAAATTTCATAAAAGTTATTATAATATTGTGCATCTTCCATTTTATTTTATTTTTTTATAGAAAATTTTGTTCTTGACAACCGTAAGAGATTTACTTTTCTAGGGGCAGTATCTAGTTGAGTATCTCTCACTTGTGATTGGTAGCTGAGGCTGTCTTTCCATACTGAAGAGTGTCCTAAGGAGAATGGAGTGTGTCAATATCTTAAAATGACATTATGTGTTTGAGGAGTATATGAGCGGAACAGAAAACTTTATCATAATACAAGTTTGCATTGCATTAGACCGCAGCGTGTATCAGTGCTGATTGTTGATGGCAAGAATTGATCAACACCAAATTCTAGTTTTTCCCAACACCAACATGCTGAAAATTCCTAGTTCCTTTTTCTTTCTCCACTCATCTGTGGCCTCTAAAATTTATTTTTTTCTTTTTTTGTTGAATGTTTATAATGGATTTTGTTTAACTCGATGACGTTATGCAGCTGTCTTATTTGATTTCTCAGAAGCTAAATGAATGTTTTTGTTTTTCAATAGACATAGCACAATGCAGACCAACGGGGAACCTGCATCCATGGAAGTTGAAGTGGTTTCTTCCGAGCCAAAAACTTTGCCACCAAAGCCAAAGTTTGAGCCTTTAAAGGCTCATGAGATGTCATGATGGTCGAGTTCAATTCCGGAAGGTCACTGTTCCTCCACATCGTTATTCCCCTCTCAAGAAAGCTTGGATGGATATCTATACTCCAATATATGAACAAATGAAAATTGATGTCCGTATGAATCTAAAGGCTCGCAAGGTTGAGTTGAAGACAAGATCAGACACACCTGATATTAGTAACCTACAAAAGTGTGCTGATTTTGTACATGCTTTCATGCTGGGTTTTGATGTCATAGATGCAATTGCACTTCTGCGTTTGGATGAGCTCTATGTTGAATCCTTTGAGATCAAGGATGTTAAAACACTTCGAGGAGAGCACTTGTCTCGTGCTATAGGAAGATTATCTGGAAAGGGCGGTAAAACAAAATTTGCAATTGAGAACGCAACAAAAACAAGGATTGTGATAGCTGACACCAAAATTCACATACTGGGATCTTTTAACCACATTAAGATTGCTAGGGATTCTCTTTGCAGCCTAATTTTAGGGTCACCTGCTGGAAAGGTGTATTCAAAACTGAGAGCAGTTACTGCTAGACTGTCGGAGATGTTTTAATATTTCTTAGCATTCTGGGAACTGTTACCTGATTTATAGAGTTTTGTTTCCCTTTGCGTGATAGAGTATCTTGAGGATGAATGTTATTGCTATGAGGCTTTCTGTTCAACTGTCAAGTGTTAACTTTTATTCATTTATGTGTCTGTTTCTATGTTTTATCTATAAAAAAACATGTTATAGAACACTTGCATCGATGATGAATATATACTTGTGGGTATCACACCTTACTTGAAATAACTGCAGTTTTTTAGTGCAGACATCAGCCTCATTACAATTAACATCTGTATGTTATCCAAGTAAATTTTATGATTTAAAATATAAGTAGTCCGGTAGGTAACCACACAAGGAAACCTAGTCAGAAAATTGATCAAAGGAATTTCTAGAAGAAGAAGAAGGAAGTTTAAGCTCTCTTAAACTAGTTTCTAGGAGTTTAAAGTATCAGTAATTTTTGTAAAGGATCTTTAATCTCCCTAAGAGATGACCTTTTACTCTGTTTTTTTGCCAAACACACTTAAAAGAGAGTAAAATTTTACCTCTTAGACTTTAATCTTGCTTAACCTCATACCAAACACAATGGTATTGCAAAATTTAGTAGTATTTGAACAGAAAAAAGAAGACCTGTTTGTGATAAAATACAAATTAACTAAATTCATGTAATTTTTTGTAGAAGTAATTAGTATAAAATTAATTCAAATTCAATAATGTGCGGGGCAAATATGTCAAAATACCTACTGCCCTCTTTGTAAGTTCTTTGGGCCAAAACGCTGAACGCGGCTTGGAGAATGCAAAGCCAAACGGGCCCTTAATCAATATTAGGGCTGATTAAAAGGGTTCTGTCACCAGCTCTCTTTCGCTTCCCATCGTTTCTTCAGCCGGGTGGTCCCTCTCTCTGCTTTTGTTTAATCAGTGTGCTTCTCTCTCTATAACTCAAACTCTCCGTGTATGAGTTTCAGGTATTTATTTATAGATTCACTCTATTATTTGTACTTTCAAGAATATTAGTTGAATTTAATATTTGATAATTATGTGTTAGAAAGATCAAATTTTTACTTTATATTTACATATTTTGCAAAGTTTGTGATTACTCATTCATAACATCCCTGTGTTGATGCTGTTACATGTTCTGATTGTACATTGATAAGTTTCATAGTAGTTACTAAAATATTGTGCATCTTCCATTTTTTATTTTTTTTTAATAGAAAATAAAATGTGACAACCTTGGAGGTTTACATTTCTAGGGGTAGTATCTAGTTGAGTATCTCTCATTTGTGATTGGTAGCTGAGGCTCTCTTTCCATACTGAAGGAGAATGGAGGGTGTCAATCTCTTAAAATGACAATGTGTGTTTAAGAAGAAAGGAGTGTGTCAATCTCTTAAAATGACAATATGTGTTTAAGGAGAATATGAACAGAACAGAAAAGTTTATCATAAAACAAGTTTGCATTGCATTAGACCGCAGCATGTATTGGTGTTATTGATAGACAGCTTGTTACTGAATGTTGATGGTAAGAATTGACAACAACACCAACATGCTGAGAAGTCCTTGTTCTTTTTCCACTCATCTGTGGCCTCTGAAGTTATTTTTTCTTTTTCCGTTTAATGTTTATAATGGATTTTGTTTAACTTGATGACATTATGCGGGTGTCTTATTTGATTTCTCAGAAGTTAAATGACTGTTTTTGTTTTTTGATAGAAGGTTGAACCATAGCACAATGCAGACCGACGGGGCAGCTGCTTTGCCACCAAAGCCAAGTTCGGGCCTTCAAAGGCTCATGAAATGTCTGATGGTCAAGTTCAATTCCAGGTGGTCACTGTTCCCCCACATCGTTATTCGCCTCTCAGGAAAGCTTGGGTGGCTATCTATACTCCAATATATGAAGAGATGAAAATTGAAGTCCGTATGAATCTAAAGGCGCGCAAGGTTGAGTTGAAGACAAGATCAGACACACCTAACATTAGTAACCTAAAAAAGTGTGCTGATTTTGTACATGCTTTCATGCTGGGTTTTGATGTCATAGATGCAATTGCACTTCTGCGTTTGGATGAGCTATATGTTGAATCCTTTGAGATCAAGGATGTTAAAATACTTCGAGGAGAGCACTTGTCTCGTGCTATAGGAAGATTATCTGGAAAGGGCGGTAAAACAAAATTTGCAATTGAGAACGCAACAAAAACAAGGATTGTGATAGCTGACACCAAAATTCACATACTGGGATCTTTTAACCACATTAAGATTGCTAGGGATTCTCTTTGCAGTCTAATTTTAGGGTCACCTGCTGGAAAGGTGTATTCAAAACTGAGAGCAGTTACTGCTAGACTGTCGGAGATGTTTTAATATTTCTTAGCATTCTGGGAACTGTTACCTGATTTATAGAGTTTTGTTTTCCTTTGTGTGACAGAATATCTTGAGGATGAATGTTATCGCTTTGAGAATTTCTGTTCATTTGTTAAGTGTTAACTTTTATTCATTTATGTTTCTGTTTCTATGTTTTATCTATAAAAGAACATGTTATAGAACACTTGTATTGGGGATGAATTTATACTTGTGCGTATCACACCTTACTTGAAATAACTGCAGCTTTTTAATGCAGACATCAGCCTTACCCCTCATCCATACTAAAGCTTCTGTGACCTGTTGCTGAGGCAAGTCTTACGTAAACCTGGGTCAATTGACATGTACTATTCCCCTATGATGAAAGAAAAGGGAAAAAAGAAGAACCTACCACATATTTATTTTTATTTTATTTTATCTCTTCCTTATTTTTAGAGGTTTTTACATTTTATCAATGTATGCCTTGATTGTCCATATTCTTTCATACTAAATGTTACCCTAAATCTCTTGTAATTTGACAAAAATTGAAATATGAATTTTTTTAAGGCAAGTTAACAAAATAATGTCCATGTCTCACGATTTGTAAAAAGCTGTGAAATGATATGAAAATTCAATCAATTTATGAAATACTAAGATAATTAAAAACTAAGAAGTGTGATCTTGATGAGTTATTTATACTAAACTATAAATAAGCAGTTTCTTTGACAAAATATTATTGAAACGTAAGTCAAACTTTTCTTATTGATTTATTAGTAATTGTTACACTAGACTGAGGTGAAATTATTAATACTAAGTCGCTAGACTTTTTAGCGGTTTGCAAACAATATTATTCACAGGGTAAAGTGGTAGAACTTCAGACAATTTACAATCAATTACTTTTGACACATAAAATGACAAATTTTGGCGATTTACAATCAACTATTATTAATATGTAATATTACAATAAGAATTACAATGGCAGGAACTTTAGCGATTTATAATTAATTATTATTAATATGTACTATGAACTGCAGATCTTCAATAAAATTTTAATTAGATATGCCGTTCAATATTGTTTTATGTTATGCTAGTAATATTTTATATAATTGCTCTATAATTAAAGTTAGTTCAAAATTATTATGATTCATCCTCGTTAAATGATATGAAAATTCCACAAACAAATTTATTAAGTTTAAAAAAAGTTAAGAAACTAAGAATATGTACTATTGATGAATTATTTATGTCAAGATATGAATAAGCAGTGTTGTTAACGACGATGTAAAAAGTCAAAGATTTCTTATTGACTTACAAGTAATTATTACTACTATGTAAAGTAACACAATTCTTGACAATTTATGAATGTTTATATTTTAAGACTTAAAATGGTAGATTCATATGATTTTCAGAAAATAAGTATTAAGGTGTAAATTGACAATATTTTGAGTGATTTACAGGTTACTTTTAATAATTACAAAATGACATAATGATTGACGATTTATAACAATTACCATTAAGTAGTAAAATGGTACAATTTTTACCAATATACAACCAACTATTACTATTAATTGTATTAAGACATAACTCGAAGATTTTTATTATTATTACAAGCAATAACAACTAACATGTATTTGGCAGAATTCCTAACTATTTATAAATAGAGAATATTAATAATTTACAAATGAAAATTTTACTATTTTTATACTTAATATCTAATATAACCTAGTTCGATTTTTGTAAATCAAAGAAGAAGGAAAAAAAAATGTTTGCTGATTAAGAAATTAGTAAGAAACTTTTTTTTTTTTTTTTTTTAAATAAATAAATAACCACTACATGATATTTCTTATTTTTTTTAACTCGTAAGATTAACTCAATACAGTAGATGGATAATTTCTTGTTCTTCAATCAAAAATTTAGTTAGACAGGTTGCTTATCGTTTCATGTCATGCTAATTTTTTAATACAAGAACTTAATAACTAGATTTAACTCAAATGACACCTAATAATGTAAAAAAAGAATTTCATATTACGAAAAAATTGATCTAGTCCTTCCTAAAATTTGGACATGATCTTGAGTCTGATAGTTCTATTTTCAATATTACTAGGATTTCTCTTATGTAATTGCTTGGATTATTTGGCTTCTTTTCTACAGTCTAATTAGAAGTCACATTCTTGAATTTCCATTGTAAGATAGAGTATGTTGAGGATGAGTTTTAACTCCCAAAAAAAAATAAAAAATGTCTCTGTAATATTTGAACCATGTTCAATCACGTACCTGTTATTATTCTATTTGAAAATTAGTATCTTCTTTAGTTTTAGTAAAATATACTGTGGACTTGACTATAAATACTTTTTAAGAAATTATTTTGATAAATTTTTATACATGATTTTTTTTTATTAGTATTATGATTACACATTTTGGTCCCGTGTATTATATATATATATATTTAATTAAATTATAAACTCAACAAAAGAATTCGTAGTGTATTAAATTTCTTTAATAAATTATTTAACGTACTGGTGCATGTATCATTCTATCCTTAAGATCAAATGCAGTGAACTCTTGAAGAAATTCTGTCATGCCACAATTAGTCACATGTACAGGAGAACATACTATCACATAAAAGACAAAGAACACCATGCAAGCCATTACAGAGAAAACAAGCTTTTATTTGAGTACGTACTAGGTAAGGACCTTTACAGCGTTTACTTCTCTTGAGGGTCCTCCATCCCCCTATTACTTTATAAACCACAATCAAGAAAGTTACATCATAAAGCTTAAAAAAATTCCTCTGAATGAGTAGAACTCTTCGTTACACTGAGCCAGAACCAGTAAGTGGAAAACTGGAAACATGAGTTGCCTCGGTTAGCATCGGAAAAAAGGGTAGAGAAGTGTATCTAGATGACAGTTCCACTGGAAATCAAGGCATCCTTGATTACTGTGACGATTCCACTCTTTATGAAATATCCATCTGTTTCTCTTGCTGCTTCTTGTACATTGTCACTATTAATGATCTGAAAATTGACTTTATGTTAAAATTAAATCCAAAAAGAAAACATTTACGTATTGCATCCCAGGGCATACTGAAATTTCAATCAGTAACCTTCTAGACAACAATATAACTCAAGCTTAACATGCTAAGATCCATGATGGACAAGTAGGAACCGAAAAATTTATACTGCTTATCAGTATTGGAAAGGAAAGCACACAGAAATCGTATAGAAAAGATGAAAAAGAAATTACCATTAGATAATATGAGAAATATATTATTTAAGTTAGTTTATAGTATAATAACCTTCACGTTCTCCCCAATTCGAGCATTCTTATCAATAATTGCTCTCTTGATATGAGAGTTTCTGCCAATACCAATTGAAACACTACCCTTAGCAGCCAGAAACATCCTATCAGCGTCTGACTGGAGCAAGACAAAAAGAAAAAGTACAGTCACACTCAAAAATTCAATTCCAGTTAGAGTAATTATATGTAAAAGGGAATGGGATACTACCTCATAATAATCTGCGCCCATCAACAAAGTATCTTCTATGATGGCACCCTCTGATATGCAAGACCGGAGCCCAACCACAGAATGGTGAATTTTGCAGTTCTGCATAGGAATAGGAGGAAAATAGGATGGTTAGCTCCACAAAATTATCCTGATCAGCATATTTGTCATAAAATTTATAATTTTTTATGACACTCAACTAATGTTTTAAAAAGCAGCTAGGTGCATTTAGGCGATAAGGGCTTTCTATCGCCCAGGAGCTATGGCGCAGGCTGCACGCCTAGGCACACTTAAGTAAAAAAATTAAAATATTCTTAAGAGAAGATATATAATAATAGTGGGAATGTGAGATTAAACTTAACATATATATATATATACCACAAAGAACATTGTATCAAAGATTTAAAGCATTTAAAGTTTATGGAATGACACATGAGCCATTTCAAACTCCAAATCAAGTTCAAACAAGAAAGTAAGAGTAAAATTCAGATGCAAGCATATTTCAAAAAATAATTCTTCCTCCTACTCATGAGTTGCTCATTGTCTCATCTTTATCAGTACTTGTAGGACCAACATCAGATCAATCATCATCATTAGAATTGTAACTTTCATCATCTTCTTCTAATAACTCCTCATGCTCATGTGCATGGTTCTTGGTATTAGAACTTGAACCATAAATATTCTTGACGTAACTCTTGTGTTAGATATTTTTAAACCCTAGATATGTTTTTTTGAAAAGAATAAGGTCTTGTGGCTTTTATAAGTAAATGATTTAAAGTTGTATTTAAGTTAGGCACTTTAGGTGCGCCTCGCCTGCCCCTAGCGCCTAAGGCGCGATTTTCACAACACTACACTCAACTGACTCAAGCACCACATGTCAGTGGGCTTGCAAGCTTAGAAAAAGCTCACCTTAATTACACAACCCTCGCCTATAACGCTATCAGTGACATCAGCATTAAGCATCTTCGATGGTGGTAAATACCGAGGTTGGGTGTAGATTGGTGATGAACGATCATAGAAGCTGCAAACGGAAGTCCAAAAACATATACATTTGTAAACATGATGTTAAAGTTTTTATCAGGACAACAAACTATCTTTTGTACTTAGGACAACAGCTCTTACGAGCACGAACTGTATTCACCTGAAATCTGGGATTGGCTTTTTTGTGATCCCCAAATTTGCATTGTAGAAAGCCTCAATTGTACCAATATCTTCCCAGTAGCCATCATATAAGTAAGCTTGCACCTACATCGGTTAGGCACATTAGACTCTGAATTTCACAGCAGCAGAAGATTTGAAGCACGGAAGAATGGAAGCAAACTAAAATGAATAGATTTTTGCAATGAGTGAACATATTAAACCATTTGTAGAAGCCATAGCAGCCATGCATACAGTGCAAGGTTTGGAGAGGAAAAAGAAGAAGATAATAACCATGTAATAAACTTCAATTTGTGACCTTTCATATACTCGTGAAATTGTCTATAAATCTTATCCTAGACAATTGCAGCCTCTCTGAAATCAAGGAAAAATAAGTGACGAGAAAGGGATACAGACCCTCATCCCAATGGAAGTTGCACCAGGAATAACTTCACTTCCAAAATCATTTGCTCCAGGAAACTTATCTCGAAGAAGATCCAACATTACATTTTTGCTGACAACATATATACCCATACTAGCAATGTAAGGCATGGCCTTTGCTCTCTCATCATCAAGGCCTAGGATAGTGGTATCAACCTGAACCAAAACCATGAAGTAAGAGTTATCTGCCTTTACCAAACCAACTCAACTCAACTAAGCCTTAAATCCCAAACTAGTTGGGGTCGGCTCCTTTACCAACCAAAAGTACAATATGTATAATTATGGCTATAACTTCAGAGTTATAGGATACAGTACTGTAGGATGCCTATAGACACATGATGTTTACCTTCATAGCTTTCAATTGCTCTCCTTTTGGTTTCTCAGAAAATTCAATGATGCGTCCTTCTTCATCAATCTTCATCAGACCAAAAGCAGTGGCACGCTTCTTCATCCATGGGCAGTGCAGCTACAGTGATATCAGCATCAGTTTCCCTGTGTGCTTGAATGAATTTCTCGTAGTCCATCCTATACAAATGGTCACCGGCCAGAACTAGGAACTCCAAAACATTATGTTCCTCAAAGAGCCATAAATATTGCCTCACTGCATCAGCAGTACCCTGAAATTATGAATACAATTTTGTTTGAGACTGTTCTCCAAGCAATCACCACAGAAGATCAGGAGCAGTATTACTAGCATACACTTTTACATAATTCTTTCACGGGGTCATAAAATCAACAGAAAACTAATGTTTTGCCAACATCCATGAGGGATTCCACAAACAGACAACACAGCACAATAATGCAAGGATTAAGGATTAAGGATTAAGGTTTTCTTCCACATTACACACCTGGAACCAATTTGGATTCTCTGGACTCTGCTGAGCGGCTAGAACCTCAACAAAACCCTCATTCTTGTGACCACCCAGATTGCTAGCATATGCCCGTGAAAGGTGGCGATTGAGAGATGCAGAGTTAAATTGTGTGAGTACATAGATTTTTGATATGTTACTATTGAGGCAATTGCTCACAGGGATATCAATGAGCCTGTAGTTTGCTCCAAGAGGAACAGCTGGTTTTGCCCGCTTCTTGGTAAGTGGGTAAAGCCGGGTCCCAGCACCCCCTCCCAGAATAATGCCCAATACACTCTGTTGAAGATTATCATCAAAACGGACAACATTTTAGCAACAATAACCAATGAATTTAGGAATCAAAGTCTCTACTACCAACAGTTTACTGAAACTGAAGGAAACAATTAATCTGTTGTTTTTCTGAAAATCTATCTTTCTAATTTGATTTGTTCAAGCGACTATAATTTATCTTTATAGTATTAGACAAAATTAACTTCCATTTGTCCATGTGCAGCAAGAGAACAATAACAGATGACAATGTTAAAACTGCACTAATACTTCAATTTGAGCATCCCATTTTTTATTGTTGCCAAATATATTATCCAGGAAATAGAAAAAATAAAATCCCAAATCCCTAAATTTCACATCTTTAGCTTCCATTTTCAATAAGCAATGGAATTAACTTAAAACAAAACAAGCACATGCACAGCAAAACTAAAAGAAAAGAAAAATGAAAGAGCCAGATTGAAGACTAACACGGCTAGCGTCAGGGATCAAGACACGTCTGAGAATTCCTGGAATCAGACACTGCTTTAGGAGAAACAATCACCGGACTGCGTCTACAACTTTCATTTCCACCTCCAGAAAAATTGGCGATCTTATCGCCTGACAGTTGAGAAGCCAAGAACGATAGGCTTCTGGGACTCAGCTTCTTGCCCGAATTGGACGCATTAGACATTGATGAAGACTGAGAAGACGACGGCATTTTCGAAACTCCAATCGCTGCCATGGAAGCCATTTCTCTTTCAGACGCACAGCTGAGAGCGAGTGGACACTGAGATACACCACTTTAGTAATAGAGACGGAAGATACTATTTTGGTGATCGGCTTCGGGGCCCGTTTTGACCATCGATTTTCATTTATTTACGCAAAGAACCCTTTTTTATTGAGAGTTGAGACATGGATGCCTTTTTTATTTTGGGAGTTTCTTTCAGTTTTTTATGATTTTCAAATTAATTTATATTTATTTCAGTTAATTATTTTTTCAATTCAATCAAAATTAAATTAAAAAAAATTATATAATTTTTTAAAAGAAAAAAAATACTGACATATATTCATTAATCAAGAAAATCAATCTGAATATCATAAAGAACATATTTTACCTAAATATAATTAATATAATTTGAAAATAAAAAATTTCTCTCTCTCTTCTAACAAGCATTGGATGCAGTGTGTGAGCTGCATTCTCATGGTGAAAACACAAGTTAGACTTAAAGTAGTCAATTGTAGAGAAGATCATCCTAATCAAGATAAAGTCGGAGAGATTAGTCTCACAACAATGCTTGCAGGGAAACCCGAAAAATCAAAAAGAAGAAAATTGCCCTCTCTCTTAGTGCCAAAATAAATATATATAAATAAATATATATATATATATATATATATATATATATATATATATATATATATATATATTATCCTCCTTCCTAGTGAGTGACATACTGAAAATTTTATATCTTATTATCTTCTAATGAGAGAAATAATTTAAACACTATAGTCCCCTATTTTACTCTAAATATATTATTTTATATTTTAACTTAATTTAGAATCACTCAAAAAAATCCTCTCAGAAAAGAAAAAAAAAGAAGCCCACCCTCTACAAGTTTCTCTCGAGTGAAGTAGTTATCAAACAAAATCAAAGTTTATCCTCCTAGTTTAAATGTAGTATTTTGGACACATACGGTCATTTCTTCCCATACTATATTGTTTTGGGCTCAATGCGATAATGAGTGTAGGATAAATTATATTTTTTCCTATGAATTATTAACCATGTTGTCCAATTATCAAATTAGACAAGAAAATATATTTATTTGAGTCTTAGTTAACAAATAACTGTCATTCATCCTAAATTAATTATTAAACATAATAAATTAACCCAAAAAAAAAACTAAATTATCCTAGTTATAAGTTATATATATATTCATTTTCTATCACTTGTTTTTAATTATATCTTTTTTTTTTAGCAATTGTACTCTTCAAATTTATCCAATTTTAACATATTTTTTAGTGATTGCAATACAATAATAAGGACAAAATACATAGATGAAAATATTATTATTAGAATGTAAATTGAAAAAATAACTTATATGATTTATGTGAAAAATAGAATATTAAAATGTATTGATAATTTTAATATTATGATAAGAAAATAAATATTATAAAGGATTCAACTACAATTTATATATGATAAAATTGTATCAATGTAAATAATTTAATTAATTTCAAAAGAAAAGAAGAAGAAAAGACACAGAAAGGAGAAAATATTATTGTAATAAAGATAATTTAGTTTTTTTGAGTTAATTTGTTAGATTTAATTTGTTTAATTAAGAGTTACCTTTTAATTATGACTTAAATGAGAAAATTATATGCCTAATTTAATAATGTATGAGGTCTATTACAAAATAAGTGATATTTCATGAAAGTAAAATGTAATTGACCCTTATTAATATTATTAATTTATTTTTCAAACCCGTGTCTCATCCAATCAAACACACAATCTATTACTATTTTTTTATAAAATAAGTTTTTCTTCTTTTCTCTTACTATTTGTTCTGGAAATCATGAAAGTTCAATTAATTTTTTTTTTACTTCAATTTCAATCTTTTGACAAAAAAATTTGAAAGAATATATGAATGTATGCATAGTATATCTCAAAATAATAGTGTCAAAGTGAAAGTAAGGTGACTAGAAGCCAATAAACTCATATATTTTTTATATTTTAGACAAATATATAAAAAATTTGAGATATATTTGTGCATCATCACCTTATAAAGTTTTTTTATATTTTTTTCTCAATATATAAATTATGGAGACAACAAATTTCTTATATTATTTTTGTATTAAAAAAAAAAAAACTATCAATCTGTAAGTTCACGAGACAATAAATTTTTTCTATTATTTTTGTGTAGAAAAATTAAGGCCATATATGTGGCAGGTTAGTCTGAGTTCGTTAGCTGGTCGAAGAGTAAAAAAAAAAAAAAAAAAGGAACAGCAATTCACAAAATTCCTGGCAATCAAGAAGCGCGTTTTCTATCCCCCATGTATAGTTCTTCAGCCATTACTTTTTCTCTCCTCGCATTCTCTTGCGCTCTCTCAAACAGAGTTTCAATTTAAGATTTTGAAGTAAGTTCGTGTAAACCCTGTAGTGTACTTATGTGATTTTCAGTTCAAACGAAAATGTATTACACTGTACGTCAAACTCTCTATCTCTTTTGTCTCTGCTGTTCTTTGTTATTCTGTGTTATTTCATTGTTTTTGTGTTTTTGTTTTTTGTGACAGTGAAGCTGAAATAATTCCATTTATCTAATAGTTAGATAAATTCATTAGGCAGTGCTTTGATCACTTTTTAACATTCACGTATTAGAATTATGGTAACATTAAATAGGATAATTTATAGTTTTTGGGGTTGTGCTATAAACATTCCAGGTTTCTTTAATTTTCCCAATAAATATAATCTCTTCTTAATTTTGGGTAGAATAATTTCTTCAGGTCATAAAGCATGTAATTGGACATTTTCTTAGGAGTTTATAAGCAATAGGAAACCCATTAAAAATAGTTGAACCTGGAGATTTTAGTTCCAAGACTAACTGCTATCCATTCCAGTTACGTATGTCATTGTCATCTTTGTATTTTAGAACTGTAAGGGAAAACCATATGTTAAAAAACTATGGACCATTATTATACAATTCTTTTTCTTTCTCAAAGCCAATGATCAGATAAAAGAGTTCCTAAGGTTTCAATAGAGTGTATAGGTTCCTGTAGGTTTGGAACCGGGGTTTGCTTGTTGCTTTTTGGGCTATTTTTCCTTTTAATTCTCTATGAGCTCTTTGTAGTTTCTTCTGGGACTATATTTTCTGTAATGAAACTTATCCATCTTAGCCAAAAAAGGATTACATGTAATTGTTCAACAAACTGTTGAAAATCAAGGGATCTCTTTCTTTTTAGAAAAGTTCCTAAAAGCAATTGTCTTACTTTTTTTATATAATTAATATTAACAATTAATAACTATTATGCCATGCTGATGCATTTCGAATCGCAGCATGGAGTCTAAATAGTGTAGCTCGTTGCCTATATTTTGATCCTTTATCTCAGTCACTCAATGAGACCAACTCTAAATCATTGGTTTGAAGTGCCAGACAAAATGATTTTTTTTTGTCAATAAATAGTAGAGAGAATTTTGATTGGATTACCCTTATGTGATAGCGGCTTTAGATTGCTTGATAGAACACACAGACAAGAACAATGGAGCTGGAGGTGGTAGAAGCAGAGCTAGTGTTGCCAAGCCACCTCAATTTCAAGCGAATTCAGATGTATGAGAAGTACCCAAAAGGCCAAGCCAGAGGCAGGCACTGGAAACATCTAAAGCAGATAATTCAAGCTGAGAATTACCAGAATTACTACTCCTGACGAACCCAACTGTAAGTTATCAGCCTCATTTATTTAGTTCTTGTAAAAATCTTAGAATTACCCTCCTGAGAATTCAGTTGTGTGTTTCAGGCTTCAGCCTTCAGTATCTCTTTCATTTTTGTTACGAAACCTATGTCAAGCATGAAATTATTTGTTTGACTTATTCATTTTGCTTTTGCAGACGTTAATATTGGGTCACCTCCTTCTATTCACCCTCTGCAAGAGAATATGTGATATTACTGGATTTGAGGTATTGGGCTATCTTTATTAGTTACAAACCTTGTGCTTAAAGACATATCTTTCTGCATGTTTATTTAGTTTTGTCAAGCTTCAGAAGGTTAAACTAGTCAAACATGTTTGTTTGGTAGTAACCTTTTGCAAGGTATAGTGTAAATTAAAGTGTAGAGGAAATGCTTCGGTTTAAAATGTAATTGTATCATAGAACTTGTAACTAAATCAAAGGCTGTTGTCCATCACCTAGTTTGACAAAAAATTTCAAACTTTGTCCTTCAATCATTTTGGGCTCTTTCCACTTACCTTATAACAGATCTCATTTTTCTTTTTTTTTTTTTTTTTTTTTTTTTTTTCCTGAGGATTATGATTATTGTCCTTAACATAACTGAAAGCCTTCCCAGTTCTTATAGAATTTTATGTTTAACGTTATATTCATATAATTACACTTTATCACGGTTCTATCCCAATACAGTTGCCTGCATGCACGTGTTTTCCCGCTCAAACCTTCCTGTATTACTTTTACCATTTTCCCCATTAAGCCATGACAAGCATAATTTTATAATGATGCGTTTTGTGACTTCAATTTTACAATGGTAATCATGTTTCAGAAGTTAGAGCCATTATTATTTGAGATTGAAATATTTACAATTCGCAGAATTATTAAAATGAGATTTCAGCTTTTAAGCTTAAATTTCAATTTTCCAGCAAGATAAGTTCAGGAAATGTATAGTTATATCCTTAAACAGGGATCTCCTGGTTACATTCCATGTAGGAATCCCACTTCTCAAACTTCAGATGATGTAATTCTTCCTGGATGGATCTGTTTTTAAGGATATTAAAGATCAACTCTTAATGTCACGTGGTGGAATTATGTAGTTCACCTGCTTGTCAATTTCCTAAAGATTCAACTGAGTACTGTATGACATAGGATAGGACAGTATGGATAAATTCTGCCCACTTGGAGTTCGCAGTGTCCATGAAACAAAATACTACTAACATACTGCATGTTCCATTTATGTTACCTGTACCATTTACAATTTTTTTTTTTTTTTTTGGGATTATGTTTATTTGTTTTTTGTCCCAAATTTGGGATGTTATGGCGCAAATAATTGATTTATTGAGGCATACCTTGATAGCTTTTCAGCTTGCTTTAAATGAGAGTGTTGATGAGCTGTAAAGTCTGAATAAGCAGAGCTTTGCATTTTTATTTGTCAAATTAACAATGAAAACTAAAATTTTAGTGGTTGTAAAAGGGTTGCAAAGTCTTATCTTGTTTAGATTGCCTAGTAAATGCGAATGAGTCCTTCGGTATGTTAAGCCCCGTCTTTGACCAAGAAAAGGGTAACAATTGAATCTGTCCTTGTGAGTTGCTTGTCATATACAGGTCCTACTTGAAATGAGTTCCATCATGTCACTTGATAGACTCATTTCAGTTTCTGCTGCTCTGAAACTCCAAAGTAAAATTTGTTTTACATGCCATATTAATTTTTGTGGATTATATATATGGAATGTTTTGTTGTATCTTTGGTGTTTAAGATTTTACGAGCATCAAGTATGATACCATGCAGGCACCTTATTATGATCCAAGAACCAATCTCCGATATGCAAATACTGATGTCTTCAAGATCATAAGGTCACTTCCTAATGAATACGTGCAACGGTACCTGGCTACAAGAAATGCACAAGTTGTTCTTAAATGAGCTATGCAACTAATTCAGAGACAGCAGACTGCTATTCTTCTTTCAATTTTCATTTTTAAAAGTCATAGAATGTGAAAAAGGATTCTCATAGGAAACTAACTTGAGTACTTTCTATTGTTGGAATCCTATTTTGCAGTTTAGAAATGGCCTTCGAGTTAAGATTTCAAAACATGATATCTGAAGAAGAAATGTAAATGTTTACAATTAAAATATGATGGAATCTAATGTCTTTCCGCTATCAATAATGTAGATGATGAAAATCTGACTCGGAAAGAGCTTTTGCCTGATTTAATTTCTTCTTTTTTCTATGATTACTGTAATCAATCTTAGAGTTACTTCCCCAAAGTACAAAATACAAATGTTAGGCAGCCTTCACCACAATTGGACTCTTCACATTATGCTTTCCATCTGACCATATCAGACTTCCAAAGACATAGTTCTTCGCTGTGTTGGCTTGCTTAACTTGCAGGGTAACATTAAAGCTCTTTTCTTCATCGACCTTGCTGAATTTCAAGATCTTAGGCTCAACAAAAACAGAAGTTCCTGTCGGTTTTTGTACTTGAGCTCTATATGTAGCTAGAGAACCAACATTTTTTAAGATCCGCTTAACTGTGATTGATCCAGAGAGTTTAGGGACTCTTATTGAAGGGTAATTGAGGTTGGTGAGACTAATTTTCTTGGTGCATTTGTAAGGACTCTCTATAAACAGTGAGATTTGTGTTTCATTGTATCCCAAGGAACAAAAGAAATCTAGATAATCATTAAAAGTTAAGTCATAAACAAGACCAGGATCCATAGCACTGTTTGGTTGAACATGTCCAGCACCATAGCTAAATGGAGTTATTCTGAAGTAAGAAGCATTTAGTAGTGGCTCCTCCCTGTTATCATGTGTTATGGCTGTGCAAATAAAAACAAGGATGATCAAGAAATAATATTTAACACAAATTTGGCAAAGGAAACTGCAAGATTTCAAAATTCTTTGTTCTTCTGTTCCCCAGTAATAGCTCAAAGTTAGCAGGAGAAAATGTATATATTAAAATGGAAGGAATTTGTCTACTTACAAGTGGTCATGATTGCTGATTTAATAGCTGCAGGGCTCCAAGTAGGATAGAGGGTTTTCAGGAGGCCTGCAGTTCCTGAGACATGAGGGCATGACATTGAAGTGCCCGTCAATGAAGTAAACTCAACAAGGCGTTTATCAAATTCTTGATTTGTTGGCCCTTCGGCTTCTGTGTAGGCAGCTATGACAGAGACTCCTGGTGCAGTTATGTCAGGCTGGAAATAAACTGCAATTTGTAAATATTTGACATATGATCCACAAAGGTAGATGTATATATGTATACATATTCTTTCTGATAGATAAGGAAACCTTGAGGATCTCCGGTATGAATGGTATTTGGTCCTTTTGATGAGAATGCTGCCATGAATGGGGCTGATTTCGTGCCTAACTGCATTGTTGGACGTGTAATGCAAGCTTTTGGGTACCTGGAAATTTATTTTCAGTATGCATAATTGGTAAAACGGTCGATAAATGCATGGACCTATGAACTTTTTTAATAATGGGCCAATGTTGTCCTTTAAGAAACTGAGTGGTGAACCTCATGATTGATATTTAATGGAATTCAAAGATAGAAAAATGATACATACGCTAATGGTTAACAGTTTGAAATGAGATGGTGAGCTCACAACACGAATCCAACAACTTTGAACGTTGATATAACCATATAGGCTTTTCTTATAAAATACTATATTCAGATAACGTGAATAATTAAAGTTTAGACTATGATTATCATTTATCACATTCATCTGTCAACATATTTTATCTTACATTTTAAGATTATCAAATGTTACGTAAATTATTTGTCTTTCATTTTAAAAAACACTAGCTGAAACACCACTTTTGTTATGATTTCATATAATTTATAAACATAAACTAATAATTATATTGTGAAGTTTCCAAAAAAAAAAAAAAAACCTCATTATATTTAAAACAAATGATAATAAAACTGTTACACTATCAATCAAAATCAAAACCAAAACCAAAACCAAAATCTAAAAACCCATTTTGTAATGACCTAATATCAGTTGTATGTATGAATGAGTCAATGATTAGATTGAAAAGCATTCTAAATTTGACCAACTTGGCATTATTTGCTTTGTTTAAATGATGAAGTTGACTTGAAAGTGAGTTTAACTAAAATGAAGGTTAAAAAACTACCTGTATCAAGGTTTCCTATGATTGTATCTTCACCATATCTAGCTTTCTTATTGAATTGGGTGGAATTACACCACCATGTTCTAATCCCATGAACTCCCATGATCTAGTAGTGTGTAATTTTCTACCTTCATTCAAGAAGACTGACACAACTTTTGGATGCTCTGTAAAAAGTATGAATAAAAAGAAAAGAAATAAAATCACATATATTAGTTTTTAGCCAATTAGAAGAAAGAAACAGAGAGAAAACAGACTGAGGCAGTGTAAAAGAAGGTTCTGAATCTGACTAGCTATACTTGCTCTTCTAGAATTGCAGCAAAACCATTAATGTGCCTTGTGTATGAGTAAAAGATGGCTTCTTTGGCTACATCATAACTACATAGAAATAATAATAAATAAAAAAATAAAACAAAAAAGAAGAAAAAAAATTCAAGCATTTCAGTTGAAAAAAATGATACTACAATTAGACAATTAGATAGAAGAAACTAAATTTTTTTTGTAATTTTGGGTACCTTTCTAACAAGGATTGAAGAAATTGTTAGCGAGTCTCTGCGACTTGATTCAAATCAATGGATGATAAATCTTGGTGATCTGGGTGGGCACCTAATGATAGAAATGTGGTGAGCACAACACATAAAATTGAAGATGATGAACAAATTGGAATACTCAAAAGACAACTTCTACTTTGCTTAATATCAAATTGAAAACATACAATATGTATTTATAAGACTCATAATAGCAACTCTAAAGTCACACAACTAAATATGCACTAATATGACTTTAACACCCATTATCCTAGACATTAAGGACTCCAACCCATTACTACAATTTTATTACACATTAACCAAAAAAAAAAAACTTCCACTAGCACACAATAATTTATAGCCACCATTATAAGAAATTAACTACCTCTTAAAACCCATTACATCAAAATAACTCACACCTTTTTAACTTCCACTAACAATTTATCATAGGAAAATAAAGTCTATTACTTTCAACACTTCCCCTTAAACTTAATTTTCCTTTCTAACTCCAAGCAATTCTCTCAATCCTTTAAAGATTTCAAATTTAAATGGTTTTGTGAAAATATCTGCAACTTGATCAAGAGACTTCACAAATTTGACTTCCACTTCTTTCTTGGCAATACACTCACAGATGAAATGATACCTTGTGTCTATATGCTTGCTTTTATCATGGAAGACGGGGTTCTTTGCCAAAGCTAGTGCAGACTTGTTGTCAACAAAAATTTAGGTTGGTTCTTTTTGTGGCTCTTGTAGGTCCTTCAACAATCTTCTTAACCAAATGGCATGACAAGCACAAGAGGTAGCAGCAACATATTCAACCTCACAAGTTGAAAGAGTAATAATTTGATGCTTCTTTGAAACCCTAAGAAATTACATTATTTCCCATAAAAAATACAAAACCTGTGGTGCTTTTTCTATCGTCCAAATCTCTGGCAAAATCACTATCACAATATCCCACAAGATCAATAATACGTGAAGAAGAATAAAATAGGCCATAGTCAAGTGTACCTCTCAGGTAGCGAAGAATTCTTTTAGCATTTTTCATGTGAGTAGAAGTAGGAGATTTCATGTAACGACTCACTACTCCAACAACATAAAGAATGTCTGGCCTTGTGCAAGTCAAGTATATCAAACTTCCAACAAGACTTCTAAATAATGTAGGATCTACCTTCTTTCCAACATCATGCTTTGACAACTTCACTCCGTATTCCATGGGTGTATTAACAGAGTTACTATCAAGCATTTGGAATTTCTTAAGAACATCTTTTGCATAGCCTTCTTGTGAAATAAAAATTCCACCATCATTTTGCTTCACTTCAAAGCCCAAGTAGCAAGACATTAGTCCTATGTTAGTCATCTCAAATTCTTAAGTCATTGCCTTCTTGAAATCTTCAAACATGATTGGATTATTTCCTGTGAAAATTAGATCATCCACATAAAGGCAAACAAATAAAAATCACCTTTTTCATGTGCCTTCACATAAAGTGCATATTCATGTGGACATCTAACAAACCCATTTTCTTGAAAATACTTGTCAATTTGATTATTCCATGCCCGTAGTGCTTGTTTTAGGCCATACAAAGCCCTTTTTAGCTTCAAAACTTTGTCTTCTTCCCCTTCAATTACATAACCCTTAGGTTACTCAACATAAACCTCTTCTTCAAGAAAACCATGAAGGAAAGTAGATTTTACATCCAATTGATAAATCTTCCAATGCTTATGAGCTGCAAAGGAGATTAACAATCAGATTGTTTCTAAGCGAGCAACATGAGCAAATACCTCTTCATAATCAATCCCCTGCTTTTGTGCATACCTTTTCGCAACTAGCCTCGATTTGTACTTCTCAACTTCTTCTTTTGCATTTTTTTTTTGCCTTGTACACCCATTTCACACCAATAGCTTTATGATCTTTTGGAAGATTTTTCAACTTCCAAGTATCATTTTTTTCAATAGCTTTTATCTCCTCATCCATTGCTTGTCTTCACTTCTTGTCATTTTCAGCTTCTTCAAAAAACAATGGTTCACTATCTGCAACAAGACAAAATAAATTAACATCTTCTATCACTTCCGTATTTTCATAAAGACCAAGAAGACTTCTTGTTTTTGGTGACCCTTCATTTGAACTTTTTTCTGATAAAGGAGTTGGTGATGGAGGTGGAGTAATGGCTTCCAATGGTGCTTCTATATCTTGTTATTCTTCAAAGTAAGGAAAAAAATTGTAACTTTCTTCTTCTTGAACATCCCAATCCCATGTTTCATCTTCATTGAACTCAACATCTCTATTAACTATGATTTTTCCATTCCTTAGGTTATAAAGCTTGTACCCTTTGGAATTTGAATCATAGCCAATAAATACATACTTCACACTTCGATCATCAAGTTTAGATCTCTCTTGATTCGGTACATGGGCATAGGCAATGCTTCCAAAAATTCGCAAGTGAGAGACATTTGGCTTCTTTCCACTCCAAGTTTCTTGAGGTGTTTGATTCTCCACACCTTTGGTTGGACATCTATTGGACAAATAAACTGCACAAGAAACAGCTTCTACCCAAAATTCTTTAGGCATATTCTTAGATTTCAACAAACATTGGGCCATATTAAGAATTGTTCTATTCTTCCTTTCTGCTACACCATTTTGTTGTGGTGTCCTAGGAATCGTTAAAGGACGGACGAATTCCTTGTGTTTGCACAAAAGACATTGAATTCATTTGAAGTGAATTTGCCTCCTCTATCAGACCTTAAAGATTTAATTACATGACCACTATCTTTTTCAACAAGAGCTTTAAACTTTTTGAACACCTTAAAAGCCTCTGATTTTTTCTTCAAAAACTAAACCCATGTTTTGGGAGCTATAATCATCAATGAAAAGCAAAAAATAATGATTTTTACCAAATTAGCATGGCTTGATTAGTCCACACACATCGGTATGAATAAGCTGAAGTGGCTCAGTTGCTCTTGTGGCTTCTTTAGGAAAACTCTTCCTTGCATGTTTTCCAAGGGGGCATGCTTCACACAATTGATTTGGGTGGCCAATGAATGGAAACCCAGACACCATCTTCTTCTCTCCCAAATTCTTGAGTCCTACAATATTCAAATGACCCAACCGCATATGCCAAAACCATGTTGAATCTTTTGCATACATCTACAAACATTTGGCACCATCGTTTTGGAGATTCAAAATGAACATCCTGTTTCTTGTCATGGACACCTTAGAAATAAAATTAGCATCTTGGTCTCTAAGCAAAAGGTTTTTATCTTTCATATGGATTTCATAACTCTTCTCCAAAAGTTGTCCCAAACTTAAAATGTTACTTTTTAATTTTGGAACATAATAAACATCATAAATGAGCTTATGACCACCATCTTTCAAAGAAATTAAAATGGTACATTTTCCTTTGATTGGAATTTTGGAAGAGTCTCCAAAGGTCACAAATCCACTCACTTTTTCATCAATCTGCAAAAAATTTCTTTTGTCCCCACACATATGATTGCTTGCACTATTGTTAAGGTACCACGAACTCTTGATCACCTCCTTTTCATCTCCTTTGAATGCTAGTAACAAAGTTGGCTCTTCCACTTCTTCTTTGTATTCAAGTAGATTAGCATTCTCTTCAACAACATTAGTATTGCGACATTCCGAAGCAAAATGACCAAATTTATTACAATTATAGCATTCAACATTGCTCTTGTCATATCTCTTCTCATTTAGCCTTGCATAATTTCCTCTTCCTCTTCCATGACCTCTTGATGATTGTTGGCCTCTTCCTTCGTTATTATTCTCAAAATGATATCCTCCTCTTCCACGACCACGATCCTCTTTGGTTTCTTTCTTGTACATTATCTTTTTCTTTGAAAGAAACTTTGGCTTGGAGAGCTTGTTCAAACGGCTTCTCTTCCTTCTTCTTAAATCTTTCTTCATGGGCTTGTAATGATCCCATGAGTTGCTCAATAGACATGGTCTCCAAGTCTTTTGATTCTTCGATTGCAACAACAATGTAATCAAATTTTGGTTGCAAAGAGCAAAGGATTTTCTCCACCACACGAACATCTTCTACTTTTTCTCCATATCTTTTCAATTGGTTAACGGTGACTAGCATTCTTGAAAAATAATCCAAAATTGACTCGGATTCCTTCATATGCAGGGCTTCAAAATCTCCTCTCAATGTTTGGAGTCGAATCTTCTTCACTTTTTCAACTCCTTGGAGAGAGCTTTGCAAAATCTCCCAAGCTTCCTTGGCAGTAGTTGCTAATGCCACCTTCTCAAACATGGACTCATCCAACCCTTGATAGATGAGGGTGAGAGCTTGTTGATCCTTCTTTCTAGCCTTTTGTAAGGCATCTTTTTGAGCCGCAGACAAAGCAGCTTCATCTTGTGGTTGGTCATATTCTTTCTCTACGATCTCCCATGCATCTTGTCCACCAAGCAAAGTTTTCATACGAAGACACCAATTGTCATAGTTGTCTTTAGTAAGACGAGGATATTGAAATGAGAACATTCCTGATCCAGTAGACATCTCTCAAACTCACCAAATTAGAGAACTAGGCTCTGATACCACTTTGATAGAAATGTGGTGAGCACAACACATAAAATTGAAAATGATGAACAAATTGGAATACTCAAAAGACAACTTCTACTTTGCTTAATATCAAATTGAAAACATACAATAGGTATTTATAAGACTCATAATAGCAACTCTAAAATCACACAACTAAATGTGCACTAATATGATTTTAACACCCATTATCCTAGACATTAAGGACTCCAACCCATTACTACAATTTTATTACACATTAACAAAAAAAACACTTTCATTAGCACACAATAATTTATAGCCACCATTATAAGAAATTAACTACCTCTTAAAATCCATTACATCAAAATAACTCATACCTTTTTAACTTCCACTAACAATTTATCATAGGAAAATAAAGTTTATTATTTTCAACACCTAAGTACACCACATATGACTACAACCACACAAAGTGAAAGTATTTGTGGTCATATATATGAATAATACAAGGACAAGAAGTTTTTCAAATTTTGAAGGTTGAGTGCTTACCTGTTTGATAGCAAAGGTGGGTATGTGTAGCAGAGAGATAACAAGAATTGATTGGAGAAGGTAAAGGGTAGGACTGGATATTCTCATTGCTTGCTTCTTTTGGAAAATCCTTCTTTGCTTGACTATAACCCACAAAAACTTGCAGAGAGAGTTCTGTAGGTTTATAATAGAAAGAAAAAACTACTTTAACTGTCCAAGTATTGCCCAAAAAGCTAGTTACTCTATTAAAAACTTAACTTTTTATATGGAATAATAAAAATATTAAAACAATATTTAATCTTATAGAATGATTTACGTGCATAGATATTTTATTTTGTGTATAATATAGAAATTTCTTGTCTCAATTCCTGTCTCACCAATGAAAATTGGTTATGTCATTAAAACTTTCACATGATAAATTAACGGTATTAGTTTGAATTTTTCATCTCCCTCTTTCACCATCTATCAAAAATAGAAACCAAGTTAAATTAATACTGTTAGTTTATCATGTAACTATCCGGCATGCAGACAAGGACAAGAAGCTTAGGTAAGAGTGGGGAATAAAAATGTCTTCTGTAAAATATTGTAAACAATAGCATTTTCTATGATCATAGAGAATTACTACTAAAGTGTACAAAGTACAAACCCCATGCAGATTCTCCTAACCAAGAAACTAACTACAAATTTAAAAAATTTTGAAAGCTTTTATAACTTGTCTAATATGGAAAAACATAATTTTTTATTTTTTTTTGAGATGTGAAACAATTATAAAAACTCATATACTTTTGAACCAACTAAACTGAAGGTGACCTTGTAGAGAAGGTTGGGTTTCATACTGTTAAAAATAATGTAATTTAAGTAAAAAGAAAGAAAAGGGCAAACAATGCTAGAGGCAATTTATAGGTTATAGGTAGAAGACCTAAAGCAAAAATGAGGTAAAACTGTGAAAGCAAGAGGAAGGGACTAGTAAGGTAATATATCACCTGTTTGCTTTCTTTTCTTTCCTTTTCAATTAAACAGAAAAAAAAGTAAATAAAAAGTCTGCATGTTAACTATCAATTGCCACGAAAGAAAGTGTTATGCTTCAATAAAATCAGATCATAATAAAAAGTCTGCATGTTATCATTTTTTTTAAAGATTTCTATCGATGTACAACTTATCCTTTGGGGTAAGATTGTTTTTCATGCATTTTTTTTTTTTTTTTATACTCTGTTTTAGAAGCATTACAGGATGTCAATTAGTTGACATGCAACGTAATTGACGAGCACTGTGTTGTGTGGAGTTATTCTGCCATCTTGGATGCTATAAAAGGTTCTAGCTTGTACTATAGTAGACTGGAACCATCGATTTTGGTTTCCTACAGCAACCCATAAAACATTCATTTAAACCAACCTAGATATCAGAACCAAATATTCCGGTTGAGGTGCATGGTTTCTTGAAAAGAATTGCTGTGGTTTACTATATATGTGGGGCTTCTGGTTTTTATTCTTGTTACTTGTTGTTAATCTATTATGTTTAAAGATTTCTTCCATAAATTATCACTGCTGTTTTAGCTGCTTGTATAACTACCCATTTGCCAATGTAATTATCTTTCATTCTTGATTTCTAAACATCATCTTATTAGTGAAACTATTTGCATGACAGTATTAAAAAACTATATTAGAATGCCATTCATTTTTACCAAGGATAAAATAATTTATAAACATCATATAAAAACAGATGACATCATCACACTTTCCATCTCCCAGCAAATTTGTAGAGATTCATTCCATAGTATGCTCTTGCAGGGACCAAAGTCAAATAATGGTGGCTCTCCCTCTTCAAGACAAATATCTTGAACAACTTTTCCAATTTAAGATATTAGGGCACGTTCTCATAGCCTTTTTTTATTTTTTTTGGAAAATAGTATAATATTTCTTTTAATAATTGTTGTGTTAAAATATAAAGAAAATGAAAAAATTTAAAATAATATTTTAATTTATTTCATTAAAAATTTATTTAATATAATAATAAGGAAATAATGAGTAAGTGGGAGAGAAAGTAAGTGATTAGTGGAAAAAAAAGGTTAGTAGTTATTAAGAGAAAGTTAGTAGATAATGATGTTTATTATTTATAAACATCATATTAAAACAGTGACATCATTACTCTTTCCATATCCCAGCAAATTTGTAAAGATTTCTTCCATGGTATGCTCTTGCTGCAGGGACCAAAGTCAAATATGGTGGCTCTCCCTCTTCGTAGACAAATATCTTGAACAACTTTTCTAATTTAAGATACTAGCATTTTCTCTCTTTTTTTTTTTTTTTTTTAAGTATAAGATATTTCTTTTAATAACTGTTCTGTAAAAATAAATAAAATTTTAAAATAATATTTAATTTATTTTATTAAAAAACTATTTAATATAATTAATAAGGAGATAATAAGTTAGTGGGAGAAAAAGTAAGTGAGTGGAAGAGAAAATTAGTTGTTATTAAGAGATTAAATTATTATATTATTATAAAGTCAAATACCCCTTATAATGTTTTTTTTTTAAATGATAATTTTTAGTATGAAGTATTATAAATAATTTCATTCTTCTACATTTTTTTTTTTTTTTTTTTGCAAATTTGTAAAGATTCCTTCCGTAGTATGCTCTTACAGGGACCAAAATGAAATAAAGGTGGTTCTCTCTCTTCATGGACAAAATCTTGAACTACTTTTACGTTATTAAGACATAATTCTCATAAGATTCAAAAGCAGTTAAGAATAAAAGAGAATGTGAGTAAAAAATTATAGATTATTGTTTAAGCATCTCTCATTGTCACAACCAATTTTTTTAAGATCACATCCTATTAATTAGCTATGGTCCTAAAGAAATTGGCATGAGTTTCTTTTTTTCTAAAACAATCATATTTACTTTATTTGACTTATCTTGTATAATATTTATTATTACTTTTTCCTAGTTTGGTTTTTATTAGGCTTATTAATTTTTTTTACTGGACTACTTTTTCTAAATTGTTCAACTTTTTTATTATTTGTTTTCAGTTCACCTTATTTTTTTAAAATAAAATAAAATCTTTCTCCTAAAATAACACTAGACAATTAAAAACAAACAAATAAACTTTAAGTAAACAAAATAAAAATTTTAAAACTAAAACAAGTCATTCTTTTTGTTGAAAATAAATAAATCTTATTAATCGTAATTATATGTAGTCAAAGTTTAGTTTTTTCAGATTTGTTAACTATAATTACAATTGAAAAATTATTGGCTTCCCTAGAGATTCCATTCAATCAAATTATAAACATAATTTATGCAAAGTTGATAAATAAATGTAGCATTTTAAGGAAAAAGAAAAAAACCGAAATCAATTTACTTTATATTAAAGTAATAAGATTTTGTAAAAATTTCAAAAGAATATGAAGGTTTATTGGAATATATTTTTTTTTTGCATAAGATACATTTGAAAAATGAAGTTTAATGACAAGTTAACTTCAAAATCAAAATAAAAACATAACAAAAAATATGGAAACAAGTATAATTTTCTTATTAATAACTTATTTTCTAGGGTTATTTTATAAATATATATAAATATATACATTTGTTTTTTTTTTTTTTTTTTTTGGCATCATATTATGTTGTTGGGCTTATAAAATATAATGAGAGATAGTTCTCTCCCTTCTCATAAATTCCCATCCCAGATAAATGTGGAATTTGATCTCAATTCCTAGGTATACGAATTAAGAACTATTTGAACTAACTGACTTTCACCATTAGTTTGTTTCAATTGTTATGATTAACACATTTTATCACTAGAATGTATTATTATTATTATATGTATATTACTTATAAATTATATTACTATTTTAAGAATGATTATTAATTTAATTTTTATTTGAAACTCATTTTAAAGTGAATAATATCATTTCATATTTAATTTAACTAAATAATGTTAAATCATACTTGTCACATAATAAAAATAAGAATTTTTTATCTTAACTTTATGATTTAGGGATGTTTGTGTTTTAAAATATAAGATGTCCCTTTGTAATATCACCGTAATACAAAGATGTTAAAATAATTATTTTTTTGATGTAATATCACCATAATACATAGGTGTTAGAAGAATTATTTTTTGATCATGAAATAAAAGATAGGTAAAGTATCACATACATTTTGACAAGAAATATGAAGCCCAAATTACTACTATTTTATATCTAGAAGAACTCTCACCGCATCTATGTCAGGGCCTAAATTAGAATAATTAATTATAAATAAATTACAAATTTAAAAATATAGCTATGACATCAGCTCGGACTATGTAAATTCTTGGGTCCGCCCTTGCATTCTGCTAATAAATCAAATTCGCCAAAAAAATAATTATAAATTCAAAGAAGATTTAGTGAAAAATATAAAAAGGGGGAAGGGGGGGGGGGGGGGGGGGGGGGGAGGGGGAGGGGGGAGAGGAGAGAGGGATCTTAGAATATAATTCTTGAAATTCCTAACATAATTATAAAAAATCTATTTTGCAATAGTTGTAATTATTTTCTAAGTTTCAACTCAAATTCATTCAATAGATTTTGTAATTTTAGTTAACAAAAGATTGACGAAACTTCATAAAGCAAGTTTCACCATGCTTTTAATGACTCAATAGTAAAATAAACGAGGCATGAGATTGTGCTATTAACATTTTAAATTTTAAAGCACCATCACAAAATAGCATTACAAAACTACTATCTTTACGTATGTAAATAAGGCTAATATCTCTTTGTCCACCTATAGTTTGAATGATTTTCAGTTTTCACAATAACAAATTACCAACGTACTTATGATTTTTCCAACTGCATTTGTCTTAGTTACTATAAGAAAAAAGAACACCTAAATATGTTATTTTAACAAAAAATAAAGTTTTTTTCTAACTTAAAAATATAATATATATATAATTGAATTGAAAATATCTCTTTTGGTTAGTTTTTCTAACAAAAAAATGCTAAACTTAATTGTTGGACCATAGTATTCTATTAATCTTTTGTTTGCTTAAAACTATACTATTAGTACTTAGTAATTTTTTTTAATAAAAAAATAGCTCGAGCCAGGTCCAGTCTGGCCTGGGTTGTGGGTCCGCCACTGGTAGAATGTACAATCTTAATAACAAAAACTTAAAATTAATATTAAAAATATATATATATATACATTATTAGTTACTCTAAGAAACAAGAATACATAAATATTTTATTTTAATTAATATAAATAAAGTTTTTTTTTTTAATTTAGAAATATAATTTACAAAAAAAAAAAAAAAAAAAATTAGAGAGAAAATGTCACACCTCTTATAGAGGCATAACTGGCCGGAGAAATAGTAACCAAACCTCCGTAATCCCTGACTCAAATAAAAAATTGATCATTACTCTTGACCAACCAATGAATAAGACTAAGTATTTAAAAAAACAAAAATTAACATTAAAAGTTTGTTCACTTAAACAAATCATCAAATATTGAAAATTTTGGAGCAGAGATTCCCTACAATATGGAACATGCCGTAAAATACAAACTTATAAATTTTTGTTCTTACATAACAATAACATAGAGATAATAAGGAGCTCCGCTCCATTCACATCATTAATAAGACAAAAACTGGAATATTACATCATACTAAATTTGACACCCACAGTTTTATTGTGACTGCAAATTTTCACCCTTGACTCCAAGTATGAGATTTCGAGGAATGCCTTGTCGTCAAATCCTCAGGAAAACCTCGTATTAGTGATTAACTTTCTTTGAGGTCCTGTTACTAAAAAATATATCCACAAAAGAGAGGTGAGTCCTATAGACTCCGTGAGTGAAAAATCGTACCTAAAAGGTACTAGCATCACTCAACACAAACATATAATATACATATTAACATCATATATCATACTTCATATAACATTTTACATTGCACGTACACATTGTAAATTTCACAAATTCACAAATTCACCTGACACGCAAGATCATAATTTAAGTCAGTGCAACAATATCACACAAAGCAATCAAAGGGCCAACGAGTAACCCAGCCCCGTACACCAGTATCACCCCCTGCTAGGCATTTACACGCCCGCACACCAAATTAATCTTCGTACACAATCCATCCCACCGAGGCTGAGCACTCAATTCTTTTTGAAAATATTCATTAGAATCAGGATTTCTCATGATTTCAAATCAGAGTATCCAAGGTGCACCTGGATTTTTAATTTCAGAAATGAAAATCATTTTTCAGAAAATGTTCACGAGTTGGCTCTTATCAAACACAAACAATGTCAACACAGTAACCAATATCAAGTAAACATTATTCAAGCAAATTAATGAAATACTCCACTAACTTACTTTCCATATATCACACATATTCAAATAAACATATAATCACACATACTAATCTAGCCCCTAAAGGCAGCAATTAATCACTCACCTGTTACCGATTTCATTCGTCACTCTCACTTGCATCCACGCATCTCATCAAGTCCACCTTGGAATCTAGAACTGAAATTCATATACCCAAATAATATTTAATTCATAAACGTTATTGTTATAATCTTTTAGTTACTATACTTATATCTCATCTTGTATAGGTTTCTTTATAAAAGTTTTTCATTAAGTTATTACATGCCAATTAATATAAATTGGACTTTATATGATAGGGTTAATAATGAAAATACATTTTGAATGTCTTGACAAAACATAAAGTAGAACGAACCATTAGAAAAAAAATAGAAAGTACTTAGTAAGTTAGAGATATTAAGATTGTCCAAACTTGGAGTTTGAATCAGTGTCTACTTTAACAGTCGTATCTTTCTCTCGAACACTCCGAATCTAATTTTGTAAAATTTATAAAATACTAGACACATCTAGCTTTGTAAGGATATATCATTTGAAATTTTTAGATTTGTATATCAATACAATTTATTGTTTGAATTTGTCTCAAATTCTGCAACACGCTAGATTTTGACAGTTTTGACCTTACCTTAGTTAATTGAACATAACTTTCTCTAAGAACAACAAAATCTGATTCCGTTTATTGGGTTTATTAATAGAAAAGTATATATATCTTTATTATTTAGAAAATTTTGCCTAAAATTTATCATGAACCCACTCAATTTCTTACATGAACGAAGAACAGGGCACTACAAATCCTGTCTGACCTAGCCAGAGTCTAACAGCTATAACTCACAACATACTTGGAACCACGACTACGAAATTTTGCATACCACATTTCAAGATCCTAAGCTACACTTTCTCTTTTAAGCCCTTAATTTAATTCAACCCTGAAAATACTCAAAATACTGAATTCCTTTCACCCCCGAATCTGCCCTATATCCTTTTTAAAAATCATTCAACTCTCACTTTCAACAATTCACCTCACCAATAATATCTATGCCCATACTCCCCACTCAATTTCATTAAATCTTTAAATCACAACATTAACCAACTATTCTTTATTCTTGTTGATAAACTTCTTTTTCGGATTCAATTAGTCTCTAATAACAAAGATCTAAGAATTCCAATTCCAGTAATTATAATTACTATATACATTTATTGTTAATAATGTTTGATCCATTACCACTACTTTTCCTATCTCTTACTTATCCCTCTCAACTAGTTCCTAATTTACTTCACTAATCATTTAATATAACAATTAACCTTCTAATCCTCTCTCTCGAATTCGACTAACATTAAATTATAAGTAAGTTTGCTCAATACACTTTCCTACCACTTGAAACTTGAGTTATTTGGTAGCTAACCCACTTCCAAAAACAGAGATTTGCAGGAACTTGCTCACTTAGCAAGTAGAAGATACCAACAAGGCTAATACAGGAAGAGTAAAGGAGGAAGAAGCGTTGGTTACCATTCACACTTCACTGGCCAAAACAGAAGGATTAAGGACTGCCTTGATCAATGCCAAGAACAGAGGCAGCGATCCTTGAAAAATTAAGTCAGTGGGAACCTCTATAGGTAAAGTTAGTGAGACAGAGAAATCAGAAATCAATCTTTCCTATTTATAGTTTGGCATGTAATATTTTACATCCCAGTAGCTTCAAGGCACATAGAACTCATGGGAAGGAACCAATTTAGCCAACCCAATTTCTTACCAAAAAAAATAGACGTTGAAATCAAAGTACGGGGCACCACACTGCATCCCCCAAACCCTAATCCCTATACTCCAACATTTGTGGCAGCTGCGTTAAAGCTTGTGAAAAAAAAGAAAAAGAAACCAAGAGCAGGGAAAGCAATAAAAACGGCAGCAAGTGCCACCAACAACCGAACACTCCAAGCTGAATTTCAGCTTTTAAATCTTACCAATCTCAACTACTGCCACTAGACAACAAAAGAAGAGAAGAAGCTTACCAAGGGAGTGAAGATGGCAGCTCACAAGGTAGCAACCCACAGCCACAAAAGAACCAAAACGAAAAGCCATATACAACAACAAAGTCAAAGCAAGAATAGAGGAGCAAAGTCACGGCAGAGAAGCTTCTCCAAGAAGAAAATATTCAGGCAGTTTTAAAGGAAAGAAAGCAAGTCGGTTAATAAAAAAAAATCAAGCCCACGTGTTAGGCATGAATTTGTGGCCCAAAATTTATCTTTACCTATAGTTGAAAATTGGTTGTGGTCCTTAACACTATAAATATATATATATATGAGTCATAATAATTCCTAGTTAATATCTTACTTTTATTATAATCTCTTACAAGATGTATATATCAATAATAGTAAAAAAAAAATTATTGACGTAACCAATATAATTTACGTGTAACATCCTAAAATATATGTTAGAATACCAATTTACAACTATTTATTTTCTTGCTTATTCCCTTTTTATTTACACTTAGTTGCAAACCTCAAAAATTTAAAATATTAAGTCAATAATAAATAATATATATATAATTTTTTTTTTTTTTTTACAACGAAAATTTACATATTATGTTTAAAATTCAATTTACAATGTCGGTTATAACAGAAAAATTGTATGGAGTAAAAAGAAAATAATTGAAAAAATATAGATTAGAATTTTTTTTTGGTTAGGAAACATATTAGACTTTTAAAGTGAGTTGAAACAAATACCAAAAAAGTTGAAAAGTTTAGAAAAAATAGTCCAGTAAAAAAAATTAAAGAGCCTAATAAAAATCAAACTAGAAAAGAGATATAATTAAAGGTGAAATACTTGATCAGGAATAAATATTTTGATTAGGCAAGGCTGAAGTATTTATAAATAAAAAAAATTGAAAAGTTTAGGAAAAATAGTCCAATAAAAACAAAAAGCCTAATAAAAATTCAACAATGCTACATACACACAACATCCTCACACTACATCCAGACACAATATGCCACATCAGCTTTTTAAACTTGTATCCAAACATCCCAAAATCCTTTTTTTCCACGTCAGCCACAATTTTTTTTTTCCATAATTAGAAATTTTCCCTAATTTCTCTGTTCCTCCTCTTTTTTTCCCCCACTATGGTGTATTGAGCTCTTGGCCGACTTTTGCTTTTCTCTCTCAGCCTCTCTCTTTGGACAATATTAGCATATCTAAACGTAACAAACTAAGTCGTTTTTCTGATTGGATTTACATGTTAGATTCGCCCTCTTTGGGATGATTTATAAATGACTTAATGTTCTGATACAACAAAATAACCACGCAAAGGTGCTATTTCAATAAAGTTTTGTTTTTCCAATGCTTTGAAGTGCTTAATTGAAATTAGGTTTGTTGGGGATTGCTACTTTGCACTCATTCATACTTTAAGCTTATATGAGGACTTGATTCAGAGTCTCCAAGTTTAGTTATATAATTCTCTTAGGAGTTGGGCTTATCAAAAATTAAAAATTTGGTAGGAAGGTAGGAAAGTTGTCAATTCTATAGTAACTAGCAATCTCACTTAGCTACCAAGATGCTATTGTTGTTTATTCTTTTTTGTCATCAAAATATGTACAGTGCAATAGGTTTATATATTTCATGTATAACTAAAAATTACTATTTACACTTGTTGTACACTATTAGTCTCCCTTCCATTTGTTCTGGCACTATGTAGAAAACACTTGCCACAACCTGACAACAGGATCTTAATTCAATGTATATTTGATTATTGTTCATAAAATATTTTCTTAATTTATTTTAACTCAGACTATTATGTAATTTTTTTCATCTAGGAGGGTTTTGTTGAAAATTGGGTAATGCACTACTATTCTAATCAAAGCATTTTTTAATTTTTTTTGTTGCTAAACTAATCAACGCTACTTGAAAAAGAAGAAAAAAACAATCTATATTATCAAATTAATCTTTATTTTATCTCTTTTATCGGCAATTGGTTCTACTAATTAATTCTAAGATAAATAGAATTTTCAAATACATTAATATGTTTTTTTTTATTCAATTGGAGATGATTTTGCTCATTGACAATTTTTTAATACATATATATATATATGTGTGTGTGTGTGTTGTGTGCTAATATTGGTTAATTACATTTTTTATGAAATAGAAAAATGGAAGATGAAAATGTCCAAATTACTCAACAGAATGATAAAGCAATAGATGACAGACAAAATGAGAATTCCATGAACAATGATGATGATCCTATTGAGGTTGGTGATGACAACGAAGGAAGTATAGACAATAATTGTGAATTGATTCAAACTCTAGTGAAAGGGATGGAATTTATATCAATTCATGCTGTTAAAGATTACTACAAGAGTTATGGATGACAAGAAGGGTTTGTTGTAATGACAAGAAATTCCAGAAAGAATAAAGTTACTCAAGTTTACGAGTACATTAGGCTGGCATGTTCTAGGGAGGGAACAAATAGAAGTAGTAATTCACAGTCCAATATAATGGGACAAAAAAAATAAAAATTAGGAGTGGGATTTGATATTTCACACTTTCCAAATCTTTCATCATATGAGAAGGATATTAATGGAGAAATACATCATCCCCACTGAGAGCCAAATTTCTACTTTTAAGTCAACGTTCTTTCTCTACTTTTATGGTATTGCAAGTTCTTCTTATGTTATAATCATTATTGTTCTTTATTTTCCATCATATAAGAAATGAAGGAAAATGCAATTCGAAAAGAAAAAAAAAAATGAAAAGTCAAATTAATTCCCCCTAAAGTTCAATAAATGTTGTTAAGTCATTCCACATTTGGGATATGCTAGAAACTTAAGGAAATCTTGAACAAGATCAAAGCATATGCCAAAAGAAATCTAGAAAATAGTAATGCCTTCTATATTACAATTTTGTAAATCAATTGTCTTGTACATTGAAACAACAGAATAACCAATTGGTATTAAGTACAATGGCACTGCAAAGGTTTCCAATCCGAAAAGAGAAACTTTCCTGCCAAAACATATTTTTCAGGCAAAGTGACCACAAGAAAAATAAACATTAGTGCAAACACTTTTCAACTCAGTAAGGATATATACTATCAGACAGGAGCTTCTCTTCTTCAGCCTTTTGAATTAGAAGCCACTGAGCATCCTCCAACTTCAACAACCCATAGCCACTTAACACCTAAATATTGATGGAAAGAATCAATTACTATGTCTCCTTATGGGGTAGGCTTGTGGAGACTAATGCTTTATCCATGAAAATATTAGCGGGCGTGTTTCCTCAAAGATGTCTTATTACTGATCTTCACTTAAAGCAAGCACTAAATTAGAAAATAATAATGATAAGCCTGGCACCTTTAAGCACATCTTTGAAGTTTCAAACCTAACATAAATTCTGAAGCTTTCTTAGGAGATTTATCAAGACAAACAAAACAAAGTTGATATATAAGCTGATGCCAAAGGGCTCTTTCCATGTATTAATTAAAGAAAACTATTTCAAAATTACTAAAGCAAAACACCAAATGAAATTCAAAGAAGACTACTTCTATCCTAAGAAGTTGAAATATTAATATATATTTATATGAGCTGAAAATCCTAGAAATTTTTTTCTAATGAATATGTTAAATCACAGCAAACATTGCACAGCTCCAAAGAACCATATTCTCTTTCTTATTTCTATACTCTCAAACTTAATAACAAACTCATCCTTCAAAATCAAAAGCAAAGAAATAAGGAATCATAAGAAAACCAACATAGCTATATTATCAGCCATAAATCTGCCCACATAACTGTATATAAATATTAAATTAGACCCCACAATCAGTTGACAATAAATCCCCAATTTATACAATAAACGAAAACTTAAAAATACTAAGGATTTTATTGTCTTATAATAGAGGGTTGGCAACATAGTTTGGGTGGTGGCCATTGACGTTATTAGTAGCGTGGGGTTGGAGAAATTGAAATGGTGGTCATTGGCTCTATCATCATCGTGATTGTCATTGTCAGAGGCTCAACTTCAGATTTTTAAAATACCCTAAGTAAAAATCAAACAAATTGAGGATTGAAGACTAAATAGAAATCAAGTCATTACCTGGAGAAGATTACAATCAAAAATTTGATTCGTGGAGAATGAAGGTTTGAGATTTACTGTCCAAAGGGAGAGACTGAGAGAGAATCATAGTCAGCCAGAGCTCTGTATGGCCATATGGCCGTAGAGAGGGAAAAAAAGAAGGAAGAGAGAAATTAAAGGAAAAAAGAAGAAGGAATTGTGGCTGACATGGAAAAAAAGGATTTTGGGATGTTTAAATACAAGTTTAAAAAAATGACGTGGCATATTGTGTGAGGAGGTAGTGTGAGGATGTTGTGTGAATGTAGTATTGTTGATAAAAATTAGACATAGGAAAGAGAATTAATAAATGTTGAATAATATAAGTCGAATAGAGTAAATAAAGGTGTTTTAGGAAAAGAGAAATACATGTCAATTAATAGATTGTGGCCATAAAGAAATTAGTTATTGCAAATGGCTTTATATTTTTTTATTATATATATATATATATATATATATATATATATATATATTATATTTTATTATAAAACCTAGACATCCACATTAGAATATCCTCCCTTTTAAATTATTATTTTTATATTAAAATTGCATAAATGTCCATGTTATAAATATAAATAATTCATTCTTCTACATTTAAGGGTATTTTAGTCAATTTTACAAATTTATTAACTGAACAATGGTTTCGACAAATGAAATGCCCGATATGTGAATCTAAAATCGAACTCTCAACCTATTGGGCGACTCTTCTTGAACTAATTTATTGTAACTAAACCAACCCATTATTTATCAATACTAAATATAAAATTGGGTTAATAGCAAAAAATAAATAAAAATAAATTGTTTCTTTAAATACCCTTATAAGTTTTTATTATTCCAAAATTACTTTTAGTGATTACTTTACTTCAAATATACTACTGCTATATGTTTTACTTTTTTTTTTTTCTTTTTTTCATATTATTCTCTATTTTAGTATTAATAGAATTGTAATTCTTTTACATATATTTTTTTTTTGATTAATTCATAATAATCACAAAATTTTAATTTCTTCTCAAATAGTAATTAAAATTTTAAGAAATTACTTTGAATTAAAAAAAAAATATTAATAGAATTATTTTCATGATTATAATATTTTTATTTTAACTTTTAATTCACAAAAGTAAAAATTCAATAATTACATGTCAATAGTAGTTAAAATTGAATTTCTCAAATTTTTTTGTTTAATAAGTTTCTGATAATTATAAGATTTTTTTGTTCTTCTTAAATTCTTTAATTAATTCTTTTAAAAAATTGCTATAAATTAAGAAATATTAAGAATACAATTTTCATAATTATAATATTGTTGTTTTAACTTTTATTTTTTCTTCCATCTTAAGATTTAATTTTTTTATGAATTTATGAATTAATTTTTTTTAAAAAAATTAATCTATTTGTTTATCTATCTATATTTATACTAAATATAAAAATGGTTTAATGGCAAATTTTTTTGATTTTCTTAAATACTTTTATGAGTTTTTATTACTACAGAAATATCCGTAGTTGTTATTTTATTTCAAATCGACAACTTTTTTTTTTACTACTATTTTCCTAATTCTTCTCCATCTTAATATTAATAGAATTATAATTACTTTAAAAATATTGATTACACTTTTAATTCATCTTAATATTAATAAACCTATATTTTCTAAGAAATTTTATTTTTTTAAAATACCCTACCACTTTTTATATTTTTCTTCAAATATTTTATTTTATATATATTATTTAAAATTTTCTCTATTTTAATATTAATATGTTAGTAATTATTTTATGACTATTGATTTTTTTATCCTATTCTTTTCATTATTAATAAATCTCTAATTTGTCAAAACCTATATATCAATAGTAATTAAGACTGAATTTCTCAATTTTCTTTTAATTAAGTAAGTTACAAATAATTATAATATAAATTATTATTGTTGAAATGTTATGAATGAAATGAAATATTAAGTGTATACTTTTTATGTTTATAATATTATTATATTAATTTTATATTTATTCAATTTCTTGTTAAAGATTAGTAAATGGTATGGGTACCAGATACTAGAATTGAGAATGACCTTTTTGCAGGGACTTACATTAAGCTTGCAAACTCTTACAACCTTGTATTTCAGCTCCTTGTGAGGCTAATACTTTTTGGCCAGAAAAGGACTAGAATCAATACTCTGTAGCAACAAAAAGATGGCTGCTTGAAACCTATCATCTTCTACCTTTTTTAGAACTTCCTCTACAACACGAAAGTCTGTGGCCCTACTAGAACTAACAAAATATCACTTCAATGAAGTTAGTTAGTTCTCTTGATAAATCAATGCCCATGTCGTCCAACATTGAACCATAATTAGGATTAAGGTTAAGGTACCATAATTAAGGTTAGAGTTAAATAACATAATTAGGATTAGGGTACCATAATTAGGGTTAAGGTGTCGTAATTAAGATTAATTTAGGATACTGTAATTAAGGTTAGGGTATCATAATTAGGGTTAGAGTATCGTAATTAAGATTAAAGTATCATAATTAGGGTTAGGGTACCATAATTAGTGTTAAGGTTAGTGGAAAGTAACTAGGGTTAAGGTATTGCAATTAAGGTTAGAGGTTAGGGTACCGTAACTAGGGCTAAGGGTTATGATTAAGGTACCATAAATAGAGTTATGTTAGGTTACTGTAAATAGGGTTACGGTTAAGGTATCGTGACTAGGGTTAGGTTAGGTATCATACTATGGTAGGATTAGGATATCGTAACTAGGATTAGGATACCATAATTAGGATACTATAATTAAGATTAGGGTTAGGGTACTATAATTAGTGTTAGGGTTATGGTACCGTAATTAGGGTTAGGGTACCGTAACTAGGATTAGAATACCACAACTAGGGTTAGGGTATCGTAATTAAAGTTAGGGTACCATAATTAGGGTTGGGTAATGGTAATGTAATTAGAATTATGGTACCATAATTTGGTTAGGGTTAATGTACCGTAATTAGGGTTAAGGCATCATAACTAAGGTTAGGGCACTGTAACTAGGGTTGGGGTACTGTAACTAGATTTAGGGTTTTATAATTAGAGGTAGGTACCATAATTACGGTTAGATACTAAAATTAAGGTTAGGCTACCATAATTAAGATTAGGTATTATAATTAAGGTTAATGTTAGGGTATCATAATTAGATTTAGGGTACTGTAATTAGAGTTAGGCATAATTAGGTATATGGTACCATAATTAGGGTTATGGTACTGTAACTAGGGTTATGGTACCTTAACTAAGATTAGGCCACTGTAACTAGGGTTAGGGTACCATAATTAGTGTTTGAGTTAGGGTACATAACTTGAGTTAGGGTACCATAATTAAGTTTAGGGTTAGGGTTAAGGTTAAAGTAAAGTAATTAGGGTTAAGGTATCATAATTAGGATTGGGATTAGAGTACCATAATTTGGTTAGGGTTAAGGTATAGTAATTAGGGTTCGGGTACAGTAACTAGGTTTAGTTTACTGTAATTAGGGTTAGAGTACTGTAATTAGGATTACTAGTTAGAGTACCGTAATTAGGTTTAATGTATTGTAAGTACGGTTAGGGTACTATAACTAGGGTTAAGGAACTATAACTATTGTTAGCATTAGAGTACAATAACAAGGATTAGGGTACCGTAATTAGTGTTTGGGTTAAGGTACTATAATTAATGTTGGGTTAGGGTATCCTAATTAAGGTTAGGGTTAAGGTACAATAATTAAGATTAGGGTAACATAACTAGAGTTAGGGTACCGTAATTAGGGTAGGGTATAGTAATTAGTTTACCATAATTTGTGTTAGGGATCATAATTAGGGTTAGGGTTAGGATACACTGTAAGTAATGTTAGTTTTTTTTTCTCATAATTCTTTTCATATTAAGAAATTTATAATTTGTCAATAACTATATATCAATATTATTTAAAACTAAATTTCTTAATTTTTTTTATTCAATAAGTTACAAATAATTATAATGTGAAAATTAAAAAATTAAAAACATATCTATTACGATTATAATTCTTATTATTATAATATTATTGTGATTATTCTTTTTCTTTCTTTAGAATATTAAAAAAATATTTATATTATGAATTAACTTATTATTGAATTGATTTATTTTTTTAATGTAATTAACATGAAGTATTATTTTTTATTAACTTTAATTTCTTACCGTACACATCATTTATTGATGAGCATAAATGTATATATCATGAACACCTTTCACGCTCAATGAGCAAGGGAAGAGCCTTTAAGGAGCTAGAGGAGACCATGACCCATCTCCCAAATTTTTTCAAAAATATTAATATTATAATTCAAAATTAATTCTTAACATCATATTCTTCTCATGTTTAATACCGTGACCCTTCCAAGAGTAAAATCCAAATAACATTTTCACTTTTTAAACTGCAAAACTAATAAATTAAAACTTAAACACAATACTACAAGACTAATAAGTTAAAACTTATATATATATATATATAATTATTTTTTTGTAACTTATTAATTTTTATTATGTCTTCTATGTTATTGAGTTTCTTATATTATTTTTTTTTCTATTATTATAATTGAATACGTTAACATAAAAATTTTAGTCAGTCCCTACAAATATAAATATCTTGCTCCACTACTGATAATGCGTGTGCAACGAAACTACCTAATTATTATCCATAATTAAGTAATAATCCTATCTCGGACTTAATTATTTTCTTAAAATGTTTTACGTGGAAAAGTGATCACACATTCTTCTTCTTCTTCTTTTCTTAATCTTAAATGTTAGAAAACAAAATAACAATTTTTTAAAAATTGTTCTTAAGAGGATATCATAATAAGCTCTAAAAGGTATAAACTAAGCTTGTTATGTAATATACTAAGCAATTGTCTTACTTTTTGATATAATTAATATTAACAATTAATAACTATTATGCCATGCTAGCTGATGCATTTCGATTCGTATCATGCAGTCAGTGTAGCTCTGTTGCCTATATTTTGAGCCCTTGTATGAGCAACTCAATGCAACTTTTAATCATTGGTCTGAAGTGCCAGTCAAAGTGATTTTTTTTTCCCTCAATAAATAGAAGAGAGAATTTTGATTGGATTACCTTTATGTGATAGCAGCTTTAGATTGATTGATAAAACACAGAGACAAGAACAATGGAGCCAGAGGTGGTAGAAGCAGATAAAAACAGGTATGGACATTTTCTGTCTCTTGAAACTAAAAAATCTGTATTTGATATTCTTTAGAGACGGGCGTCTTTATCTGCTACATCCGTCTCACATAACCTCATCTCAGATAATAATTTTGAGATGAAAAACCTTTGTGACTTATAATAATCACTATTAGAGATGATACCATACCGTATCTGATAATTAAGTAAAAAATATTTAATTTCTGTGACATTATATATTTGACTTCTAAATTATCTGTCTCTAAAACTAAATGAGTCTGTCACTATTTATTTGTATCATATACAAGAGTTTTGGGTTTTCGTCTCTTTTGTTTCTAGTCTGATAATATATTCCTTCTCTGAAATCCTTCTTTTAAAATAAAAATTTTCCAAATAAAAACTTGACACAAATCAAAAAAATTCTAAACATATAGTTCTACAAATCGCATTCACAACTCCACAATAATAAATCCACATCATCATTAAATCTAAATTTAAATTTCATAACATTCACAAAATTCATAATATTATTTAATCCAAAACACAAGGTTCATAACATCATCATCTAAAACACAGTTTATAACATAACAAAATGACAAATATAAAGATGATCACGGCCAGGAGGTGAAGCTCAGTAGGGTCATCTGACTCCACTGACTTTTAAAAATTATCTTACAAGTATAGATTAATTATGAAATTAATCACACTGGATTGTGTAAATTTTTTTTTACCCTCACTGAATTTCAAAAAATAAATAATTCAAAAACTATTGTCCCACAAATAAATCAACAAGATAAAATTTAAAATGCTTTAAGTTAACCGGGTCTAAAACCCAACTCAATAAAGTAAAAACTAAAACTACAAAGGTTCAAACCCTAACTCAATAAAATAAAAGTTAAAACTAAAAAGTAAAACTTTACCTCTAATTCTACCTCTATGATGAATCTGACGTGAAGGGAGGAACCATCAGCCATCACCATGAGTGTGAAAAAGAAATTTCAAGATTTGAGCTATAAACCTCCAAAATCACAAAAGAGACTCTGTTTTTAGTAACCCATCTAAATCATCTTCTAATTCTATATAAATAGCTCTTTTTTCCAAATCTAATTTTTTTTGTCTGAATTTTGAAATTTGAAATCTAATTAACAAATAAATTAATTAAATTTAAGCTGTCTATTATTTTATTTTTTCCAATTTTGTCTCAATAATAAATTTCTTTAAGCCAAAATTCAATTTAATAAATATTAATTAAATTATACTCTATAAATTTAACAATTTGGCACTTGACTTTTAATCTATTATTCAATTTTTTTTATCCATTAAATTATTTTTTTCTAATTGAACTCATCGCACTTGTTAACAAATTCTATAATATTATATTATAAATATGCATTCCCCTTAGCTATAATATTTTTGAAGGTGCTAGTTGCGCATACTAAAAACATGAGATTAAATATTGTCTTCACCTGAAAAGGGGTTTATGGTAAGGAAGAGAGAGCTATCTTCTATTGTGTAACTCGTAAACCGAACAAGCTTTCCTAGTGATAATAAAAGATTGTACTAATACAATAAGATTACACGTGGCATGGTTAAAGTATTATGGACTAATCTGAATCGTAACTGTCACCATTATTTCATATTAATATTATAACGGATATCATTATCTTCCATTATTATATAACAGATGTCATAACTATTGTGGTTAATACTCCGACACAATTCCTATATAAGGAGGCTTAAAATCTCAAAACAAAACATGTTGTTCTCTCCAACTTATACTTTTTATAATTTTTCAACTTATTTATACTCTGATCAAATACTAGCTTTGGCATAGAAATTTTTACAGGTCCAAAGGATCGCGCCTTTACAGATCAGTCACATGGAAGACATCTCAACTAGTTAAATCTAATCTTAATATTAGCACCGTCTGTAAAGAACTCATATAATTTGAGTTTTCCGATATCCACAAATCATTCAAGAAAGATTTAAAATCCTTTTTTCCGTTCTCATCTACAAGCAGAGAACAACTCCTTGATGCCCAAAACGAGAAGCGAGAACCACCTAAAGAAAGAACTGTTCTATAAACAATAAATGCATAGCATGGGGTGAAAGGGTCAACAGGTATCATATCAATCAACCCGCAGAAAATATGATATTGCCATTTCAAGTTTGACTTTTCTACTTCCTTAAGCGTGCTGTTCAGGTTTGGTGGTTTTTTCTCTTATCAAAACCAAATCTATTCTTCTGTGGCAGCTAGGGTGAATGCAAGATAATAATAAGAAAAAGATAAACAATAAGAAAGAGACGGATACGTTTTACTTTTTGCATGTATAAAGGGGACATTAATTGCATACATTATATTCTTAATTATTTTCTTAATCAAAAGTTTAAGTAAAAAACATTAATGTTTTATTTATAAAGATGAACCGTTGATGTATGACATGGATTTCTAGTTCAATTTTGACTTCAATTTTATTGAGTCAAATAACACTTATTAAACCAATAAGTATTTTTACTTTTGATAAAAACATAAGGTTTTTATGATGTTATTACCTATTCTTAAATATTATAGGATTTATTTGGTCCTAAAATTTTATCTCAACTTGACTCGTCCATGGTATTATATTCAATTTAACTTCATTTGGTTGCTTAAGCAATTTACATGTTATACAATAGATATCCCGATCTATTACAATTATCATATATGATGTTTGACATATTTGTTCAGCTATTGAATTATGGTTTGCTCATAATATTTTATGCTTTATACTCTACTTAGGGATTTTCCAAGACCATAATTTTGCTTTATTACAAGTCAGCTTCTAAGTTTTTATATTTTTACATAATTACTTGATAATTATGTTACAGATCGACCCCTATAATTTTATATTTTCATATAAATTATCTATGACATTTGTATTTTTATGCAAATTGTCTAGAACTTTGGTATTTTCAAAGGAATTCATGTTGTTATTTAATAAATTTTATGTTGATCTTGGCTTTTCAACTGCAATTGTAAAAGGTATTGCAGGAACAAGATGAGCTCATTGCCTTCAATACAGAAGAGGCTATCGCCCACCACAGTAACAAACAGCTCAAAAGAGCTCACATACACGGATTTTCAACTAGTGACAATCCTTGGGAAGGAGTGACATCCAATATGTCTCCCCTAGTGACTATAAAGGTCCAAACATAATAGCCTGACCTCGAGAAGAGGCATAAGCAGCTATTCAGCTTTCCCAGCTTTTTAGTGGGGCCCCTCAGATACTAAGTCATCAAAGGTACTGGGTTTTCACCCGACCAGGAGAGAGAGTCTGAAGAGATGATGCACAGCTAAAATGTTTACAATCACACTTGGGGTAAGAAACACAGGCTAAAAAGTCGGTGCCCGAACAAAGCAACCAGATAAATCAAAGTGGCTACAAAGCCAAAACATCAGCAAAACAAGCTTGGGTTTTCACCCATATTACTCAAAGCAAGGTAAGCTATTTGTTTCAATACATATAGTTTAATACAACTGCTTACTATTAGTAGCACAGGCTAAAAAGCTGGTGCCTTGTCAAAGCACCTAAACAAATCATGTGGTTGCAAAGCGAAAACATCATCAATAAGCTTGGGTTTTCACCTGAATGCTACAACATCATCAAGAAGCTCAGGTTTTCACCCAGAATGTTACAACATCAGCAAACAGTCTCGAGTTTTCACCCATATTACTTAAAGCAGGGTATGCTAGTTAATGCATTACAGTTTAATATAACTGCATATTATTCCCCATCAATGAACAAAAATTCAACATAAACTGCTATCATAACAAGTCCAAACTTCTTAGTTCGTGCTAAAAAATGTAGGAGTAATAAGGTGAAGTAGCTATAAGGTGGAATACAACATAGCGTTAAGACCAGTGATAAAAATATCACACCATCATTGCATCACATCAGTGATAGCACCAAAGTGATAAAAATATCACATCATCAGTGCATCACATCAATGATAGCACAAAAAAATTTATCACAAAAAGTACACCCCACAAACGGGGAACATAGCCTAGATATATGGTCCACAATAATTCAAGTCCTTACACTCGTTTTTGGGGGGACTAGTGATAATAAATGATTTTACTAATCCAATAAGATTACACGTGGCAAGGTTAAAGTGTAACGGACTAATTCGAATCGTAACTGTTACCATTAATTCTTATTAATACTATAACATACGTCATCCTTATTATGTAATGGACGTCATTATTATTGTAACGGACGTCATAACTGTTGTGATTAATACTCTGACTCAACTCTAATATAAGGAGGCTTAAAACCTCAAAACAAAACAAGTTGTTATCTACAACTTATTTTCTTTACAACTTTTCAGCTTAGTTATAGGAAGAATAAATACTGACTTTGACATTGGTGTTTTCACAAGTATAAAGGACCGCCCCTTTGGAGGTCAGCCATATGGAGGACCTCAGCTGGTCAAATCCGATCTTAACATGGAACCAAACTTATATCCATATGATTTAGTAAATTTTATTGTGTGAAACAAACTTAATAAAAAAAAATTTGTTGTGTGCGGGGTTTGTATAATATATATATATATATATATTGAAAAAAAATAAATAAATTTGACACCACTGAAAAAATTTTTTGGATCTGCCACTGATCACAGCTCCCTTAAACTTGTGTTATCTTGATTGGGGCAGGAGTCATTATGTCAACTAGCTGATGTAGTAGCGGTGTCTTGAATTCAAAATATAAAACATTGTTATTAGCATTCTCAGGTTTCATAACTCCAAAATAATATATACCAACAAGCTCAATTGTAATTTGTAAAATCATGCACAGCTCTAAGTACCTCTACGATTTAAAATTAAATCAGAAAGTAAAAAAAGATTGCTGCAAAATCTAGTATGAATTCTCAAGTACATAGAAGGATAGCTCAGAAGCAAGGTTGCCAAACCAGCAAGAGAGACTGCAGGTATGACAACTTTATACTGATATTACTGCATGGGATTAATTACAGCCTCTGATAACAAAAACTGCAGGAGCTTCATATATAGTTCTCATATTATATATAACCTTCAATTCCTTGATCATATATATAATTGTCAGACTTGACCAACTCAGCACAGATTCAAGAAATTGTAGTCACGTGAGTTCTGATGTAATCTAAATCAAACAGAATTTTCAAGTTGAAGATGATTTAAGAATTGAAGCATTCAGTGAAATTCAGCCACTGTTATGATAAAGTAACTTCCAGTTCAGAGAAACTGCTGGGACTTGGTATTTATCCTCTCAGGTTCACACAAAGTCAAAGCATTAAACGGTTCAAGACTTATAATAATGAGAATGTTAATACACATATATATTGCCACTCAATATCCGGAAATTGAAGCGGCATGGAATGACTCAAAAGGATTAACTTCCTAATGTGTAAGCCAACTACTTGACACACTAAATTCTTGAACTGATAAGAAGCCGCTTAATTTTTTCTAATTCCATTTCACATGCAGATCAGAAGCATAAAGAATGGCAGCAATTCAACAACTTCATTAGCAGATAGCAATTATCACGAGGCAATCAACCAAATCATCTTTTACTCTAGCTCGCTAAATTCACAATTAACATTTCTGTCAAACATATTCAATACCTTGTCTATTGTCCTAACATATACCATTCCATGCTCAAGTAACCTCTCCCTATAACACATAAATCACCTAATACACCAACACCCAGTAAATTCAAAGTGCTGAAATGCATGACACTTACTGTGGATTCAGGAGGTAGTACGTACGTAAAATGCCCGGACGGTTAAGACTACTCTCAATCCTTGCCTCTGCTGCTTGCATTGCTTCCTGTGTTGCCTCTGCGACCAACAAAAATACCACTTTAAGGCACGAAAAATAAAACAAAAACAGAATATACTATAAAATGAAACAAAAACAGAATATAAAATAGGATTAGATTAAAGAGAAATATTACATGTGCTTAGGTTCCTTATGATTACACCAATAAAGATAATTTAGATATAAACCCTATTACCCTGCCAACATAAATCTAGGCAAGGAGCTAGAGTTAGCTATTGAATATATATATACAAAGATGGAATTTAAGAATTCAACAAACATACAAACATGAAAATATTGCAATAGATTGCAAAGTAAAAGAAAACACTATATTTGTTAATAGAAATTTATATCTTAAATGATAAAACACTCCCTTTGCAGTACTGAAAAGGATACTATGAGCACTGAGCTCACTTATTGTGGTGGAGATTTGTTTAAGTTCTTTGAGCAGTGAAGGGTGTGTTTGTGTGGTGGCTATTGCAAGATTCAGAAACTTTTTTCTTAACCACCAAGGAAGATAATATGGTACACTCCACTCCATACCTATGTCTTACTGAATTTTGGATTCTTCTACTTCCATCTTTTATTGGTATAGAATATTGAATAAGAGGTCAAAATTCCCTCTGAATTACAACAGAGGCACTTTGATTTCATTGCTTTTCCCCCTCTTTAGAACTAAGCCAACCAAAATGAGACTATGAGAGGTACTAGTATGCCAATCTAGCCCTCCTCAACAATATTTCCAGTCTATCTTCTGACATTCAATATTTGTGAACTACTAGAATTTCAGAAATCAAAATAGCATATATGTAATTACAGAGTCATAGCCTATTAACGAAGATAAATTTTAAATTTCCTCTCTTAATTAATCTTTTAGGACCCACCACTATTAGTGTGATGTGTTTTCCTTCTTATATTCTTTCTTTCTACGTCATCTAATAATATCCAATGGCTTCCACTTCTGCCCTTCTACTATTTTTTTTTTATTATTAAAAGTAATAACTAAAGCTGAATTCAGATGTATGAGAAGTACCCAAAAGGCAAAGCCAGAGGTAGGCACTGGAAACATCTAAAGCAGACAATTCAAGCTGAGAATTACCAGAATTACCCTCCTGACAAACCCAACTGTAAGTTATCAGCCTCATTTACTTAGTTCTTGTAAAAATCTTAGAATTACCCTCCTGAGAATTCAGTTGTGTGTTTCAGCCTTCATATCTCTTTTGCTTTTGATATGAAACCTATGTCAAGCTTGAAATTATTTGTTTGACTTATTCATTATGCTTTTGCAGACATTAATATTGAGTCATCCTCCTTTATTCACCCCTGAAAGAGAATATGTGATATTACTGGATTTGAGGTATTGGGCTATCTTTTTTAGTTACAAACCTTGTGCTTAATGACATACCTTTCTGCATGTTTATTTAGTTTTGTCAAGCTTCAGAAGGTTAAACTAGTCATCCATGTTTATTTGGTAGTAACCTTTTGCGAGGTATAGTGTAAATTACAGTGTAGAGGAAATGCTTCGGTTTTTAATGAAGTTGTATCATAATAAAACTTGTAACTAAATCGAAGGCTGTTGTGATCACCTAGTTAAAAATCTTCAAACTTTGTCATTCAATCATTTTGGGCTCTTTTAATTTCCACCTACCTTACAACATTTCTCATTTTTCTTTCTTTTTCTCTGAGGATTATGATTATTGTCCTTATCTTACCTGAAAGCCTTCCCAGTTCTTATAGAATTTTATGTTTAACGTTGTATTCATTTAATTAATTACACTTTATCACAGATCTACCCCAATTCAGTTCCCTGCATGTGTTTTCCTGCTCAAACTTTCCTGTATTACTTTTACCTTCAGGCCATGACAAGCATAGTTTTATAATGATGTGTTCTGTGACTTAAATTTTTACAATAGTAATCATGTTTCAGAAGTTAGAGCCATTATTATTTGAGATTGAAATATTTACAATTCACAGAATTATTAAAATGAGATTTCACTTTCAAGCTTAAATTTCAATTTTCCACCAAGATAAGTTCAGGAAATATATAGTTATATCATTAAACAGAGATCTCCTGGTTACATTCCATGTAGGAATCCCACTTCTCAACCTTCAGAGGATGTAATTCTTCCTGGATGGATCTGTTTTTAAGGATATTAAAGATCAACTCTTAATGTCACGTGGTGGAATTATGTAGTTCACCTGCTTGTCAATTTCCTTAAGATTCAATGAGTACTGTATGACATAGGATAGGACAGTATGGGTAAATTCTACCTACTTGGAGTTCGCAGTGTCCATGAAACAAAGTACTACTAAGATACTGCATGTTCCATTTCTGTTACCTGTACCATTTACAATTTTACTTTTTTTCCGGATTATGTTTATTTGTTTCTTGTCCCAAATTTGGAATGTTATGGCGCAAATAATTGATTTATTGAGGCATACCTTGACAGATTTTCAGCTTGCTTTAAATGAGAGTGTTAATGAGCCGTAAAGTCTGAATGAGCAGAGCTTTGCATTTTTATTTGTCAAATTAACAATGAAAACTAAAATTTTAGTGGTTGTAAAAGGGTTGCAAAGTCTTATCTTGTTTAGATTGCCGAGTAAATGCGAATGAGTCCTTCGGGATGTTGAGCCCCGTCTTTGACCAAGAAAAGGGTAACAATTGAATCTGTCCTTGTGAGTGGATTGTCATAAACAGGTCCTACTTGAAATGAGTTCCATCAAATCACTTGATAGACTCATTTCAGTTTCAGGTGCTGTGAATCCGAAGTAAAATTTGTTTTAAATGCCATATTGATTTTTGTGGATACATATAAGGAACATTTTGGTGTATCTTTGGTGTCTATTATTTTAAAGAACATCAAGTATGATACCATGCAGGCACCTTATTATGATCCAAGAACCAATCTCAGATATGCAAATACTGATGTCTTCAAGATCATAAGGCCACTTCCTAACAAATACGTGCAACGGTACCTGGCAACAAGAAATGCACAAGTTGTTCTTAAATGAGCTATGCAACTAATTCAGAGACAGCAGGCTGCTATTCTTCTTTCAATTTTCATTTTTAAAAGTCGTAGAATGTGAAAAAGGATTATCATAGGAAACTAACTTGAGTACTTTCTATTGTTGGAATCCTATTTTGCTGTTTAGAAATGGCCTTTGAGTTAAGATTTCAAAACAGGATATCTGAAGAAGAAATGTAAATGTTTACGACTAAAATAGGATATCTGAAGAAGAAATGTAAATGTTTATGATTAAAATATAATGGAATCTAATTTCTTTCCGCTATCAATAATGTAGATGATGAAAATCTGACTCAGAAAGAGCAATGCCTGATTTAATTTCTTCTTTATCCTATGATTACTGTAATCAATCCTAGAGTCACTTCCCCAAAGTATAAAATACAAATGTTAAAATAGAAGCTATAATGTAGGAATTAATGCTTGATTGATCAATCAGAAATGTACCTGTGTTAGTTTCTTTTTAGGCAGCCTTCACCACAATCGGACTCCTCACATTATGCTTTCCATCTGACCATATCAGACTTCCAAAGACATAGTTCTTCGCTGTGTTGGCTTGCTTAACTTGCAGGGTAACATTAAAGCTCTTTTCTTCACCAACCTTGCTGAATTTCAAGATCTTAGGCTCAACAAAAACAGAAATTCCTGTCGGTTTTAGTACACAAGCTCTATATGTAGCTGGAGAACCAACATTTTTTAAGATCCGCTTAACTGTGATTGATCCAGAGAGTTTAGGGACTGTTATTGAAGGGTAATTGAGGTTGGTGAGACTAATTTTCTTGGTGCATTTGTAAGGACCCTCTATAAACAGTGAGATTTGTGTTTCATTGTATCCCAAGGAACAAAGGAAATCTAGATAATCATTAACAGTTAAGTCATAAACAAGACCAGGATCCATAGCACTGTTTGGTTGAACATGTCCAGCACCATAACTAAATGGAGTTGTTCTGAGGTAAGAAGCATTGAGTAGTGGCTCCTCCCTGTTATCATGTGTTACTGGCTGTGCAAAAAGGAAAAAAAAAAAAAAGAAGGATGATCAAGAAAGAATATTTAACATTTGTTGAGACAAATTTGGCAATGTAAACTGCAAGAATTCAAAATTCTTGTTTTTTTTTTTTTTTTTTTCCAGTAATAGCTCAAAGTTGGTAGGAGAAAATGTATATATTAAGTGAAAGGAAATGCAAGGACTTTGTCTACTTACAAGTGGTCATAATTGCTGATTTAATAGCTGCAGGGCTCCAAGTAGGATAGAGGGTTTTCAGGAGGCCAGCAATTCCAGAGACATGAGGGCATGACATTGAAGTGCCCGATAGTGAATTAAACTCAACACGGCGTTTATCAAATTCTTGATTTGTTGGCCCTTCAGCTTCTGTGTAGGAAGCTATGACAGAGACTCCTGGTGCAGTTATATCAGGCTGAAAATAAACTGCAATTTGTGAATATTTGACATATGATCCGTAGATGTATAGATGTATACATATTCTTTCTAATAGATAAGGAAACCTTGAGGATCTCCGGTACGATGGTATTTGGTCCTTTTGATGAGAATGCTGCCATGAATGGGGCTGGTTTTGTGCCTAACTGCGTTGTTGGACGTGTAATGTAAGCTTTTGGATACCTAGAATAATTGGTAAAACAGTCGATATATCATTCATAAACTCATCAAGCTAGATTTAGGATCTTGAGTGGAACTGTCAGAAGAGCATAAAATCAGATTAATTTCAAGCCTTGATGTGAAAAAGGCTGTTTGAAATAATACCACATCTGTTTTCTTATGAAAACAGGATTTGCATAGAAATGAAAAATGTAAACATGAAATCATTAGAGACTTTTGCTTACTTGGTTGAGTTGATGTAACTAAAGACAGCTACACCATTAGTGAAATTGATTTGTGAAGCAGGAAGGACATGTGGATCAGCAATTATTTCATTTGCATTAAGTTCACTATTGGCAAGAACCATTCCGACAGCACCTGCAAGTAAAGCTTGCGCTCCCTTATCAACTCTTGCATTTTGTCCTCGAAGGCATACCAATATCTTCCCCTTTACCTTTATGGGATCTAATGTTCCATTCTTACATAGCAGGCTGCATTATTCAATCAAATAATAAAAGCTTGACTGAGATAATTGCTTTTTCTTAATGACATGATACTACTACCCAAGGAAAGTGTAAATGATGATAGAGAAGGAATAATAAGAGCCTGAATCGTCCAATACATACGCATCTTCAACTGATGCACCAGTAACTTTAGCATTTGCAGAGCTAATAAGTGAATAGGATTTCTGTGGCAAGGCTGTGGGTGATAAGCTTTGTCCCTTCAGATTGAATCACATAATTTATTATGCATTAGGATTTGCTTGCAGAGGAAGAAATTGAAGGAAACATGCAGCTCAGAGTAATGACTTCTAAGTAACAAACAAACCTTGAACTGCATTTTGTTGCCAAGAATAACATAACTGGGGAACTCCCTGTCCATTGTGCTGGCACCAACTGTGATCTCCCATGGCGCAATGTTCTCAACAGAACCATCAGCAGGTCCATCATTGCCTGCAGAGCAAACCACCACAATGCCATGCCTAACAGCATGGAATGAGCCAATTGCAACACTATCACTGAAGAGGGCAGTGGTTTCTACACCCAGTGACAAAGATAGCACATCAACACCATCATGAATGGCCATTTCAAATGCTGCCAATAAATCTGCATCATAGCACTCACTGCCATTAATTGGGGGCCAGCATACCTTGTAGGCTGCCACACGGGCTTTGGGCGAGCCACCCTTTGCTGTTCCATAGCCTAAGCCAAAAACACTTGCCCCAGCCACAAAATTACCACCAGCTGTTGATAGAGTGTGAGAACCATGCCCATCATTATCTCGCGGTGTGTCAAACGAGGAGTTCAAGGGACCAGCAACCGAAGCATAACCTTCGTTGAAGTATCTTGCACCAATTAGCTTCCTAGATTGAAGAAAAAAAAAAAAAAAAACTAATCATACTTAAAATCAGCGTGAAGTTATCACCAAACTACTGAGGACCATAAGACAAAAGCAAAAGGCTTTTCCTCCTAAAATATTCACTGGCCAGTGGTCAAAGTTTAGCTAAATAACAAGTATGTCAAGCATTTGACAGTAAACCAGAATGTTTGTGTATTATGTCTAATGATTTTAAGCAATAAAAATTGAAGAGTGCTGTTAAAGATGCTAAGAGTTTCACAAAAATTATCTCACTAAATGATGCAGCATACTTATAGAAGACATTAAACGGGCGGTGGTAGGTTAGTATGATACTCACTAACTTCTGATTTATAATATGAGAAATTTGATGAGATTTCTTTTTGTATCTATATCACTTTTCAACTACTAAATTGTATTAAACGCATATGCAAGCTTTCTTGCGCTGAAGGTAATTAACAAATCAGCCAAGAAGTACGATGGACAAGTTGAGGAGCAATTAGTCATATTCATACAATCTTTCTTAATAAGTTGCTGAATCTATATTGTAACTAAAAGATTCACATGTATGTTTTGAAGTGGTGGAGCATCCATTTCATCAGAACAGCTAATTTGAGCTCTTCTCTATCCTGTATTTTTATAGGAGGCTAGTTTTAATGAAGTAAATGTATTAGTTAACAGAGCATACACTGAAGCTAGCAGGAACCTAAAAATAATACATTCTTTTCCCTCTTAAAAAAGCAAAAGCAAAAGCAATTCCTCTCCCATCTGTTTCAACATTCTCAGTGTTCTGCTTTTCGGATGGCATGATTGGATAATCAGACCTTTTTCTTAGTTTCATTAAGTCAACATTGTTAAAAAGATGCCCCAAAACTTTTGGATGGGAATATATCAGATTCCCCAACTAAAATAAAAGGAGAGGAATTTTTATTTTTTATTTTTAATATCTTAAAATATGACACCACTCATTCGGTCAGTTAATCAATTTTTGATGAGTTAAAATTTTCATAATTTAAAGTTGATATATTTGTCCATTGAACTAGCAATTTCTTGACACTTTTACCTACTTTCACATGTTCTCATAAATTCAAAAAATAAAATAAAATGAGAATGGAATTCTAGTACTAGTACTAGCAATAGTAAGAATATAAATATGTAATAAATAAAATGGTGGGTACCTGTTGCAGTGAAATCCTGGGTCAAAGTGATTTTGGCAGATTCCTTTCCACTTTGATGGAATTGGTCCAAAATTTTCATCACTGAAGCTCTTGGATTCAGGCCAAACTCCTATTGAATAAAGCAAGTGAGGTCAAAGAAAGTTATGATTCTTCCAATTTCAGCCTCATGATTTCATTCCAAATGGCCCTATTATTTGTTTTTATTGCCCACTTGCTCATTTTCACAATTTAGCAAGAAATTTCATTTAGAAAATGGAACACATGCCAATTTACTTGTTAGGTTGCATTATAGCTGCCTTCACACCACATAATAACAAGGCCAGCTTTTAATTCTTTAAAATTTTGTATGGAACAACTTTTTTTATTCAATTGCTATCATAATAATAGAATGACTCTGAAAGACTTTGAGTAATTTGAATAATAAATACATGGACCTATAAATTTTTTTAGTAATGGGCCAATGTTGTCAATTTATTAACTGAGTTCAATTGGTGGTGGTGGACCCCATGATTGGTATTTAATGAAATTCAAAGATAGAAAAATGATACATCCACATTCAAATTTGTTGTATCCACGCTATAGGTTAACAGTTTGAAATGAGGCGGTGAGCTCACAGCATGAATCCAGCAACTTCGAACGTGGATATAGCCATTAGGCTTTTCTTATTAAACACTAGATTCTAAATAACGTGAATAATATTACTTTATAATTGAATAATCAAAATTTATCTACCCAAAAAAAAAAGAAAATCAAAATTTAGACGGTGGATTATTAGGTTTATTTGTTACATTTTCTGTATCACATTTTCAAATTATCAAACATTAAATAAATAATTTTTCTTTTTATTTTAAATGCACTAGTGCACTAGCTGAAGTACTCTTTTGTTATGATTTCATATAATTCATAAACATGAACAAATAATCATATTGTGAAGTTTCCAAAACCTAATTAGGGTATATTAAAAAAGTTAAAACAAATGATAAAAAAAACTCTTACACTATCAATCAAATCAAGTATAGGATAAAGTGGTGAGAATAAGAAAAATATGTAATCAACTAATATTTGTTGTATGTATGAACGAGTCAATGATTTAGATTGAAAATCATTCTTAATTTGACCAACTTGGCATTATTTGCATTGTTTAAATAAGGAAGTTGACTTGAAAGTGAGTTTAAACTAAAATGAAGGGTTAAATAATAAGGGGTTAAAGAACTACCTGTATCAAGGTTTCCTATGATTGTATCTTCACCATATCTAGCTTTCTTCCATATTGAATTGGGTGGAATTGCTCCACCATCTTCTAATCCCATGAACTCCCATGATCTAGTGGTGTGTAATTTTCTACCTTTATTCAAGAAGACTGACACAACTTTTGGATGCTCTGTAAAAAGTTTGAATAAAAAGAAAAATAAAATCACATATATTAGCAAATTAGAAGAAAGAAACAGAGAGAAAACAGAGGAGGCAGTGTAAAAGAAGGTTCTGAATCTGACTAGCTATTTCAGCTGCTATTTGCTCTTCTAGAATTGCAGCAAAACCATTAATGTGCCTTGTGTATGAGTAAAAGATAGCTTCTTTGGCTACATCATAACTACATAGAAATAAAAAACAAAACAAAAAAGAAGAAAAAAATTCAAGCATTTTTCAGTTACTATAATTAGACAATTAGATAGAAGAAACTAAATTTTTGTAATTTTGGATACCTTTCTAAGAAGGATTGAAGAAATTGGTAGTGGGTCTCCGTCACTTGATTCAAATCAATGGATGATAAATCTTGGCTATCTGGGTGGGCACCTAAGTACACCACATATGACTACAACCACACAAAGTGAAATATTTGTGGTCATATATATGAAAAATACAAGGACAAGAAGTTTTCAAATTTTGAAGGTTGAATGCTTACCTGTTTGATAGCAAGGGTGGGTATGTGTAGCAGAGAGATAGCAAGAATTGATTGGAGAAGGTAAAGGGTAGGACTGGATATTCTCATTGCTTGCTTCTTTTGGAAAATTCTTCTTTGCTTGAGTATAACCCACAGAAACTTGCAGAGAGAGTTTTTTAGGTTTATAATAGAAGGAAAAAACTAGTTTATAACTGTCCAAGTATAGCCCAAAATGCTAGTTATACTCAATGAGAAATTTAACTTTTTATATGAAATAATAAAAAAGATTAAAAAATTATTTAAGCTCACAAAATGAGTTATGTGCACAGATATTTTATTCATTTTTATAGCCTTAATTATAATGTATATATTTTAAGCAGACCCACACGAGGGAATTTCTATTTGGGATTGAATTTGGTATTTTGAATTGAAGGTTGGCAAGCAGATAAGGACACGAAGCTTAGGTAAGAGTGGGGAATCAAAATGTCTTCAACCTATTTATCACAATTAGGATAGCAAAGTTAGCATCAATTGGCCCATAAGATACGGCCACATGTAAAATATTGTATACAATAGCATTTTCTAAGATTATAGATAGCTACTAAGTGTACAAAGTACAAACTCCATGCATAAATTATTTACAGATTCTCCTAACCAATAAACTACCTACAAATTTTAGAATTATTGAAAGCTTTTATAAGTTGTCTAATATAGAAAAATATTGAATTTTTGTTTTAAGATGTGAAACAATTATAAAAATTCATATACTTTTGAACCAGCTAAACTGAAGTTTGACCTTGTAGTGAAGGTTGGGTTTTGAAAATAATGTAATTTTTGATAAAGAGAAAGTAAAGGGCAGACAGTGCTAGAGGCAAGTTATATGTTAGGTAGAAGACCTGAAGCAAAAATGAAGTAAAACAGTGAAAGCTAAAAAGTCTGCATGTTATCCACTTAGCATGAAAGAAAGTGTTATGCTTCGATCAAAAACAGATCATAATAAAAAGTTTGGGTGTTATCATTTTTTTAAGATTCTTGTCGACGTACAACTTATTCTCTGGGGTAAGTATATTTTCCATGCTTCTTTTTAGTGCTCTGCTTTAGAAGCATTACAGGATGTCAATTGACATACAACGAGATTGATGAGCACTGTTGTGTTCAGTATGGCAGTGGTTGCCGCACCCAATGACAAAGATAGCACATCAACATCATCATGAATGGCCATTTCAAATGCTGCCAATACATATGCATCATAGTACTCACTGCCATTAATTGGGGGCAGCATACCATGTAGGCTGCCACCCAGGGCTTTGGGCGAGCCACCCTTTGCTGTTCCATAGCCTAAGCCAAAAACACTTGCTCCAGTGTCACAACCCAAGCTTGTCCAGTGCATGTCGCACATGACTGCTTGCCTTGTGATGGGCACATTGTGGGTAGCTAGGCATATGTCATGACACAGTGTGACATTTTTGTAAATAGGTAGCCAGGGGCATTGGAGAAGCTGACTTGCTACCCACGAGGGGTTAGCAAGTGCTACATAGGCGTCTTTGCGTGCTAGCAAAGTCGGCCCGTGACAGTTGGTATCAGAGCTACGTTCCGAACCTCTGAGGAAGTAGTAGTTGGTTGTTGTCATGATGAAGGGAATGACAAATCAACAAAAATTTGATTGGATTGACTCGCAGCTGGGCGAGCTTGCTGGAGTGTCTGACTCCATGATAGACATACGGGCATCATTGAAAGAGTTTGACATACCCGGATTGATTGAAAGGGTGACTACCTTTGAAGTACTTGTCAGCCGTGTGCGGGCACTCGAGAGGAATAAGAATGTCCAAGGCACAGGTGACAATGCTGCTGAGCTCGAGGAGCGAGTTAGTAGTATCGACCAATCCCAAGCACAACTAGAGGGTGCGGTCCACACCATGCGTGGTGAAATTTTGGAGGACATGGCCATCATGAAAGATGAACTTGGTAAGCTGAACTACCAAGGTCAATATCACCATGAGAGCGGTGGGTAATGACAACCACAAGCCTGTATGCTGAGGGTGTGGGGCAACATCAAATGAAAGTTCCTGAACCTCGGGCTTTTGGAGGAGCACGAGACGCAAAGGAGTTGGAAAACTTTCTATTTGACATGGAACAGTACTTTCGAGCAGTGAGAATGGATTCGGAAGAAGCAAAGGTGACAACAGCTACGATGTACCTTGCTGGAGATGCAAAACTCTGGTGGAGGACAAAGTATGTTGACATACAAGATGGTAGATGCGTAATTGACACCTGAGAAGATTTGAGGCGAGAGCTGAAGGCCCAATTCTTTCCGGAGAACGTCGAGTACATCGCTCTGGCGCAACTTAAGGGAGTTGAAACAGACAGGGACTATCCGGGAGTATGTGAAGAGATTTGCGGGGCTGATGTTAGACATTCGTGACATGTCAAAGAAGGATAAGATGTTCTATTTCCTTGAAGGCTTAAAGCCATGGACGAGGGCCGAACTTCAACGATAGCGGGTCCAGGATTTGGCCACAGCTCAGGCGACAGCCGAGCGCTTGACAGACTACGCTCCTGAAAGCTCTGCTAGTAAGAAACCACAACAATCTTCTAGTGGAGGCAATGGACGAACAGTTTGGCAAGCCAGGAAAGAACAAAAGTGGGGGAGGGGATCAGAGGAAACCTTCCTACCCCTCCAATAGTCCACAATCATCACGAGGGTCTGTCTCAACCTCCAAACCAAGGACAATCTCATGTTTCTTGTGTAATGGACCGCATAGAGTTGCGGAATGTCCACAGAAAACTGCACTCAATGCTTTGCAAGCTTCGGTTCGTAAAGCACCTCAAAGTCATGCTGATGAGGATGAGGATGAGGACGAGTCTGATGAAGATCAGCCCAGGATGGGGGCATTGCGGTTTATTGGGGCACTCAAGAAGCATGCTGAGAGTTCCAAGAAGAGCGGGGATAAGGGTCTCATGTTTGTGAAGGGCCATCTTGGGGGAGAAGCCGGCTACGAGTGTCATGCTGGACACTGGGGCTACCCATAACTTTGTTTCTGAAGCGGAGGCCAAGAAGCTGGGCTTAAAGTTGGAGAAAGACTCAGGCCGGATGAAAGCTGTGAATTCTAAATCCTTGCCTACTGCAGGGGCAAGCTAAGCAAGTGTCTGTAAAGCTTGGGACATGGGAAGGCCGTGTCGATTTTGTGGTGGCCAAGATTGATGATTTTGATGTTGTCCTCGGGATGGAGTTCATGCTTACTCACAAAGCAATTCCAATCCCTGCTGCTAGTTCTCTTATAATAATGGGAGAGCAGCCAGCCATGGTGCCAGCAGTGATCAAACAACTTAGGTGAGACCAAGCATCTGTCAGCTCTTCAGTTTAAGAAGGGCGTGAAGCGACATGAACCTACTTTTGTGGTGGTACCCTTGGTTACTGAGGATCAAGGGGATGGAGAGCCAGTGCCGCCAACCATACAGGGAGTTTTGAAGGAATATGAAGGAGTCATGCCCGACAAACTTCCACAAACCTTGCCGCCACGCAGGGGTATTGATTATGAGATTGAGTTAGTGCCAGGCATCAAGCCACCTGCAAAGGCTCCATACAGGATGGCACCACCTGAGTTGGCTGAGCTCAGAAAATAGTTGAATGAACTACTAAAGTCAGGGTTCATAAGACCTTCAAAGGCACCGTTTGGAACACCGGTGTTGTTTCAGAAGAAGCAGGATAGGAGCCTGCGAATGTGTGTTGATTATCGGGCACTCAACAAGGTCACAGTGCGGAACAGTTATCCTATACCACTTATTGTTGATCTTTTTGACCAACTGAGTGGTGCCAAGTACTTCACAAAGCTGGACTTGAGGTCCGGGTATTACCAAGTTCGAATTGCGGAGGGGGACGAGCCGAAGACGACTTGTGTCACTCGATATGGTGCATTTGAGTTCTTGGTAATGCCATTTGGGTTGACGAATGCACCAGCCACATTTTGCACTCTCATGAATTAGGTTTTCCTGCGGCTACTTAGACAAGTTCATCGTGGTTTACTTGGATGATATTGTGATCTATAGCTCCACTCTGGAAGATCACAAACAGCACTTGCAGCTGGTTTTCAACAGGCTGAGAGAGAACCTAGTTGTTTGTGAAAAGGGAGAAGTGTTCTTTCGCGCAGAAGCGGATCAAGTTTCTTGGCCACATTATTGAGGAAGGTCGTGTCCGAATGGATTTGGACAAGGTGAAGGCCATCCAAGAGTGGAAGACTCCCACTAGCGTGACTGAACTGCGCTCTTTCCTTGGTTTAGCAAATTACTATAGGCGATTTGTTGAAGGCTATTCGAGGAAAGCTGCGCCCCTTACAGAGTTATTGAAGAAGGGCACAGTTTGGCATTAGGGGTGAGCCATGTCAAACTGCGTTTGAAGACATGAAGTTGGCTATGATTAATGATCCTGTTTTAGCCTTGCCAGATATCTTAAAGCCTTTTGAAGTTCAGACTGATGCATCTGATTATGCCCTTGGGGGAGTCTTACTTCAAGAGAATCATCCTGTTGCTTATGAGAGTCATAAGTTATCACAAGCCGAGAGGAGGTATACAGCTCAAGAGAAATAGATGCTTGCTGTTATTCATTGCTTGCGGGTGTGGAGACATTACTTGTTCGGGTCAAAGTTCATTGTGAAGACTGACAACACGGGAGTTAGTCATTTCTTTACACAGCCGAAGTTGACACCTAAGCAAGGCCGTTGACATGAGTTTCTAGCAGAGTTTGATTTTGAGTTTGAGCACAAGGCGGGGAAAAGTAATCAGGCAGCTGATGCCCTTAGTCGCAAGGCTGAGCTTGCGGCAATGACCTACGTAGCACACATATCGGCTAGTCGTGTTGCTACTTCAATGCGAGAGCGCATTCGAGAGAACTTGGATAAAGATCCAGTCGCTCAAGCCATCATAAACCTAGCCAAAGAAGAGAAGACTCGTCAGTTCTGGGTGGAGGATGGACTACTGATGGCGAAGGGAAGCCGATTGTTCGTTCCCAAAGTAGGGGACCTGCGAAGGACGCTCATGAAGGAGTGTCATGACACTTTGTGGGCCGGTCACCCGGGTTGGCAGAGAACTTATGCCCTTCTGAAACAGGGGTATTACTGGCCTCAGATGAGAGAGGATGCAGTTAACTACTCCAAAACGTGTCTTATCTGCAAGCAAGACAAAGTTGAGCGGAAGAAGATTGCAGGGCTACTAGAGCCGTTGCCGGTGCCGACTCGTCCGTGGGAAAGTGTGTCTCTGGACTTCATCACCAATCTTTCAAGAGTGGGAGATTTGTCTACTATCTTGGTGGTAATGGATCAATTTTCGAAGTATGCCACATTCATCCCGGCACCAAAATATTGCTCGGCAGAAGACACAACACAATTGTTCTTTAAATATGTTGTCAAATATTGGGGTGTGCCCAAGAACATTGTCAGTGATCGAGATAGCAGGTTCACAGGGACTTTCTGGTCCGAATTATTCAACCTACTCGGTTCACAACTTAACATCTCATCTAGCTATCATCCACAAACTGATGGCCAGACTGAGAGATTCAATGACATGCTTGAGGAATATTTGTGCCATTTTGCCAGTGTCAACCAGAGGAATTGGCCAAAGCTATTAGACACTGCTCAGTTTTGTTTTAATGCTCAGAAGAGTTCTGTGACAAATAGGAGTCCTTTTGAGATTGTTACAGGGCAGCAGCCGCTCCTACCACACACACTTGATGGGCCTTATACAGGAAAGAGTCCTAAAGCACATCACTTTACTAAAGACTGGAAGCAGAACATTGACATTGCCCGAGCATACTTAGAAAAAGCTTCTAAGAGAATGAAGAAATGGGCAGACAAGGGACGTCGACAGCTGGAGTTCCAAGTTGGGGATCTTGTATTGGTCAAGCTCACGAAGGAAAAACTAAAGGGACTGAGGGGGCAGGATCACAAGCTTATTCGTAAGTACGAAGGTCCACTTCCAATTGTTTCCAAGGTTGGGAAAGTTGCCTACAAGATCGACCTTCCACCCTGGATGAAGATACACCCAGTGATTCATGTTTCCAACCTGAAGCCGTATCATCCTGATCCAGAAGATCCAGCACGTAACCAGTCAACCTCAAGAAGCCACCAAGCAGAGTAGCAGAGGAGATTCTAGCTGAAAGGAGAGTGATTATCAGAAGACGCCCACGACTTGAGTTCTTAGTCAAGTGGAAAGGTCTTGGAGATGAAGAAACCAGTTGGGAGAAAGTCGAAGATCTGTCAGAGTTCCAGCAGAAGATTGAAGACTTTCAAGCAGCTAAGTCAACGAGGACGTCGACCAATTAAGCGGGGAGAGAATGTCACAATCCCAAGCTTGTCCAGTGCATGTCGCACATGGCCGCTTGCCTTGTGATGGGCACATTGTGGGTAGCTAGGCATATGTCATGACACAGTGTGGCATTTTTGTAAATAGGTAGCCAAGGGACATTAGAGAAGCTGACTTGCTACCCACGAGGGGTTAGCAAGTGCTACATAGGCGTCTTTGCGAGCTAGCAAAGTCGGCCCGTGACACCCAGCCACAAAATTACCACTAACTTCTGATAGAGTGTGAGAACCATGCTCATCATTATCTCACGGTGTGTCAAACGAGGAGTTCAAGGGACCAGTAACCGAAGCATAACCTTTGTTGAAGTATCTTGCACCAATTAGCTTCCTAGATTGAAGAAAGGAAAAAAAAAAAAAAAACTAATCTTACTCAAAATCAGCGTGAAGTTATCACCAAACTACTGAGGAACATAAGACAAAAGCAAAAGGCTTTTCCTCCTAAAACATTCACTAGCCACTAGTCAAAGTTTAGCTAAATAACAAGTATGTCAAGCATTTGACAGTAAACCAGAATGTTTGTGTATTATGGCTAATGATTTTAAGCAATAAAAATTGAAGAGTGCTGTTAAAGATGCTAAGAGTTTCACAAACATTCTCTCACTGAATGATGCAGCATACTTATAGATGACATTCAACGGGTGGTGGTAGGTTAGTATGATACTCACTAACTTCTGATTTATAATATGAGAAATTTGATGAGATTTCTTTTTGTATCTATATCACTTTTCGACTACTAAATTGTATTAAATGCATATGCAAACTTGCTTGCACTGAAGGTAATTAACAAATCAGCCAAGAAGTACAATGGACAAGTTGAGGACCAATTAGTCATATTCATAAAATATTTCTTAATAAGTTGCTGAATCTATACTGTGACTATAAAAGATTCACATGTATGTTTTGAAGTGGTGGAGCATCCATTTCATCAGAACAGCTAATTTGAGCTCTTCTTCATCCTGTATTTTTATAGGAGGCTAGTTTCAAAGAAGTAAATCTATTAGTTAACAGAGCATACACTGAAGCTAGCAGGAACCTAAAAATAATACATTCTTTTCCCTCTTAAAAAAGCAAAAGCTAAAGCAATTCCTCCCAAATCTTTTTCAGCATTCTCAGTGTTTCTGCTTTTCTGATGGGAATATATCAGACCTTTTTCTTAGTTTCATTAAGTCAACACTGTTAAAAAGATGCCCCAAAACTTTTGGATTGGAATATATCAGATTCCCCCACAAAAATAAAAGGAGAGGAATTTTTATTTTTAATATTTTAAAATAAGATACCACTCATTCTTTCAATTAATATGACTTAAGTTGATATATTTCTCCATTGAACTAGCAATTACTTGACACTCTTAACTACTTTCACATGTTCTCATAAATTTAAAAAAAATAAAAATAAAAATGAGAATGAAATGCTAGTACCAGTAATAGCAATAGCAATAGTAAGAATATAAATATGTAATAAATAAAATGGTGGGTACCTGTTGCAGTGAAATCCTAGGTCAAAGTGATTTTGGCAGATTCCTTTCCACTTTGATGGAATTGGTCCAAAATTTTCATCACTGAAGCTCTTGGATTCAGGCCAAACTCCTATTGAATTAAGCGAGGTCAAGGAAAGTTATGATTCTTCCAATTTCAGCCTCATGATTTCATCCAAATGGTCCTACTATTTGTTTATATTGCCCACTTGCTCATTTTCCCAATTTAGCAAGAAATTTCATTTAGAAAATGAAACACATGCCAATTTACTTGTTAGGTTGCATTATGCTGCCTTCACACCACATAATAGCAAGGCCAGTTTTTTATTTTTTTTACTTTTTTTATGGAACAACTTTTTATTTTATTCAATTGCAATCATAATAATAGAATGACTCTGAAAGACTTTTGAGTAATTTGAATAATAAATCCATGGACCTATGAACTTTTTTAATAATGGGCCATTGTTGTCAATCTAGAAACTGAGTTCAATTGGTGGTGGTGGACCTCATGATTGGCATTTAATGAAATTCAAAGATAGAAAAATGATACATCCACATTCAAATTTGTTGTATCCACGCTATAGGTTAACAGTTTGAAATGAGGCGGTGAGCTCACAGCATGAATCCAGCAACTTCGAACGTGGATATAGCCATTAGGCTTTTCTTATAAAACACTAGATTCTAAATGACGTGAATAATATTACTTCATAATTGAATAATCAAAATTTATCTATTAAAAAAATGTCAAAATTTAGACTGTCGGTTATCAAGTTTATTTGTCACATTTTCAAATTATCAAATATTAAGTAAATAATTTCTTTTTTATTTTAAATGCACTAGTGCACTAGCTGAAATACTCTTTTGTTATGATTTCATATAATACATAAACATGAACAAATAATCATACTGTGAAGTTTTCAAAAACCTAATTCGGGTATATTTGAAAGTTAAAACAAATGATAAAAAAACTTTTACACTATCAATCAAATCAAGTTTAGGATGAAGTGGTGAGAATAAGAAAAATATGTAATCACCTAATATTTGTTGTATGTATGAATGAGTCAATGATTTAGATTGAAAATCATTCTTAATTTGACCAACTTGGCATTATTTGCATTATTTAAACGAGGAAGTTGACTTGACGACCCCTGTTGTGTTAAGTTATTCTGCAATCTTGAATGCTATTAATTAAAGGTTTTTGTACTATAGTGGACTGGAACAATCTAGTTTGGTTTCCTACAGCAACCAATTAAACATATTTTTAAATCAGGCTAGATATCAGAAACAAATGTTCCAAGAACTTCTGTGTTAACCATGTGAGGCTTTATGCAGAAACCCACATTTATAATTTGTTTAAAGACTTCTTCCATAAATTATCACTGCTGTTTTACCAGCTGATATATATAACTACCCATTTGCCAATGTAATTAACTTTCATTCTTTATTTATAAACATCATCTTATAGTGAGACTATTTGTAAAGCTAAAATTGACATTATTAATTAAAAAACTATATTAGAATTCCATTCATTTTTACCAAGGATATTTGATTTATAAACATCATACTAAAATATGATCATCACACTTTCTATATCCCAGCAAATTTGTAAAGATTCCTTCCATAGCAATTATTTAAATTATAAGCTATTATTTATTATATTAGCTTTCGTGGCATACGCGTTGAGTATGAATCGTGTTTATGATATACCTATATATGTTTATCAATAATAGAGATACATATCAAGAAATTATAGTTAATAAAAAATAATGCTCGGTGTTAATGACATTAAACAAATAGATAAATCCATTAAAAGACTTAATTCATCATATAAATATATAATTTAAAAAAAAATATTAAAGATGGAAGAAAAATTAACACACTAATATTTTAATCATAGCAATTATACTTTTAATGTTTATTTTAATTCATAGCATTTAAAAAAAATAATTTATAGTTTTACAATTATTTTTAACTTATTAAATCAAAAAAAATTGAAAATTTTAATCTTAATTATTATTTATATATAGTTATTGACAAATTACATTTTTGTTAATATTAAAAAAAAATTAGGATAGAAAAATATCAATTATCATATATCAATTACAATATTAATATTAAAATGAAGAAGAATTAAAAAAAATATATTTTAAAAATTAAAATAAATAGTCTATTTGAAGTAAAATAACAACTAAAAGTATTTATGTCATAGTAAAAACTCATAGGGTATTTAAAAAAATAATTTTTTTTCTACTAAACCAATTTTATTAAAAAAATAGAAAAAGTTAACGAAGAATTTAAATTCATAAATATATATATATATATTTTTTAAATTCTTAAGATGGAAGAAGAACTAAAATTTAAAACAATATATTATAATCATGAAAACTATATGCTTAATATTTTTTTAATTCATAAATTTGAGAAAAACTAAAAAATATTATAATTATTATAAACTTATTAAACCAAAAAAATAGAAAATTTCTATCTTAACTACTATTGGCATATAATTATTAAAAAAATATAAAAAAATTAAAAGTTTAAACAACAATGTTATAATCGTGAAAACTATACTCTTAATATATTTTTTTAATTCATAATAAATTTAAGAAAAATTTAAAAAAATATATGATTATTAGGAAATTATTAAACAAAAAAATTGAGAAAGTCAATGTTAATTACTATTGACATATAATTATAGATTTGTTAAGAATAAAAAGAATTAGTAAAAAATAAATTAGTCTTAAACCAATTACAATCCTATTGATATTAAAATAGAGAATAATTAGGAAAAAATAAATAAAAAATAATAGTTTATTTGTAATAAAATAACAATTAAAGGTAAGTTTGTAATTAAAAAACTCATAAGACTATTTAAGAAAATAAAAAAATTCTTCTTTTAAGCTACATTTATATATAGTATAGATATAGATTTTCAAATCTATGTGTAAGATTCTATTTTAACTGTTTGAAGATAGGAATAAAACTAAATTATCAATCAAATAATATAGACTAACAGTGAACCTAATATAAATGATCTTATACAATCAATAATATACATTTTTTTGGTTCACTTTTGCCACTTGATGGACTCACGTGATTTTGTCATGTGGTTATTAATGCTACTGCGTGGATCAAATATTAGATCATGCATCCTTTGTTCAGGCAAAATATGTGTGATATACAATGCTTGTTATTTTTAATTACCGATTATAATTTTATTAATATTTAAATAAGAAGAATTAAAAAATAAAAATAATAATTTATTTGTAACAAAATAATAATTAAATATAATTTTGTAGTTAAAAAAACTCATAAGAGTATTTAAGAAAATCAAAAGATTCTTTATTTAAGCTACATATATAAATAATATATATATATATATAAATGTCAAAAATACTGTTCTCTTTTTAATTATTATTTTTATTATAAAATATTATGAATAACGATTTTATAAATAATTTCATTTTTCTACATTTTTGTTTTTGGTTTTTTGCATTTGTAAAGATTCCTTCCATATACAGTATGCTCTTACAGGGACCAAAGTGAAATAAAGGTGGTTCTCCCTCTTCATAAACAAAAATCTTGATAAACTTTTACATTAAGATATAATTCCTATAAGATTCAAGCAGTTAAGAATAAAAGAGAATGTGAGTAAAAAATTATAGATTATTTTTTATTATTTACATCTATATTTTATGTTAAAACCAGATACCCATCTTCGAATGTCCTCCCTTTTAAATTATTATTGTTATATTATAATACCATAAATGACGTATTATAAATATAAATAATAACATTATTCCACATTTAATGGTATTTAAGTCAATTATTACAAATTTATTAATTGAACAATAGACCTCACACATGACACACCCGATATGTGAAGTAAGAATTGAACTCTCAATTTGTTGGGCAACGTTTCTTGAACTCATTTACTACTAACTAGAACAACCCATTATTTATTAATTAATAATTATTCATAATTGAGTAATAATTTTATCTTGGACTTAATTATTTTTAAAATTTCCCACGCTGAAAAGTAATCACAAATTCTTCCTTTAAAAAAAAAAAAAAAAACAATTTTTTGAAAATTTTTCTAAGAGGATATCATAATAAGCTCTAAAAGGTATGAACTAAGCTTCTTATGTTACAATTCATGACTTAAACCTCATAATAGTTTGTAAAATTGCGAAAAAGAAAGAAAAGTTGCGAAACAGAGAAAAATGTAGAATTTGTATAAGATATGAAGGTCGGTTACTTTGCCCTATAATAATTGTTTTTACAATCTAAAGTTTAAGACGACAGAGTCTGAAAGATTAGTTTTATAGCAATACTTGTAAGAGAAACCTGAGAAACCAAAAGAAAAAATAGGCTTTGAAATTGAACTTTAGAGCTTGCTTGGTATATGGACTGCAAAGTTCGATTGTCAATTGAGGGATCTAATAAGTGGATTAGTTGACTTGATTGTTAAGAAGATATACTCAATTTTTTGAAATCTATGAATTCAAATATTTAGGAGAAACTATGAGAAATAAATTTTTTATAAATTTTCTAGTCCTAGAGCATTGATATTGAATTGTGAGATAATCTAGTCGAGATAAGTATGACCTGGATTATTAAAAAAAATTGAATCTAAATATTCAGCTGACCTCATAATTCTTTCATAACGATTGATGGCAAGAGATACATTTGAGATTTGCACATAAGCTAGATATATGTACATGAAATGTAATTAATCACACCCTTATAATTATATTTAATAGCGGCAACCAATCATTATGGTGGAACCAAATATGTAATTAACAACACATAATATTTATCTATTTTAGTACTATTTGTTCTTGCACTAAAACTGTCATTTCACATACTTACTAGGTTAGTTTTTATCGTAAATAACTATCACGATCTATTCTTTTTAAAGATAGATGGTGTAAGTTGGATCATGGCTACCAAATATGAGATATATCATATATAACAATGGCGCATTGTTTCACATAATATAGACGATATATTATGTCATAATTAATGTTACCCTAAATTAGTGATATTAAGATTTTGTGATGACTACGACCCTTAGAAAATGCTAAGCCTGTTTGCTTAGTGAGGGGAGAAAGGAAATCATATATATAAATATGGTAAGAATAATCTGTTAGTCCCATTTTTTAGGTCATTCTTCTTTATTTCCCTTGTCTTTCGGACACACTATTTTCTAGCCTCAAAATGTTAGACTTTTTCTCCACAGAGCAAATTTTCATGTCTAACCCTCCTCCCAAAAGTTTCTGGTAAACAAAACTTTCTTTCCATTTTACAATCTTAGCATCAAATCTTTGAAGCTTGAATCTTGTGGGTATTGCAATCTTCTACGACATACTTGACATTGGTAGACAGGTAGATTTTTTTTTCTTTATCCGTTATTTGGGAAAATGGGGTTTCAATCAATCCCTCTAGAAACTGATAAAGTTGTAATTTTTTTTCCTTATAAATTCATTCATTTTTGGAGGATGTAATAATTTCTTTAATGTTCTGCTTGATTTTCCTTCTTCTACCACCAAAGCCGTTAACCTGATTGTGGCTCTTTGGGGGAAAAACATTATGTCTTTTCATTATAACTTTGGAATTCCTTCATTGACAACTAGATCATCAACTACAGTACAGAGAACATCAGAAGAGACTCTTCCAAACAAAACTGCTCAAAGCACTGTTATCTATGTCTACCAAGTCATTATAGCAGGTTATTGGCGAAATGTGACAGTCTCGTGGTGCAGAAATCTTATGCACCATACATTATACATTTCGGTTGAGAGCATAGGAGGTGAATCTAATCAATATACTTGCAAAATTGATGTTAAACCTTGGAATTTTTGGAGCAAAAAAGGGTATAAAACCATTGAAGTGGATGGTAATCAAGTGGAAGTCTATTGGGATCTTCGTTCTCCAAAATTTTCCGGTAGTCCTGAACCTTGCAGTGACTATTATGTAGCATTAGCATCAGATGAAGAGATTGTGTTGTTGTTGGGGGATTATAAGAAAAAAGCTTACAAGAGAACGAAATCAAGACCAGCCCTCGTTGATGCTGTGTTGTATTACAAGAAAGAAAACGTGTTTGCCAAGAAAAGTTTCGGCACAAGAGCTAAGTTTGATGACAAGAAAGAGAGTGATATTGTTGTAGAGAGTTCTATATCTGGGCCTAAAGATCCTGAAATGTGGATAAGCATAGATGGGATTGTGTTAATTCATGTTAGGAACTTGCAGTGGAAATTCAGGGGGAATCAGACTGTTATGGTTAATACGCTACCAGTTCAAGTATTCTGGGATGTACATGACTGGTTGTTTAGTAGCCCCGGCACAGGTCATGGCTTATTCATTTTCAAGACAGGACCTTCAGAAGCAGGAAGTGAAAAGGAAGGTAGCGGTCATGGAGGCCACGAAAGCGATGATAGTAGTGGATATTACTCGGCAATCAGTAATGATTATCAATCCACAAGAAGTAATGTAACAAATGAGTTCTGCCTTTTTCTCTATGCTTGGAAACTTGAATAAAAATTATAACCTACAACTTGTTTTTCTGAATTTGGTAATGAATTACAATATGATTGTGAATTTTGTATGGGTGAAATCCTTCTCGTATTGCAAAATATGTCATATAGCTTTTGTAAATTTAACTGGATAGCATGGTTAGTTTCAACCATGATACAGGGATTGATTTTTGCAGGGCTTTTTGGTGAGTTCTTATGTGTTCTTAGTTGCTGCTGTCAAGTTAGACAGGCAGTTGGCATATGGTTTTTCTGATACATACAGGTTTGGACTTAGTTTCAGTTGCAGGTCAAAATTTGTGCATATGGAATTCATCTGAAAAAACTTCAGAATATTGTATTCACTTTGCTTCTATCAATTTATATACATAATGACAATACGAGTAGTCAATATGGTTTAGGCCAGAGAGATTAGTAATTTTTGTGAGCACTTTTAACTCCAGCTAATCTCAACTCCAAGGAAGTTTGAACTGGCGTTTCAATTAGTTCAACTGATAAGCTTTTTTTACTTTCTTGTAATTTTTCTTTCATGTTTCGTAGTTTGATAATCTTCTCTCTGGTTGTGTTTGTGACATCCCAAGTATGTGATTGTGTTTCCATATATGTCGAGTCAGTGTACCATCTATTTTTCCCAATAAACAGAATAATAACTTGCAATCCAATAATGACATCAAGGGACAATGACAAGCCCTGGCCTGCATTATATGGTTGAATCTGGGGAGTTCTGTAGATCAGTAGCTATATGCAAGCTATTTGCCAGAAGACTTTTAGTATTAGAATTTTTGCCATGGGTATCTATCATTGGCAAAAATGACAGATAATATTTACCGTTTCAAATTCTCTCCATGCTTATGGATTTTGGAGTTACATATTATAAAAAAAATATCTATTATCAATCTCTCTAAATGTAACTGATATTAATATCATATTCAAAAGTTCTCATTATCTTAGATTATGAAATATTTTTTCCTTTACAAAAATATACACAGTTTAATATATTATAAATATATTGAGCAAGAAAGAGTACTAACTTTATGGGTTTGAATTTATAAAAAAATAATATGCCAATAATTTCTCACCATCTTTTTGGAAGACCTTTTTAAAATTAACCAATACGAAACGACGGGTCGTTTTTAAGAACGTAAAGTAAAAAAAATAATTTCCCGCACAAACGAACAGGACAAGCTTTCCTGACTTTCCTCTTCCCTCCTCCATTTCGATTTTGAACTTCCAAGTGTTAATTGCTAACCCTAAGCCCCAAGACAGAGAAGAGTGTAGTGCGTTTCGAAGTTCCCAACTTTCAATGGATCCTTCCAACAACACCGATACGGAAGAAGAAACCATTGCATTGAGGAAGAAGAGGTCTCGGCGTGTGAGTTTCGCTGACAACGAGATTACTGCGGTTCACTTCTTCAAAAGGGACGATGAGGATTCTGAAACCCCTTCTGAATCCAAAACTAGCTCTGATTCTGATGGAAAGCAGATCCACAATGACGTTTTAGGGTTTTTCAGTGACTTGGCCGGAGATGACGATTTCCTGTTGTCTTCACCGTCACGAAATGGAGGCGGTGATGGTTATGAAGATGAAGATGAAGATTATGTGAGGAAGTCATTTCTAAATCCAGTTGGTTCGCCTTCTCCTGGTAGTAGCTTTGCTGGTTCAGCTGTGTCCACTGACGATGGCAAGTTCTCGCTCTCTCTTTCTTTTATCTGCTAATTCTGTTTGGATGATGGGAAATTGAGAAAGGATGTGAAAGATCTTGATTAAGGGGGAGTGGTTTCTAAAGTATTCCATACTACCCTTTCCAGCATTAGATTTTTCTTCATCTTCAAACGGATAAATAATGTTTCTATTGAAGTTATTTTTTTGGTATGGTTTGTTAAGTTTCTGTTATCATGTCTTCGTTTCATGGATTTGACAATAGATTTCTGGCAGTTTATGTAATTAACTCAATTAGGCAAGTGAACAAGGGAACTCCAATGCTTTCATTCAGTAACTCCTTCTCAAAGTGGGTTCATTACATGAGGCGCTTTTGATTATTCAATCATGTTGATAGTGTAGCGAACAAAAAACTAGAATTTCTGGTGGTTGGTATAATCTGTATGTCTAATATATTGTAACACCTTCTGTAATAGGTTTGTTCTGAATTTCCTTTTTATTTGTTCCATCTAACATTCATTAAGGGTTGCATTTGTTACATTTTCATTTTGCAGAAGCTAATTTCCTTGGACCAGTGTCAGCTGGTTTCATTAGACCTGGTCAGTTGTCCGACTCTGCTGCATCAGATGATAAGCATGATCACGATCTTACTATGGATTCAACTGCTTTCTCATTGCATTATCGCAGTCTTGCTATGTCAGATTCAGGCGATCTCAAGACTCCAACAAGGTTTGGCCTTCCCCTTGAAGAGAAAACTGCAAGCCAGAATTCCAGCCCCTTTGCTACAGGAAGTCTTATGGTACTTACAAAAGCCAAGAAACAATCCTCTCGGTCATCAGTGCCCATTGATGCAACTAGTGATGGCAGAGATTCAAATGACATGAGTATTGTTGGAGACAACCCACACAAGTATGATTATGGCGCAATATCTCCCAGATTAGCTGCAATTTTAACAGAGGGAAGCAAGGATTTGAGTCCTACCAGCTCAAATTCACCAAAGGAGACTAAGGTTTATGGAATTCACCAGAATGGAAATGGCTACCAACATCTGAAAAATACTGCTGAGTTGGAAATGTGCAATATCAATACTGATGATATGTCTGTTGAACTAGTGCCCATGGCTCCTACCAAACTGGGTGAGGCAAACCAATACCCTGACAGCACTTCTATTGATCGGGTCATGCTTGATTCCCTATCTAACAACATTGTTAGTCCAATTGCTGATGCCTCCGTCAATCACCAAGTCCAAACCCCCACACATTTGGTAAAAGTAAGAACTGGCTGGTAATCAGAGTTTTGACTAATCTGTTCCCCTAATGCTTTAATTTCTTATGTTTCCTTTCTTTTTTAATGTTTTCTCATTTTCTATCTCTATTTTCAACAATCAAATTGATGAATTTTCTTTTTCATGATTACTTGACTTTTATGCATTTTATTTTATATGGATCACCATGGACTTATTATTATTTTTTCATTTATGACAAATTATGTTCTGCTAGCTGGAAAAGTATTTTCTTCATAATGTTGTGGCATGGTTTTCTTCATTATATGCCTATCAACTTATTGTACAGAATTTTACGTTTTACTGAAATATTGTGATTATATAAGTGATGGAATCATCTGACATTCATCATACTTGGCAATATATGATTGCTTGTTTCAAACCGTAGGTGATGCATAGATTTTGGCTATATAATATTGTATATATATTTACAATATGTAGTCGATTTTGATCTAGTTGAATGACATGTGCATGTACATGATTTTCCATTTGTGGTATCCTTTGTAGGGAAATAAGGAGTTCAGAAAGGAAGCGATTGAACTAGGTCAGCAACAATTAGACCTACATGCTGGTAAAAGTGGTAGCCCACAACAGGTGGATGAAGTCCTTAAGTTGGATGTATCTGCTGCACTACCTAGATATCACCATTCAAGTGAAGGCCATCAGAAGGAAAGTTATATTAAAGACGTCGGTCTTATGTTTGACCAGCAATGCGGAAGTCCAATACAGGGGTCTATTTCTTCATTATCTGCTAAAAGAAAGCAATTATTTAGGATTTCTCCTGATTCATCTAATCGTACTGGAACTGTAACTGTAACTCCTTCCTCAAAGCAACCAGTTTCCTTGATGTTTGAAGATTACGTAAAACATGGCGATAAAGTGTCATCCATCCAGAAAAGCATTTCCAAATTCAAAATTATTGATCCTTCTCCATGTGCTTCAAGTCTTAAAGAGGGAATTGACAGATTAAAATGCAAATTGTTACATTATTCCCCCGAGTCATCTCTCTTTAACAGCAAAGATTATGAACACAAAAATATGGATACTCCCCTTGCTCCTATAGATGAGCAACTGTCTAGTGCTCATCTGCAGAATGAAGGACATAAAAGTTTGATCAAAATGGATGCTAACGGAACTCAGTCCCCTAAAAGTATTGGCAAGTTAAGCCAAAATGAAGAGACTGTAGACCCTAGAGAGGATCAAGTATATTTGTATTGCATGTCTTCTGACATTCTTTACAGAAACAAACATATTAAGTCAGTGACAGAAGTGGCTTCTCCATCGCAACTAACTCAGTTAGGTAGAGAAGTAACACATCTTGCATTAGTGGATGACCATGAAAAACTTGAAAGTACAACTCTTGTAAGTGATAAGTTTGCTTCTTCTCTGGGAGCCATAGAATATGAAAGTAGTCTCTTTGGTGAGTTGAAACAGCAAAATCAGCTGAAGGAACCTGTTAGCATTGGTTCAGGGGATGGAGATATGTTTGAATCTATTTCCAGTGAATTGAATACAAATATGGCACCTTACAAATCAGATTCCTTCGTTTTTGGGAGGAGAGACACATCTAGCTTACCTTTTGAGATTACAAAGGTCAGCAACTTTGCTCAGGTAAAAATGCCAATGATACATAAATTATCATTTTCTCACATGCAAATTGAATTAAAACCTCTACGGCTTCCTGATTACTTTTAGTAAAAGGGAACGTTCTAAATTATCAATTAGCATGCAAAGATAAGCACTTTTATTCAGTGCCATTTAATTGAAAGGAACTTAGTGGGGGGAGGGGCTCAAAATGCTTCTGGTGTCATGGAGATTTGAACCCCATGTTTTCAAATGGTAGCCCTCCTTTGTGGTATCTGCATATTTATTTTCATTTTGAATAAAGCATGAATATAATGAACAAAACATGGAATGGACGTAACGCATATAGGGGGTACAATGTCATTGTCATCCTAATGAAGTGGAAAACATGGCAAGGTTGCATAATTTGTTTTTAAATTCTGCAGTCTTTTTATTATAAGACATTTTCAGTAATCTGGTATATTGTATATTTTTCTTCTTAGTTTTCGGTACTAATTTCTATAAGTATATAATGATTACATTGGGAACTATGTAATTCTAGCGCTTCTATCATAGATAGTGCTTTGTTGTGTTTGAGAGAAGTGGGGAGAAGTAAGGAGCTGGATGTAGCTTAGCACTGCATTGATCCTTACTTTTTCTTTTTCTCTTCCGACTCTCTCAAATCAAACAAAGCGTAAGTAGCGGTTACTGGATGTAACAGAAGAAATGCTTTGGTTTAAGATTTTTCCCTAGCCGTTAGGACGAGAAGACCAGCTGCTTTTGACTGTGTCTCAATTGATTTTGCCACTCTATTATCTCTTAATACTTCCTGAATTGATTTTCTCTGTTTATCTTACATTAAAATATCAAACTCAAGATTCCCAAAATCAAAGTAAACCTACCTATTGCCTCTTCTTGAATCTCAGGATTGCTATTTGATTTAAACAAGCTGGATTTGTTTTCAAGCAATCTTCCCCATCCCTAATGCAGATTTAACACTGGCAACAATGATGATCTAGTAAGATTTTCAGTTGTCAGAAATACAAGCTAATGCTGCAACACACTCAAGTCTGGCTTTGCTAAAGACCAGCATACTTTCTAGATTGCTTAGATGTAGAGCAGTGTTATCAAAGGCGCGCCTAAGGTGCAAGGCGCAGACCCCTCGCCTCTGCACCTCTAAAGGCGGGCGCTGACACGAAGGTGCCGGCTAGGCTCACTAGACGCACGCCTTTTTCATGTTTTGAGGCCCCATGAGGCGCACTCAAGGCAAACAGAAAGCGCTACAAGTTATTTTTCTTGAAAAAAAACTCTTCAGTTTTTCTTTTTAAGAAAGTCTCTTCAGTTTTTTAGTTTCCTCATAAATAGGAAAAGTCAGACATTGGGAAGAGCTCTAAATAGAAACCTGAAAGGTCCCTTAAACATTAGGAAAAAAAAAAAGACACCCTAACACAACAGCTAAACCAAAATTCTGATTCTAAGCAACCTACGGAGTCTGAGTTTCCCTATTAACTGGCTAAAAAGCAGAGCTTATTTTTAGTGTGTCTGCCTATTATATATCATGTTTTTCAGTTACTTTCTAAGTCGTCTTCTTCATATTCTGCTTAGTCTAATCTGCTATTGTACACAAAAAGCAAAGCATTTGTGTGGATTAAACCTTAACTATCTCTGCACTGTTTTGTACCTGAAAAACAGAGGATACTCAGCAGTAATAATCAGTAGTAAACCTTAGCTATCTCTGCCATGTTAAAGAAAGAAGAAGCATACATTCAATTTTTACTTGTTAGCTTAGGGGACTAATTGCTTGACATATTTACTGCACCTACATCATTTTTATCAACCTTTACTATCTACTTGCTGGAATTCTTGCCTATGGATTATGTCATAAAATGTTAGTTTTTACTTGCTGTTAGCTTGAAGTTATTGTATGTAGATTTTTTTATTAGATGTGCGCCTAATTGTGCTAAGGCGCGCGCCTAGGCTCCAGGGACCCCTAGTGCCTAGGTGCGCCTTGAGCCTTTGATAACACTGGTTGAAAGTTTGTCTCTTGTTTTCACTCTAAATGTTCATGCCTCCATCCAATGTGCGCTTTCAAGCAATTTTCCCCATCCATAATGTAGATTTATCACTGACAACAGTGATGATCTAGTTAGATTTTCAGTTGTCCGAAATGCAACCTAATCCAGCACGCTCAAGTTTGTCTTTGCTAGAGACCGGTATAATTTCCAGATTATTTCCATGTTAAGAGTTTGTCTCTTTCTTTCCCCTCTAAATGTTCATACCTCTATCTAATGTGTATTAAATATTGGTACCCAGATCTATGTTGCTTGTGAGCTTCAAATACAGTAGCCATTGTTCTGGGTTGTAATTTTCTCGACAATTCTTTTTGACTAATACTTCTGAAACCATTGACATACCTTATGCTGTTTGGTTGCAATTACAACCTATCCAGTTTGTCTTAGTACCAAAAATGAAAAGTTCGCAGTATTCATGCATCTGAGATGTGGAAGAGGAATGCCAAACACAGGAATTAATAATTGCAAAACTGGTTTGACATGCCCTAATTCTGTCTGGTTGCTGCTACAAAATGTCTGGTTTGTCTTAGTACCAAAGTTAAAACTTTAGTCTGTAAATACGCGCTCCTGAGTTGTGTGAGAGGCATGTAATGTCTGACGTACATCCCATCAAATAGTGCATTAGACACTGGATTGTCCCAAGGCAACATCAACTTTATTGTACTGGTTTTTGGTTACAAATGCACTTAAAGATATCCTTGCTTGCCTGGAGCATTGCATTATTTTTCGCATGTGAAATGACTGGATCTTTTCCTTATATTGATTTTATGAAATTGTTTATCCGCTTAATGGTTATGAACTTTAACACTGCTGTTGGTGGAATGGATGACTTAGAGCCCTTCCAAGAGAAACCTAGTTCAGAGTCCTGCTAGGAGAAAGCCAATTCCGAGCGCCTCCGCAGAAAAGCTGATCCGAAGTCCTGCCCAGGAACAGTCATCTCTGAGCCGCTCCATTCTAAAGTCACTCAGTGAATCATACAATCATGATATGAAAACCCTTGCAGGGAAAGGTGTACTGTCTCCCAAGTCCAATTCAAATGGGCTTGTTAATAATAAACTTTGTTTGCAACTCCAAGGTTATCACAGCCCTTTCTCCAATCGAGATATTGAGATTTCTTCTGGTCAGAAAAGAAAAAGTGTGCTGGTCCTTGGGGATGGAAATCAATTAGATAAGATAGCTAAGATCCAAAGAAGTCCAGAAGTTCACAAAAGTATGGATCATGATTTAATTTTCAGTTCAGAACATTCTGATGAAATTAGAACTGGAAGAGAGAAGGACGGTGATCACACAACACGGAAGAACTGGACTGATGTATGTATGTGTACTAATATAGATTAGTTGGTGTTGCAGTTCAGTTTTACCATCAGGTTTTCTGACTTCAATTTTTATCATGCAGATTCTAGTAAAACTTGCAGGGGTCACGGAACAACTGCTTTCTCCATTGAGCAATAAGCTAAACTTAAGTTTGGTAAATTCCTTTTAATGGAATTAAATGAATGGAAATAGGATTAGATTGTGATGATCATAAATTGATCCAAATATAAATTTTGTTAGTTTGCTACTCTTTTAATTCTGTGGCTGTAGATATATCTCATGTTCATTCTCATTGTTCAGCTCAGAATGCTGGAAGACATTGCTGATCATCTGCTGAAAGTTAAGAAATGTGATATTCTTTGTTCAGAAATTCAATCTCAGGTCTGCTGAATAATTAGTTTTAAAAACTTGTATTTCGTTATATAATAATAAACTTACATTTTACAGTGTTGTGGACTATATTACTTCCTCATACAACATGCATTGACATTCTTCTTGTGTTTCCTTTCTGCAGGAGATGGCAGACCCCCTAAGTAGTCTTATGAATAAGAGGTGATTTCATTTATTATAATTGAGACATGTTGTGGATGATGTTGATTCTTGCATTTGTTCAGGAAATAGGTTCAGCTTATTGATTGTTGACAGTGTGAATTAATTCTGTTTTAGAGTTGCTGAAGCAAGATTGTTGCTCTATAACATTGTGTATCAGAGGGCAAAACTGCAGTTGATGCATATGAAGCGTGAGAAATTGCAGGTATTTTTCTCTTGTGCGTTTTTTAATATAGCTATTCATGCAGTTTTTGATCTGCACTTGTAATTGCTTGCAGAAAAAAGTACAGCTTGTGAGCTCTAGAGTTCAGGAGTCGCAGATGTTGATGTTGAAGTTGAAGTGCATTCCATATTCCTCTGAAGGTGACTCAACAAACAGTCAAGCTAATGATGTCCATTTCCAATCTGACTTGCTTGATTCTGAGGGCAAACATGAGGTACAAATATATGTGTGTGCATTATCAATATGTCAATATGTTCTATATGTTGATTGGCGCCTTCAAAGTTATTTTAGCTGTAATTTTAAGATTCCTTACTGTATTTGTTTTCATTTAAAAATGGTGGAAGAATGGAAAATGAATTAAAAAAAAACTACTTTGAGCAATGATGCAAGTCAGCTTTTGTTGATCTCAAGGAGCTCATATTTTCAGAACCAAATCAAGCAACTTGCATTGATATATAGACACTTTAAAACTGCCATATAATAGGTAACGAAATTGCGTGTTATCCAACAGCAAGCAGAACTTGCAAAGCTCATTAGTAGGTTTCCTGATGAGCCATAAGAAATTGATATTTTTTAAATCACACCCTGGGGAAATATGATTGAATCTCCCCATGGCTGTGGTAGTCTGCATTATCCTGGAATTTTTCTGTTACTTTTTGATCTTGAGGTTTCATGCTTTGGTGCTCTATCTACTTTCTGAATTCAGCAATCTACTCTTTCTGATTTACTTTCTTGCGAGTATGATGTGTTACCAGAGAGTGCAGCAGTGGGTGATCAACTTTTCTGGTCACTCTCAGGATATCTTGGATGTGCTTGACATTTCAGATTATAATTCTTCTAGTTGATAGAAAATTTACCTTTTTATTGCATTTAAGCCTTCTCTCTCTCTCTCTCTCTAGTATCTTCACCTAATCTCTTCCGAGTTCACCTGGGACTTGGCAGCCTATTAAGTATTCCCCTGGACAAATCACAGTTAATAACAGAAGAAACATAATTGCATAAATTATGATATGGTCCATATGAAGTTAACATAGATGGTATGGCTGAATCTCATTGATTTGCAGCATGTTATATTGCTGCCTGTGCTTATTTACTTGTTAATGGTTCCTGTATGTGGTCTGTTCATGGATGTTAGATTTTGCAAGGCCATGGCACGTTAATGTTGGCAAATATTTTTTTTTTCAACTATGCTAGGTTACTCCTGACAAAGTGACTACAACGAAACAGAAGCTTCAAGAATTGGATGGAAAAACAAAGAATTTGAGTAAATTCTTCCTCTCTTATTGCAAGATTCGAGGGGATCCAAGTTGTTCTGACACTATAACATTAGTTCATGATTATTTGAAGAAGAGAATTTGTTGCAAGTGTATACGCCAGTATTTGCAGGTCTTTTTAATCTTCACTTGATTTTCTTGTACACAATGTAAATGCTTGGAGATTGAGAGGCATCCTCTAACAATTTTTTTTTAAAAAAATTTCATTAGATGTGGGAAGTTGATGATTTTCAGCAGAAGGATGGTTGTTACAATGTTCTTCTCAACTATCAAGGCTACATCAGCCAAAGGTTGCTTCTTTATTGGATTTGCTTCCTTACTTATCTATATATCTTGCTGGGATTTCAACTATACATCCTCTGCTCCATGACCACAGTTACATGTTTCGTGGTATGTAGGTTCATAGTAAATGCGGGTCCAGTCTCAAGCATAATAGTCTCAAACAAATTGAATAACATGCAAATTGTGAAGGTAATGTAGTTAACCACTTGTCTATTTTATTAATTTCTTTATGTCTGTTCTCATAGTGCAGGGTTCTTGTTTCTAGGCCTTCCCCAACATGGATGCTTCCATTGCATTTTCATCTGTCTTCGATTCTGAGACGACTAAGAAGTGCATAGGTTCAAGATGTTTTGCACAAGAAACACAGGTAAGTTATCTTATAATACCGTTTTGGCTCTGCTAATCAATCTCTGCTTCTTGTTTCTTTTGGATTCTTCTCTATAGGGAAGACATATTTTAAAAGTAATAAAGTATAATATAACAATAACAAAGATGATAATATTAGTATTAAAAACAATAGTAAATGATGGGTTAAATGATGGCAGAAACTCTATTTTGAATTGCAATTGATGGCAAAAAAGCACCAAAGGGTATATATTCTGTTGATGTTTCTGATAGAATTAGCCATCAGGGGACGGGGTATCTATTTTCTCTATTCTATGGGCTTTTCTGTCATTTCAACAAACTTCTAGGGAAGAGAGTGTAATCTACCCTAATTACATTAATAATAGTAGTAGTAGTAGTAGAAGTAAATTAGTAAATAATGATAATTAGAAGAATAATAATGTAAAATCAGATATATGTTTTCCAAAATCTGCTTGTCCTTATCTTTGCCCCCAAGAGAATTATAACTCTTTAGAATCTTACATTCCTACACGCTGCACTAGATTTCAGAGGACATGTTATTAGGCTTTTAAATGTTTTGTCTATGGATTTTCTGAGTCTCATAAGTTGCAAACTTGCTATGTACTAAAGAATATCAAATTGGATGATCCACCTGATTATTTCCAGTATTTTGGCTTTAAATCGTGGTGTTTAATGCAGATATCTAGTTCACTTCTCTGTAATCTGCTAGACGTGGTTGGGGAGGTTCAGCTAGCCTGGATTGAGATTAGAAATTTAATCCAGGCAAAATTTATCTCTCCATCAGGTAACATAAATCTTCTTCATCTTCAAACCCATCTCAAATATTTGCTTTTGATCTTGGTAGCAGTGACCTCAGTCACATGCAGAATACTCTCACTATGTAGTTGCAAATGTTAGTTTTATATCACTGGCTTTACGAATTCATAATGATGCTCTTGAGTCTTAGTGGTTATGATATATTGCTATTCTAAGTGATTATGGTAGTTCTTCTTAGACAAGTCTTTTATGTTGCTTTACATTTTGGATTTGTTCATATTGGGGAGTTGATTGTATATTGCTTTACCCTAATGTTGAGGGTCTATAGATTTCTTTTTTCTTTTTGGGCAGCACTTTAGTCTGTTCTGAAGTAGGACAGTGCGGAGGACTCAAATTTAGTTTTTGGGCTGTTTGTCTGCTCAGATTCTCGTGCCATCAAATAAGCTTAGGGATTGCCAATAAGTTGCCAGCTCAACTGACAAAGGCACTTGGTTTGTTTGCTGCCCACTAGAGTTCAAACCCTGAGGTTGCTTGGCGGGATGTTACCACCCCCCTCCCAACCCCATCCCCAAACCCATAATGGTTATTCTATTTTCGACACAGGAAGAATGTTAGGGATTTGGGGGACTAGGGTTAGGATTTCATGGTGAGATGAAGTTGTTCTGGGGTATAACAGGTTGAGGAAAATTTGGAAGCCAAAGAAAGGACAAAAAGCATGAAAATCAGATTACAGGACTGTGAATAGTACCCCTGAACTGTAATGGAAGTCTTGAATTAGGAGAACAGTAGAAAAAATAGAATATAACATGGTGATAACTCAAATCTACAAATCTCAATTAAAAGAATCACGACAAAATTTGTTGTGAAAGAAATATGAAGATTTGCTTAATAATAAATTCTACTAGGCTGTGTCTGATATCATGTAACTCCCATGCCAAAATTAAATTAGTAAACTTAATGTATTTGTATCCTGGCCTTTAACAATTGTAGTCTACATGAACCATAAACCATAAATTATTTGATCTGGAAATATTATGTCCCAAGTTATCATTTGCTTGCTTGAAATTCTTTCCATTACTAGTGTACAAAAGGTGGAACTGGTTATATTTCATTTTATTTATTACTGAGTGACTGAAAACGCCTACTATTTGTTTTTGTGCTTGCTTGAGTATTCCACATTTGACATGGTTTAGTGGAGTCCCATTGCAGAAGATCTAGGCTGTCCAACATACTATGGGCAACTAGGAATTCATTATATGTTGCCTTTCATGAAAAATAATGAATTGTATTTCAGGCTTCTTAAATTAGATGGTACTGCATTATATTTGCAAATTCTGTTTCTTCACCTCAGTTGTAAACCCAGAAACTGAAGTTTCACTGAGTAAGGTTGTCCTTGTGCTGCAGTTGAGAAGCTTGATTTGCAGCTTTCTTTCATCGATTTCTGTAGTGGTCAGAAGGTGAAAGTGACTCTTGACATGACATGCTTGAAATGGTAAAGCCTTGTACTATCAATCATGTGGGTTATGCCTAATATATTTTGCAGCCTTGTGCAATATTTGTTGATTTTATATATTTCTTGGAGTTACTGTGTGTTTGCATTTGCCATTGTTGTGCCATCTAACCTTGTTTCAGTTATTATATTCATAGAGTTTTGTTTCTTGCTTCACACTTGCTAGCAATCCATTTTCCTTCCTCATGAAGTGGGGGAGATCATCCCTTGGTAAATCATAATTTCCCACATGTAGTCCAAGGTCACTAGGGTTGCTGTCAAAAGAATTGAGTTTGCTCATAGGTGTACTCTCGTAATTTTAATGCTTTTTTTTTTTCCATCAGATTGTCTTTGGGTGTAGTGGTATGTCCTTTTGTATAACCGAGGACATCTACTTATCTGCCTTGTTTTTGAACAGCGGGGTATATCCTTTAGATATCCTTCCATCTCAGATATATGATCCTGCTAGTGGTGAATGCAAGTCACTCCCTCAGTCACTGGTAGCCAGAGTAAGAAATGCAACCGAGGATACTGGAGTTGGATATTCAAGAATCAAGAAGCTCTGTATGTGTATCTCTGAGGCAATTCAGACTTCAACTTCAAGTAAATGACCAACATTTTGTTGGATTCAAAGTGAGCATTTTTGGTCGCACAGTAACAGGGGACCTTTAACCTGACTTATTGTTTATTCAGCTGAAGATAATCTAACAGAAGTGGGCTTACCAAAACATGTAATGAGACCCATCGATAAATAATACCTTGTGTTTGTGTACTGTTTTGGTGATATATAAAGTATAAAGCTAGCATGCAGGAAAACCAGTCATCAGGTTCTGTTAAAAGTTGAGTTCTCACTCAGTCATACTACATTCTACAGAGTGCAGAGGATAGGCTTATTGGCAGCCAACAGGAAACAAGGTATGTACTATGTAGATTACAAAAGTCTTGTATTTTATATGTACGTTTAGTCGTTGACTTATAAGCTTCAAAACTTTAGGTCTTATCCTGTAAAGTGCAATTGGATCTGTGGGCCATTCTTCGATTGTAAATATGTTATGAAGGATTTAAAAACGCCTTGGATTTGATTGTTAATATTAAAATATAGATCAAATGGAATTTTCTTTGTTCTCACATGTAAAGTAGTTAGTGGTGCAGGACGTGCAGGACTGCAAGTTGTTCAGAGTTGACATTAAAATATCTAAGAGATTTTTTTTTCTTTTTTGGTACAAAATATCTAATAGATTTTGTTTTTTCTCTTTTGGCTCAAAAATATCTAAAATTTTCTCTTTCGGTACAAAAATATCATAGATATTGTTTTGGTACAACAAATATCTAATAGATTATTATCTGGTTTATGCTGAGTAGGCAGCATGTAGAGATGTCACTATTTCTCTTTACCCTTACATCATCAAGATTCAAAAAGTTTCTGAGATTCGTACGATGTTAAGGGAAAGGCTGGGTGTATGGAGCAAAAAATACCTGTACATGGAAAATCATATTGTAGAGTTCTACATTGATTTTATTTATTTACACCCGATTTATTTGAATTTATTAATATTTTAAAATGATTTCCAAATTCTTTTAATACATGATTCTATGTTTAACTTAATTTTTAACTTTTTAAATTAATTTGAACTTGTTATGTTAAATATTCATTATTATAAATTATATTCATTTCATATTAATGTTTTTATTAAATTTGTAATTTTAATTTATGTTTATTTCTAAATTAAAATATATATAACTTGGAATTTTTTAAATTTTGGACCTTATTATTTATTAAAAATAGATAATAAATTATTATACTTAGATAGGATTTTATCCAACTCAACTTGGTCTTAAACTTAGTTGAAATTTATGTTAAATTTGACCTAGATTGGTTGCACACTCCTAACATTGATGGTAGTAAATGAATATTTTTGAAATTTAATTTAATTTTTTTTAGAACTTTAGTGCATAATTGCATGATGTTGAAATTGCATAAGAATATTTAATGTTTTGGGACCATGAAAATTGGAAATACCGAGTTCATAGCTAAATGGTTTCCAAGCAATTCATAATATTGAAACAGTTAGAAGAAAAATTATATTATTCATAATTGTAATGTATAACATACATAATTATAAAACAAATTAGAAATGAAATGCTAGGGTGTGATGAAATGTATATAAATTATACTGCTAAAAGCATCAAGTTTTGTAAAAAATAGCCAAATGTAAGTATATATATATATATATATATATATATGAGAAAGTGATAATCTTGTTTTATTTAATAAGTGTGATGATTTAGGTAATGGACACTGATAGTTGCAAATGAACAGACATGTAAAAAATGGGGATTACTAGTGGAAGTCAAAGGAATGAGTAAAACGTTAGTTAGGAAGGAGAAGTACTTGTACAGATCAGGAGGCATTTGCCTTGCCTTAACCTGATGGACAAAGAAATAATAGTCATGTGAGATTCAAACCCACTTTTACAAAAAGTGACACCTTTTTGCACTTTTACTTAACCACTCTTCACTTTTTAGTTTAATTACAATCCCGTGCCATTCCAGTTTCTCAAATCTCTACCAATTAATGTCTATGTGGAAATGAAGATCAAGGCTGTTTTTTTCAGAGAAAAGTACAAAACGGTGAGTGCAGTCATTTTTATAGAAAAATAAAGAACTATTAAAAAATTAGGTTCAACATATTATTTTTTTGTTATCACCAAACCCATATATAGCACTGCCAAAAAAAAAAAAAAAACAAATTTTAAAAAAATTGTTTGATTAATTATTGTAAGGGTATTTTTTCTACTGATCTTAGAAAGTCACAATATTTTTTTAAAATACTATATAATGTTTATAAAAATTGATTATGAATGTTTGACAATTATTTTTTAAAAATTATATCAATTTTTTAAAAGACATTGCATCATCAAACCTAATTTTAGGCATAACATCAATTTTTTGAACTGAAAATGTTCAATTTTGTTTAACTATGTACAAAAGTTCAAAATCGGCACCAAAAACAAAGTGCCTCATCAATTCAAACCAAACATCTAAGTCCCTACCCCCACATGCCATCCAATTGGCAGCCCTACAATATCATATAATCATGTAACAAAAGGGCTTCTTCGACCAAACTTGTCAATTATGTACAATAGCCCTCTAGTTAAGCTAAAACCGTGTCTAGCTTAATCCCCTTTTACATCTCATACGGCCAATCACACAATTATCCAATTAACCCTAAAGGGTTTGCATGATTTTTATTTTTTTTTCTTGACTTCTTGTGTTCTAATTTTGAATCAACTAAGGTGCATGCAAACAGTTTATGACACACTTGACAACTGAAAATAATAATAAAATTTTCAATCATTGTATCATTTATTTGTAATCTTGTAATATAATTTCATATTTTAAAAAGGTACAACTTTTAGAAATTTTTTTATTTTTATTTTTAGAATCAACTATTTAATACAAATACACTAAATTAAAAAATAATTATCCAATCATTGTATAAGTTATTTTAATCTTCTAATATAATTTTATAATTTAAATGATACAACTTTTAAAAATATCATTTTCTATAAGAAACAAATAGAGATTTATTATGTTAGAAATAACAATAATATAAATACAATTCATCGACAATAGCTGATATAAATACTTAAATTAAATAAAATATTTTTAATTCCAATTACTAATACTATAAATATACGTGTAAAAATAAATAATTTTTAAAAATTAATACATATGAATTAAATATATCATTAACATATTTAAAATTTTTTAATTTTGTAACACCAAGTAGATGACATGGCGCTGTTTATAGCAATTTTGATTTTAGTAGACATTTAATTTAAATGATTATTAAAAAAGAAACAAAAGGTTTAGCTGTTATTGAATAATTCATATAAAAATGGTGGAACTTTCTTGAACAATATAAATATAAAATATAAAAAAGAAGAAGCCAAAGTCGGTAAAATGATTATATTTTTAAATCTCCTCTATATATATATATATATATATATATATTAAAATAAACTCTTTCCCAAGTAGCTAACGTGTACTTTATTGTTTTTTTTCGTACATTTATTTTTCCTTCTAAAGATTTCGATTTGTCCACCTCACACTCGCACCCAGGTTGTGATGCACTTTTTACAACTTAATTAATAACAAATGCAATCACAGGAGCAGACAAAAGAAAAAAGTTAGAGAGAGAAAGTGTAGCAGAGTTCTATGGAGGATGGACCTGAGGGGCCAAGAAAAAGGAAAGGCCTAACCTTTTCTCCTTTCCACTATGAAAAGACAGGGTCCCACTTTTATTATTTTATAGCATTTTTTTTTTTTTCTCTTTCCTTGCACTTTTTATCAGCTTTGCTTTCGTCACATTAACCTACATACACACATCAAAGCATTATTCTCACACCTACACCTACTCTCCCATCCATCCCACATTTAAATATCTAATCTACATCTTCCTATCTATCTGAATTTCTGAACAGAGAGAGAGGAGGGAGGGAGTGAGAGAGAGAGAGAGAGTGTGTTTTTCTCCAGAAAGGTCCAGCTTCTACGGTCTCTTTGCTTTTAATTCTTGCAAAAAATACAATTTTTCTGAAAAAGTATAGCTCTTTACCGATCTTGTCCTCTCTGGCTTTCTTGCCGTAAGGTATTTTTCCTTTTGCTCTTTGCCTCTTTGGGTTGTTTTATATTCATTTTCTTCTTTTTATTTCTTTTTTGAGCTTCAATTTTTTCTGGGTTCTGTAAACAAACACCATGGTAAGATTTTAATCTAGGAAATGAAAAGTTTATATTTTATTTTTTTTAGTTATAGTGTGATTGGATTAGATTTGTTATTTTCTATATATGTCTTTACTTCCTTTTATCTGGGGGTTGATGCTATGTTAGAGATGCTTCGACCTTTTTTTATTTTTGTACAATTAGAAAGACATATAAAGTGAATGATATTTGTGAAGGTTCTAAAATCTTTGTTTGATTTGGTCGTTCAATTCTGGAAAAAAAAATAAAAATCGTAGCTATGCTTTTGTGGTAATTTACCTGTTTGATTACTTTGTTCGAATATGATTTTTCACACTTACAAAATTATATGTAGTGTATAAAGTCAATTTTATTTTTCTGGTACTAAAATCGTAATGTAATTAAGGTTCTTCTCAGGAACTACTGTACTTTTGGAAAGCATCATTTGCTTTCTTCTGCTATCTCTTACTTTCTTGGAGATGAATATCATATTAGATTTTGCTTGTCATGTTTCTTCATGTACTTCTATTAGCCTTATAGCTCTTTGCGCCCCTCCCCCCCCCAAAAAAAATAATACTTTGAGATTAAGCACATGGCTATGTCCGGTTTATTGATTGAGTGCTTCCTGTCAAAATGCAAATTAACTAATATCTTGGAAGCAGCAGAATAGAGAACTAATTTTGTTCCTCTACTATATGGTATTGTCAGAAGGGACGCATAACAGAATTCTGCATCATTGCAGAATTGGAAAAGACTTTTTGTTTGATCAGCTGGTGTTGTAGTTTGGATTGAGGTTTGGTATTTGGGCTCATAATTAATTTATTAGGAAAGAAGGGAAGAGCCATTTGAAGCATGGGCTACCTATGTGACTTTTGTAGAGATCAGAGGTCCATGGTGTACTGCAGGTCGGATGATGCTTGTTTATGTTTGTCATGCGATAGAAATGTTCATTCTGCAAATGCACTCTCAAGGCGTCATTCAAGAACCCTTGTATGTGAAAGATGCAATCTACAACCTGCATTTGTAAGGTGTGCTGAGGAGAAAATTTCACTGTGCCAGAACTGTGATTGGTTGGGTCATGGTCCTTCTACTTCAGCATCGGCACATAAGAAACAAACAATCAATAGCTACTCCGGCTGCCCTTCAGCTGCAGATCTCTCTACAATTTGGTCATTTGTCTTAGATTTGCCGTCTATGGGTGAATCTACTTGTGAGCAGGAACTTGGTTTGATGAGCATCAATGAGAACAGCTCTACAAATGATTGGGCTCCGGCAGAACAAAACAGCAGTCAGAACATATCTGGATCAGATGAAGTAAATGATGTACGCAATATGGGTAATCCAACTGCTTGGATTGGGTCATCTTCAATGCCTGAGTCAAGCTCCAAACGCCATATTACGGACCAGTCCGCTGGACCTGCCAATACATCTAAGCCCAAGGTATACCAAATGTCATTATAATATTTATCAGAATTCTCCATACCCAGCATTTTGGTCTGATGGTCTACGAACAGGGCAGTGAATAACATTGCAGGCTGCAGGGAAGTGATCTTTGTGTTAATGGATTTCATGTTTTTGAAATTTCTTTTCAAAATGATGGCCATATAGACTAAGACTTAAACTTGGGAACATTTTCCCAAGTCATACTTCATCCACCCCTCCCCTCCAGTTTGTTCACTTATTTTCATGGGGTGGGTTCATTTTCTAAATAAATTTTATTTGTATCAAATTTCCCTTTGCTTTTCCCAGTTTTTAATTGCTTTCTGTCTCTTGACACATTTTGTTTTGTTTCACGGAAATTACTTTCTTCATCATTCTTTGTTAACTTGAACTGAAAGCAGGATATGGATAGCCTGCATAATACTACTTCCAAGCAGATGGCATTATTGACCAAAAGTTTATCTTTTTTGCAAGATCTACTTTGCTTTTCCTTCTTTTTACTTGCTTCTATTTCTTGACACCTTTTGTTTTCTCCTGGAAATTGCTTGTTTCGTCATTCATTGCTAGCTTGAACTCAAACACAGGATATCTCTAGCTTTCATAAATGCTACTTCCAACCAATTGACTTGTACTATATGCCAGCCAGGATCCTAAGAGAGCTTTAAGTTTTTGTTTTTCCAGATTATATTGGTTTCTCGATTATAGTTTATGTGTCAGTTGTCAGATTTCTATATTAGAGTTTAGACATGGAAGCTAGATGACAATGGTACTCCAAGAATGATTAACCCTTGTTGCATTCTTTCCTGGATGACATCTCCGATTAAATACTATATTGTTCAATCAGATGAGAGCAATTATTTCGAAATTTGTTTTATGGAGAACAATGATTTAATTTTTCATTTTTGGATAAATGGGGGCATACACTGTCTACATAGAATACATAGTAAAATCTGGAATAGCAAAAAAGGATGGAGTGTTTGGACAGACATACCTAAAACAATGATCTTTTCTGGTATCATGGGCGAACTATTGAATGAGACATTACAGGATCGAGGTGGATTATTATCATACAATTATGGCTCAGTAGATAAGCAAGAAATTGCATTCTAGTACTTGTGACCTTCTTTCAAAATAATGGGAAACATTCACTTGACTACTCAAGACTTGCTATGGGTGTAGATAATGTCCGTGCCCACAAAGTCCATGTAGTGAAGATAAGATGCTAAGTTGAGAAATGAAAGCTAGGAAAGATAGAGTAAGGCAGGATATTAGATAGTTCATGTACAACAAAGACGTACAAATGCATGAGTGCATTGGAGAAGAAAATAGAATAAGCTGGAAGCCAAATTGATGAATATCAATGTCAAAAAGGATATAATTAGTAGATATGAATTAGAATATGGACTTTAGAATGGTGAATGGTGAAATAAATAATAATCCCTGAGATCCTTAAACATTAAACATATTTATGTTGGCAGCTTTCATGTCTACTTCAGGTTACTAGTATGGAACCTATGTACTTTGTCAACCAACATTAGCTTTCTTAGTGGCAGATGCGTTTCAGGTATTAAAATGTATAACAGTCATGACTCATTCTCTATTCTTATTTTTTATTTCAGTTTCTTGATGATATTATATGACATAATGAACTATTTGTAAGTTATCTCTACTTTGTCTTTCTCCCAAATGGTATCTTGTTTGACTACGTACACGGATTAAGAAGGCTAAAATTCCACCCGATTTTCATCGTTCTCCCATAATTGGCCTTCCTAAGAAGAGTTATTAGAGATAATTGCTTAATTTATCTTCAGTTGGCATCCTTGAATGGAGTTCTAGAAAGGGACATCATAGAAAATTTAGCATCTTTTGCTTTGACATTTTCGTATTGGAAGCAATTTCTGAAAAAAAAAAAAAAAAAAAAAAAAAAGCAGAACCATAGGCATCCTTTGTGGGACAGAGGAGTGACAGTCATGTAGCTGAGGTGCACGATCATTAAGTTTTCCAACTCTATCGAGTTCACCAATTTGAAATATTAAACTTTCTTGCTTTATTAAGGCTTTCATCTTTTCTTTATAAAAGCTCTGTGCTAAGCTCATGTAATTAATATGCAGTTATATTTTCCTGGTACAAGATGTCCTGCGCTCAGCAGTGATAGTGACCTCTATGAGGATTTTGATATGGATGAAGTAGACCTGAATCTTGAAAACTATGAAGAACTTTTTGGTATGGCTCTCAGTCATTCTGAAGAACTTTTTGAGAATGGTGGAATTGATAGCTTGTTTAGGATGAACGACATGTCTGCCGCCGATTCCTGATTGTCAGGGTGCTGCTGCTGCTGAGGTACTCTCTTGTTATATCTTGCTTATGCTGAACTAACATTTTTGTCATTGTCACTGAATATCATTTCCCTTGATTTTTCTGTTGTTGTTGCATCGTCTGTTGTGCTTTGTATAACCCATCTACAATTTAATTTTTTTTAGTAAGTAATCCATCTCCAAAGAATTCTTCCATAGTCCTTCTTAATCTTTTTGGATTCCGTATAAGTACACTGATATACTTCTTTATTAAAGTTAAAGCTTCCATTTTCAGCTTATAGCTATTTTTCATGGAATCTTGGTTAGGTTAAATTTACGGTCCAAACAATCTTTGTTTTCCCCCTTATCATCAGAGGCCACGTTGTTAAAAAAGAAATAATTCACAGGTGGTCATGATTCGTTTAATTTAGAGAATTGATTTATCAATCGGGTGTATGCTTGGACAGATACTTCTGTTTCTGTTTCACAAACTAATTTCATTCTGCCATTCACTAGGAAATCTGCCGCTTTCTTGCTCTTTGTATGGCAATATAGCTTCACTATTATGAAACAATGCTTTTACTATGCAATCAGTTAGAAGATTTGGCTGAAATGCAAGAACGTCATTTAGCTGACCACAATTATTGTTGAAACTGTCAAATGATTGATGCTGAAATGTACTTTCGAGTATGCACAATATGTTGCGGCAGCACTTGAAACAAAAATTTCTATGAATTTGCATTTCTTTTGTATCTTATCACCAAGACTGAACATTGCATGAGCAAGCATGCATGTTTAACTAACATGTTGTGTTTATTTTGTCTTGCGTGCTATTTTCTGTTTTTATGCACTTTCTTCTTTTGTTTCCTTCTTTGGGATGTGTGTGCGTGTTTTCGTGCATTTGGAGGTAGGAGGAGGAGGAAGTTGTTGTGGAATTTAGTTGGTTCAGCATTTCAAGTTTATTACTTGCTGGAATATACTTATGGTCTGACCTATTTCCATGTCCAGGTTTCATCAGTTGGAATGGCCAATGCAATTCAACCGGCATGCAGCAATGCAGCATCTGCTGATTCTATGATGAGTGCTAAAACCGAACCAGTTCTTTGTTTCACAGGCATGCAGCCTCATTCAAACCTTTCTTTTTCTGGTGTCACTGGAGAGAGTAGTGCTGGAGATTATCAAGACTGCGGGGCTTCATCAATGCTTCTCATGGGAGAGCCTCCTTGGTGTCCGCCTTGTGCTGATAGTTTCTCTTCAATCTGCTAATCGAAGCAATGCTGTTATGCGTTACAAAGAAAAGAAGGCGGCACGCAAGTGAGTACATGGCACTGATACTAATAAATGTGATGGTAATTGTGGTGCTTTCTTTGTTCAGAACCCCTTGGCACATTAACATCTAATTTGAAATCCCAAACTAGCCCAGGTATTCTTCATTAATTAACAGAAAGCATAGAACAATTCACCCCCAAGATTTTTGTTTCCTAAAACATAAAATCTCCCTCCCCCAAAAAAAATAAATTGTCTAGATTGGAATAATGGAAGTACAAATTCAAAGAAACTAAAAAACAGTTAAATTTTATTAGACAGAAAGAAAATAAATAAAACTAAATCCCATTATCATTTTCTATTATTTCCTACCTACTATGTATTGATTTAATGTCTTTCTTCCAGTGTTTTGTTATTAATTCTTATATCCATAAATTTGGGTGAGAGTAGTTTTTTTTGTTTTTAGTGTTTCGGACAATTTTGGTGGTTTATAATTGTTTGACCTTTGCAATAAATGGGGATAGTTGGAGATCATAAAATTCTAGTTGTAATTTAAAAAATTACTAATTATTTATTGAAAGGAATTTGTTATATTAGCTAATCAGTTTCATGGTGTTTGCTTGTTTTCAAATATCATTTCTTATTAGTTCTACTGTGCAAGTAATATATATTATTAACTGTGGGTTCTCTAATTAGGTTTGAGAAAAGAGTGAGGTACGCCTCTCGCAAAGCAAGGGCAGATGTAAGAAAGCGTGTGAAGGGCCGCTTTGTCAAAGCTGGTGAAGCCTATGATTATGACCCTATGAGCCAAACCAGAAGCTACTGACTGTACAATTTTTAAACCATGTTTTATGAAAGGAAAGAAAACTCCTTGTTTAGCTGCAAAAACAACAGTTACTGTTACCTAAACAATGGATGACAATTGATGCATTTCTGTATTGACAAGTTGTATGATTTTATCACAGGGGCATAGGTTTTCCATCAAGGGGAAAAGAAGGGTGTAACGATGGGTTCAAAAGCACCAATATAAGCTCAGGAGCAGATTCTGTTTCTCCCTCATTGTAAAGGACCCAAAGATTGTGATATCATCCAACAAGATCACCTACATTGCCCCTACCCGTCATTTGAGGCAATGAAATCTGATTGCCTTTCTGTTTCTCTGGACTGATTAATTCTTTTTCTAGAAATGGAGTTCTTGTAGGTTCACCTTTGCCCATAATTATGCTCAGTTGTTTACAATATTCTATTTTAATTTCTTCATGCTTGGGTGGCTTTTGTATCAAGTGCCTGGGCCTGATAGGTGCCTCAAAGTTACATTTCTAGATAAGCTAAGAGATTTGGAATTGTAATATTTTTGCCGTCCTGCATTTACTTTGATATGTACAGCAATGAATATACATAATATGGAGTCGAGGGTATATTTCCTAACATTTCAGGTCAGGCAAGTGTCAATTTTTTGTTCTATAGGAACAGGATATTAATATGTTGTGCATGAAGTTGAGAGGAAACAGTAAATATTCTGTAGGGTACTTGATCTGAATGCAAGTTATATATGTATGATATCTTTGATGATGTGTAATGTGCACAAATCTTCTGCACTAACTGTACACAAGTTTTACCCCATGGATTGGCATGGTAGTTCTTTTCTTGATTTTAGGGGTTCGAATCAAGAAGATTGTGGAGGGTAAATTTTCATAAATTTTGTAGTTTCATAATTGCATTAGTGAGGTGATTACTCTCTGCAATAACCTCAACACAGTTGTGCTAACACGGATGCGAATTTAGTACAGGTAATGTGATCACCTATTATAAACTTACCATTCTAGTACTGAAAAACCCATAAAACGTTTAGGCACAACTATGAAACCATTCTTCCTGCGAGTTCACAAGTCTGTGAAATAAATGAAAATTAATTACCTGTCAAAAGGTGAAGGAAAATGGAATTATCTTATATAGCTCAAAAGTAATCTTCCAGAATATCCAATGAACAACCTATATTACTGACAAAAATACAGGAGAGGGAGAGAGTAGCTAACATTCAATAAGATATGTAATTCAAAAAATTCCTACAGGCATCTTATCCCAACCCTTAAGCTTTGGATTAGTCAGCATGTAATTATAACGTACAGGAGCCCAGGCAGGCCCTTCACCTTCCACATCATCTCTGCGTGTATGAGCCAGCCTGTCATAAACCAAGGACTTTGTAGTGTGAAAGAGAAATGATTTGTGCAGGGAAGCAATGGTATCACAGCTTGCTCTATGTTCACTAGTACAAACTACAAACAACATCCAGTCCCAGAAAAAAATAATTAACTAAATAGGAAAATAGAGAATAACAAATGGAAAAAATTATTTCACATGTGACTTTCATATTCCTTGGCAACAACTTGAAAGAAAGGCCTGATGTGAAGCTGCACAAGACCCCCTCTCTGCTAACCCAAAAGACGAAGAAAATACAACGCAGACTAGTATAGGAGATGCTATACACCATACAAAAGATATTTGGGGAAAAAAAAAAAAACTAACCATTATAAAAATGGCATTGCCAGACAATGATGGCTTGTCTATCTCTGAAAAGAAGGCTGCTGTCGTCTGCTCTTTTATGACTGTAAATATAAATGTTACTCACTTAAAGTTGTCTATGTACTACCACATGTGAATTAAATAGGGACATGACGATGATCGAAGTAACCAAACATGGAAAGAAAGAATTTGTGTGATTTTTAAAACAACATTCAGTGCTAGAACTTAGAATTCTAGATTTAACTTGGCGTAATATAGGTGTATGACAATGATGACAACTGAAGTATTCTTCAACATTAAACATAAGAGTATTATAAGCATAAAATCCATGTTTCCGATTTTAAAAAAGACCTCCAACATAAACAAAAAAGTAGAATAAGCATAAAATCCTCTAATAAAAATCATGTTTCCAATTTATGCATAATCAACAGACGTGATTGCAGTTTTTTAGCCAAGGCAGAGTGATGAGATAGAGAAAATAAAATCAACATGCACTACCTTCAATTCTAATCTTGCATTTTTCTTCACATTTGTTATGGTAGTGGAGCTTATTCTGGCGATAGATGTTCGAATAGAGGCTGGAAAAATATACTAAGAGGGCTAATGACTTACTTCTGAATGGGACTTTACTCGGGCATTGAAAGCTGACAAAAAGACTTCTTCTGAACTTCAAGGTCGCTTGTTATAAATGTTTTTTTTTTTTTTTTTTAACAAAAACAAAACCCTTTTGATTTGATAGAGTTTTGTCCAAAAATAATAGAACTAAAAATCCTTGATGAGGAGAAATGACAGGATCAGGTTACATTTTGCATCTTTAGACTTTGAAGCATATCCTTTATTAACACTTTGGGCCTCGTTAAATCTTCGAGAAACAACTTACAGCGTTAAACAACTTGACCACTGAAAGAAACCCCAGCAGTATGCACAGAGAAGAAATTATCCAAGTTAATAGGATAGAAAATGCAATAGAGATAAAGTAAGTGCCAAGCAATACACTTCTGATCTAAAAGTATAACTAGCTTTGTCACCTCCTTTTGTAGTAACACTTATCAGGAACATCTCATGTGAGTCCAAATAAGTACCAGGTTTCACATGCCCCTTTCTCCTCTCTATTTAATTGATAAGCATAAACAAAAAATCCATAAGTAATATGATTATTACAGATTGTTACAAGTTTCAAAAAACCAACAAAAGCAGATAACTTTTTGATAAGTTAAGATAAAGATTTATTCTGTTGCATCCATGCATGTCTACATTCAGCAAGACAAATACCTGTTTGCAAACGAAATTAATGATATGAGAAAAGGTCAAATTATAAATGGAATTACTATATGCTTTTTCCTTCTTTGCCTCTCTCTTAATCTTGCCTTCAGCCACCTCTTCTGCAAGATTTTCGACAACAAGTTTCTAGTGCCTCGATAATACTGGACCCTGCAAAGCTACCAAAGTGTGACATTCAAAGCCAATTTAGTTGTACCGTAATAGTGATTCAAATGAACATCTAACTTACCAATGAATCATCAGAAACACTCTTCTTGATGATATTCATGACGGCCATCCTGAATGCTAGACAACCTTCAGTAAGTTTTGTGATTGCTGGCTGAATGTCACCATAAACTCCATCACTTCATTTCCTACTGTTTCCTTGAAGGATTCCTCACCAATTTTGACATCTTCCTGGTTTTTATTGTCAATGACTGGTTAGTAACCAAGAAGCCCTCTCAACAATTGGAGCATGACTAGTTATGTCAAGACTAGTTAGTAACCAAAAAGCCCTTGTATGCTTCAAGGTTTGAACTTGCATTCTCAACCTAAGAGGGCAACTCGTTAACTACTGTGCCCAAACTAGTTGGTTTTCTTAATTTCTTTTCATCACCTTTCAAAAAATTATATTGTACCAAATTTTATAAATTTAAACCAATGATAATAGAATTTAATAAACTGGACATAAAGTACAAACCAAAAAGGAAACGCAACAAATAGGTTGAAAAACATTTTATAATAATTAGAAATTAAATCAAAAAGACCCTTTTTTTTTTTTTTCTTTTTGTGGTAAGGAAAATACAAACCAAAAAACTAACACAAGAAAGAATTCATGAAATAGAAGAAGAGGATTAAGTGATTGAGTGGTGTGTAACAGCAGTTATAATAGAATGCCCAAATGTATTAGATGCACATATATTAGCTTCATGATAGTAGTTTGATAATACACAATTTTTGATAATACTAACAAGAAAATGATGTGTCTCAAACTATAAATACTGTGTATATTATTTATTTAATCTGATGTTCAATTGTAATCAAATTTGATCCCTATAAATAATTTAAAAAAAAATCTATATATTAAACTTTTACATCTTACTCTTCTATTTCATTTTTGTTAACTTTTGAATTTGTTTAAATTTAAAACTTTTTCGTTTCATTAGAATTCAATTCTACTTGTGACAAATATTTCAAAATTAGTTATTTAAACAATACTACTTAATGACTCTTTTTTATTTCAATTAAGATTGAATAAACAAAAAAAAAAAATTAGTGGAGTAACTTAATATAGTAATTAACCTGACAAAAAAGAAAACAATTATGCAATCTTAACTAAGATACCAAGTTTCAAACATGAAAATTATTAACTTCAAAATATGTTATTTTACCTAAAAGATCGACTCATGCAACCAACATGCATATGCACTCATGATCAATTCACGTGATCTTTCAACTAAGAGGCAATGCTCTTCATCAAATAATTTTGGAGGGTAAGGGGTTCGTGATTTTTCGAGTTCTTGATTGGGAGATTTCAAAGACAATTTGAATCTATGCTCTGTCACAGCAGCAAATCGAGACAGATCGATTCAAGTTAATAACTTTATGTCATGCCTAATAATTTTCTCATAACATACTATAAGAAAATACTATACAGAGTAGGTGACTAATATATATTAACAATGACACAATACATTAACCTTTATAATTAAATTTATTTTACAAATAACGTAAATCATTTAAACTAATAATTAAAATAGATAGCTAAAAATATTAAATTGCCCTTATAAATATCATATAAAAATGATACCATTATATATCAATTTTCCATCTATTCGTAAAAAAATTAAAAAGAAAAATATAAATGGATTGTCCTGAGTCCAGCTGACTAAAGAGATCGAGAATCAATGGATGACTCAGCTAACTAAAGAGGTCGAGAATCAATGGATGATATGGCCATGGCTTCCTTCAGTACTCTGTTCATGTTCGTGGTGACCAATCACAAAGTCCAATTACCTGCTTTGCTTGAATCATCAACTTCATCAATTTGTGCTTAAGGTGTAATCAATTTCTGCTTTTGGTATAATCTACTACCCAATTTTACACCACAAGAAGATCAATATATAAAAATATGTTAAATAATATTGATAAAAGGTAATTTGGTCTTCTAGTCATTTACAGTTAATTATTTATCATTTAAATGATTTGGGTTAATTCTAAAAAATAAAAATAAAATCAATTACAAGATGGTAATGTGCTCAAATTTATATAAGTATAAAAACATTATAATTTGAGTAATACGATAATTCAATAGAAAATGTATTGATTGACCCAAATTCTTTACTTGAAAATGTATATTGATGATCTGGATATAAAAATAGAACCCTAAGGCATAGATGTTAGAACTAGTTTTCATGTCACAACTCTAAATTTTAGTCAACATAACTGCAAATTGTTAACTGTTATATATTTTTATCTAAAATTATCAACAATATAACAAAAAAATAAAAATAAACATATTAAGTTTTAGTCAAAATGCAAAAAAGAACTTAATATTTTAAAGAGATAGTTACTATCATTAGTGACTATAATTTTATTTAGAATTTAATTGTACAATAATCATGTTTCTTGTTCAATCATTTTCACTTCTCTTATCCATATCTTAGCGTGAGAATAATATTTATTTTATAAATAAGATATCAAGTTCTTGTATCTCTTCTTGAAAAACCAAGATACCTCGTCTGAAAGAAAAAACTTATGCAAGCATCGTCATCATAAAAAACTTGTTCTTCCATCATTAATAAAAATAAAAATAACAACATATTTTATCAGTTAAACATAAATTAATGGCTAAATTACATATTTGATCCATAGAGTTTGAGTCAGATTTCATTTTGTTGCAATTAAATACTTATAATTGTAAAATTAGACCAATTGAGTTCCTACAACTAATTACAACACAAATAAAAGTGACATGTACTATAGAGTTACGAGAACAATCTTGTGAGACAAATAAATAAATAAAAATTATACAAAATATAAATAAAAAACTCATATTTTATTCATATAAAACTCATTAAAAAGAAAATATAAGCTTAACGGTGATGAATTTTTTTCAGAAAACTACATGAAATCCACTTTCTTTGATTCAATTTCAAGCATTAACACCCACACAAAATTTCCATTCTAAAACTGTTCTCATCATGAATTACTTCATACACCACACCAAATTCCGTGAGAACTCAAGCCCAGTCAAATTACTTCTCTTTCTCTTCTAGGCCCACTAGAGCTCTATCTTCTTCTATCACCTTCTCCTCCTGCGTCTGATGATAAACAAACCTTTGCCAAACCCATATCAAAGTCCCCAAAACCTTTGCCCACATGCCCAAAACAACTAACCCCAAATTCATCTCCAACAAGTACTTACCACCATAGATCCCTACTTTAAGTTCTTCTTCTGAGTACTCTTACCCACCATAGATCCATACCTTGAGTTTTTCCTCATAGTACTCTTACCCATAATAGATTGATGCGTCTGGCCAATTGTTTGTATGCCTACTTAATCTCGAGCAAGCATCTTGATTCCGGTATACGCAAAAGCTCGTAGAAGCTCAACTTTGAGGCCTGAGCTGTGAAACCATATTTAATGTTAGTCTTAACCAAAAGTTTTTCAGGATGAGAATACGGATTTGGGCAGATGGGCATTGATGGGAAGGTGGATTAACGAATTGGGAAAGAGATTTTTGAGGATGTAAAACGAGAATCGCTTCCTGGGATTGTTGTTAATTCATAGCAATGCATCTCTGTCTATGAATATTATCTTTCTTTTTTTCTTTTTTTTATGGAAATAAATTCTTTTTCATTTTGTGACTTATCTGTTTTTTATTTGTTTATTTGTCACAATAAATTGTAAGATTTTTTATCCAAGTTATTAGTTTATAATTGATGATAGGGATTTATTGATGTAATTTTATAATTAAGAAAATTTAATTATAATAAAATTAAATAAATTCTGGCTCAATTATAAAGATCAAATATATAATTTAAACTAAATTTTAAAATCGTAACCTTTTCATTTTAATCAGTTTAGACAATTTATGTTTTAAAAGCTTTGAATTTTTCAGCATTTCATGCTCTAACTCGATTGATTTCGTCAATATAAATGATTAAATTTCACATCACATGCTGACAATAAAATTTAGCCAGAGCTAAGTTTCAGAGCTTCTACATACATTTATAAATTAACATGTCATTATAGCTAGCTTTGGTAACACTTTTTCTTCTTATTTTTTTATTCTTTATTAAGTTATAACTAATTGATCTTTTTAGAGTTGTGTACAAAACTACACCACTCAAGGATATTTTCACTTTTTCTTTTAGGATGAGTCACATCCCACATATAAAGCAAAGAAAAAGCAAACTCTAAATTGAAATTCAAAGACAATGTAACCCATGAGAAACACTCAAGTGTATCTATATAGAGGAAGTTTAAGTAAGAGGTTCATCCAAGCTAAGAGGGATAGGGACAGATTGTCACAATTTTGAAACAAGTATGACCATTTGCCACTTGTACAACAATGCTATATTTGATCAAATAGGGCCCTCAGTGCGCACAACATCATATTTGCCGACTGCCCTTTTAGATGATGACGACACGTGCATGAATGATACACAACACAATGGTGGCCTTCAAGAGGGCACCTTAGGAAGAAGACAACTTTGATTTGCTAAAACTTGTCATGTCTAATATGAGACAGGTAATCAGAGAAGAGAGGACACCTATATTTGAAGTTTGTAGTACAAGTTAGAGTTTTGGGCAAGGAGGGATGTATTATCAATTATTTGTATGGTCTAAGGAGTTCTACTTACCCTAGCCCCCACTACATTTTAGGTTAATTTTGGCAAGTAGTGAGAAGTTTGATTTGGACAAACTATGGACCTACATTTTAGGTTAATTTTGGTAAATAAGTTTGAAGTTTAATTTGTAATTTATGGCTGAATTTTTGTTATCATTGTTTATTTTAATAGGCTCTTCTTTTATCTTGGGTTAAAATTTTATTTTAATTATAAAAGATAAGTGAGGATAAAAATTAAACTCGTTGAAAATTTTAATTTAAAACTTAAATTGCATGATAAGATGAGTGAATAAATTTATATGTGACAACGTATGTGTCAATAAATATAAAAATACATCGTGTCGTTCATATCAATAACTATATTTGATTCTAATCATTATTTATTAGTTTTAGTTAAATAAATTGATGACTCATTATTCTAAATTGATAATATAAATTTTGTGTACACTTACAATGAATAAAATATTTATCATTTCAATATTACATTTTTGATTCCTTACACGTATAATTTTAATATATAAGTGTAGGACAAAAATTATAAGGAATAAAACTCATTCCATAACTCATAGTGAAGAAGTTAGATTGTAAGTTAATTGGAGTAGATGAAGTGTACTAAGCAAAGTAGGTGAATATTATTTTTGTTTTGAGAAAAAAAAAAAAAAAAAAAAGAAGCCAATTTTGTTGATGAATATTGCACTTAATTATAGTGGGTTGGGATTTACTATAATAGAGCTGCTCTCTTTTGGTGGTGGTTGCAGCCTTCTTGCACATAAAATCATGAACTTTGGATATATGCCAAATATGCCATGCATTATTAGTTTAAAAGTTGAAACCAATACGCAAGCAGGGCCAAGTAATTCCAACGTCACGTGGATCATTGTTAGACGACTAACCAATTTCTTTTTCTTTAAGGAGGAAAGAATCTAGCCTACTCTAAGGGAAAAATCAAAGAAAAAAATTATAAATTAAGAAAGGGAGATTCTATTTACTAAATTTTTCGTGAGACTAATTTAAGTTTTTTTTCCAAACGACACCTTGCCAATTAAATTTTATACAATACGCTGTTCATCTTTATGTTCATGTTCGTGATGACCAATCACAAAGTCCAATTACCTGCTTTATTCGAATCATCAACTTCATCAATTTGTGCTTAAGGTGTAATCAATTTCTGCTTTTGGGTATAATCTACTATCCAATTTTACACCACAAGAAGAACAATATATAAAAATATATTAAATAATATTGATAAAAGGTATTTTGGTCTTTTAGTCATTTACAGTTAATTAATTATCATTTAAATGATTTAGGTTAATTGTAAAAATAAAAAATAAATAAAAATTCAATTATAATTAAGATGGTAATGTGCTCAAATTTATATAAGTATAAAAGCATTATAATTTGAGTATACGATAGTTCAATAGAAAATGTATTGATTGACCCAAATTCTTTACTTGAAAATGTATATTGATTATCTGGATATAAAAATAGAACCCTAAGGCATAGATGTTAGGACTAGTTTTCATGTGGCAACTCTAAATTTTAGTCAACATAACTGCAAATTGTTAACTATTATATATTTCTATTTAAAATTATCAACAATATAACAAAAAAATAAAAACATAATAAGTTTTAGTCAAAATGCAAAAAAGAACTTGATTATTTTAAAGAGATAGTTACTATCGTCTAGCAAAAAAAAAGAGATAGTTACTATCATTAGTGACTATAATTTTATTCAGAACTTAATTTTATGTAGAGGAAGTTTAAGTAAGAGGTTGTCACAATTTTGAAACAAGTATGACCATTTGCCACTTGTACAACAATGCTATATTTGATTAAATAGGGCCCTCACTGCTCTCAACATCATAGTTTTTATTTGTTTATTTGTCACAATAAATTGTAAGATTTTCTATTCAAGTTATTAGTTTATAATTGATGATAGAGATTTAATTGATGTAATTTTATAATTTAAACTAAATTTTAAAATGGTAACCTTTTCATTTTAATCAGTTTAGACAATTTATGTTTTAAAAGCTTTGAATTTTTCAGCATTTCATGCTCTAACTCAATTGATTTCGTCAATATAAATGATTAAATTTCACATCACATGCTGACAATAAAATTTAGCCAAAGCTAAGTTTCAGAGCTTCTACACACATTTATAAATTAACATGCCATTATAGCTAGCTTTGGTAACCCTTTTTCTTCTTATTTTTTTATTCTTTATTAAGTTATAACTAATTGATCTTTTTAGAGTTGTGTACAAAACTACACCACTCAAGGATATTTTCACTTTTTCTTTTAGGATGAGTCACATCCCACATATAAAGCAAAGAAAAGGCAAACTCTAAATTGAAATTCAAAGACAATGTAACCCATGAGAAACACTCAAGTGTATCTATATAGAGGAAGTTTAAGTAAGAGGTTCATCCAAGCTAAGAGGGATAGGGACAGATTGTCACAATTTTGAAACAAGTAAGACCATTTGCCACTTGTACAACAATGCTATATTTGATCAAATAGGGCCCTCAGTGCGCACAACATCATATTTGCCGACTGCCCTTTTAGATAATGACACGTGCATGAATGATACACAACACAATGGTGGCCTTCAAGAGGGCACCTTAGGAAGAAGATAACTTTGATTTGCTAAAACTTGTCATGTCTACTATGAGACAGGTAATCAGAGAAGAGAGGACACCTATATTTGAAGTTTATAGTACAAGTTAGATTTTTGGGCACAGAGGGATGAATTATCAATTCTGTGTATGGTCTAAGGAGTTCTACTTACCCTAGCCCCCACTACATTTTAGGTTAATTTTGGTAAATAAGTTTGAAGTTTTATTTGCAATTTATGGCTGAATTTTTTTTTTATCATTGTTTGTTTTAATAGGCTTTTCTTTTATCTTGGGTTAAAATTTTATTTTAATTATAAAAGATAAATGAGAATTAAAATTAAACTCGTTAAATTTTTAATTTCAAAACTTAAATTGATTGAATAAATCTAAATATAAAAATTTATGTGTCAATAAATATAAAAATACATTGTATCTTTCATATCAATAACTATTCTCAATTTTAGTCATTATTTATTAGTTTTAGTTCAATAAATTAAAGAGTCATTATTCTAAATTGATAATATAAATTTTGTTTACACTTAAAATGAATAAAATATTTACCATTTCAATATCATATTTTTTATTTCATTACACGTATAATTTAATATATAAGTGTACGAAAAAGTATAAGAAATAAAACTCATTCCATAACTCATGGCGAAGAAGTTAGATTGTAAGTTAATTAGAGTAGATGAAGTGTACTAAGCAAAGTAGGTGAATATTATTTTTGTTTTGAGAAAAAAAAAAACAAAAACAAAAAAAGAAGCCAATTTTGTTGATTAATATTGCACTTAATTATAGTGGGTTGGGATTTACTATAATAGAGCTGTCTCTTTTGGTGGGGGTTGCAGCCTTCTTGCACATGAAATCATGAACTCTGGTATATGCCAAATATGCCTTGCATTATTAGTTCAAAGTTGAAACCAATACGCATGCAGGGCCAAGTAATTCCAACCTCACATAGATCATGGATCATTGTTAGACGACTAACCAATTTCTTTTTCTTCAAGGAGGAAAGAATCTAGCCTACTCCAAGGGGAAAAACTAAAGAAAAAAAATTATAAATCAAGTAAGGGAGATTCTATTTACTAAATTTTCATATTTTCGTGTGACTAATTTAAGTTTTTCTCCACACGACACCTTGCCAATAAAATTTGCTTAGTTGGAAACCACTAACAAATTTGCCCAACAATATGTAATCATTTATAGTATTCCATATGTACGTATAGATCTTACCACAAGGTGCATTATATTCATTTGTCATGCCATGATCTTCAATTTGTAAATCTATATCTTACATATTACTAGTTTTTTTTCACTGTAAGGGACTAAAATTTCTCATATCTTTTTTCAGTTCAAACTTTATTTTGCAAGAGTTCAAATGTTGATATTTTACTTCAATAATAATTAAAAAGATGTGTTCCTTTTTATTAATTTTATGAATTTGAATTTTTTTGGAAAAGACTGTAATGAGTAAAAAGTTCATAAATTTTTAACACAGGCATGAATAACTAATTTATTTGTAATCAAATTAGAAAATAATTACTTAATATACTTGTAAACTGATCCAAATACATCTCTCTACATTAAAAAATTAATTTTAATTATTTATATATATTATATATGATATAGAATCTAACAATTGAATTCAATTTTTTATATACATAATATATTATTTTATTTTTTTCACGCCCTTCAAGTGTGAGACTAATCTCGTTTTGAGCTTACCCAGCCTAAAAGTATTTTTCGCGAGCTCAAACTCCTGACATTATAGAGACTCTTAATTGCTAAGCTCAAGTGAGTCTTATCATTTGAACCGCACTTTCTTAAATATATAATATAATTTAAACTACAAAATTTATACTATTTTGTCTCATAATTCACTTGTATGGCTGTCTTTAAAAAATTTAAAATAAATAAATAAATAAAAATAAAAATTTATTGGTCACTTAAGTGCTCAGGTTGACTATCCAAAGAATTAGGCACTCATTCCTTTAAACAATTAAAACTCTGTAATAAAAAATTTATGTCATTTATTACAATTTTGCAGAACCTTAAAATTTTTTCTTTAACTGAGCCTAAGTAACATTTTCATCATTAAAAAACAATGATATGATTGCTTGTGTCACTATTATTTTTGTTATGCTATAGAGAAGTTATTAATTAGAGTAATGTGTAAATGGAGGTGTCCACCTATCATCATCCTAAAAATTAAAAAATACAACTAGTCTTTAAATTATTCATAAATAACTAGGATTATTTAGAATGATCATGCCCCCTCCCTACAAAAAAACAAAACATAAGAATCGTCACTTTCTTTCTTTTTATTGCCCAAATTTTGATTTCTCAATCATTCATTCTTCCCAGCAAAAAGAAAAATGTAATAGTTGGCCAAAGAATAAGATCATTTTCATCTTCTTCTTTTTATTTTTAATAGAAAGTAAATAAGTATTTAAAAATGAGTTAACGAGGAGTGAGTGAGTGACGATATAAAGTAACCACGGTTCCGGGAAAAAGGAAAACAGATAAATATAACCATGGTTAGGAGATGGATTCTTTCCGGAAAAGACTGGAACTTAACCATGGTTAACGAACTTGGGGCCTTGTTAGTCATGTTCGCAGGTTGCGCTATAAAACAAGGGAGATAGACCTGAATCTACGGTATTAATCAACAACCCAAATATGAACTAAAGCTAGGCTCTTGCGAAAGCTTCTCTTGCTGATGCCCTCTAAAAGACCCTGAAAGTGTAGAACTTCAAGCTTGTTTAACTGGTAAGTATCAAAGACATTATTTTTCTTGTCTGTGTTGATTTTTCTTTTCTGGGTTAATTTAGAAAGCAAGATTGTCATGATTCTATCTACCAAAAATAAGGAAGAAAAGAAAATTTCTGTGTGTTGCTTGAAATAGTGTAAAATGCTAGATCTCATGTCATCCTGTGAACCCTTTTTTTGGGTAATATTGATTTGGAAATCTGATCATGAATTGGTATCATAGTCTATTAGCATTTCATCTGTTAGTTCTTTTTAAATTTGGAAAGACCATGATCATTTTTTACTATATCGGGAGCTATGTAGGTTTCCTGATCTTGTTTCATGAAGAATCCATGCCAATGCTTAAAAATTTATATCTGTTTACTTTGTGGGCTTTTGGAATATAGGATATACCCAGATAGTTTCTCCTTGTTTTTCCTTTTCAGAAATCAGAAAATTGACAGAAAAAGACCCGCATATGTTTTTTGTTTATGGAATCGTGAGACTTTTGCCTTCTGGTTCAGGCTTGTAGGACAATAGGCTTTCACCCAATCCCTTGTCAAAAAAAAGCTTCTTAAATGATGGGCCATGGAGTTTCCTGCGATTGGCCATTTTTAGCAATCTTATTTTACCACTGATTATGAAATTAACACTCTTGTAGACATGTATGCTGGTATGCCTTTGGTTTCTGGTAATTTTTTACTCTTCTCAACATGTTTCTTTTGTTACTCTTATGTAGACAGTCGACTTTTAATCTACGTGCTTATTCTTTCGAACTCTGAATTCATTGTTCATACTGCTATTCTCTGTATAGTTTACAGTAGTACCACTTTGCTGTGTTCAAAGCTCTAACTTACCTATAAATGTATTTCAGATCATATACAAAGAAAAGAGACTGATTCAGGACATTGCATCCTTGTATAGTAACTCTAAAACCCCAAATAACACTTGAAGATCTTAACAAAATGGGCCTCTCGAGTCTCCCAGCACCATCTGAAGGAGTATTATGTGTCCTTTTGGTGAACACTGCTTTGTCGATATCAATCGTTAAGGGAATTGTTCGATCAATCCTTCACATTGTTGGTATCTGTCTGTCATCATCATCAACTTCATCCCCATCACCAGATATCTCTCAAAGCACGCCTGAATCATTGGAGTTCCATCTAAGTCCATCAGATACTTACATTCAAAACTTAAGAAGCAGGATCCCATCCATTCGGTTTGACACCGTGTTTAGCTGTAAGAAGCAGCCTGAACATGAGTGCTCTGTTTGCCTGAATGAATTTGAACCCGAATCGGAGATAACTCACCTGTCTTGTGGTCATCTCTTCCATAAAGTTTGCTTGGATAAGTGGTTGGATTATTGGAACATTACATGCCCAAATTGCAGAACTCCCTTACTGCCTGAAGAAGAGACATCTTGCTTTTTTGGGTAAGCATTTAGTGAGTATGCAGGATAAAGAAAAATTCCATGTACAGCATAGTGTAAATATTGGAGGGTTCTTCTGTTATATGCATCTGAGTTCATTTATATCTTTTACCTTTTACTTTGTATAAACTTCTGGAGGTGTTGTTTTTGTTTGTTTACCTGCATTAGTACATGACAGATGAGAAGAATAAATACTTTTGCCTTAAATTCTGAACTTGTACAAGGGCGTCATACCCATCTTGGTTTTCTGATAGAAATTGGCTTAGCTACCATTAAAACGAATGAGTGGATCCAAATTATTGTCTACTAATATTGTTGACATTGAACTCTAGATGAGATAACTATTGGGTTAATTAATGGAAAAGAACTCAAATAAATTGATAATATAATGAATGATCTCTTTTTTAATTAATATACTTAATTTTGTATCTGTTATATTATTTAATAAATAGTCACTTTTTATTTTTAGTAAAGAAAAAATAATTACAAGTGATAGCCAACTTCCTTTTAAGGTGTAAGTACAAATACATAAAGGAGACTCCTCCAATCATAACAATTAATTCCAAGAATTACTATCAAAACGCGTAAATGGAAACTAATGCTTCTAACATCCTCAAGTATGAGACCAACTGCAGACATACCAGTTGAGAGGCTGAAAGCAGTTTGCGCATGTCCAAGAAATCACTTTCAAGAATAATAGGGTGGAAGAACTTATTAGTTGTCTCTGTCCCACTCGAGAGAAAGCGTGAAACTAACTATATTTTTAAGCGTAAAATTAATTCTGCCCTAACAAACAACATTTTTAACAGCATTCTTGGCATCCATCCTATTAGCCATCATTTCAAATCAGTTGTTGGGAATAAATAGGGATCCATCAACAATCACTTTAAAAGTGGGCACAGATGGAGGGCACCAAAACAGAGACATCGGAGGGGAAAGGGGCAAACTTGCCTGTACTTAAAATTGTTTGGATTCAGACACAAAAAAGCTTTGATACTGAACTAAAGCTTTTTGACAATTACTGTTAATGACATGTTGGTTTAATAGCACCTACTTCTACTGACCTAACAGATTTGTTCTTAAAAAGATTCATCCGATCTCCCTAATCGCATCTAATAAGGAATAGAGGCCGCTTCTTATATTTTCAAGATCACTCTAGTACACTCAAGTGACTCATATCCACTTTGACTCCACGGAGTGGTAATTTATTTTTTCTTTTTTAGTACATCAAGAATATTCAAACTTAACATTAGAAAATGGAGAGACTGATACAAATTGCTTTGAACTAAGCTCTCGGTATAATTTGTTTTTTGTTTGTGAAAAGACTTATGGGATCTCCCAAATTGCATCTTATAATGAAATAATGTCATCCTTGCATACCAAAAATCATTCTAATATACAGCCAACGTTAGACGAGGTCCTCTAACCGTTACACGGTGCCATATTGTTTATATCACAGCAGAGAGTAAAAACTAGAATTTTCATTTAATTGCTGGTTTAGTGTTTACTCTTTGCTGTACGACAATTGTAGCAAGAGCAATAAATATGAATATCAAACCAAAGTTGTGCACCCCAAAGATCCTGATAGACAATGTTTTCCATGTATAATCTCCATGGAATTTGGGAAAAGATCAAAAAGCAATGATAATGCCCACTAATAAGTGACAGTGACATTAAGTCTACAGGTGATATGTAATTTCCACAAACATTAAATCTTGCTCCAAATTTTTAGTTGAACTGTTAGATAACAGAAAAAGAAAATCTCAGAAGTCACCACCAATTCCATCAGAGTGTTGTGAAAGGAGATTATGGGAAATAACATTACTCTAAAAGTGCACAATTAGACATGTCCTTCTCAAAATTTGATGAAGGATATTCAATAAAACTTGTCCATGTCCCACTCATGCAAGACTGAAAAATGTAACGACTGTTCAGCACAAAAATGTAGCAAAAGAAACCCTGAACACATATTTCGGAGAACCTTAATTGATTTTGTTGCACCTAGTGAAAAGAAGAAAAATTTTGGTGCATTAAATTCCTCAACTCCACAATATTATACCAAAAAGAAAAACCAAAGACATGCATGTAGATCAGTAGCAAAAGAGACATACTTGTAAGAACTTCACTGTAAATTTGTAACAAACGTTTTCATGATCTTTTCTCCCCCATTATATCGCAAATTTAAAAAAAGAAGCACTATAAGTTGCAACACAGAATACATAGATTAAATTCAAACACAACAAATTTCAATTAACTCAGAAACATTCCAAGATACACTCATCTACTTTTACAAGTGAAGACCAATGCTTCTAAACACTAGGACTATGATTCAAGGCTACAATTTCTCAAATGGAAAAGAGGAAATAACTAAAAGTACACGTGGGATATATTTCAATGTAGAAACATTGAAGTGTCAAACCTTGTTTTGAAATTAGGTGGCTGCAGTATTGCAGTTGTTGATACCATCCTTGCAATCGTTGGTCAGATCATTGAACGTCTCAATCTGCTTTTTCCCTCTCAAGAACACTTCTGTATCAACTGACACTCTCATGTACCCATCAAATTCAACTGGAACCCCATTGTTGAGCTTTGTTGTCTCTGAGTACCACTCACTATTTTCGTCCCAAAGCTCCTTGTACTCGTCAAGAAAATGAGTGGAATACTTGTCTTTCAAAGGGTCAAAAAAAGAAGTATCAGGTTCGTCTGTTGCTAGGTAAATGTTCCTTCCATCTTCAATTTTGTCCCGCAAGGTTGAGAGAAGTAAATCAGGGGAGGTGTCTTGAGCAAGATTAGGCCAAAGCTCCCTGTTCTTTGCTTTCTCCCCTCTTACAACATGAACAGAGTCATAATCCCAATTCAATTTAGATGCAATAGCAGACACTATATCCATCAAGCGCCTTGATTTCCAGATCAAATGCCATGGCCGCTGAACAACAGATTCTGTCTCTCCTTCACATACCCTATACCAGTAATTATCTGGCTCTACTGATCCAAACTTTCTCATAATCAAAGCATCATTCACTTCTGCAAGTTTCATTGGTGTGACCCTAAAATCCTCCACAAGATGAAGATTCAACCTATCTTTATTTTTCCATTTAGTCCAATCAGTCCAAAACTGACCCTGATCCAGTACAGATGCTGACTCCTTCAAATGCTCAAAATCAAAGTAAAACCTGAAATCTTTCCCTTCCTCATCCTGATTTGATGAAGTGTAAATTGAAGATAGGCAGATGCTGAGATCCATAATCAATGTCCGGTTCAAGTACTGGGCTTCGCCTAAGGCACACAAGAAACTCCACAAGTAGTGATTCATGCTCTTGCATCTATCCCCACCACCCACATAGATCAAGTACTTTCCATGACTGAATGACCCTTCAGACTCAACCACCGGAAGAGTGTCGTTAACAGTCTCTCCAACAACAGGTAATGAGATCACCTGATCTTGCTTCTTTGGTGTCTTCTCAAACCCTGGTTTCTGGTTCTTTTTTCTCTTCCTTGCATTTAAGCCTGAGTGGTACTCCCCAATGCTAATGATACTAACTGTACAATTTTGAGACCTAGAAATGACAAACCTTCTGTAATCCTTATAAAATGCAGCAGTCTTTCCTTCCTTGGGCCTAAACCTCCATGCCATATCACAAGTATTATCATCCGACCCTCGTATAGGTTTCCCAAACCGGTAAAAATGGATATCCTGAAACTTCTCAATAGTAGCCTTCATCATCACATGAAACACCTCAGGGTCCTTACAATCTACAGGTCCATTCACATTGCACTCATTTTCATTAGATGTTACCTCAGACGTTTCACCCTTAGATGAATTATCAACATCAGTTATGTTAATAAAAGTCGCGAATGCGGTTTGGTTGGCAGCCATGAAATCTTCACCGGTCTTGACCACAGTATTATCAGATTTGAAAGTGGCATTGGAGGTGGAAGTGAGGAATGTAGTGATCTTGGTTGATGGGTGAAATAAAGGGTCCTCAGGTTCGTATGTTACAGCAATTATAGTGAAGATTAGGACTCCAATAATGAACATCGAGAAACATAGGTTTCCAATCAAGGCCACAGCATTTTGGCCTAGATGTTCTGGCCGGAAATTTCCTGTTCTTGATAACGAGTACCGACCCAACATTTTTTATTGATTATAAAATCACCTCCAACCAAGAATCTCCTATCCAACAGAGAAAACAAAAAACACCCAGTAAACTAAAATGCTAAAATAGCAGATAAAGCTTCAGATAATAGAAATTGATAAGGGAAACATTTTTCTTTACTTGACAACATTTGGAGAAGATGAAAAAAATGATTTTTTTTTTTTTGGGATCTGAGAATAAAATTGTACATATTACAATCAGATAACAACAACCCATGAGGTAAGATTTCTCTGATCTGAATGCTAATTGAAAGGGATTATGCTTACCTTCTGATTTCCCAGATGAGAATCAAGCAGAAGCAGCAGAAGACATCACTGCCAATCTCTCTCCTCTCTGTCTCTCACTCTAAAAAGTCTCCTTCTATCAAAGAGTGCAGTCAAGTCTGCGATTGCATACTCTAAAAAAACAAAAGATGCCCCCTTTTTTTAATAATAAAAAGCGAAACAAATAGAAGATATGTAGGTGATGATTAAACTATAAAACAAGAAAATTATTAGATGCAATGATAATGGTGCCACGAAATATTAAAAACTTTCAATTATTTTTAAAAATATCAAAATAGTTTATTTTATATTGGTCTCTATTTATATTATTTTAGAAATTTATTATGTTAAACTTTTTTTAATTTTAATTTATATTTTGTAATAAAATAGAAAAGAAAATAGTTTATACATATATAAATATAATTTTTTTTTTGGTGATACATTGAAGAGAAAAGTAAAATTTGTAATACCATTAAAAAATATGTCCTGATTTTGCAAGACAAATAATTCATAGTTTAAGATTTTCATTCAAATAAGTCATAAATATTAAAATAAAATATTTTCTTACCACTTTTCTTTTGTATTTTATAAAATATTTTGGGTTCAAAATATTAATTATATAGTAAAAAAAATTTCATAAAATTAGTATAATATGAATTAAAAAAGCTAATACATTTTTATATAATTATGAATAAAAAATCTAAAAAAATCTAAAAATTAATAAAACATTATCATCCTCTCATTTCATAATAATTTTTTCTCTTGAAAATAGACTAGATTTATATACATGGTTTTTAATTTTACAAATGCCTGAATTTATCTTTTGAATTTATACTAAATTTTATTTTACAGTTCATATAATGAGATAAATAATAAATCAAGCCTATTTTATTTCATATGAAAATTTATTTGTATTTGTGTAAAATATATTTTATTTTTGATAATTTATTAAACATCAAATAATAAAATTAAGCGAACTAGGTAAAATATATTGATATAAGACTAGGAAATTAAAAAATTAATATTCGTTAGTTTTTATTCATCCTATAGAGTCGGTGTCATATTTTTTAATTTTTTAATTTATTCTCGTTTTAGTAAACTTAAAAGGAATGGAATGTAATATATTATTTTTCTTTTTTTTTAGTGATTGTGTGTTAAGATCAGTTGACGAACATCTCAACTAATCACCTATTTAAACTAGTAAAAAACAAGATATATATTCTGAAACTATAAAATTTATTAAGATTTTAGCTAACTCTTCAAAAAAATTAAACTAAAAAGAGCATAATTCTTCGAGCTAACCTTTCTGCTTATCTTTTGTTTCTTTTTCTTACTAGCAATTGCTTTGGGATGTACAAAGGAAGAGAGTTTTCTTGTAGCAAAGCACTTTCTCTTGCGTTCTTGAGTTCGTTCTTTGCCTTTTAGGCTACTACCGATATGATATGCAAGTGGTACCCTTTTCTTTTCTTTTTTTTGGTAAATTGTTTTTTTTTTTTTTTTACGAATTTTTTTTTTTTTTCATTAGAAAATAGAGCAAGAAACTACAAAATTATTTAATTATATTAAAAAAAAATCATGTAATAATAATAATTTACATGCATATTTTTGGTAATTTAAACTCAAGACATTTTACTCAAATTTCATTAATTCTTATTAGAATTACATTTATATTATAACCAAACTATTTTAAAATTCATAACCCATCAAAAAATTCGAATTTTTACTAATTCAACCTTCACAATAATCAAAATAATGAGAGAAGATCACATGTTTGAGTCATATAAAAAAAATTCAATTGTTCATTAGTACTTTTATTCAAAATAATGTATTGATGTTTGTACAAATAAGGTTAATATACTCAAATCTTGAAGTTATTAGTCATTAAACTTCTTTCATAAGAAAAGAAGTCATAAAACTTGAATGGAAAAGACAAACATCATCTTCATGAGTCATGACAAGATCATTCATGGTTCCCATGACCTTCGTTGATTGCTGTTAGAGACTGCCGCCAAGTCACAAGAGTCCTTATCCTGCTCTTTTCTCCAAGAGACTGAGCTTTTGAAATTTCTGCTCTTTTCCTCACCTCCATACCTTTCTTCTTCCTCTTAGAAGAGGCACCCTTGTCCTCAACTCCGATTCCAGCAAATGTAACATGCTTTTTACCAACAGAACTGTTCTTCATAGTACCACCACTGAAGCTACTACTGGCCCTGCTAACAGGATTGAGAATAGAACTTGATGAAAAAGATGTCAAAGAAACTTCCTTAGAAGGTTTCCAGATTCTTCGCCGGAGCTTCCTCACAGTGTGTCGTGGGACAACCAAGTACTTTTGACCTGGGGTGAGGATCTCATCTGGCCTGACCACTGAATTCCAAGGCTCCCTAAAAACTTCTGGTCTAGTTAGTAAGAAAGAAGGGTACTTTTCTATTATCCTCGCAGCAGGAATTGCCATGTAGTAGCACTCTACTTTTCCACCTGCATGGACAATCCTCAAAGCAGATGAGGAGTCATTGCCCACCTCTGCCTTAGCTGGGGCTGTATTCTGAGCTACATGATGGTGTGAGCAAGCAGCTCGTTTATGGACAATAAAGAACTTAATGAACATTTTTATGTAGTGTCACAGTTTACAGAAATTAGCTCACTCGCCAAATCTCAAGGACACCAATGGCTTATCCTATAATATATATATATATATACAAGGCATGTCCGTTTTTTGGCAGGCCCTTTTGGCTGTGAAAACATTGCATTTGAAACATCGATTAATTCAAGAGGCACACAATGCTTTTCTTCGGACATTACCCTAAGGGAACCAATCATATCAAAGGATGCCAGAAGATAAGCAGAAGGAAAGGTTACATCAACGTGGACTTGGAAAGTTAATTCCGTTGCAGGCAACGTTTCTGTCATATAGTATGTGTCTGTATGCTACATCATGAGCCATGGCCAACAATTCAGGGAAAGATTGCATACGAACATAATGGAGATACTCAAGTTACTTTCTCCTACTAAACCAAACCAAACTGCAAAGCTAGCTAAAGAATGGATACAAGCCTTATTTGGCAATCAAGGATAATGTTATTCACACCTTAACTTGTGTGCATAACTGAAGCAATAATAATACCAAATTCTGAGAAACTGTAAAAGAGTATAAATAATGACCACATCAGCAAACTAGGAGTTTAATGTTAGAATAATTCATTCTCTCAGCACTAGCGGGAACAAATCGAGGATTGACCAAGAAAAATAAAGGATTTTCTACATATCTTGACAGCAAATAGTAAAGGCCAAGGAATTCCTACATCTGTTGCCCCAGGGTCCTAAACTGTGACAACCAAACTCAATAAATTAGCCAGCTAAAACAATTGACATTTTGCTCCCATACCAATACAACAGTAAATTGATTTCTTGCTTTCAAAATTTACTTTACAGGAAAAGACAAGAAAAACCAATAGAAATTTCTCCCACGACCTATATTTGGACTTCCAAAACCCTATAAACCTCAAATATAGAGAAAGAATGAACAACATTTCTCACCACTCAACAGTGCCTTGATATAGTTGACGAACCTCAAAAAAAGAAAATTAGGAGAGGAAATGCTTACAACTATGAAAGGAGATAAATTCTAACACAATAGCAGGATTAAAAAAGAGAAGACCTGCATGTTTCTACCTTGTCTACTTAAAATGGTCAATATCAGTTACAGGCGGGCCGCACCTTTCATGTCCTCAACCCAAGCAATCAGAAGATACTATTGGCAAACTTTCCAGCCTTCTCACGCTCAATTCCAGCCAATTGCCATATCTTTCTTCACAACTCCAACCATACTTGTGGGGTTACCAAAAATATCCTACAATAGGATTTTGTTTTTGTTTAGCTGTCAGATGTCCATGAAAATCTCAGTAATTACTCGGCCAGTTCATCTGTGCATGCTGAGGCTGCTGATATATACTACCTCCAGGTCCTACCATATCAACAGCTCCAGCCATTGTCTGAGACTGTTGCAGAAATGGATGAACAGTTGCTGCTGTCACGGCTTGTGCAGGGTGATAGATGCCAGCAAAGGTGCCATGGCCAGCCTGTGTTGGGGCAAAGGTCACATGCTGACTCTGAGGAGGGATGTTGTAAAATGAATTAGTTGGTAAACTGGATATTTCTCGGCCAGGTGCAGCAACCCACACTGCTGAACCTTCACTCTGGTAAAAAGTAAACCATAACCATCATGAAATGTTTTTTCCAGTACCACAGGCAAAGTTAAATCAAAAAGCAAAGACCAAAATTTAAATGTGTTCTGTTCAAGGTCGGTGAGAAGATCTGATTGCTAAACTTGATTCAAATTTTATGCAGTGACAGAACAACAGGTATAAAAAGGGGTTAAGAGCCAACCTGTTGCCCACTGATGTACACATTTTCCTTGAACTGGGATGCACCCAGATCCCCATTAGAGGTTGAATTTCCTGCAGTTGCAGCAGAACTAGGATTATAACTGGCTGAGGAGGAACCATAGGCTCCATAGGCATTTGGCATTATAATGTGAGCTGGGCTTCCCACATTAGTTCCAGGTTTGTATTGTGGTAGAGGATATTTGACTGCTGTGACAGCTGCTGGTGGTGGAGGGGGATATACAGTGCTGGCCTGAGGTTGCTGAGGAAATGTACCATTGCCCAAGAATTGGTGGATTGCTGGAGGGGGGACGTAGAATGGGGAAAAGTAGTGACCATAAGGAATGTAGTTAGGAGGGAAGTGGGGTATATGCACCCCTGCTGGTGGTCGAAACACAGGGATTGGCTGCTGAGTAACAGCTACTGAGCTTTGCATTAGCCCAGAGGCTTGAGTCACAAGTGGTGTTGGACCAGCTGTAGACAAGACCCCACCCTGCAAACAAGTATAAAATGGAATGAACATTCGCCGGAACAATATAAATATCAGAATTATCTTAGCACATTGGTCAAGTAGCCACCAAAACACACACACATATATATAATGCCAGCCAGCATTCTTTTAGAAGTCTCTTCTTCGTAAGTTTTAAAACATGAATGTACATTGAGAATGTAGAAAAATAAGAAACATGACAATTCTAAAAATGATACACAGTTTCTCACTATCAATCAGCGTAGAAAATTTCCAGGAATTCAAAAGGATAGAAAAAACTAGTCCTACTATAGAAATATTAGATGTTATGCAAAGAGCCCATATTTCTTGACTACTTACAAAGCCAAAGCCCAAATGAAAGACTATACAAATTGTGTCCTAGCAAGAAAACATTCAGAAAAATGACAAGACTGTCTTCATTGTTTTTTAGCATCAAACCATCTCATTAAAATCTACTTTTTAATCAAATGCCATAGTAACTGACTAGAATTATAGTGTTACAGAAATACATAAAAAAAACACCTAACAAATAAGTTTTGGCATCCATATATAGTCTTTTGGTATAATATAATACATTTTTTTACAAAAAATTCAGAATATAAATATAGATAAGTAGTCGAGCAAATTTGCGAGTTATCGGCTTAAGCTGAAAAATTGACTTGAACTATGTTTGTTAATGTCTTGAATCAAACCGAATCAAGTTAGTAAAATTGACTTGAACTCGGTTTGTTAATATCTTGAATCAAACCAAATCAAGTCACTAACGAATGCAAGTTGCGAGTTAATGACAAGCCAACTCGCCTCGTGGCTACCCCTATCAACAAAAATCTATCATTTGAAGAAAAAAATAAAATTACGTAGGTCCCTAATATTTAAATAGAAATAAAATCATAAGAAACAGGTTAATTATCTCAGCATAAATAATAATATGGTGCTTTTTCTGTGCGAACCTCTTGAGGGATTTGTGAATTTGGTGCAGGCACCACAACGACATTTTCATTGTACTTAGTGGTAACCCCAGTAGAAGGAAAAGGAGAAAGGCGGCCATCACTATCTGCACCCGAGGGGTAGAACTGAGCATAGTAACTGGTGGGATCAAATGGTTGATGGACCTACAAAAGCATAACAATCAACTTTCAGTTTAAAGCTGAAAACAGACTCAAAGTAATCACTGCAAGATGCAAGTAAAACACCGAAATCTGATCACAAGAAGAAAATTGATCATAACATATTTCACAAATGCAGCAATTAATATTTTACAGGTAAATATAACATAGTACAGATAACAAAGATATGTGGAGGTCCAAGGGCTCACAACAAAGCTCGGAAGTCGGGAAACATCACGTGCTTGAGACTCAGAATTCTCAAATGCTGCAAGCTGAGTCCCCAACATCGGGGGCACAAGACCAAAACTGTAGTTAGGAGAAGTCTGCACCACCGAATATTGATGGTCTCCAGATGGAAATGCACTCTCCTGCTTGGATTCGTTATAATCCTGAATGACACTGGAAGAGACATCAGCCACACCAGATGACAAGTTCTCAGGAACATTTGTAGGTGATTGTGGATGTTCAGGATAATCTCCCACCTCTGGGGTCACTAGAGCAATTTCATGGCTGAAATCGAAAGTACAATCAGTCAGAAATCAGAAACAGAAAAAAGAAGCACCCTGGAAGTGAAACTAAAATCTTCTTCGTAGCAGCAGTTAAATAGAATAACAAAAATCTGAGAAAAATGCAAATACAGATATCAAATTTATTTCTCATAGTAAAAACCAAAAAGAATACCGACTCCAACAGAAACTGCAAAATGCAACCAAGAAAAATCTAACTCTTCAAGTGGGTCTTGTTTCACCTAATGCATAAAAAAAAAAAGGTCAAAATGAACATTTCTGCTAGTCAGATAAGTAATTTCCCAGATCCCATCTGGGAAAAAATCTTTTCCAAAAAGATGGTGAATTTTCTAACTCAATAATGACATCCAATAGATTTCTCATATTACCCACTGACTATAACTCACTGTCATGGACACTTATATAATACTGATTCCACGTAAAAAGAATTTGTATGTCCTCCCCTTAGGCATCCTTTATAAGACCAATTTATTGTTTTCTCCTGCCTAGGCTACTTAAAGAATACAAAAAGAAAACAAACACCAAGTCTAAGACAACTTGAATACTGTTAACTTTATTTTTCAACAACCTAGAACACTTATCATTACAAACCTTGCCGACTGCTCCTCCACAGTTTCTTCAGTACCATGTGATGTTTCAGACGGAGGCGTAGAGCTCTTTTCACTCTCAGGACCCCTAACATTGCTTGTAGAAACTCCAGATGTAACACCCAAACTTCCAAAGCAAAACTTAGTTTTTTCAGACTCAGGGACATAGATATGGTTTGGAAGTATAACATGCTGACGTTGTGGAAGACGTAACTCTTCTAGCTTCCTCTGCAGTTTTGAAGTAGCTTTTACTGACTCCAACACACTTGAAACAGGCTCCGGATGGCCAGTAGGTTCAGCTGAAACAGTAGGAATCTCAGATGTACTGGCTGATCCAGAATCCTGAATAGGAGTATTCATTGGCTTTGGTTTCCACTCCTTATTAGAACCAGCTGTTGAACAACAAAACTGCTTACAAGTCTTGACCAAGTCAACCGCTTATCATAAATGATTGATAATAAAAATAAAAAATAAAAATAAAAATAAAAGTGATTGTGCATAGACAAACATGAAACCACAAATATCTTGAATATGCAGACCAACTATCGACCCAAAAAAAAAAAATATATATATATATATATATACCACCAAAGAACAGGTCTTTAACTGAACTATCATTTCATATTATGTAATACAATTATTATTAGTTTCAACAAAAATAGAAGCACAAATAAACATAATTACATATACTAATAGCATATATGAGCTTTTATTACATAAACAAACGGACATCTTTATGTTACACTCAAGCATGATAAAACATTTAGCAACACAAACGAATAAATAACAAAGTTTTGATTCAGTGCCTATTAAAAAAAAGAAGTAATACATTGTCAACCGTAAATTATAAAATACATATTCTGATAAATACTACTGCAAATAGCATTTATGGTAGTTAGTATTATACAAGAAGGAAGAATTACAGTATAAATAAATACAATACAATTTTATTTTTTGTAAAAAACAATGTAAAGTTCAGCATAAAAAAAGTATTGCTAACATAAGGCTAACAATAAATACGGGTATATTATTTTTGATAGAAAAAGAAATTTCATTAAGAAAGAAAGAATTACAGCAGAGGACAAGAAGTCATCTTAAACAAAAACAGAAATGATAATTAAAAATGCAAGCTTAAAACAGTAATGCCCGCCAATCACATTGCAAATCTACAAAGGAACACCCTAAAAAAGACCTGAAGCAGAACACCAAAGAGAAGCAAAAAAGACAATCTTATCCCAAAGAAGATGCCATGGTAGATGACGATCACGGAAGATTCTTGCATTACGTTCAGACCAAACTCCCCAATAATATAAGGGTATATTATTTTCTCAAGTTAGAAGTTTATTATGAAAATACAGTATCAAATATTATATATTTCCTTTAGTAGATCACTAGTTTTTACAGATTACTATTTTATAATTATTAAAAATAAAGAAACTGCACAAACTATTCTATTTCACAATTAAAAGTATAAATGTAATCGTTTTAAATTGACAGTCTGTACCTCACACAAAATGAATTGTTAGTACAAGTGTATCAATGTATGCCCGTGAAAAGAAAAAAATATATTATGTCTGCACCATAGTTTATAACTCTACTCAAGTAGAAAATACAGTAATACCGCTACTTCCTAGGAGTATGATTTATTGTGGTATAGTTTGTTTCTGAGGGAAAAAAAAAAAAAAAAAAACCTATACTACTTATTTCAAAAATACTTTTCTTATTTTATTGTTAGTACAACTATACTAGCCATTTATTCTTTTTGCTAAGCACAATATTGTTGGGTAGAATCTAAACAGGGACATTAGGTAACTTTCGAAAACTTACCACTTCATTTCTGTGAGCATGATAAGAAAAATTGAACCAAAGAAGATGAAAAGAGCATGAATTGCGAAAGGGACAAAGAAGACCAATGTAAGTGAGTATCGAGAATTGGGACAAGTAAAGAGGGGCTTAGCAAGGTCCAAGCTCAAAATGTTCCACACTCCAGTGAAGAGTTTAATTGAGTTGTGAAAACTACAGCCTCCACTTCTTACATGATTAGGAAATTGTCAAACAGTCATGTCTTTTTCTGTACAATTTCAAACCAAATGCCAGGCGCACATCTTTTTTATTTTAACAGACTGATGAGTATAAAATGTGAATCTTACGTGTACTAACTTCTATGGCGCTTATCCCATTTTCAAAAAGAGAGTGAAAAAGATATGAATGTAGCTAATTGTAATCGAAATTTATGATGAGTGTACAGCTAGATTGAATTGAATTTCTCACATGTGAACATACAACAGATTATCTTCCAACAATAAACCCAGTGAAAAATGAATTGAAATTTTAAGACGGCAACCACTCTATCTTCTCAAGTCTTAACCTGTGACATTTTAAACAACCTTGTTCATATCCAATGTTGGACTACCACTAGCTCAAAAAGCTTATCCTGTCAAGATATTAACCAAATATGTCCATCTAGCTTAACAAACCATGAAGAATTGTACTTATTAAATATTCTTTCTGTATCTTTCTCTGTGTAAGCAGTGCTGTGCGGACAAAAGGACCAAGAAAGAAAAGACAGGATGGAAAACAAAATTCTAATGCCAGAAAGATAAAAGAGTAAGCTTTCAACCAAATTAGTACCTTTCTGAAGGCCACTTATCTGTTGCGAGCGGTTACTGTAGTTAGATGAAGGCCAACTGACCGAAGAGCTCCCATGAGTTACTGTAGGCAAGATTGTGACAAATCAGTGAGCTGATTCTTTGCAACTCCTTGGGATTTGCTTGACATCCTTCCTAGCACAGAAGAGCTAACAATCGCGGAAGATTCTATGACAATGATGGGAAAAATATAATCTCAGTTCATCACAGCATAAAATTAAAAACCCAAAGAATTTATGTTAGTGGACTGTATAAAATATCCTGACCAGCAGTTGATTTGTTCTCAGCAGGATTAATTGGATTTAGTTCACCAGGAGGTCGTTGGCTTCCTACTTCACGTTTAATTGTACCCACCATACCAGTAAACCGTAAATCATTAGACGGCACCAAAACAGGATCGGAAGAGGAGAAACAGACCACTGATGAAGATACAGGTTTAGACAATAGAGCAGTTACTAGAACTTGATGTAGATTGTCCACCTAAATCTCCACTTCCAAAGGCAATGTTGGGACTTTTATTTGAATTATCAGAAGGTAGTGGACTACCTAAGGTTTTAGCACTAACAAAAGATAAGCTCATTTCATCGCCTCCAGCAGATGAATGGGAAGCATGCACAACACTAGTTTGACCAGGAACCACAGTTGTGGGACCATTGGCAATGATTGGTACAAAGCTGCAGAAAAATATAATCATGTAATTTGGATAAAATGTACCAGGATTACATATGCATTGTAAAAGCAATAGAAATTGATGATTGGAGATGTTAGTAAGGTTCATACGAGTACTACAAACTTGTGCAAAAGACAAAGACTACTAAATTTAGTTACCTTGTACCAGAACTTCTTTCTTTAACCTTTGTCTCCTGAGAGTTTGGCAGCAGCGTAGCATTCTCTGCAACCTGATCGTTTCCACTATCCTTTCTGGTACCAGAGTTTTTGCCACCACCAGCATCTGAGAGAAGGTTCACAAGAAATGTTTCTAGCTTAGCTGTTACAACTCAATCCCAAATAATACTATGAAGTTTGGTAGTATGGATTATACTGTACATAAACAATACTTTCCATATAGCTAAACTGAAAAAGTTAGATGTGATAGGGATTAGGGACTAAGAAACAACTCCAAACCCATGCAGGACCATACTAAACTAAGAAAGTGAAAGTGTCATACATTTAATTGGAAATTCTCAAATATATTATTCAGCTGTTCCTAAAATTTCTTTTGTCAAGAACTCTAATAAAAAAAATAGGAGACAACAATTAAAAAAAGCAGTTACAAAGAACCCAAAAAAGAAAAGGTGAGATCAAAATCAATAACTAATAATGAACACTAGAGTATTGTAACAACATTAGTTCTCAGACAAGTTGTAGTTTGAAATAGTTGCTCACCATGTGAAATCTGATGAGTTGAAAAGTTCACCCGACTAACCCTACTCCCCCGACTCCCCCTCCCTTGGTTGCCAGGTCTCCAATGCAACTCTGCAGACTCTCTATTATTAAGATTCTGCAAAAATATAGACAGTGGCACCAAAAATCAAAACAAAATATCAAGACAGGTGAATAAACAAATATCGCAAGATCAGGATACAGTATACATAGCCTTGTAAAAGAACCACATTATATGCACAACCAAAAGACAGACAGCTTTTAAACCCTAAACCTCCTATAGACTATTCTCTATTCCCAAAACAAACAACAACCTCTCACCCTCCAAAACAAAAGAAAGAATGTGAAAAAGTCCCCTTGCCACCCTGCCAAAAAACGATAGGAGAAAAATAGGAAGAGATGGCTCTTCCACCAACCTTTGCCTCCCAAACAGAAAATTTTGAAATTGGACAAAACAAAAAGAAGAAAAAAATCATAGCAAGCGGTTTGGCCATGAAAATTTCAAATCCTACAGTCAGCAAGCATTTAATATTAGAAAAGAAATGCCAATAACAAATAAGATAATGGAACCACAACCACTGCTGCATTACATTGATACATGACAATAATTGGTTCTAAAATAACCAGGAAAGACACATACATCAAACCATGTAGTCTAAAATCTGGGCCGGAACCTGTTGACCCAGTGATAGACTAGTGTTTGTGTACAATAAGGGAAAGACAATAGGCATGATAGAGAAAGAAAGCAGATTCAACAATGTCATCACCTCAATTTCAGTCAATAATAAGAATAAAAATAAGCATGGATCAGAAACAGAAAAAACCAAACCAGTAGCAACCCTATGCCAGTCATCAAATTTATTATAAAAAAACAAAAACAAAAAAACGTACCTCCTTTTTCCTGTCTTTCTTTCTTTTGACCTCATGAAACGTATCTGTCAAATAACACATACTTCAGTTATTTCTTATAACTGAGAGGGAGGGGAGGGGGAGTGAATGCGTTCTAGATAGGGGAAAAGCATAGGTTAAATACAAAATATGAACACTGAGAATAAACCATAAATGCCTAATAATATTTATAACTCAAAGGAATGAATGCTTTTACTTTCTCAAAACATGGTCTTAAGCCATGATACCTGAATGAGTCTTCATAAGGATAATGATGTCATTTTAACTCCAAACTCCAGTCAATAACTTATACAAGGGCAAAATGTTTCAAAAGCATAAGAACATTCTGCGAAGATAAATAAAGAGCATCTAAAGTTCATGGACCCAATCTGAAAATGCTTTGAACTTCCATTAAATTTAACCACATACAAGACTGAAGATCGACAGTTTACCATCAAAGCTGGCTGGTACAGTGATATGTCATTTTATTCAATGAAAATAGCAATTTTATGAGGACAGTATTACATGGTAGCATATGAACATGCAGACACAATATGATAACTTTTTCAAGCTCCTTGTAGAAGTAACCATGTATAGGACATCAAGTGCCTTGTATGAGGTGTTGGAACACTTCAAACTTGCCAATAGGTCTATATGGTGCTAAATAGAGTCTTCATAGGCTTGTAAAAAATCTAACACTGGTCATTACATCATAGGCAATAAAGAATAATAAAATCCTCCACACTAATATGTTTATCATAAAGTACATGCTGCTAAAATCTGCAATGCCAATTCTAGGTATCTATAACTGGAGTCCTTTAATCCTTGAGCAGCATTATAAGTTGGGTTACTACGAAAAATTATTCTGAAATGGCGATAAAAGAATTAGGAAACAGTAAAGAAAAAAAAAAAAAAACTAAAAAGGCCACATAGCTTATATATCGTATGGAAACTGGGTATGTAAATGCAACCACTTTACCAAACCAAATGCAAGTAATACATTTAAGAGTTTCGATAACCTGAGCTTCCAACTTAATGGAACCAAAAGTTACAAACCCTTGACTTCTCAGAAATTATATGGAGTAGTATAAAAGTAATTATAAACAAAGCAGAAACCGGGTTCCTTGAAACTGAAATCGCTACTCAGACTTCACAAATAGTTGAGTCCATGATCATACATAACCCATATACATTTAGCTATGACATAAATACTTTGGAAGTCCAAAAGATGACACAGTGAGAAAATAAATTCAAGTTTTCTCAAGGTAACAACAAAACAAAGCCTTTCAGAAACAGAAAGGGGTAACAAAAGTTTATATAAAAAGACTAACTCATACAGGAAAGAGAAAGAAATAAAATAAAATAAAGAGTGATCAACAGTTGGAGTCATCATTGCGAACTAAACCCAACATGATTTCTAAGCCACAAAACAAAAATCAAATTAAACCTCCAAATCAACCCAAACCCATATTAGAGAATAACAAGTCCCAAGACATGGATCACAAGAACCATAAATATAAGATCAAATATCACACACATGCAAAAAGAAACTGAACTAAAATAATGAAGAAGCATAGAAACAAAGAAAAGAAAACGTACCCTGAAAGAGTAGCTTTTGAGCGGTCTCGTTAGGATCCATGGAACATTCTTTAAGCATTACATAAATCTCTTCTTCACTGTGATTACCCGTGATCTCCTTAATGTTCTGGATCGTCTTCCTCACACTGCTGGGAATTGAAGCCCTAAACCCACCACCGCTCATCTTTACAGCCCACAAAGCCACAGCCTAAAACAACAAACTATGTATGATAGGTGAAAGACAACCACAGCAAAAACGCAAGGGGTTTGGGAGATTGAGTATAGAGGGCACTGTGAAAACAAAATTGACAGAAACTATTATTTTTGAATTGATCTATGTGAAGCAGAAAGGTGAGAGGAAGAAGAAGAAGGAGGGGAAAGAGAGAGACAGGCAGAGGGAGCATAACGAAGTGTGATTTTAGAGAGTAGGGCTTTTTGATTTTTCTATAATTTTTTCTTTCTTTTTTTGATCGATTGGAAAATATTTTGATTTTTCTCTTTTACTTTGTTGTTTTCTAATTTTTTTTTCCATTTTTAAGGTTGTTTTGTTTATTATTCTTTTTCTCTCTATAATTTAATTTAATTTGAGTTCAATTTAATCTCTATTGTTTCAATTGCTGAAATTGAGTCACTACATGTTTTAATTTTCTACAATTGATTTTCTACCGTTAATTGACATTCAAATTAACACCAATTAGGCTGAACAAACAAAGTGTCCAATACGTGACAAATGTTATGCCACATGATTCCCATAACTCCCTTTCCCTAAACTAAAACGATCATATTTCATCGTGATGACATTTCATGAATTTCATTACCCATGTTACCGAATACCACTGCTCTGCTCTCCTTCAAGCCATAGGCATCGTGCTAGCTCTCGTCGACTTTGATCTCTGGCCTAATCATGGATTTTATGTTCAACTCTTTATTTCTCAAAATTCTACTTATGTCTCACTTTTCGAACGTGATAATAAGCTCATTCTCACAAATCGATTACTGCTAGGTCAATTTGTATATGTTGGCATCTTCGATTTTGACTCTCCTATTCCTTATGTTTGTGGGATTCAATTAACTGTGGATCGCCACCAATTTATGGGAAGTCCAAAACCATTCATTACTTAAATTTCTACTTCCAAACGTGAATTTGTGATTCAACTTGCCTCATATTCAAATTACTCAGTTGGCCCAATTACTTTGTATTTGTCAAGTAAGAAACTTGATGAACCTCGTAATCAAAATAAGGAGTAAGCCAAAGTTGAAAAGGTTAAATCAAGGAAACCTCTTGCTCCTCGTAATAAGTTATGTGTGGGGAATATGGAAAATTCAGATGAAATCAAAGGGCTTAGATAAGCCTAGGTTCCCATCTCCTACACAGGTCAGCATCAACTGGGAAGAAGAATGTTGTTTTAGCAAATTGAGACCCATCACCAGTAGGGAAATGAAAAAGACCAGCTTCGCCAATACCCTCCAAGTGTGTGGTTCCAAGTTTATCTGCTGGAAAATGTTGGGCATGATGAAACAGGATCTTTTTAGGTTAGGGAGGGAGAAGGTTGAGCATCATGCGGCAAATCGTTTGCCACAAATTTGACATAATGGAAATCATTAGTCCACGTCAACCTAATTGGTGTTAATTTCAATGACAATTGATAGCAGATACCCAATTGCATCAAATTGAAACATGTGGGACTCAATTACAACAATTAAAACATTAAGAATTAACTTGATCCCAAATTTAAACTTGAAGGACCAAAAGTATAATTAAATCTAATAATAAAACTAGTTTATCAACTTAACTCAACTAAGCTTTAAATCTCAAACTAATTAGGGTCAGCTATATGAATCATTTTCCTTCATTCGCATCAATCGAAGACATCATTTTTAGTAATGCCTAGAGTAGCCATATCCTTCTCGATGACTGCCCCTGTGTAAGTTTCAGCCTCTTCTTACCATGTCTAGCACCTGACACCTGTACCAAATCACATTTCTTAATTACCATGTCCATTAGCCGACGTTGGATATGTCCAAATCAATGTAAGCGATTTTCTCTCATTTTCTCCTCGATAGGTGCTACTTTCACCTTCTTACGGATCTTCTTATTCCTTATTCTATCATTTATTGTAAGTCCAGTCATCCATCTCAACATTCTCATTTCGGCTACTCCCATCTTATGCGAGTGTTGCTTTTTAACTGCCCAACATTCGATACCATACAGCATATCCGGCCTCATTGCCATCTTATAAAATTTTCTTTTCAATCCATTCGGAATTTTAGGATCATATAAAACTCCCAAAACACTTTGCCACTTCACCTACCCTGCTTTGATCTTATGGTTTACATTATGCTCAATTGCATTATCTTTTTGTGTAAATAGATTTAAATACTTAAACACATCATTTGTAAGGATTGTCTGACTGTCTAAAGTTATTTAATTCAGGCATTCTCTAATTTCACTGAAATTACACTCCATATACTCGATTTTTGTCCAACTCAACCTAAGTCTTTTAGATTCTAACGCGTCCCTCCACACTTCTAGTTTAGAATTCAAACATTCTCTAGTTTTTATCTACCAACACGATATTATCAGCAAACAACATGCACCACAAAATCCTATCTTGAATATTATAGGTAAGTTCATTTATGACTAAAACAAATATATAGGGACTTAAGGATGAACATTGGTGAACACCTATCGTAATCAGAAACTCTCCAGTCATACCATTTACGGTTTGTACCCTAATAATTACTCCCTCATACATATCATTAATACCTTCTACATATTTAGTTGAGACATTTTTCTTCTCAAGAATCCACCACAAGATTTTCTTAGCACCTTATCATGCGCTTTTTTTAAATCAATAAAGGCATGTGAATATCTTTTTTCTTCTTTCTATATTTCTCTATTAATCTCTTAAGTAAGAAAATAACCTTCATTGTATATCTTCCCAGTATAAAGCCAAATTGATTCTCATAAACTAGAGTCTCATTCTTAAGCCTACACTTAATCACACTCTCCCATAACTTCATTGTATGACTTATAAGTTTTATTCCTCGATAATTCGTACAACTTTGAATGTCTCCTTAATTCTTATAAACATGGATCAATGTACTATTTCTTCATTTATCAGTCATTTTCTTGGTTACTAGAATCTTATTAAAAAGATTTATAATCCAAGTTACGCCAATATCTCATAGACATCTCCAAACTTCTATTGGTATACCATCTAATAAACTAATTAAATGCATGAATTTTTTTAAGAAAATATTTAAATAATATCATAATTTGTTTTATATAAATTATTTTTATACATTACTTTCACCATATATTTGAACAACATAATTGAGAATATAAAATTAAATCGGTGTTACTCCTTATGGTTATTTGGTTTCAAGATATTGTTTGTCCTTTTTTTTTTTTTTTCCTTACTGGTTTTCCTACAACTAAGAAATAGAGGAAAAAGTAATTAGCCATCATAAAATACTGACTAAAAATTTATCAAATTGTCAATTGTTATTCAAATTCTCATATGATCTATGAGTTGATATTAGACAATAAAAGTCATATAAATAAAATGAGAAGTGATATTTGCAAGCAAAGAGATGAGAACATGTAATCCAACTGACCAAAAAAAAAAAAAACATAATTTGTGTATTTTTTTTATTATTTCTTTTTGAAGTTTTTATGTTACATATTTAGATGGATTCAAGTTATAAATTTATAAGTTAGAAATTTAATATGATTGAGTAAATAAACAATCAGCCAACAAAAATATAAAAAAAAAGTAAGAAAATTTACCAAACTAAATGAAAAAATTAGTGTCACTGAGAATCAATATCTATGTAGACAATTACTAAGAATAGCTTAATTGTTTAGTTTGTTGGAATTCTAACATCTTTAATCCTTTAAACATTGAAAAGTTAAAGTTAGGTGAGAAAATGAAGAGGCAATTGCACAATTTAATTAATATTTAAGAAATCTCGAAACTTTTCATTTTGCAAGTTGGGTTAAAAAACCAGTGAAAAAAAAATGGAGGTACAACTTGAAGGCATAAAGCTTTCATCTTCTAACATTTTTTTAGTTTTTTGTTTTTGGTGAAGACTTTAAATTCTAAAGAGAAAATAATGACATTAATAATTAAGTAAGAAAATAAAGAAACATTTGCACAATTTAATTTATTTATAAATTAATTTAGTAATTTAATCTAGAATTATAATATGAAAATGATTCACATTATTAATGTTGAAAATATATAAAAATTTTCATTTTTCAAGTGGTGGTTATTTATCTATAAATAAAAAAGGTAGAGGTTTAAGTTATAAAGGCGTGACTTTTAAGATACAATGAATTTCTAATTTTAATGAATTTTTATATAAATTTATTATGAAATATGAAAACTTGTAGGAAAATAGTAGTAAGATTAATGATGAAGAAAAGAAAAACATAATTAAATTAAATCTTCATTTTAAGAAGGAGAAAGAAAAATAAAATGACAAAACAATATGTAAAGGGAAACATTAATTTAATAAATAAAATAACATATCTATTTTTCTTCTTAAACATGATAGGGCAAGTAAAATTTCTATGTGTCATATTAGTGATATTATGTTTGTCCTTGTATTAACATAGGACTTATACTGCATTATGTGGCATGTCATGTATCGCAACCAAAATCAAAATTCTTTATTTTAATATTTATATATACAGTATGTGATTCAAGTGACAAGACATGCTTAAGCTCAATAATTGAGAGATTTTTATAATATCAGGGTCAAGCACCCAAAAAAATATATTTGTGAAAAATGCCAGCTGCAAAATAAAAATAAAAACCAAGTATATAACTCACAGGGACATTATTTGTTATTTTGAGAGACATGTAAATAAAAATAATTTAATCATTTATATGATTATTTATCGTGAAAATTATTAATGACACTTTATATGTTTTTCTCCTTTTTTTTTTTTTAAATCTAGACCGGTAATAGACCCTATGAGGGCGTAGATGATGGGTCACCAGTCTAATTGTCGAATTGATTGTGGTCTATCTTTCTCACCTTAATTATTGTCGTACCACCTCTTCACCATCAACAAAGGTTCAAAGAGATAAGAGGAAGCTCGTTGAACTGATTTCTAAATCTGAAAAATTGAGGAGAGAGAAATGAAAACATAACCCACTAGATATGATTATATATAAATATTAATATTTGAGGAAAGCAGTAGAACAAATATGTTTTGTATGGCAAAAAATCAATTTAGGCTAGTTAATTTTGAATTTTGATTCATTTATGAACACGTTTGGTTTCTCAAAATGAACTTTAGATTTTCAGGCTGTTCGAGCGTTACTTATATGTTTAACCACTATTTATGGACCAATCTAATTTCTTACAAATTAAAATAGGTTATGAGTTTTAATTATGGTTAAGATGGAACTAGAGGTTCTAATCAGCTTGATAATCAAAATGGTTGTTTGGACTTATCTGAGCCAAATCTAGATTGATCGACATTTAAATGATTGGATCTATGAAATTGGTCTAACTTTACAAATATTAATTTTTCTTAACAAATTATATAATTATTGTTGCAACTTACAAATCATTATCTAAAGATTTTTTGTTTATATAAAATATTTTTTTTGTGGACTTAATGAATTCTATAATAAGGTTTTTGTTTCTCACATAAATACTGAAATTGAAAATTCAACTCCAATTTCATTAAATTTAAAATTTGTTACAATTATAATTTATTAATTTATTTTACATACAAAATTATAATTCTACAAATAATTTTTAGATAATTAGCATACCTATCGAAAAATTTTAACAGTATTGGTCGCTATTTTTGTAAGTCATATAAAATAGAAGTAGTTGTAATCTTCTGTTATGTTAGATAATAATTAATATATCCAGCGGCCTTTAAAGATTTTACATGGACCAATTGTTGTTATTACTAAGTGGAGAAAATTTATGATTAATAGTAATTAGGATGTAATTCAGTACAAAAATTAACTATTTATTATGAAATGTTTACTAAAATAATAATTAGTAGAGCTATTGACGATATATAACTAATTGTATGCAACGTGCATATCTATCATCAAACAAAATGACGATTTAATTTACTAACACTTTAATTGATAGAATTATTAACGATATATGACAAATGTGTTACACACAAATCGATTGATAAATTTACCAATAAAAATAAATAACATATAAAAAAGACACAACAACTAATTATTAATTTTGGCTAATACCGAAATCCGCTGAAAAAGTTTACAATGAATTGTAACTAACAAATAAATTGGTCAGCCAACTAATGATTTAATGTGAAATGTTTACTAATATATTTTTGTTAAAACTATTGTAGCCAAATGTGTACTAACAATGAAAATCGGTGGAGAAGTTTTACAGTGAATGGTAACTAACATATAAATCAACAAGTGTTTTAATAATCAAACAAAAAAATGTCAGGTCTCGAGTTAGCAGTTGTACTATTTTTGAACCGATAATGTCATAAATATAATTAATTTAATAATTATAATATTAAACATAATATAATTAAGAACTGAGGAATTTTAAAAAAAAAATTAAATGCATTTAGTATAATCACACCTAAAAAGTATTATATGTTAATTAGTGTGTCTTAGTTGTCTATAATATGTTTAGAAATTTTTATTTAGTCTAGCTTTCGTGGCACAAATACAACGCACGTAAATCGTATTTATGATATATATATATATATATTCATCAACAAGTAATATAAATATCAAGAAATAATTTTTTAAAAACAATTTCAACATATAATTAATTTTAAAAAATATATATAAACATGAAGGAATAATTAATACAATAATCATAAAATCTATACTCTTAATATTTCTTTTAATTCATAGTAATTTTAAAAATTTTAATTCTTAATTTGAGAAGAACTAAAAAAATTAAGATTATTAGGTACTTATTAAAATTTTAAAAAAAAAAATCAGAAATTCAATTTTAATTGCTATTAACATATAATTATTAAAAAAAATTATAGATTTATTAATTTGAGAAGAATTAGTAAAAAATAAATCAATAGTCCTAAAATAATTACTAGAATAGAGGAAAAAATATTTGAAGCAAAATAACAACTAAATGTAATTATGTAATAATACATACTCATAAGGGTATAAAAAAAATAAAAATTTATGTCTCTAAGGCTCTTTTATATATAATAATAATATAGATTTGAATGCATATTAGTAAGGTTCATTAAAATATTGAAAAAACTAGTTCATTAAAATATTGAAAAACCTAGTTCAATTTTAATTTGTTAGATAAAAGGCAAATCAAAATAAAAAAAGTTCCCGACTAAAATTGATCACAGGTTGTCTATTTTTTATTTTTTAAAGATTTCACCGATTTTATATCATTTAACTATCAAAACAGTTTTTATGATCTAAACCGGTATGATGATCTAAATTGGTCTAATTTTTAAAACATTGAAATCAAAGCTTGAATTGATGCTTTAAATGTTTACCATACATAATATATCTGATATCTCGAGAATTTATGGCCAAATGTGCTAACACACAATTTATGATCAATAAATTTTTATTGTTAATATTATAATATAAAACATAACTTTATTTTTATCTAATTTTTTCAAAAATTATTCTACTTTGGTATAAATATTGCAATATTATATCCAATCGATGAGAAATATATTTTTGAATTCAAATATTGTAAAATGTATTTTCATTTTAGAGTGTAAAGTGCACATAATTAATGACTTAAATTCTAAACTTTAATTTAATCTAAAATAAAACTAGAAAATTAAATTGATAAATTAATTTTTATTTTCACATTTAAAAAAAATAGATTCTCCAAAAAAAAAAATGTCTTGAAATTCTGGCTTCCTTATACTTCATTTTCATAGTTTTCAAATTTTTCTTGTAAAAAATATCATGCAATGAAAATAATTTATGTGCTTAATAACCATGTCTTTTGAAATTACTCTACAAACTTGATCACAAATCAATATGCTAAATGTATTGAATTTCTTCTACAATGATACATATACATTTATCGACTCAACATTTTATTAATAATTAGAATTATGATTTAGTTGAATCTCTATAAAAATAAAACATTTTTTAATTTATTTTTGATGAACAAAGTTGAACATATAAATATTAAACATAGATTGTAATGAAGTAAGATTTTTTTTTTAATTTTTTCTTTTTACAAATAAAAAAAAAACTTGTTTGTTTGAGTTATTTATTTAATTCTTATTTTGTTTTTTCATTTTTGTATTGTTTTAGTTAATTTTAGAAAGAAAATATTTAGAAATTAGGTTTTGTACGTAAGTCATGTATTTATTTTAACAGTTATGATTTGCATATTAAAAATAAATTTAATATTATCAGTTAAAAAAAAGAGAGATTAACACAAAAAGATTAAGATTATATTTTAAAATTAGGGTTAAACATAAAACACGTATATATTTTAACAAAAGAAATACTATGTCAGTGCCATGCCACGTGTCACATCATTATGTGACCACTGCAGCAGGTTCACTTTTCATAGTAAGACACCTGGCGGCATGTTTCCGTATCAAAAGACGGGCGTTTCTGCCTTCAGTTGGCCGAAAAGTTTCTATGCTTCACATTAATTACCCAAAATATCCCTAATTAAAAAAGGCCGTCATTCGTTGGTACATTAAATCGTACAGGCTCTTATAAATTTTTTTTTTAATTATACAGGCCATTTTTTCATAATTACATAAAAATTCTCTTTTTCTTTTTCAGTACTCTTGCATAGTGCTCTTCTTTCTTTGGGTTACGAACTGAGTGCGCCCGAGAGATAACATTCTGCCATATTCTTCGTTCCTAAGAGGTATGACTCCAGATACTTCTCTTTTCTTTTTCTTATCTGGGTTTCGGTTTTTCAGTTTCATTTTTCTGTTAATTGTTTCCTTCATTGTTCATAAAGTTGGTGATCAATATGTAATTTTTCCCTTTTATTGTTTATTATTATTATTATTATTTTTTTTTTGTCTTTGTCTTTGGGTTGGGTTCGATTGATGTTTTTGTAATTTATAAGATTATATTTGCAGTGGGTGTTAGAAGGATATTGAGCTTGCTATTTTTTTTTTGAGTATAGATATAGAATAGTTGATTCTTTTGGTTCTTTCTTTTTTGCATCTGGGTACTGATCAAGTTGTGCTTTTGATATTTCTAACATTGATTTCTTTGAAAATTGATTGATTACGAAGTAAAACTATAGCGTTTGATCATGGTTAGCTCTTAGTTGATCGCTATGCAAATGCAAGTATAGACAAAAGAATGATTTCGTGCTAATTTATTTTACTTTTATAGCAAGAGGAGATCTAGAGAAATTAAATAGTTCAATAAAATCTGAATATATATTGTGTCTATATGCTAGTAAGAAGTTCATTTTTTGATATGAGAGTTTATTCCTTGTAGTGATGGTCTGTGTACCTTAGTTTGTAGTTCGAAGTATTTCATGCAAAAAAGGGACAAAAAATTGCTAGCTTGAATTTTTTTGACTAGCAAAAGGCCAATAACTTCAATTTTATTTACAACAGAAATTTCCATTTATATGAAAAGGTGGTCAAAGATTGAATCTTGTTTTGTTAGTTGTCGATAACTAAGCTTAAACTTTGGTATTAGTGAAATTTCAACTGCTTATTTTCACTAACATAATATTTTATTGCTACGACAAAAAGACGTGGAAATTCATAATTTGTTCTGTTGTATATTTAATAATAGAATGTGGAATATGATATCTTTAGTTTTAGTTTAAAATTATTCTATATGAGTATGAGAGGTAAGTTTTGTCAGTGTCACATATAATTGGAAAGTAAAATTAATGCCCCTGTGATTTGCATTATAAGTGCTGGGTTTTTCCTGTTGATCTTTTTTCACTATGCCTTTTAGCATCTTTTGTTACTTGTAAGTCCAAATAATTTTAGGATCTTAAAACAGAAACTCTAGTGGCATAGCTTATTAAGTATTCCTATTTCACTGATCTAAACTGAATTAGTGGCATCATATATCTTGGTGCAAACAGGATTAAATTGATCCTATAAGGTCCTTCTGGATAATGGATATCCACAGTCCATATTTACTTTTGTTCCTCATTTCATAAAAATGGATTCTTATATTACTTTGCTTCCGAGTTCAGGTTATCATCATGTCTGCTGCTACGTTGATAGTAAAGTTTTTCTTTGTCTCCTTATTTTCTTATTAAAAATATTGAGTAAAAAAAAAAATATGGGGGATTCAAAGGGAAGTTTGCTGAATTTTCCGTTGCTGAAAAGCATTGGTGACTTATCAGTCTTTAAAGATAATGGAGAATATGGGATTCTGGGTGCTGTTGTTGTGGGCATACTTATACCTGTCTTGCTTTCTGCTTTATTCATGGGAAAGAAAAGGGTAAAAGTAAGAGGGGTTCCAGTAGAAGTTGGGGGCGAGGCAGGTTATACAATACGAAATGCTCGAAAAACTGAGTTGGTTGAAGTTCCTTGGGATGGAGCCACAACAGTGGCTGCACTATTTCAGCAATCCTGTAAAAGGTACTCTCGGAATCAATTTCTTGGAACAAGAAAGCTAATTAGCAAGGAATTTGTCACATCTAAAGATGGTAGGAAGTTTGAGAAGCTACACTTTGGAGACTATGAGTGGCAAACTTACGGTGAGGTATTTCATCGTGTTTGCAACTTTGCATCTGGGATTGTTAAATTAGGTCATGATGTGGATAGTCATGCTGCTATTTTCTCTGATACCCGGGCTGAGTGGCTCATTACCCTTCAGGTAACTTTCCCTATTGTACGTTGAGTTGTTGATTTCATTTGGTTGATAATTCTCTGGATGTATCGATGATGTTAAATGTGGCTGTTGTTCGAATTTGGATTCTAGGGATGCTTCCGGCAAAATATAACTGTTGTTACTATCTATGCTTCTCTAGGGGAGGATGCCTTGATCCACTCGCTTAATGAGGTAGTGAAATCATTACTCTTGTATACTTCAATAGATTATCCAAGTTTGAATGAGATGATTGATCATATGCACAAGATACTGTAGTATAACAAAAAATGCTATCTCTAGTCCTGACTTGTAAGTTTGCAATATCTGCAGACACAGGTGTCAACCCTAATCTGCGATTCCAAGCAGTTGAAGAAGTTGTATGCAATAAGCTCAAGACTAACATCCATCCAAAATATTATCTACTTTGAAGATGATGGAGAGGTAAAAGATACTGCCTCTGGAAATTTGAGCAAGTGGACAGTCGCATCTTTTAGTGAAGTTGAGAAACTTGGAAAAGAAAGTCCTATTGATCCTAACTTACCTTCTAAGCATGGAATTGCTGTTATTATGTACACAAGTGGTAGTACAGGTCTACCGAAGGTTTCTTTCTAATTCTACTTTAGTTGGTTTTGTTTTATAGTTCGTGGTTTGATGCATTTGTGTGCAAAATGAATCAGCAAAGTACCTTGCTCTATTATATCTCTCAGGAGCCAGATTCACTTAAAGAATGTGATCCAGAAACTTGAGTTCTGTTCTTGGTATAATTTGTGTGCCACGTTAAAGGTTACATGACTTGTAATCAAATTCAAACCTGGCATTATTAAATATTATCTGGGTGCAGGTTCTCAAGTCCACTTTCATACCTCTGTGTGTGTGTATGCTTCTGGCTCTTTTTTTCTGAGGACTGAAATCTGAGAAGTATATCCATTTAGTCGAAAATTGTCCTTTTCCCTTTATTATAAATTTATAATGGTATATAAACTGTGACAATGTAGGGAGTCATGATTACTCATGGCAATATTGTAGCCACTACTGCAGCTGTTATGACAGTGATCCCAAATCTGGGTAGTAAGGATGTCTACTTGGGATATTTGCCACTAGCCCATGTCTTTGAGCTGGCAGCTGAGGTAACTTCTTTTCTGGCTTTCTATTGTCTGAAATAGTTGATTATATTGTCTTTGCATCACTTTGGTTGTCCAGTCTGTGTTGTCGGCTGCAGGTTGTGCAATTGGTTATGGGTCAGCTCTGACCTTGACAGACACTTCCAACAAAGTTAAAAAAGGAACCAAGGGAGATGCTTCTGCATTGCAACCCACCATTTTGACAGCTGTTCCAGCTATTCTAGACCGTGTTAGAGATGGAGTTCTTAAAAAGGTGTGAAGTGGATTCACACTGCTTACTCCCTCCAAAATGTGTGATTTATTGCATAAAAAATTCTACAGATGCATAGCTTTATAATAACAGGTGTATAGTTATCGACATATCTCTTTTCTTCACTATCTGCTATTTTATCTAGGTTGAGGAGAAAGGGGGGCTAGCAAAGAATCTCTTTGACACTTGCATACAATCGCCGACTAGCTTCTGTCAGAGGAAGCTGGTTTGGGGCTTGGGGATTGGAGAAAATATTATGGGATGCTGTTGTCTTCAAAAGAATTCGTTCTGTACTTGGAGGAAAGATCAGATTTGTGCTTTGTGGTGGAGCTCCTCTATCTGGGGAATCACAGCAATTTATCAATATCTGCATGGGGTAATGGCTCTCTTCTTTGTTCAACATAGTATTTGAAGGCTTGAAGCAATAGGACACGTGTATGTTGTATCTTTCTGTGTGACACTTTGTTTTTTTTACCACATAATTGGACACGGCTATTCAAGGACTGAGTCCGTACAGTTTTGGTGGGGATTGTCTATATCTTGTGTCAAGGTTGAAAGTACAAAATTTACGATCAAGTACCAAATTATTTCGTGTGGGAGAGAAGTTTCTGGTGGAACTTCTGTTGCTATGGTTCATCAAATTAGATTACACTTTGACTGACTAGTTTTGTATGGATCTTTGGTTGCTAGTGATGTGTCAAGTTAATTTACACTGAAACAGTGACAAATGTGGTAATAATGTCTTTCGGGAAGGGCAAAATATGAATTTTGGTTGTTTGGATGTGTAAGGTTTACTGCTTCCTGGGTACCTCTATTTTATAACTTCAACTAATGAGTTAAATGCTTTAACATACATCAGAGCGCAATTAATGTCTTCTTTCCTTTTCCTTTCTTTTGTCTTTACCTCAACCATTCTTTTCTCTTCTTTTTTTTTTTGGCATTTTTGTCCCCCCAAGCAGCTCCATTTGGTTGCATTTTGACAGATGACAATTTCTGAAGGAGATTTGTGGTAGTGTCGGTTAATGTAGTATGTCAAAAAAGTTCGTTATCTTTTTTTCTTCTTTTGGTTGCTAATAAGGTGGAATTCATCTTCCCTTGTTTGGTGTTAATTTGGTATATTTGGGTGGGTGCTTGACTGATACGGCGCTTATACGTGTAAGACTGGGGAGTATGGGAGCTGCCCCTATTTGTCTAATATGGTGTCCTTGGATAGAAAGAAGTAGAAGGATCTTTACTGTAGGAAATGTTTTCTTTGGATGAATTGAAGCTTAAATTCATCTTCTCAATATCCAGTTGGATATCTACTCGTCCAACCTTCTGATTTATTGTATTAGACCCCGCCTGAGGTTACTTGTTTTATAACACCACTATATATGGGTTTTTCCCCTTGGAATCTGAGGAAATTATTATTGATCAAGATGAAAACAATAATGCCTATTAGTGAGCAGGTTAACATTCAGTCAAAAGTTAAGTTTCAAGGAGAACTACTATGGTTCTTGAGCCTTGATTCCAAAATCTTCTAGTTTGCTTCCTGAATGTACTCCAATATAATTTGGATCCTTTTCATGAGTTGTTCTATATCTTCAATGGTATCTAGAGCTGCACTTTTCATAATTTTATCATTATTTTGTTTCTTGCTTATGAATTCTATCGCTCGTTGTTCCCCTACATGGGCATGTTATGAATTAAGGGCCACTTGACTTGAGAGTTGACTAGAGCCGCATCTAGATATTGATACTTGTCCTAGGATTAATACTTGTTGAATTTCCGGTCGACCTTATATTTATTAATGAAGCCGGCATGGAGTTATCCATCAGATATCTTTGTTTCAATTCCTTGCTAGAATATCCTCCACTACATGGTAAAAATGCTTCTATAAATTTCCATCAGAAGCTTCTGTTTGGTACTGAAGTTAATTTCCAGCATGATTACTTGACAACAGGGCCCCTATTGGTCAAGGATATGGCTTGACTGAAACATTTGCGGGAGCTGCCTTCTCTGAGTGGGATGACAACACAGTGGGACGTGTTGGCCCACCTCTTCCTTGTTGCTATATTAAGGTTGGTAACATATCTACCTCTCTGTGGAAATTCAGTTGAATCTTATTGCTGCACCACACCGTTCACTCTAAATAGGATTCATTTGATTGATTCGTAGTGTAGGGACTTTTATATGTTTCTTGCTTATGGTTGAGTTTTTTGTCCTGCCATACTGTTTCTCGCCAATAGCAATGAAAAAAAGGTCTTCATGTCAGTAATTATACTGTGTAGGACATGATGCCATTACCACTTAAAAGTCTTAAAAAGAAATTAAAATAACATGAGAATTTTACTTTATTCTTCATTCTGGTATTGTAGCTTGTTTCTTGGGAAGAGGGTGGGTATATGACATTGGACAAACCAATGCCACGAGGAGAGATTGTAGTTGGTGGATTCAGCGTGACTTCTGGCTACTATAAGAATGAAGAAAAAACTAATGAGCTGTTTAAGGTAAAATTTCTAGTGTCTGATTATTCGAAAGTTTTGGAGTTTTCTATGAGCTATATTTTATCTTGCAGCCTTTATGATATATGATCATTTACCTGGTACAGGTAGATGAAAAGGGCATGCACTGGTTTTATACTGGTGACATTGGACAATTCCATCACGATGGTTGTCTGGAAATCATAGACAGGAAGAAGGATATTGTCAAACTTCAACATGGAGAATATATCTCCCTTGGAAAGGTGATTTGAACGTTTCTCGTTGTTCATTATAGTATGGTAGACAAAGTCTCTGGCTGATGGTCTGCTGCAAATTTTCTGGATCTTACATGACATTGGTTCTCCCATTGCAGGTTGAGGCAGCCTTATCATCAAGTAATTATCTGGACAATATCATGGTATATGCAGATCCCTTCCACAACTATTGTGTAGCTCTTATTGTCCCTTCACATCAGGTCCTTGAGGGATGGGCTCAACAAGCTGGCATTGAGTACAAAAATTTCGCTGAATTATGTGGTAAAGCTGAAACTGTTAGTGAGGTTCAACAGTCCCTTTCCAAGGTTTGTCCATTAGCAGCATATTTACCAGAACATTTGAATTTCTATTGATTATAATCTGGATGTGTATGTCATCTTTTCTTTCTCCTGGGCTGCTGGAACTTAAGAAGCTGTATAGGATATAAAAGCTCCTTTCCAATGGATACTCGTGGCCCATTAAATAGTATCTTTCTTATTCATCTATTATCCTGTTGTCTTCAATACAAACAATAAAGTCAACAAACTGGTTGATGCTTGATGCAAGTGAGTCTTCATGTTTCATTATTGAGATGGATACTGCATTAAAGGAAATGAACCAATAGTACAACATGGGTTTGACACCTTTTCCAAATTTGAATATGTAGGTGGCGAAAGCTGCAAAGTTGGACAAATTTGAAGTTCCTGCAAAGATCAAGTTGCTTCCAGATGCATGGACACCTGAATCTGGATTAGTCACTGCTGCTCTCAAGATAAAGAGAGAACAGCTGAAGGTCAAATTCAAAGACGAGCTTCAAAAGTTGTATGAATGTAGTATCTGAAAATGGATTCTTTCAATGTTTGCAGTATATTATCTGAACGTACAGTTGGTTTGCTGAAACTTTTGTTAGTGTTTTTGTAGATTTATGAACTCGTTAAATAGCTGTTGTAAACCAGTTTTGGGTGAAATCTTCTTCTTAGCCCAAGTGGCATTACTGGGATTGTTAGTATACTCCTGAGACAGGCTTTCTTGGCCCAATTATGAGCTGGAATATTAGCGTTCTTACGGTGTGTTCAAAATAAAATAAAAAGTAGAATTTATTTTAAATAAATTGTATAATTCAATTTATTTAAAGTGAAATTTTTTATTGGAAATAAAAATTATACTCGTACAATTCATTCCAATTACATTATTTAGAACAAATTAAAAATTTATCTTAATTTGATATTTTTCTATATTATCTTTAATATAGTAATAATATCATTGTTCAATAAATAGAATACAAGTTGGGAGGAAAAATAAATTGAAGTTGATTAGTTGAGCAAAATGTTAGTTAATTTTTTATCGATTTATCTAAATTTATATTAAGTATATATATATATTTTTTAAGAATTTTTATCGATTTCATAATTTATCGGTTTATCTATCCACTACAAAACAAACTCCAATAACAAAAAAAAAAGAAATATTTCTGTTCTAGACTTTCAAAAATTAGAGGTAGTTTTAAAAACTGGCTTTTGCACTTAAAAATTTTAAAGGCTAATAAAAGTTTAACTTTTTATGAATATTTGTATTTATCTTTTTTATTAATTAATGTAATAAGTTAATTATCTCTTTTTTTATTATCAAAATTCAATTTAAATCTTTATAATAAATTTATAATAATTTGTGACTTCTAGTTATTGAAATTAACTTTTACATTATTTTATCAAACACTATAACTGTAACTTTTGTAAAACAGTTATAAAAATTTTCAAAGAGCCGTGAAAACATAGCTTCTCTCAAAAAATCATAGTATTATCAAATCACGTTTAACTGTATCTTCTTTCTTTTAAATATAAATAAATAAACTTAAAATGACAAATTATATTTTTTTAAAATGACTTAGCGTGTGTGTATGCAAGTATGTGGCTAGTGTATTAAAAATGCTACATATTTAAAATTCTCAAAACCATGACATTACAATTTGACGTGATCAAGGTGTACAATAGAAGGACCGAAATGTTCTATGTTCATAATTTGCTTCCACCCTATCTATGAAAGGGTATTTTGGGAATTTTATACTTTTTTTGGGGGTGTTTTCTTTTATTTATTTAGCTCTACCGTACATAATGTTTCTCTTTGCTTCTTTTTTATTTACTGCGTGGGAGGTGAGTGATAACGAAGCAGGAGACAAGAATTTAGAATGGACGCCATAGACAACGTCTTTGATCCGCTCAGAGAATTCGCCAAGGACAGCGTCCGTCTCGTCAAACGCTGCCATAAACCTGATCAGAAAGGTGAGCCTGAATTTTCTATCTCTGACTCTCCTTGTCTCTTTCGAATTTCATTGATCTTGATGACTTATGAATTTTGATTTAGTGTTTCATTTGGTTTTGTAGAATTCACCAAGGTGGCTTTTCGAACTGCGATTGGATTCGTGGTTATGGGATTTGTAGGATTCTTTGTGAAGCTCATCTTCATCCCAATTAACAACATCATTGTCGGATCTGGTTAGGTAAATTTCATTTTAAGAGAGAAATGAAATTTTGATTATCTATACTTTCTTGTTTTCGTTAAACGCATTTTGGTTATGCATATTTTGGGTATGGGTATTGACTGTTATTGATAGGGTAGTTTATCTGTGCCATTTTTGTTGATAATTTTACTCCTCAAAATTTATTTTTTGTTTTTTCATTTTCATATTTTGTCCTTATTAATAAAGAGTTTATATGAATGTTATGGTGTTCCCATTGTTTTTTTCTAATACAATAGTTTGAATTGTTGGTTACTGGATTCAACAATGGACTTCTGCAGAAACGGAAACTTAGATCCTTTTTTCTGCTCTATTTGGTACTTTGATTTTATTTAATACTTTGGGTTCCTGGAATCCATGAAAACTAAATGGTTTGGTTGGGACTAGTCTTTTTTTAATAGGACTACTACAGCTACATACCCTACAACCTAAAGATTGACATTTTCTATTTGTTTACCGCTGTTTTAGCTTGTCAGATAGTTGTATTGATAGCATACCGAACAAAGGAGAGTAGGTTCCCTTGAAATGAACCACACAGTACTCTTAGGGGGAAGGGGTGAATATAAATTGCTTCAACCCTTGCTGCGAAATTTTTGTTTTCCTTTTCTTGCCAGCCTCAGTCATGTTATCAATAACTCCCTTTTTGTGGACTAGGTAATGGTATACATATAGTTTTGGTGTAAGCTTTGTAAGGTTGGATACTTGGATACAACGTAGTTTGCTACTGTAAATCAATTCAACTGGGACATGAGCCATTTTGTGAAGAAAAAAAACGTACAATTGGCATTTTTCATTACTCTTAGTGAGCATATGAGCAAGCATGTCTACACTCTAGTACTACTAAATATTTTAAGTCACTAGGTGGTTATTTGAGGAATTTAGGCAATAAATCATTCATTGTTGATACATCACCTGATTGTTTCTATGATGATATATGCTGATTCTGGGTTACACTTTTTTCTTAGTAGCATATGAAATGGGTTAATTTACATTGCCATATTTTGTCTGGACAAAATTTTAAGATTTAAATTTCTTGACTTCTAAGTTTCTACAAGATATTCTTCATGTTTAGTATAATTATTGTTTTGATGTTTCAAGTTTCTCAACAAAAAATGTTGCTTATCATTTTAACTTAGTGGTAATCATCATAGATGAAACTTCTTCACAGTGATTGGTGAATTGTTTTTGAACTAATTCAAGTTTAACAACTTTTCTATGGAATTCAAACATGTTCAAATGATACCCTGATCTGTATATGCTTATGGGATCTAAAAGCTTTTTATCAGAGTTTATGAGAAGTTAACACTCCATGAGTGAAACGTGTTTCTTTTATTTAATGAAGAATCTGATATGTGTTGGTTATATCTGGCAGGATGATAGAGTTGCAGGTGCAGGTAGAAGGATTCAAGTCATGAATAGTTTGAATAGCAGATATAGATTTTCTTTGCATTCGTTTGATATATGTCGCCTTAGTTCATCATGAATAGACATGTATGATGTATTTGCTTTAATTGGATAATGTTTAGATTTTCCTTTGTAGACATCGAGATTTTGTTTCATTCCAGAGAAAAAAGAGATCAACAGTCTAAAGGAATGTTTAAGAGGATGAGTTCTTTGTTTGTGCTGCTTTCTGTTCCCCCTCACCACCTTTCCTGCAAGCCTCTACAATCATCTTTGCCATGGCTCAATCACTGTACTCGTCATCACCAAACTGTTATAACATGACGCCACTATCAATCACTGCTTTCATCGGAGTAGTTATTAGTTGAATCCAGACCTCCACCTCCGCCATTAATGACTCAGCACCACTGCAACAACTGCGTAATTGAATGAATATCATTGCCACTTGCAAAGGCCACCTCTGCCACTAGCATAACCACCATTGTTGGCAATGAACCACCATCACCGCACTACCATGGTATAAACAGTTTAAAGGTTCAAAGATTGGATAGAGTTTCTAAGTTTTTAGCCATTGATTAGATTTTCATTGTCAACTTGAGACTTCATTTTTTATTTGTTTCATTTCTGGAAAAAACATCATTACCACGCTACCATACTTCTACCTTCTCTACGCCGCCTGCAGCTGGTAGGAGAGTAGGTGAGATGAGAGACTGATAGCGCCATATATGTGGGAAGTCACTGGGAACAATTACATTAAGAAATCGAAAACAAAAAGGTAATAATTGGAATTTTTTCTGTAACGGGTCTGTTTGTTTTTTTCTGTCTGTGTACGGTGTACAGAGCATTTGTTCGTTGCAAGAACACAATTTGCGCAAGATATATGTGAAAGCTTACCCGCCTATCCCATTGTTGAGTCTGTCTATTCTCTGTACCAATCTATGCTCGTCATTCTTTGGGTTAGATTTAGATCCAGGTTTAACCAATTGGGGTTGGTTGATTTCAAATGGAGGGATTGATTTCCTTGAAGGTACCATTTCAGGCCCTGCCATCTCTATCTCACAGAACCCGAAGGTCTAATCTATCAAGCCAAGTGAATGCTTACAGAGGCAAATCTCTCTCAATTGTCTCTGTTTGAGCTCAGGTAAACTTTTCCCCAGCAAAAATTTTCGAACTTTGATGTATCACTGTATAGTTTAATTATCAAACTCATCCTTCTGTTGTCTTTATTGATATTTGCTATGATTGAACAAGGTATTCTATGCTTCTTTTCTAAGAATTAATTGAAAATGCAGAAGATATGAGAGAAATCAAATATGACTTACTGTTGAATCTAAATAATGCAATTTGTGAATATAATGATGAACCCAGTTGATTGCTCGAAAAATTAAGTGGTAGTTTTGTTCTTTGATTTAGATGGAGCCTCAGGATGGTTCAGCTTTCAATGCGTTATCAAGTGAACCCAAAGCAAATGCTCTCAAAATCAATGAGTGGGAATTGGGGATGTTTCAAGATGAAGTTGCTGCTAGCCAAGGTATTAGAATTAGAAGAAGGCCATCTTCTGGACCCCCTATGGACTATGTGGGACCTTTTGAGTTCCGCTTGCAGAATGAGAGCAATACTCCTCGTAACATTTTGGAAGAAATCATATGGCACAAGGATACAGAAGTTGCACAAGTACTTTCACGATTTGGTTTATGCTTTTTTTTTTTTTTTTTTTAATAAAATTTTGTTTTCTGATAACATCAACTATTTTCAGCTGAAAGAGAGATCTGTGGGTACGCTTAAGAAGTCCCTTGATAGTGCTCCTCCTCCCAGAGATTTTATTGGTGCTCTAAGGGCAGCTAATGAACGAACTGGACTTGCCTGGTTTGATTGCTGAAGTGAAAAAAGCATCACCAAGCAGAGGTGTCATAAGAGAGGATTTTGATCCAGCGAGTTTTCCTCACCTTCTACTATGTTTTCTTTTTCTTTTTCCCTTTTGGCTTATAAGTGCTCTTCTCAATTTTATGTATTGCAACATCTGATCTTGGTGTGATGTCATACAGAACATGCAAGGGTCAGCCTCAACTGGCCGACACTTACATTGCAATGTGTTTGTTAGGCTAACCCATCTGTATGTTTATTTTGCTTTGATTACCTTGAATGGACTTGTTAGAGTATCTAAAATTATTGGAAAGTCACATTTGCTAAAAGATAGATTATCTGCAGTTTTTCTTCTTCTCTTGTATCAACAGTACAATATTGGTTTTGTCTTTTGGAGGCATCTTAAGTTTTATGTTCCATCCTTTTGTTGATCTTGATCTATGATATCTAACAAAGCAGTTCTTCTACGCTCACCTTCTAAGGGCTCATATTTTACTGTTATCATTGTTAATAGAGTGATACAGTAATTATTCTTCTTGTTTCATGTTTTATGTGCTACCATTCACCCAAGTAGCTAAGTTATTGATTGGTTGATTATTAAGTTAGTATTCCCTTCTCTGTATCAGAGGAAGCCCTCAAGAAATGAACATTCAAATCCCTTCCCCAATCCTCTTGTGTTTTCTTTTACTTTTACTTCAATTTATTCTTTTGCATTTTTCCTTGTCATGGTACATGCCAATTTTTTGAAGGTCTTCCTCATGAAATGAACAATCAACTCCCTTCCCTGATCCTCTTTTGTTTTCTTTTCACCTTCTGTTTTTATTCTTTTACATTTTTCCTTGCATGCTACATGCCACTTTTCTGTGATAGGTCAAAATTGCCCAAGCTTATGAGAAAGGAGGAGCGGCATGTCTTAGTGTTTTGACAGATAAAAAGTATTTTCAGGTAATCAACCTAGTTTGGATCTTCTTGGAGGCTCCATTGTCTTAAATGTTAATAAAATTTACTTGGCTGGTAGAGATGTTTGTGATTTTCAAGCCAAAATAATTTAACTATCTAACTTGCTTTTGGTTTTATCAATTTAAGTGTAGCTTTGAAAATCTTGAGGCAATAAGAAATGCTGGAGTGAAGGTATGCTCTGTAAATTGTCTTACTCTATTATATTGGGTTTATGATTGGTATTTTCATGCTTCTTCTAACACTGGCAAAGTATGCAGTGCCCTATATTGTGCAAAGAATTTGTCATAGATGCATGGCAGATTTACTATGCTCGAACTAAAGGTGCAGATGCAATTCTTCTCATTGCTGCTGTTTTACCAGATCTTGACATCAAATTCATGATTAAGATATGCAAGATGCTGAGAATGGCTGCGCTAGTTGAGGTAAACTTGGTGCTTGTTTCTTTTTCTGCATTTTGCATAACAATGATATATTTTGAGCTGATCTGACATTTCACTATTGAAACTAATTTAGTCTTAAAGCTATTTTTAACTTCTATTTGGCTAAACAACGAGTTTCTTCAACATGGAAAGCTTTCATCAATTTTGTACAAGGTATGAGGATGATCTTTGAGTTTGAGTGCAAGAATAACTTAGGGTCTGTTCAATTTATGATCAAATTATACAAGTGCCAAAAATGTATATATTATTTTTGAAACCAGAGAAATATTCCCAATTTCTCTCCTACTGAAATATGAAATGAGCATAACAATATTAGAATTTTTGATTGCCACTTTTAAGTTCAAGTTATTAAAAATATGCTCTCATTTTTTAGTAAACTGCTTCCAACTTCCCTTGGATTACTGAAATTACACTATCTTCCCCTCTTAATTCAAACCTACAAAAGTCTCCCCTCTGTTTACAAAATAACCAAAATTTATAGAGAGAACCACTTTAGATAGTGTGTTAACTCAGTTATAAATTGTAGTCATTCCGTCAATAGAGGTGATGTCTGTGTAGGTTATGAAAAAAGGAGGATGGTTTGTTTAATTTCAACAAATATGCCAGTATTAGGAATATAATATTATTATATTCCTAATAGATATCTCAAAGCCTACACCTATAAGCTTTATTTATAGTAAATAATAAAATATAGACTTCCACATCTAAACAATGTGAGACTACGCAATATAATAATATTATATTCTTAATAGCCAGTTAGTTGAGTTGGAGTTTTTGAAAAAGCGATATACTTTGAAGGTTAGAATGAAATTATATTAAAAACAAGCACTTCAAGTCTTCAACCTTATTTGTTATTTTCTATTCTTCTATTCTATTCTTAAAAAGTTAATATAACTAGCAATATCAATTGCTTTTCTAATCAGTTATTAGTTATATGTTTCTTTCTGTCCTTTCCATCTGGGACTTTATGGGAATATATGATTCAAGGGAACGATTCAATTTACATTTAGTTGTTGACGAGGTTTCACTTCTTTGACCAAGCTTTAGTTGAAGCTAGACCTAAATCAGATCAGCTGTATCCGTGGAATTTGATGGTTTGCACAATTAGTTATTTATGCTGTATTTCCATCCTAGTATCATAATATTATACTTTTCAACTATTCAATTCGTCTGGCATGAATGTTAATGAAATTCTCTATAGGTTTCCTATTTTCTTTTGTTACTACATTCATTAAGTGTTCAATCATTTCATTTGAAACTTCAATTTCTCCACTAGGTGCACGATGCGAGGGAATTTGATCGCGTTCTTGGAATAGAAGGGATTGAGCTTATTGGCATCAACAACCTTAATCTTGGTATATTTTCCTGAACTTTGTAAATCAAATTTCCTTAGGACTCACTTAAGCAAAAAAAAGTTTCCTTAGGACTTGATAATCCTTTTGATTTTTTATATGCTTATTTGCTGATACATAATCTCACTTCTCTTCTCTTCTGTTTTTTTTTTATTTTTATTTCTCTTTTTTCTCTTTCCCCCTTTTTCCTTCTATTTTATTTCATATTCTCGTTTGGCTATCTTTCATAATTGTAATTGTAAGAATCATTAACCTTTTCTAGTTATAACATGGGTTTTTAGCAACTTTGAAAAGGCTGGATTTTTATCACTTCAGCTCTATTTGATTTACAAGAGTCGATTATATTTTCTTGTGTTTTTGTTTGGGAAGGGGGGTTAATTTTTGACGAGCACAACTACCTTTTGTCATCTTCAAGGATGAATTTTTGACATCACTTCTTTGGAATACTATTTTTATTCTTGGGTTCTCTGTGATGTTTTTGTGTAAGGGGTTCTCTTTATCTGACAAACATCAGGATTTAATAGCTCTTTTGCATTAGTTGTAGTTATTTTCCTTTGGACCCAAAAAGAAAAGATACTCTACCAAAAACGACATTGATTACAGTGGTAGCTTTGAGCCAGTTACAATTACCTTTTGCTTGTCTGCAGGGACATTTGAGGTGGACATATGCATCACGAAGAAGCTTCTTGAAGGAGAGCGTGGAAAAATCAATCCGTGAGAAGAACATAATTGTAAGTGGCTCATCATTTGTTTAATGATTGTTTCTGAAACAAATGTATGATTTCTCATAAGCTCATGGTATTGATGATCTTGTGACTTCTCTGATTACTGTAGATTGTTGGGGAGTCCTGGGCTTTTTACCCCAGATGACATTGCCTATATACAAGAGGCTGGTGTTAAAACTGTAAGTTTTGCAAATGTGACTTCCTCCGAGAAAATCTAATCAACTCCTTAGAATATGTAATTATATATGATGAACTGAACTGCGACAACAAGAACAACAGTAGTTATACCTAAGTCCACCACATATTTGGGATCAGAAATAACTACTAGATGTGTCATGTAACCTATATTTGAATTTGCATTGTTCCTTTGCAGGTTTTGGTAGGAGAATCTATTGTAAAACAAAGTGATCCTGGGAAGGGGATACGCAATCTTTTTGGACAAGATATCTCTTCCTGGAGTTCAGATTAGAAGTTTTTGTCGGTCTCTCTGGTGCCTTACAGTTAGAATTCAACTCAGGAATTTTTTTCTATTAGTATGATGCCTTGCATCTTTTCTTGTACCAGTTGCTACATTTTCATCTTGTAAAATTGCAATAGAATAAGTTTGGTATGTCAAAATTGCTTTTGTATTAAACTCTAACTGTTTCAAATATCTTTATTTTATTTGAGATCCAAAACTTGTCCTACTTGAAGAAAGAAAGGAAAATGTGATTTTTTTAATTTTTTTTTAGTTTAGCACCCAGGTGATATTCGGACATCTTCTTTCTCATTCTCACCACTCAACTCATCAAGTGATTTTCCCTTGGTCGGGCACCAAGAATGTAATCCACAAGCCCAAAAAAAAAATTTATCACCCCAAGCATAACTAGCGAATTCTTCACCCCAATACCCCGTGGATACCCTTCATCCAACTTTCCCAGCAGGTGCTGATATCCACGGCATTTGGACAAAAAAATGTGAAGTACAAGTTATGTACATTACAACAAACCCAATTTCCTAGTTCTTTCTTAGGCCAGTGATCATAAAATACTGCAAGCACAAACATGAATTCAGTCATGAAGAAAATGAAAAACCATAATTTGGATTACAAAGCGAAACATGATACTGATAAGGCTACTGTAAACCAGTAATTAGGTACGATACTGCACAGTGCTATACAAGTGTTTGTGCTCTTACTATACCAAAAACCTCATGGATAGCTCACTGCTGTGATTACCTCAACCTTTTTGTCTTCAACCTGAAGATGAACGTTTAGCACTTCTGACATGTCAGATGCTGCCCATTTTGAATTCTTGGTGACAAAGGCTGTGTAACTAAGTGAGGCCAGCAGGAATAGAAGCGAATATCATAATGATGCAACATAGTCAGATTCTGGCACAAGGAAGCCAGCTGGGTTAACAGAGTAGGGGGCTCCTATGGATGATCAAATGCGGTGACAAAGCAGAAATCCCACCAAACCATAACACAGTCCTTACCAGAACATCAAATATATGCTTAAAGAATGAACAATGCCAATTAAATTACCAAAACATCCATACTAAACCATAACACAATCTGACACAGTTCTAACACAAAATCCCCAACAACCAGCAATTTAAATACTTATAAAAACTACACAAATAACTATCATGAAGTTACGCATAAAAACCATAATCTCTTATTTCGTTTCACAGCTTCCTTTCCTTGGCAGCTCCCAAATCCCAACTCTTGCTATTTAGCTGAAAAATGGAATAAGAATGAATATAAACCGATAAGCACAGATGAGTACAACTGTACAAGCATTATATATATATATACAAGACTTAAATACCGTCAATCAAGACAAACAATGTCATCTTTTTCAATCAATGTTTGACACCTCCACACCCTTTAGGTCTTATATTAACAAAATACATATGCATAAATATATTTATACATACAGGGTTAAACAGAAGAATGGGAACCAATGACTTACTAGAATACTAAGTTGAATGAGCTATAATGTTATTGGAAAATACCTTTTTTACCCCTCCTTTATAGACTAAAATTTCATGCAGCTATTAATTGGAGTCTTGTATTTATATATGGTCATTAAGTTTCAACTGCCTTCTCTGAATAGATAGAGCTGTATTAGTATAAGCATAAAGTGCTCTATATGCTAACAGGTGGTACCATACAGTCAATAGTCATACTACCATTCTAAGAATTAGCCAGTTTCAACAGGGCAAAGGAGCTTTCAGGGTGTAATGCAACATACTAGTGATAGAATTTACACTCAGATGCACAAAGAGAGGGGGGGAGAGAGTGAGGAAGGGGTTGAAGAGACATCAGTAGGGTGTATCCTCGTATATGAAGTGCAACCTATGGTTGGGAAAACCACCCTGTGGTGTACTATAGCAGGACTTCGGGCATCTAAGGCATTATACCCACCCTAATCCATTCAAATCAACTATTATTCAAAAGTCATGAAGATGCTTATCTTTTTCATCATCCTGTTAATATCATTGCAGCATTGCTACATCTAATGTTAATATCTTGATTGGTCTCTTGGTGATAAGTACTATTAGTATTATTATCATTATTATTATTGTTACTAATAATAACAAAGAATTCAAATAAGATAAAAATCAAAATTTGATATGTTTTAATATATGATCATTTAAGTAATTGAAAATGTTATTCTCAGGTTGAGAATGATTGCTTTTGCGCAGCCATATCTCACATATGGTGAGAATTATATATAGATCCATAAGAGATAGGTTATGTGAAAGCAGTCCATTCTTGGCTTGAGAACAGCAATGCCCTTATGTAATTTACTCCTATCAAGCATATTTGAAAGAATTTTCTGTGGTATTTGATAGCAAGTCACTTTGAAACTAATACTCACATTCAGTAATATGCCAACATTCCATAGTGTTAATCCCAATATTACCAACAAAATCATTATAGAATATAGGAAATTTCTCAGGCACTTGACGAAAAGAAAGAATTCACATTTCACAATCAAAAGCTTCAAAACGAGACATACCCAAGTTCTTGTTTGATCCGCTGCTGTTAGTACACCACAATATTCGACTTTTTGGGGTTAATGCTCACAACCGTGAATCGATCACTTGCTATCCTTGGACCTATGGGATAACGGAATGGAAGAAAAGTAATGAAACCCCCAATGGCTACCGCATAACCTCCTCTTACTTTCTCAAGATAAAACCCTTTGACCGGTGTATGATTTCGCCAAATCTTATTCAATTCCGTCCAAGCTCGGTTTTTTCTGAATTTATGAGGAAGAAGAAGATGAAGTGGTTCATCACCCACAGTATCTGAGGAACCCACCAAATCATTCAACCTAGCGGTGGCTCGTTCTCTCATCACTGATTCACCGGCCACTAAATCGATGAAAAACCTCTCCAGAATTCCGCTTTCTTATCGGTGATTCACTGGAAACTAAATCTGTGGTACCCACCTTATTCTCAAACCTGGTGGCTCCATTTCTTGGCACTCTTGTAAGCTCATCTTGCATACAAATTCTGGGTTTTCCAGGTCCTGCATCAACCAAGAATGTTTCTTTACCTAATCGTAAAACTTGGGATTGCAAGGCGTTTCCATTGCATAACAAATAACTAGAATTGGATCTTGGAAATAATCGACTCATGTAGATGCTCATCTTCCTATTGATCAGAAACCACCAGCCAGCCGCCGCGCCAGCAGAAAGAGTTAGGCTACCAAGCTAAGCTCCCCAACATGGTTGAAGGGACTCATTTACCTGCTTCTCTAGACCCGACCCGATTATTTCGGTATGCTAAATCGCAGCCCAGCCCATTAATACCCATTCCAGTACCGACCAAGCTGACTTGTGTAGGCTCAGCCCAAATTTTTGTTTGAATCAGTAAGTTACGTACATATCAATAAATTTAATTTTTGGATCGAGCTTAATATAAATTATTCATGCTCAAATAAACAAATTTAGTGAGATTTTCGTTTTCACGGCCTCTTTGATGAGAAAGAACCGATGAAATCAACAAATCAAGTTTATCTTATTGACTATTAGACCAATTATACTAGGGTTATATTAATTTTTTTTAAATATTATTTATATTGATTATATATCAAAATATAACAAATTAATTTAAAATTTAATTATTTTATAATAATTTAATTATCATAAGATTTTACACATAATGAAATATCTGCACGTTTACAAACTAGTATGTGTTGCACATGCGTTATATGTTAATTGTATTTATGATATATATATTTTTAATTCGAATTGACTTACATATTAAAAAATTATAACTAATAAAAAAATATTATTCCATGTTAATGTAATTAAAATTTATATTTATAATATAGATTTATAAATTTTTTATTTTAATTCTTAAGATAGAAAAAAGAATCAAGAAAATAATATTATAATAAAATAAAATCTATATTCTTAATATTTATTTTAATTCATAGTTTTTTTTGTTTTTTTTTTTTTAAAAGAAAAGTTTGGTACATAAAATTGATCAAAAGAATTAAGAAAATAAATTAACAGTAAAAAATAATTATAATCTTATTATCCTTTTAGTATTGAAAGGGAGAAGAATTAGAGAGAAAAAAATTAATAATTTTTAAAATAATAATTAAAGGATAACTTATGCTATAGTAAAAAACTCATAAAGGCATTTATGAAAATAATTTTTTTTACCATTAAGCTACTTTTATATATAATATTATAAATTAATAATATGATTTAAAAATAAGATGTTATCCTAACCAAAAAAAAGAAAGATGTTATGAACAAAAATAATCTTAATTAGTTTTAGTTATTAAACTAAAACATCATGCACAAGAGATTTTATCTCTAATTCCACAACAAACTATGAGTCGTTTTTGAAAAAAACAAAAACACACACACACACAAGAGTTAAACGCATCCAAACTGTTATTTGCTCCTTTAATCCTCCCCCTTAATCATTTCTTACCTAAAAAGTATATATTGCACATAAACCTAATATGACTTCTTTTATTTATTTATTTTTTCTTCTTCTTTCTTTTGCAAATCCTTTTTGCTTTTGTTTTCCCCTAAAAAAATGTCACTTTACTTAAAATCTTAACTTTGTTTGAGTTTTCAAGATATCATTGCTTAACAATTCTAGTATATTAAGATTTATGCCAAAAGTAATAGTTAAATAGAGCCCTTATTACAACAGCTAATTTCTATAATGCTACAATCTATCAATTAATTTTAATTTTTCAATCTTTATGAAACACTCCAATTTATTATATTTAACTTATCTTGGTTAATATTTATTATTTCTCTTTCCTATGTATATGTTTTTCAGGAATTTCAAAAAAAATTAAGCTCCGTTCCCTCTTTATGTTTTTCACTAAATATACTTTGAGTTTATTATTACTTTTTTGGCAAATTTGATTTTATTATTTGAATATACAATATTAACAAGAAAAATTTAAAATTAAAATTAAAATTAAAAAAAATTAATGTACAATATTAGTTTTTCTAAGAGAAAATGACACCCAAATATTTTATTTTTAACAAAAATAAAGGTTTTTTAATTTAAATAATATGATTTATGAGAAAATCAGATTAAAAAAGATAAATAATAAAATGTGAAATATCTTATTGAAGAGTTTTATAGGAAGAAGATTTCTAAAAGAGAAAAAATAAAAAGTAAAACACTTGATTGAAGAGTTTTACAGGAAGAATATTTATGAGAGGCAAGGTAGATGCATATGTATAACTGAAAGAAGTTCAAGAGTTTAGGAAAAATAATATAGTAAAAAAAAAAATTGAAACGCTTCATAAAAATTAGACATAAGAAAAAGAAATAATAAATATCAAGTAAAAGAAAGTTAAATATAAATGTTATAGAAAAATAAAAACTCATGTTAATTAATAAATTATGACTATAAAAAAATTGACCGTGACAACTAGCAATAAGAGCTCCTTTAGTTAAATTAGTAAATTTTATAAAACTACATTAGAAATTGAGAACTTTTTTAATTGTGCATTAAATCTATATATATAATTTATTTATTTATTTATTATTATTATTTTTGGTTTCTGATAAGTATTTCACACCCTTTTTTTTTTTTTGGACAAAAAATAAAAAATAAAAATCAGTACATATCAGTGGGTGAGGCCCTCACCGCGGTCCGTGAGTGTATGGGCTGATGAGCTATATCTGTGCGGATTACGGTTATACTACTTGGTTGTACCGCAGGCAATAACTACCGAGAATATTAAGGTATTTTAATTGTGGGGTCCACCGTTTTGTATTACGTGCTAAGTAACCCTGTGCCGTAGCGCCACCTCGCCGCGAACAAACGGCAGTGCATTCCATACACAGCACTGTGCCAACACTGTCGGTAGCTCAAAAACTACCAAAAAAGGAAAAAGAAAAAAGAAAACCCCAAAAGCAGAACCAAAATGGTTTGGTGGGTCAATTTGATTGAAACCAGAGACCGAGAAAAGAAATTTGAATCAAAGAATCTCTCCTATCTTTTCCGAAACTTATGAAAAACCCACATTTATTTCAGCTTACCCGTAGCGATGTTGGTCAAGAAGTTTCAATCTCGCCGGAAAATTTAATCGCCGGTTACTCTTCGTCGGAATACAACCTCGAGTTCAGAGCAGTGAAAGATGATGCTTGGTATAGTGTGCAGGTGTTGTTGGAGGGAGACCGGTTGAGGATTAAGTATCAAGGTTTCTCAGATGCCCACGACAACTTGTTCGACACTACAAGCTTCGGTAACTTGAAGGAGTTAGAGGAGTTTCAAACCAGGTTCAGACCTGCTTCGATGCAGCTTCAGGACGATCAGTGCCGTAAGGTTGTAGAAGGAATGACTGTTTGTGCCTCTTTTTGCTTTGGCCCAGACGAGCTTCTCTTCTACGACGCCGTGGTCGATGGGGTAAGTTTTCAGAAATCTTAGGTAGAAATTGTATGTGAAATTAATTACGAACTATAGCTAATGATAATTTATTCTTTGTTTGTTTGAAGTATTCTATACTCTCATTTCTTAATTTATTCTCGTGGTATTTTTTACAGTTTATTGTGTTACCCAATGACCTTTTCTTTGGTTTACTATTTTGGGCTTTTTGTGTTTGATAACTGTGGTAGTGTGGATGTAATCGACTTATTTTATGTGACGATGCATTGTGTTTAAAGGTTAAGACAAAAAAAAGAAAAAAAAGGGTTTGGGAGGATGCTGAATGTGATTTATTTTCATCTTTTTGATTCTTAGTATAATAACTCAGGTGGTGACTGACTGAGGTTATAGCCTAGCCTAATCCAATAGCTTTCAAAAGGGCATACCAACACTTTGATCCTGAATTAGCATGGCTCCTTATTATTCCTCAGTTTATGATTAATAAGTAATAACTTTCTTGGTGCTTTCATACGAATCATGTAATTTCCTAAGTGGTAAAAGCAGATAATCAGGTTTAGAGGGCTGACTGGCTGAATCCCTCTTTGACCCATTGAATTGGGTTATTGGAAGTTGAAAGCACTTATTATGAGGGTTAAGTACTCTTAATAGTATTGGTCATACTGGAGTTTTAACAATATTTATTAATACTGTGAACTGCGGTTGAGACTCATCTCTTAGTTCTTGAATATAATCATTAAATTCTTGTATAACAGTTAAGGTTATACCTTCCTATAGAAGTGGAGGAGGATGACTCCACGTGAGCATGGTTTTGTTATCTATTGGGACGAACGGCTCAACAATGAAGTGACACATCGTAGGTATGTAATGCGGATGGATAGCTTACTATTAGCTTTTCTAATGGGCCATAGCACACTGCAGTTCTGGCGAAGTCAATGAAGATGCAATGCTGGGGGATTGGTTTCTTTACATCTAACACATGTTTGGGACTTTACTGAGATGTTCCTTTTAGGATCTTCTGTGTGCAGTTCCAGGATGACATCTAACGCCATGATGAGTGACTTTTTGTAGGAAATGCATATGTATAGTAACTATTAAGTGAACTTGTAAGATACTGAACAAAATTCCCTGCTGTTGAGGTGTGTGATACTGTGATTATGTCCTTTTGAGTGTTTTATTCTTGTCAGAGAAGTAGTAACAAGTAATGTAGTATTGACGAAGCAGATTAAGCAAAGCCTAGCCTCCAGGATAAAATGGGAATTTCTTACGATTTTCTTTGTATTCTATACTCAGTAGGAACTCTTATAGTGTTACGCAAAATCACAGAAGGTACTAAAACAGAAAACAACCTACAAGCTCCTTGTATAGAGAGAGAGATGAAGAAAATTGGAATTTCTTACAACTTTCTATAAATATATACTCAGTAGGAACTCCTATTTAGTTATAAGTGTAACTGACTCTTACATAATTAAGGAAAGGGTGGGGGCTAAGTGCAAGGAGCATTTTGCTCCGTGCATGGCCACCACTCACAATAAAATAGGGGGCCCAATTTAATCATAAAACGCTAGTGTGCACGGAACATTTTACCTCTGTGCACCCAGACATGAAATCAATTCAAACATTTAGTAATAGCTTCTTCATTGCTAAAGCAGTAGTTGATTGAAGAAAAAAATGATAAAAGAACGCAATACCACTTTCATTATCACATATTGGTGATGTTTATATAAAAGGAAAATAAAAATTTCAATTCTGCATTCTGATGATCCAAATTCATTACAACAGGATGTGTGAGTTATGTTCTTGCATTTGCTTATATCTGTTCAAGCCAAACACTATCTTTGGGAACCTCTACCAGGGTATCTTGGGTTTTGAATATGATATCTTTTACTTTCCTCCCAAGTAAATGAATTGTTAATATCAAAATTTGTGATATTGTCAGAATATAGTAATAAATGATTAAATTTCTATGCTGGGCCAGCCAAAAAATGGCGAGCAATGAAGTATTAGATTTTATAAATAATAAAATTCCTAGATTTAGACAAGTTTGAGCTTTTAGAAGAGGCTAAGAGCTGATAATTTATGAAATCTCTGAGCTTCATGTTAATTATTCTCTTTTTCATCTTCAACTTGTTTGTGGTTCGAAAGTCTTCTACCACGATCAGGTGTAAAGACGCAGCTTAAAAATGGTATATAAATGGTACTTCTACTAGAAAATAGTCAAATACACATCTTAGTTTTTGGGAGCTCTTAATATTTTTTAGGAGTGTTAATTACACGCATACATACAATATATAAATATTTATATCTGTGTATGTAAAAGTAAGTGCATTGTTAAGCTGTGTCCTACAATGTAGTTCTGAAGCATTTTCCAGTTATTGGATAGGCTCAGGCTTTCCTTTATCTTTTTATGGGGAATGGCAGTGGGCTGCTCTGTTGTTTATAACTGTACTCTGTTGTCAAGATGTTGTTTTCACCATTCTTAATCTTCTTGAACCATAATGTAGGCTCTGAGTTGGCTTATCTCTTATATTTCCATTGACCTTATATTCTTGGCATAGGATATATAAACCCTGCATTTTCTAGAAAATACCATATCTATAATTAGAGTGCAAGTGATTAATATGCATTTGTACCAAAATCTGCCTGCTGATTTATCAATAAAGTGGATGCTTTTGTTTTCTATTTCCTTTACAACTTATAATAGGAAAAAAACCCTATATAGTTTTATTTAAAGTAGCAAATACTTCACTCAATCCGATAGTACACTAAATCTCAGAGAAAAGAGAGCAGTTGTTGTTTTGAATTTGATTTAGTCCATTAGTATGCTTCTTCCTTTTGTGACAGTTGATATGGGGTTATTTGGTAGGTTATGTACTCTGAGCATGCTTTTAACAAAGGACACGAAGAATGCTTATGTACCTTTATACTCCTTTGGCTACATGGACGTAATTATGGGAATTTAACTGCTGCAAATATTGAAAATATTTGCCAAATTCAGCCTACAGTGGAGTTGGACCCAAAGGTGACTTCATTTCTTAAGATGACAAGGGAGAGAATTGAAAACACTTCTGACTCTAATTCAAATTCAAAAGGAGCTGCTGGATTGGAAGTAGGCTTTTGTCGTAATGAAAGCTCAAGTACCAGACAAAAGCTAGGTTTTTTTGAACGCTTAAAGAAGGTGAGTTATCATATATGAAGTTTTGTGTTTGTGCATGCAGAATGCACTTATAGCCTACAAAATATGGAGACTCAGAATGATACTGCATTATCTAACTATTTATTTTAGTGTTTGACATCAGATCTACCTGTCTGCAGGAAACACGATTTGCGAAGCGGTCAGAAAGTAAAACAAGGCCATCTGAAGGTTTATTTCTATCTTTAGGCTTAACGTATCTCAACAAAACCACCCTAATTCCCAATTCATTATGCTCTGCTGGAGAAGTCATTTTCTGTATTTCGTTTTCATCTTTTTATAGATATGTGCATCCTATGATTGGGAAAATGATTTTGTTATTACCTTTGTCCATTTTTCTTAATTCTTCCTCTGCATTCATTGTTAGAAAGAGAGCAGATTATAATTTAATGGCTTTTCCTTGTATTCCATATTTTATTTTTGTTCCTTCTTTCATTTATATTTGTTCTTTTTCTTGGTGTATGTCAGAGAGGAGATCAGAAGATTTGCCGCTTGGAGGTGTAGAAAGTCATTTTGTCATAATGCTTGGGAATCTAGATAAAGCATTATCTCCATCTACAATCACTGAGTTCTTACATAGACATACTTCTGTCATACCTCGAGTTTATGTTTTCCCAACTTTGAAACAAGAGATATACACAAGGGGAGCCATTGTGTTGGATTGTGAGAAGAGTATCCAGAAGATATCTGAATTTTTGGATAATCCCAATCGCATTATAATATCTTCAACGGGAAGGTGGGTATTATGTGTAGTTATTGCACTTTGATGGCTCTATAATATGTACAAGTAAAGTTGATGTTTAGTAAATTTCTCTTCCTATTAATTTTTGAAGGAACTATTTAGAATCTGGCAACTTTCTTTTAGCCGAATTAATAGATAAATAAGTGCCTGGGATAATCAAATTAAATATGTTGTTGATTCCTATATAATTTAACCTAGATTTATTGCTTACTAGAAAATAAAGTGTTCTGCTTGCCTCTCCAAGAGAGTTGACTGTATCATTACGACTTCCTAATCATCAATGAACCATATATATCGCTTTTCTGTTGGTTAGTATGAAGTAGTAGTTCATTGGCCTGTTAGTATAAATTGCTTCTTTCTTCTTTTTCAGGCCATTGGTGATAATTGAAAAGTTACTGGGGCCTGATGCAATTAAAGCATCAATGGGGACCTTGATGCCTATCTCTAAGGTAATAACTATGTTTTAATGCTTTTCTAGTTTGGGGGCCAGATATGAAGTTTTTAAGGCTTGATGGTGGGTTCAATGCACAAAGATAGTGTTACATCCTTGACATTAGAGGTTGCTGCATGATAAGATCTGGACATCTGAGAAAGTTATTGATAGTATTATTAAAAAAATACGTTGACCAGTTCTTCTGTAAAATTGGACTCTTTTACTACATGCATGCTTAATAGGATACAGATTTTTACAAGTTGGTGAGTGGCTATCACAATTCACAAGTCACCTAGGTGTAGAGAACCTTGGGGCTTCATGTGGTATTAATTTTTCTGTAACCAAACCTCCAGACCCATTTCACCTCCAGACCCATTTCCCATCAGAAGGGGGGTTGGGGGAGGGGGCAGGTTCTAGTTCTGTAGAGTGCCAACATAATATATATCACTTGTCGTAACTTATAGATCTTGCATCTTGTTAGTTACTAAGATTTTTGAATTTTCTGACCGTGTTGCAGAAAAGACACTGTGCAGGGAGCGATGACTTAAGAGTTGTTTTTTCTGGAACTCAAGAATACGAGATAGCTAAATGCCTCCGGGATTTGTTTATGGAATTTACCACTCATCAAAACCGCCTGCAACAGAGGCTAATGATTGAGGAACAGGACATTCTGCAGCTAGCCCATACAACATAGAAACTGAATAGTTTTTTTACATCTTGTGCATATATGTAGAGGTTTAACTTCACATAGATGATATTTACTTATTCTATTTTCTGCATCATACTGCACGTTTTTTTTTGCAATGACAAAGAGGGAGAAGGGCGACCAGCTTAGATTATTAGTACAAGTTTACTCCACCAGATATTACACCAATACAAAACAGAAGACAATGAATATGTTCTGAGAAAGATGCTTTGGTTTTATACCAATGATGGATTTGATGTAACTTGCTGAAATTTTGATATTAGAATACTTTTAGCCTTCACTTACCTAAACTAGTTTGAAATTTAAGACATAATTGATTTGAGTTGAGAATATTTTAGCACTCCTCTTTCTTTTCTTCTATTTCAGTTATCTCCTGAATGAATGAGGACCAGTATTTGTCGTGTCTATTAACTTCAATTTTAACTGTGTTGGGTACCTATAAATGGCTATAATTTTTAGAAGAATAAAATAAATCTGGGTTGGATATTTGTATATTCTTGGCATGACTGTTTTGTACTTCTGTGACTGGTGTCTGGGATTTCAATTAATTGTCTAAACCATATACCATGTTTTGTTATTGTTATATATATAAAAATAATAGCGGATACCATATCTAAATCCAATACCATGTTTTGTTATTGTTATATATATAAAAGGGCAGATTATATTTTAGGTCACTATAGTTTTGTTATTTTTTTAAATGAGTCATTGTGTTTTCAAAATTTTCAATTGAATCATTATATTTTCATTTTAATCTCAATTGGGTTTTATGTATGTCTACCAATTTATAATGAAAATGTCTAAAGAATAAGATTAAGGCAATCAAATAACACAAGAGAATGGTGATTTTAATATTTATGAATAAAAATTTCACAAAAATGCAAGAATTATAAAATTATATAAAATTATGATAAATAGATATGCATGAGACTCAATTAAAATAAAAATAAAAGCATAGTGATCTAATTGATAATTTTTAAAGCACATTGACTCATTTCAAAAAACTAAAAAATTATAGAGAACCCAAAATATAATTTGGCTTATACAAAAATTGGGTTAGATGCTTCTCTTTTTTTTTTTTTTTTTTTTTTTTTTTGTCTTTCCAGCTTTTGGGTTCAAGTTCAACAAATTTAGACCATATTATAAAAATAGTTAACATTTGATTTCATTACCATAGGTGTAAAGAGTTTTACATTATAAATAGGATTGCAACACAAATATTAAAATAGGGGAATTATGTAATATCCCAACTACTTTGTGGCACGGATAAAAACTATTAAATATTATTGATAAAATCTACGTCATTGATTTATGGATTTGATTAATTAAATTATTTAAATTTATAATAAAAGTATAACTTTGACCCCAATTTTATTAATATTTTCACTACAATCCCCACCTCTCATCCACCATCTCTGATCAACACCCGAAGTTTATAAAACAAATTTACGGCTCTCCCAACTTTTTGATGTTTCTGGATCTTTAGGAATTTCATTCCTTTTTTTTTTTTCTTCTTGGCTAAAGAAAAACATTGAAGTCAGAAAGTATCTGCTGTGAGGAATTTTGAGTTGTCAATCTGCAAAACCAATACTTACGCAAAGAGTGGTTAATTCTTCCCATTTCATTTGGATGAGAGGGGGCTGTAAGACACTTGGGCTACGGAGTCTTCACCTTATTTTGTCCAACACTCTATGCCTCCCTTTAAAATGTCTTGCTTTGGCTTGTAACTTTCATTCTTTTTTATTCAGCTGGGTGCTCACTGAGATCAGACAGAGAGCAGTAGATTAAGAAATTGAAAAATAGTATTGAAGACTTTTATTTCAGTTGGGTGCCCATTTTTTGCTCTTGGAGAAGAGAGAGAGCAGTAGATTAAGAAATTGAAAAATAATATTGAAGACTTTTTACTCAGCCTGGTTGCCCACTTTTTGCTCCTGGAAAAGAGAGAGAGAGAGCAATTGGATTAAGGTTTAATTTGGTATCTTATTTTTTTGGAAGGTGTTTATGTTTATGAAAATTATAAATTAATATTTTTATATTTGATAAAAAAAAATAGAGTGATTTTAGGATTTTAAAAGTTATGAGTGTTTTTAGGCTTAGTTTGGTAATATTGTTTTGGATGATGTTTATTATGAAGAATATAAGCCAATTTTTTCTATATTTGATAAAAAAAAGTAAGTTACTTCTATTTTAAACTTTTAAAAGGTAAAGTATTTTTAAAAACAACTCAATTTGTATTTTTAAAAGTTGACTTTTGCTCTTAAAAATTTAAAATATTAATATAATCTCAATTTTTAATGAGAATTCTTATTTATTATTTTATTAATTAATACAGTAAGTTAATTATTTTTCTTTTTATTATCAATATCTATCATTTTAAATATTTGAAACAGCTTTACAATGAATTTATCAAATACTAATTTATGACTTCTATTTATTGATAACAGTTTTTGTCTTATTTTACCAAACGCTAATGTTGTAACTTTTTAAAACAGGTATAAAAGAGCCATGAGAACACAACACTTCTTAAAAAGTCACAGCATTACCAAGTCAAGCCTTAAAAATATCTCAATATATTTTTAAAAGCTGATTTATGCTATCAAAAGTTTAAAAGACTAATATAACCTAAACTTATAATGAAAATTTGTATTTATCATTTTATTAATTAATGCAGTAGGTTAATTATCTTTATATATATATATATATATATAAACGATATTTATTATAGTCAATTTAAATATTTAGAATAATTTTACAATTAATTTATTAAACACTAAATTATGACTTCTATTTATTGAGAGTAACTTTCGTATTATTTTACCAAATAATATTACTGTAACTTTTTAAAAGCAGCTCTAAAAAAGCTATAAAAACACAATATCTCTAAAACAGTTACAATATTATTAAACCAAGTATAAGAAATTAAAAAATAATATTGAAAACTTTTTATGCCTAAATAATATTGAAAACTTTTTATTCAGCCTAGGTGCCCCCTTTTTGCTCTTGGAAAAGAGAGAGAGCAGTAGATTAAGAAATTGAAAAATTATATTGACAACTTTTCATTCAGGGGTGCCCATTTTTGCTCTTGGAGAAGAGAGTGAGCAGTAGATAAGAAATTGAAAATAATATTGAAAACTTCATAATATTGGTTAAAAGAAAAATAAAGAAAGAGATGGATCGAATTGAAAATATTTAATAAGATTATGGATAAAAATATACTTTATTAGGGTTTACTTTGCAAGTTTCTCTATCAAGTAAAAAAAAATCGCTAGGTAACAGGAGTGAGTTGTCACTCTTCTTATAAAACACATATTCACCCCATTTGATATTTAACACCTAACAAATAAGATTGAGTATTGTATAGTTTACCAGTAAAATATAAGATATTTCTTTTATTGTTTAATAATGTAAATTTTAATTCTTATAAAGAATTTATTTTGTCATATTAATTTTTTTGGCTCATTAAGGAATGTAGTTTGGATGAATTATCTTATCCAATCACACACTGCCAAGTGTGATGGACAAAATCAGATGAACTCAAAACAAACGACAGCGTTTTGAGTTTTGTCCCCTCCGATCTTCGTACAAATGGGAACTCCGTGTGACCGTGTCCTCGTCAAAAACAAGTCACGCACGCACGCACGCACGCACGCACTCCCTTCCTTCCTTCCAACGTTGATCTACAGAAACCGTGAACACAAAACAACAGCAGCTGTTTTGTTTTGCTCTGACTCTCTCTCTAGAAGCCCTTCTCATCTAATTTCCCAGATCCAAAAAAGGTTTTTTTTTTGTTTTTGTTTTTTTTTTTTTTTTTCATAATAAAATTCTGGATCTCTGTTGTGTGTGTTTGATGGGTTAAAGTTATTATTTTATTTTTGTATATAAATTTAAGTTCTTTGGTTTTGGTAACATTAATTGTAGTTGTGGTGTTTGATTTATACAGATGGGTCAGTTGTTGTGGGGTTCTTTGAGACATGTTTTGGTGTTTGTGATAATTGGGATATTGTGGAACATGAAAGGATCAGATGGGATTAGATTTGTGATAGACAGAGAAGAGTGTTTCTCCCACAGTGTTCAATACGAGGGTGACACTGTTCATGTTTCTTTCGTTGTTATTAAGGCTGATTCTTCATGGCATTCCGGTGACGAAGGTGTCGATCTTGTGGTATGTTAATGTATTGAATATGTTCCTTAATTACCCAGTTCTTAATGTTTAGCAAAAATTATATTCTTTGATTTCTTTAATAAAAATTATATTTTCAGCTCTTATTGTCTGAAATTTCTATTTTCTTAAACTTTTTATTGTTATCTAGAAACAGTTGAAGATTTAAAAAACATAAATCCCAGGAGAAGTTCAACGAGACATTGTTTTATGAAGCACTTTCATATATATAGGAGTAGATGTTGTTTGTTTGAAGGGATTATAGGAAGGAGGAATTTTGGAGATGAAGGAAGTTATTTGAACTCTTTACGAAGGGCTCTGTGCTGTAATATATCCCGTGACTTTAGAATTTGATGGAGAAGAGAGGTAATGCTTCTGAGAGATATGAAATTGAGATTTTCTGTAAGAAGGATGAGTTGTTGTTTATTGAAATTATTTAAAGCATGTTATCTGGAATCTCTTTTGCAATTGGTAATGGTAAGAGGAGTTATATACTCTGAAAAAGATTTCAGAGAGTAGAAATTCTCTTAGTTAGTTTGCTTGCTTAAGGTCAATTGATTTGCTTCATGGCTCAGGACAGGAAGCAGAAGCAATCAAAGGTGTGACCAATTCATCTGCTTTCTGCGAATTGTGCTATGATATTGGGGTGTTAGAGGGAAATTCCCAGAGAACAGTGTGCTGAGATCCACTCCGGTCATTGTGAACTAGTCAAAGAAAACAAAGATTTAAGAACTGCAACGATCATAAACAAGAATAAGTAAATAAATAAAAGCCTAATATATGAAATTGGTCTTTGGATGTACCTGCAGTTTAAAGCTATGAAATATGAAGACCAACCTTTTCTTTTATGGATGAACTAGAGGGAGATTTTGTTTGTTTTAGGTTTAGATTCTTGAAACTATCATATGCCATTAATAATTAGTATCCAGAAAGGAAAAAGAAAAACTATTATATGTCATTTTTATTTATGGCTAAGAGGATAAGAGTTCTGTATATGCCCTTGATTTCTGTCCTTATTCACTTAACAATGAGCCATCTTTTTAATCCCTTGGAGTGTGGTAATCTAGAGAAAACTTGGTAAATCTAATATATCTCGCGGGGGGTTTTAAAACATTTTGAATTTCTACTTTTTCTAAGATAGTTACATTGAGAAGCTTCTTTAACTTGTAAAGGAATATGGAGTTATGCAGATGTTATGTTATGCCATTTGTCGAGAAATTTGTGCATCATATATTTTAACTTATGTAGTTAGTCCTTGCATTGGTGGCATGTTTAGTCACAAATGTAGAACATAGACTACTATAGTAGGGTTACCTATTGGTGTTCTACTTTCAAGATTTTTGGGCATTGATTTTTCTGACATCCTTTGTCCAAGTCTACTTATGAAACATAAAGAGAAAAAGAAAAAAAAAAAGTTTTCCCTTAAACTTTTCCCTCTATTTTTCCTTTGTACTCTTTTCCTTTATTACCTTTAGAAGCTGTCTGTGATCCCACTCTGTTAATGATTTCAGATTAAGGGACCATCTGGCGAGCAAATTAATGATTTCCGCGACAAGACCAGTGAGAAATTTGAGTTCTATGCTCATAAATCAGGACTCCATAAATTTTGCTTCACTAACAAGTCTCCTTATCATGAAACAATTGATTTTGATGTACATGTTGGTCACTTCGCGCACTTTGATCAACATGCAAAAGATGGTTAGAGGCCATGTTTTTAATCCAGCTTTTTTCTTATGTTATGTGGACTTGTTAGAGTGAGAACTGAGAAATAACCATGGACATTTTCTGAATGCCTGCAGAGCATTTCACCCCTTTGCTAGAACAGATATCAAAGCTGGAGGAAGCCCTTTACAACATCCAGTTTGAACAGCATTGGTTAGAGGCCCAGACTGACCGCCAGGCAATAGGTATTTAAGATTTAATTTTCTGTCAAGGAATTTTAAGAGTAGCAACACTGACAGCTTTGACTTAATAAGATCTTGATGGAGAACACCCATAAAATACACTTAGGTAAACACTTAACTATGGACATCTTTTACTTTCATCTTTATGTGTCCCCAAGATGGATAGAGGACTATCAAGTTGTAGTTCTCGATCCCCCCTCTCCCCCCTGGTCGTGGCCAAAGAAGAAAATAATTGAAGAATTATCCCACAAGACCCTGTGATTTCATGTCAGATGTCCACCCTAATGGTCAAGTGGTGGCATTAAAGTACAATGTTATTTGTTATGTTGAATTTACAGATTAATAGGCACAAACATGCTCTCCTCTTGACAAAAAGTGCAAGAAACTAATTGTGGGATATATGCTTTTATATTTGTACTGCAGTCAATGATGCATTGAGCAGCAGAGCATTACACAAGGCAATCTTTGAATCAGTGGCATTGATTGGTGCTAGTACACTCCAAGTATACCTTCTACAGCGCCTGTTCGAACGAAAGCTTGGGACATCTAGAGTTTAGAATCTTAGACTGTTAGGTATTTTATAAATGTAATATGACAGAATCAAAGTCTTATTTAAAGATTCCTTTTACACTTTGCCATTAGCTTCTGCAATTTATCTTATTGCTTCGAGTTGAAGCTTTTCATCTCCTCGTATTGCAGATGTTTTTGTCATATGATAGTGTTTGTATTTATGATGATGGTTCATATATCCAGCCTTCTATATTTCCTCGAGATTTCTCCCTCCCTCCCCCAGGGCTAATGTATGGCTCAGTTGGCAGGCTTGTTAAATCATTGGATGGAAAGCATTATTGCAACATTGTACTTTGCAGATGGTAATGATTTTGGAGTCCTAACTGAAAGCATAGTCAACTTTCTTTTTCTTCTTTTCAGAAGACCAAGTTTTCCAACCCATTACGAGCATGTTGATCATGCAACTATAATGATTCTAAAATTATTGGTATAGTTTGTAATTCTGATTTGTAACACCTTTAGAAAAGTGGCCCTTGGTGACTTAGTACCAGAAAGATCTCCTTTTACCCATGTTGTCAACTTTCGTATTATAAGGCAACGAATTTGATTAAGTCCGGGCGTGCAAATAACAGTGACAAACCAGGCAGGAAAGTAGTTTTTAGCAGAGCCTGATTTTATATAAAGGGAATAAAAATCATGTGGAAAATAGAAAAACTTAATTGGACAAGTACATAGTTACTCAAGAAAATCAACCCCACTCTACGTACAGAAATTGTCACAAGGAAATGTCAACTGAATCATACATTACACAAAAAAAGGCCCCAGTAATAAGCCACCAGAAAACATAAATATAATTCCACGTTGTTTTTAATCATTTTCCTCCCTACGCCCACACCAACACAGTTTTAGACAACAGATTCCAGCAGGACCCGTCATGGTTTCTGAATGCAGCTCCAGACTTCTGGAATATACTTTGGGCCCATCTACTGATAAATAACGTTATACTTTCAGAATTACCATATGGTGAATAGTGTCCTCATGATTCCGCAGAAGTTTGTATGCAGCAAAACCATTTTTTCTGTAAAACAAATGCAACTTTTATCAATCATGATGGAATATCAATAAACCCATGAACTTAATTATAGCACCAATGCAATCCAAATTTAAAAGCTCCTACACCATTTTGCATATTTTGAGCTGTTGAAGGAAGTACCAACTGGAAAGGAAAAGCCAACAGCGACAAATATTCCATATAACAAAGTTATGTTTGGTTCTTTGTAATATGCCCTGGAAATAGCCTGACTATAGTCATCTAGCAGACACTAGTTCTAATTTCTAAGGCTATATGAATTATTTGCCAAAATTTGGATCTCATAGTGGACATGTTGAAGTAAATGGAAAAGACAGAGAAATTTATATCCTCCAATTATGCATGGTAGTCCTGAAGAAGAGGAGAGAAATGAAAGTAGAAAGTTCACTTGGATTTATAATTGAATTCTATTCCTTTTCTCCCTATTTCACTCCTTCAAAGCAAAGCCTAAAAAGCAAGCATAAGAAGATACAGAAATTATACTGGGTTGAATGGAAGCACGTGAACCAATTCTTCACTGAAGAGTATAGATAACGATGGACAATAGAGTATAAAAGAACAAAGGCCTAAACATTTGGCGTCAACCAATGGTAATTGTGACTTTATTGAGTGTAGGCGTCAAAGAGAAATTTGAAATTGCTGAAAAACATTATTCGTTCTCCACCAAGATTGTGAAATCTCCGGAGATAACAGATATACAAATAACATAATATCACTCGTATGTGAAAGTGAGTAACAAAGTGCGCATGATCGAAAATACAGGTTCCTGTATTAGCTTGTATTGTTCAATGATTTTCTTTGAAAATGAAATTAGGAGCGTAAGGATCTTCAAAAGATAATATTACAGTGCTCATGACTAGTTGATTACTGTATGTGTAACAAACTTCAACTGAATGTAAGTTATCAACCTACTAGGCCTTCCAGATTTTCTCATAATCAGATAACTAAAGCAAGGTATTGACTCTGGGAAATCAAAATACCCAAAATTGAGTAAAGTAGAGTGCCAAGAATATTAAAAGTAACCACAAGGATGCAACTTACAGATTGGGGCTTTCCAAGAACTGCTCCATGCTTAAATGGTGGGTTATCTTTTGGTGGAGAATCCACCTTGCCACCTGTCTTTTTCTCATTCCTAGCCTTGTTGAAAATCACTGTGAATCCCTCAGCTGATGCCGGGTCATTGACATCCCATTCACCAAACTTGGGTAATGGTCTACCCTTATCCTGCAGAAATGAGAGATTATGCTTCAGGGGCCAGATATCTGAAGGATAATGAGATTCATAATGATACAGATACATAATACAATCTTCTTACATGCTAATGTCCTTGATCGTGAAACTTACATGTCTAAAAGAATGGCAAATGAACTCATGAAAAAAGTATGGCTAATGAAATCCAACTACTATAGAAGTGTGATAAAATTCGCTTGTTGACAGCCAGATATGCTGCTTATAGAAGATCAAGCCCTTTGTAATCTTTTAATTTATACGAGCAACACAATGCATTGCACCAGTATCCCTAAAAGTGGTTATCCCTGTGTCCCCTACACATGTCACAAGAATCCCATACAACACTTGTATGACAAATCTTTAGCATTTCCACATAATTTGGAGTAAAAACTTCAATCCAAGTTTTGGGCAAAAGCATAGTACAGTCAAGTTGATATCTTTTTTTCTTATAAGAAGTCATGTTGATATCTTGCTTTAAATGCTGTTCTTAAAACATAGGGTATGTAGTAGACTAGTACTATCTAAGGAAGTTTAGGGTTCTAAAAGGGAAAATAATGCTTAGAAAATATATTCCACCACAAGTTGATATCTTTTCTTTCTTATAAAAAGTCCTGTGTTGTGTTGTGTTGTGTTGTTTACATAAACTCTGACCAACTATGCAGAAAAGGAAAAAATTACTTAGAGAGAAATGTATTAAATCAAGCCAGATACTCCTAGTCCTAGCCCCAGGGGCGGGGAAGATCAATTGTGATAGCAACCCGTTTCTATTTCCATATGTGAGAGCTCAACAATACATCAACTAAAACTATTAGATGTTGTAATTGGTAAGGGAAATATGCATATGAGTTTCAACTATAAACTTCATAACTAAGCAAGCATATCAATCAAACCAATAAACCTAGAATTGCATGATCTGAAAATCTAATTCCACCACAAGAAAAATACATCCATTGGCCTAACTAAAACAACATCATTTCTTTTTAAAATTGTTATCAACGTGTAATTTTATACATTAATTGGGAAAACGGCGAGCATAAAAGTAACAATTTTGTTCAAAAGTACAGAAAAAAATCAAACTTTTGTAAGTCTGGTTTATGAAATGGACCAGAAAGGAAAGCACAGGGATAATATAGTCATCTTCTGCTTAAAGGAACAGATACCAGAAAGGAAATTAGAATCAACCATTGATTAACAAGTAGCTGAAGCATAAAGCTATAAGATTTAAGACAAATCTGATTCTTTCCATGTCAAATCAGACCGACCCATTACACCAATATATGTGTATAGTATATATTCATACGTGCCTATATGTATTAATGAAAAAAAGAAAAAAAAACTAATTGGTTTTCAGAGAAACAAATAGATTTGGATCCTTACCTCCATAGCAGCGCTTGAGATTTACTTAGAGGCCTCCTTTGCCTTGAAGATTCCTTTTTCTCGAAGAGGAAGATAGATTGCAACAGTGACAAAGGAAGCAGGAGAGAGAGAGAGAGAGAGAGAGGGAGGGAGGGAGTGGGCCAAAGTGCCAAGCGCCAGGACAAAGACGATGGGATGCCGATGCTAAAGAGTGAATGAATGAAACTATGTGGGGCCCACAGTTTGAACGTATAAATTGATTTAAATATATTTAATTATTAAATAAAATAAAAAAAATGAAATTTTAATAAGATAAACGGACATTATGATATATTTTTTTAGTTGCAACAAAGTTAACACTTAAAAATAAAAAATAAATAAACATTTGACAAATTTTCACTATAGAATATAATAATAATAATAATTATTATTATTTTTGTAAATCTTTTAACCAATGAGTTTTCGGTTACCTAAAAAGGAATTAATTGAAGTTAGTCAAAGTGCAGTTTCATTTATAAATTATTAACTTTTGCAGGGTTACTTATAATTAATTACCTTATCAATCAAATTTATTGTTCTGTTTATGTTATATATTTATTTATAAATAAAAATATGAAACGTTCTGAAACACATTCTTAAAATCATCTATAAATTGTAATTTCTTTGGAGTTAAAACATCATTAATATTCAAGAGATCATTTGCTTCAAATTAAGTTGAAGACACAATGGAAGGTGTAAAGAAGTTGATGATGATTGTTCTGGTGACTGTGCTCCTAACACTTGTGTCCTTCATTGGGACAACTAAAGCACAACCAAAATGTTGTTTTGATGATGTGTGGTGTTGTAATTGATTATTAATTAGTACCCTAAAAAAAGGAAAAAGAAATAAGCAGATTTATATATAGGAAGATCTACAACAATAAGTCTGTTTATGCACAGATTTAATTATGTTTAACTATTGTATCAAAATCTCAATATATTTAACATATTTATAATAAAAGAAGATCCCAAGTTTGCTTAAAATTTATCTTTCTCATTTTATACTATATATATATATGTATATGTATAGTGTACTAATGGTATATACATGTTTGTGTGAGCATACTTATCAGCTCCTTTGGAAGCTATTTTTTATCTTTTTTTTTTTTTTTTTTTTTTTTGGTGCAAAAGAGATTAATCATTGTATTCCAAAGTTTTATTCTGAAGCGTTTGTCTCTTAGTTAATATGCATCCACATAAGAATTGATCTTACAAAAAATGGCCACACATTAAATGATCAAGAAGATGCTATACTAGTTAAAATAAATATTTGTATAAGCAAATTCAATAATTGTTTGAGCATTCATCTCGTTAGGTTTTGATTCAAGATATTTAGTGTCTTTTTAACGTGATATAATACACAGATTTACATTTGGTTAATTCTTGTCAGCTACATAGACAAAAATATATATTTTGATAAAAATCAAGCGAAACCAAATAGAGATAGGAATTCAAATAACTAAACTGTCAAGTTTTTACTAATTGCTTCAACTTACAAATGATTTACAGTAACCCATAAGGCACAATTGGACCATTTGAATGACAAACAAATGAATAGAATAGAAACCATAAAACACACAAGAAAAAAAAAAAAAAAAAAAAAAAACAGGGAATTGGATTAATTACATCAATAAATAGGCATCATGGCATTGAATGTTGATTGGGTATATATGGATGGAGCTGTGAGCTGTGAATTCATCAAACATTGGCAGAGTTGTCTGGCTTAATGTATTTTGGTGTTGGAGAAGTTGAAGTATAAAAGGACTTGCAGGGTGGTGATGCTGCAAATGAATCTGAACCTGAACCTGGTGGTGGAGTGGGAACCCCAAATACTTGAGCATTGGTTCTCACATCTTGTCTCCCTTTAGCTCTTCCCAGAAAGTAACACCCAAAACCAAGACATATACTGAATAAAATTAAAGGCAAAGAAATCACCACCACCATACCCATCTCAAAAGATGAAATAAAACTAAAATCTTTTTTTGTTTTGTTGAAGGATGAGTGATTTCTTTCTTTCTTTCTTGTGTCTGAGAGAGAGAGAGAGAGAGAGGTATATGGTCACAGATTGGAGACAGAGAAGGGTATATAAAGGGGCAGAGGGAGGTGTTGTTTCAGATTCTGTCCAGGTAGAAGACTGATTTTTAAATTGCCAAGTATGTCCTAAAGCTCAACGTTCTAGTTCTAACGGTAACTTTTGGTGGACCCATATTGGTATCCCCAACCTGGCAACTTTTTTTTTTTTTTTTTTTTCTTTGGTACATCACCAACCTGGCAACCTTTACAACAAAAACTAGAAATAAAATTATTTACGACCCCGCTAACGGGCGTTATTAGTAAATTACACTTTTTTTTAGAACTCATTTGAATGCAATTTTTTAAAAAAATAATACTTTTTTAATATTTTAAAGATATTCTTTTTTTTATATATTTTTCTTGAAAATATCTATTAGGAATATTAACTATTCGTTCATTAAGAAAGTGTTGATTTTTCCTAGACGAGCCCAATAAGTAATTATTAAAAAAATTTCTAACGAATGCCTTAAATCTATTTATTAAGATTATATAAATAAAAAATTTAATAATTATAACCTCTTTAATTCTAAGTAATCCATCTTTGTTGGGAATTATGACAAGCAACAAATCACCTTTGTTTTAACTCAAAAATCCTTGAGAACCATTTTTATTTTTAAAGCAGCTTAGTTTGTTTTTCACTTCTTCTCTCAACTCTCATCATACACTTACGATCTTAATATTTTATGAAAACCTCTGAAAGTGAATGATTCAAATTAATTACAGACAGTTCAGTATTTTTTAACCCATATTGGCATATTCTATCGGAGTTGGTGAAATTTTAAGAAATGAAAATGAATAGCATACTTCTCTAAGAAAATTGGTTATGAATATTTTAGTTGAAATTTGTGATCTTAGACATGGTCTTCTCTTTGCTATTCAGAAAGTTATTATTATACATAAATTGAGATTGACGTCATGGTTTTTCTCTATTTGTTAACGAAGAAAAAATTTATTAACCATTTAAATCCCTTTAAATAATTGTAGGCAGTTAATGAGTCTTTTTCATAACTTTTACTTTCGTGAAGTGCATGCTGATGGCTTGTAAAATGTGGTGCTTTTATTCCTCGACTGCAGTACTCCTCTTTATTTCTATTTTTGCATGAATCTCCTCTCATTTTAAAACTAATATGTCTATATAATTTTTATATTTAGCTTATGTCTTTTTATTCTTTTGAATTGTTCACTAATTAATTTTTTAAATGAAAAAATTTGTATAAATTATATTGAAGTTTTTTTTAATGGGCTTGAAAAATATGATTTTTTTTTTCGTTTCTTTCAATAGTAAACCATGCTTTTTTGGACTCCGGTTTGAATATTTGGTTTATTTTTATTCATATATTACTTGGAAGTTCTAAATGATCATATTCATTCTACAACTAGAGTCCAAGTTTTACAGAATAATACCAAAGATCTCGTATGGACCTTGAAATTTGAAGCACCATTTGATCTATCAGGGATCCTACAGTACAAGATCTTCAATTATCATCAACCTTTACAATCTTATATTATCCCAGCAAATTAATCCATAATCATATACTCAATAACCATCGCTAAGTGCAACTGTGCAAGGTCTCGTTTTTCTTTTTTTCTTCTTCCTTATGCATATGCTCAAATCACTGGTCTTCGAGTATTTGAGAGAGAGATGTTGGAATACATTTCCTTTGACAGCTAGATCCAACACTATTTTATTGGAGAGAAAACAAAAATGGAGATGAAATTGCTCAACACTGAACTTCGATGACAACAGAGATTGAATAAACTATCACAACAATCTTCCTAGACTTGCATACTTTCTAGGCCTTTAATATCATGGTTTCAATATGCATAAGACCTACCTAATATGGACATGGCTTACAGAAGCTCTAGAACAAGGGCAGATGCACCACCACCTCCATTGCAAACACCACCAACACCATATTTCCCATTTTTCTGTCTCAATACCTATGAGGTAATAACAATTTGACAAAATTAATGTAAAAGAAACATCCTTCATAACAAAGTAACAGAGAGACGATGGCCAACATGAGACAGAGTTTTAACCACTAACATTGGAGAAAGCATTGCAAAATGTTAACAGAAGTGATTCTACAGAAAGTCAGAAACATACCCCTAAAAGCGTCACCAAGATACGGGCTCCACTGCAACCAAGAGGATGTCCCAGAGATACAGCTCCGCCATGCACATTTACTTTTTCCTGCAAAATGGGTAGTCACTTGAGCAACGAAAAAAGGAAATACAAAATGGATCTAATATCAGCCAAACAGAGGTGGATGACTTAAACATAGAAGTATGTGACTTTTAAAAGAATCAACTCATAATGAGACGTACAGACAAACTGCTGGAAAAAGTGATATGGCCACAAGAAGTTTGAAAAACTGCACTCAAAAATACATATAAGCACAGAGACAATATAAGGTGTTTACATGTCAATTAAAGGATAAGAACTCACCGAATTAAGTCCAAGAAGTTTCTGATTTGCCAGGGCCACAACCTACACTAAAAGGTGAAGAATTAAGATTGCAATTTCACATATTGATAAGCTAACTTAGATAAATGCTTTGGCACAAAATCATACCGCGAAGGCTTCATTAATTTCATAGAAATCAATTTGGGAAGCCTCCAAGCCAGCATTTGAAATAGCTTTTGGAATTGCAAGAGCTGGTGCTGTTGTGAATAGTTCTGGTGCCTGCACAGGACATACTATTAGTATAAAGTGATTACTATATCCAACAAAAATTGTGAAAGAATAATATGAAAAACATAAGCTTTTTCCGCTTCTACTATCTGTCATCTTCATATTTATTTAAACTTCTTTTGAAATACCTGAGCAGCATCAGCATATCCAGTGATTTTTGCAATAACTTGCAGCCCAAGCTTTAGTGCCTTCTCTCCGCTCACCAAAACCAATGCAGCAGCACCATCACTAAAAAGAGGAGTCTAGATTTTAATTAAAATATTGATCTACCCCTTTGCAAGATTTACAAAAGAAGTAAATACCAGTCATCGTGAGCATAGCTTAAATTCTGAGGCATTGACAAGCAAAAGTTATCTTCCTTTTGGGCCCCGCGAGGGGGTTGTGAATAAGATTTTAGCATAATTAAAAGTGAACAGTAAGGGAATCAAACGAGAATATAATAAGATTTATGAAAAATATCAGCCAACAATGTTACAGCATTTTTTGTGGCACCAAATACATTGGTATAATATTAACTTTTCCTTCAAGTAGTTACAGTCTACTCCTGCACACCCATACTCACTTTTCTCGGTGGAAGGTTAAATCTTCAACTAGAATTAGGTACAACCTATCACAATCAACACCATGTACTTTTTCAACAGAAAATATGAAACAAGAAGGCCCTGATCCAAAAGATACTAGATAGAAATACAATGTTAGAAATAGAAGATGTATATGAACGGAATAATAACCTTATGCTAGAAGCATTTCCAGCAGTAACAGAACCTCCACTCTCCTTGAAACTTGGCCAGAGTTTGCGTAATTTGGCAGCATCAAACTGCATGGTACAGAAAAACAGAGAAGGAAGTTAGTAAAGAGTCAGCTGGGAAAATGTAAAATGCCTAATCTCACATTTACATGTGAACAATCTTCTATATGAGTAGGATAACAGATTTGCAATGATAAGGTGCAGATGTCAGAGATAGAACAGTTAATTAAGGAAAACTTTTGTGAACAGATCTGTCCCCTCTCTCTTCTAATTGCTCATTTTAAAAAGAGTAACAGACAAACAATTCATAAATCATGTAATGAGAAATCTGCACTCCAAAGCTTAGAAAAGGGCATTCTTTACTAAGAAAGAAAAATATCAGAATAAAGCTAGTGAAAATTAAATCTTGGATGTACAGACATGCACATATGCATGAACATACACACTGGTAATATTGTGACTTAAGTTCGAATGGGTCTACCTTTCCTAGACCTTCATCCTTATCAACAGTTGTTGATGGTCTTCCCCTTCCACCTGAAACTTCAACAGAAGCAATTTCCCATGCAAAAGCACCACCTTCTTGGGCAGAAATACCACGCTCAAAGCTCTGGATAGCATAGTTATCCTGCAGAAATGACATATATATTAGTGAAAATCTATTGTATTTCATACTTGCTGAGATTTTTATCATTTTAAGAATAGAAAAGTGATTCTTAACATTACCTGTTCTTCCCTTGTTATTGCGTGTTGATCTGCACATATTTCAGCACAAACCCCCATACCAACATCATTATAAACATCCCACAAACCATCTTTCATCAAGCCATCAACAAGAGTGTCATGTCCAAGTCGTGATCCCTTCCTGCAATTTAGTTTGAAATTGACGTCTTTCAGTTTGAGAAGCTCCTATTGAAGCATAATAAAAGAAGGTATTATTTACCTTGCTTCTCCTAGGTACTTGGGCACATTAGACATGTTTTCCATGCCACCAGCCACAACAACATCATTGATGCCTAACTGAATACTCTGTGCCGCAAGCATTGTTGCTGTAATGACAAAAACACATTAGATGTATTGTTCCTAAAAAAGAAGAAGAAAAAAATAGCAATCCCAATAAAGTATGCACCTTTCATGCCTGATGCACAAACTTTATTAACAGTGGAGCAGACCACCAAATTGGGTATTCCTGCCCCTAGAGCAGCTTGTCTGGCTGGAGCTTGCCCTAAATTTGCGCTGAGAACATTACCAAAGAAAACTTCTTGTACAAGTGATGGATCAATGTTGGCCCTTTTAAGAGCAGCTACAAGTTGACATAAACAAATATGTAAACACAACAGTAGAACGGAAACCAGAAAACCAGCATTCATATATCCAGGAAGCATGAGAAAAGGGTTTGTGCTCTTACCTTCAATAGCTATAGATCCAAGCTTAGTGGCAGATAAAGATGAAAGAGTGCCAAGAAAGCCACCCATTGGAGTACGTGCAACACCAACAATGCAAACATCTGTACAGAATAGGCTAATAAGATTGAGAAAACCATCAAACATCTAAAATTCAAGTTGAAGACAAAAGTAGTTTCCTTTGTCTTAATAGATTATCTAAGCATGTGAAAAATAATGAAAAACTATATTTGGAGGACATTGGGCACCAAAATAAGATAAATAATAATGTAAAAAGTAGTATTATAAGATAATTATTTCATCATAAATCAAAGGTACTGACTATTAGTTTCAGGTTACTTAATCACTACTTTTTTATTGGGCATTTACTGTAAATGTTTTAGCCAATAAAATCTGCGTGTGTATTTTATATGCACATATTTGTATACATGTATTTGTAAAGCACTGAAAGAAGACCTCTAGGCTTTATTGAATCTGAAGATGCTGGTGCTGCTGCCGAAGCCATGAATGGATGCTGCAGATTGACACATTTAAACGGGGATAAACATAGTTAATATAAGTCAAAGGTAAACCTCTTATCAAATAATAATAATAAAGGTAAACCATAACTTGCAAGAAGAAACTTCATTCATTACCAATGCAACTCAAGGTTGTCACAAGCATCATATAACTAGTATGCAAATATGTTAAAAAACACTTTAGGCATTCTTGTTTGCGTAACCCATTCAACTCAAGGTTGTCATAACTGGTATGAAAACTATATTAAACACATCGTTATTTTTTTATTTCAAATTTTTGCTATTAGCAATTTCTTGGCAAGAACAACAGTAAATTATATGAGAGGTGTCTAACAGCCATAAGACCCTTGCAGTAAATCATGCCATTTTATAATAAAACACAAAATAAATTATATAATAAACAAAATTTAATGAAATATTCATCCAAAATAAATCTACTGCCAACATAAGGAAAGCTAGGAGAAATACGAAGAGAACAAAACTTGAGCTTTTAAATCCGAATCTTGGGGACTTGGGATAATTGTAAACTTCCAATATCAGAAAAATAAATTACATAAATGTAATAGTGTTTAAAATCATTTCCTACATATTTCCAACTTCAAACAATTTTCTCAGTAACCAAACAGGAAATTAAGGTTAATGTAACAAAATTTATAGACCCAAAAGCTAGATCTAACACCATCACCATCATGTCAACCATGATTATAAATGCATCTGTCATATGCTTCTTACGTAGTTATCATCGTCTTTGTTAATTAATAACGGATCTAATTCAAATTCAGTCACAATTGAAAGCAAAATTCGAGGTAATGCGAACCAGAAAAAAACGATAATACTTTCAGACTAATGACAAATGAAGCAATAAAATGCGAGGAAGACAGAGAGAAAATGTGGGAAAATTAAAAGATTGAAGAGAAAAATAAACTCATCCACTATGAATTTGAAGAAATTGCTACCTCTCTGTGAGAGTTGTTTGTTGAGGTCCCGAGCGGAGAGAAAGAGGGAGTGAGAAATATAGACGGAGGGGAAAAGAGAAGTATGCGAGCTTGAAACCAAGTCTGAATTCGGGGATTTGTATATATAGGCACCAAGGGCACTGAGCGGGCACTGAGTAGCTGCTGCTCCGCCGACGCCAAGCACGAGGGACACGCATGGTATCACGATTATGGGAAACATATTATATTATTTATATAAAGTGTGTTTGAAACAAAATAAAAATAAAATTTATTTAATCATAAATAATTTTTATAATTCAATTCATCTTAATTTTTTTTTATTTAAAATGAAAATTACACTTATAAAATTCAGTTTAATTTCTTATTTGGTACAAATTAAAAATTGATTTTAATTTAAGTATTTTTTCGATATTACCCTCAATTTTTTTAATAAAGACTAACATTAATCAACCAAAAATATAAAAACAGAGTGATTAATTATTGTTCAATGAAGAAAATACAGGTTAAGAGAAAAAACTTGTAGTTAGTTAGATGAATTTGACATGAAATGATGGTGGCTCTTTATCAATTTATCTAAATAAAAAGTATGTGTAATATTAAAGATATAAATACTATTTAAGGTGGACCAAATAATAATTTATCTCAAATGAATTTTATAAAATGAAATTTAACTTATTTGGTTGGAATTCATAATTGAATAAAATGTGAATTTCAAATCAACTTTATTTCAAATTTACACTATTTTATTTGTTCCAAATGTAAAAAAAAACATAGAATTTATTTGAAATGAACTGAATTTATAATTGTGATAAAAAAAATATATGTCAATATAATTATATATTTTTTAGCGGTCACATGTTTAGGTCAACTTATTATATATATTTTTAGATGTCACCTGTTTAGGTCAACTTATTAATATCGACTAATTCATTTTTCTTCAATAAGATCCGATCATTTTTCCTTTTTAATAAATAATATTTCATTAATGTAATAAGAAATTGTAACCATAGATTTGTTTGGAAAATAAGAAGTGGTACATTTCAATTTTATAAAATACCCATATGTGTGTGCAAAAAGAATATAATACGAATGAAATATTTTAGGCAGAATGACTTTCATTGTTTTTAAAGTAATACATATTTATTATTCTCGTTCTAAAATTATTTTTTATTAATTTTATCTCATAATTTTTAAAACATTTGCAATGTCTTTTCTAACATCATTAACATTTTGCAAGAAAATTGATGATGTTACTTAAATTTGAGTAACAAGTATGCTGAAATGGTAAAAAATTATATTTTTCATTTCTCTCATGCAAAATACTAAAGGTATTAGATTAGGTGAAGACATTGCAATCATTTTGAAAGTTTTTAGCTGTAATTGACCGAAAAAATATTTTTAGGACACAATTGAGAAAAATATAATACTTTAAAGATGAAGAATGTCATTTTAACTATATTTTATACATTATTATATATATATATATATATATATATTAATTAGATTAATGGTCAAGTGGTGTGACGTCCGGGTTAGTTTATCCCACTATGCCCCCAAAAAAGAATTAAACTTATGAAATCAATAAAAAAAAAAGTTACATTCTTGACTACTAGGTTATCATATTAAGATTATTATTTTGTGTTTTAAAGTGCAAGAGAGTATAAATATTAAAAATTATTTATACTTTAAATAATATGTTATTGGCTGCTGCTGATGTCCTAGACGTTTAATGCTAAATTGAGATCATGAAATCCTAATGTTAATATATTTAAAAATAAAAAATAAAAAATTGTACATAAATTATTATTTTTTATCGCCCATGCATAGTTTAATTATTCAATGGAAAAAATTGTCAATAAATCTTTTAATAAAGTTTTAACTCAATTTACTAAGATGGAGTACTGAAAATTCATAATTTCAAGTTCAACTTTCACCATCCATTGATTCGTGATTATTTTATGTGGATTGAATTTTGATAGTTTTGATTTAATTGTTGTTAGATGGACAAATATGAATTGGTCAACTAAGAGAATGTGTGTTTGGATTTAGGCAACAATGAAATTAAAGGCACTGCTAATATATTTAGTTTTAAATACATATGATCGGACCTCGATTACTGTGAGACTCAGACGACTCACTCAGATTTGTTGTAATTGATAATAAAAAAAAATAACAAAAAATTGTATTTATAATTTTACATAATCAATAAATTTAATCTTTTCTATAATTTTTTAGCCATAATGTTATATAGTATCAATTTTACCTTTTTTGTAACTGTTAAATTTTATTTTCTCTGCAAAAAATAATAAAATTTGAATAAAATTTAAATTAAAAAGATGTTAATAAAAATTACGTTCAGTTAAAAAATAACAAATGATTTTTAATTAATCAAATTCAGAATAATTTAAAATAGTTGAAGTTAAATAAAAAAAAGTTAATAGAGAAAAAAATAAAGTTTAAGATAAATAATATCTTTATTAAAAAAAGGGTAAGTTTTATCTATAAAAACAGAAGAGTGTTTTTTTTTTTTTTTTTTGTGAGAAAGTAAAACTTAATTACTTCATAATTAAAGAGTAAAATTGATATCTATACTATTATAAAAAGGAAAGATCTCTTGTGGTCTCTTATTATATAATATACATTTATTTTAAAAATAATTTAAAATAACAACATTCATCTCATCACTTGATAATTACTAAACAATAATTTCTCTATTTTCCCTCTCTCATACTCTCCACACTTTTTTAATATACAAATATTTTTATATCAAATTAAATTAATTAAAAAATAATAATATATATATAACACGCACATAGGCAGCTAGTTATATACTAGTTTTCATGGTAATTAAATGCTTTATGTGTGAACCAAGTAATGACATATAAATATCTTCAAAAATTGAAAAAAAATCCATTTTTCTTGTAAGAATTGTAACTTACAGATAGGAAAACATATTGTTTTAAGTTGCTCTTCAGTAAGCTCTAAAACGCCTATAAATAATTAACAAATAAATAATACATAAATATAGTGTAATGACTTACCAAAAAAACACAATAGATATTTATGTAAATCTTAATAGAGTATAAACCTACCATATATACTTCTATATAAGACTCCATAGTAATTAAATGGCATATGTCAAGTAAATCCTTAAAAATTGGAGAAAGAAAAAAAAAGACGTTAGCCATAACAAAGATAATGGAGTATTAATTAATTACTCCTACTTAGACTCATAGTTCTTGGTACATAGAGTTGATGAATGCCAATATGAAAGAATTTAAATATGGATTAGAGTTTTTTCTAGTGATCCATATGACAAGAAGATAAGATAATAATAATCAATAAAAGAAGGAACACAATCAATAACAACACTATATTTGAAATTAATATATATGTCAAACACATGAAATTATTTATATTATTTTAATTAGTAAGCTTGAAAACTAAGCAAGCCTACTAATTAAGACTCCCATCCATGTATCATTCATTTCAAGTATACTAAAGGGAAAGAAATTAGCAAACTTTCATTAAGCCCAATTAATCATAATATAACAACTAATGAGAATATTTATTATATATATTCCTTAATATGTTCAATCACTTGAACTTTGATCACATGTCATTAAGAGAGGTGTTGTATGCTTTAATGATGTAACCTCATAAATTGTCAAAAACAAAAAACAAAAAGAGTATATAAACATAGAGCTTCATAAGCAGATATAAAGAAAATATATATGAAGTTATGGTTATAGTTGGAATAAACTGACCCATTATGGTTGGATAAATAATTTTAAACTTGTCAATATATTATGCAAATTGTATAGATTCTGTTTATATTATTATATATAACATAATTAGACGGCTCTAAAACTATTAGAAAGTTTTGAAAAAAAGAAAATAATGCATATTAGAACAAAATTCTAACCATTTAATTAAAAATATATTAAGTTTTAAAAATGCAATTTCAATCAAACTCTAAATATCAAGAGGGTGTAATAATATTGATATTTTAATTAGTACAAAGGGTAAACTAGAAAATTAAAAAACTTTTCCTTTAAGGCTTCTTTATGTATAATATAGATATATACACCATAATAGAGGTGTAAGTTAAAAATATCCAATGTTTTAAATCTACGTAAAAACCATAATACAGATGTTAAAACTAATTAATCTCCTGATAATCTATCATTCTTTTCTCCATAATACTTTATGTTATTAAGACCCTCAGCAAAATAACTTAAAAACTACTCACCTGAATTTGTAGTGCAGGTGAGACTATAATTATTTATCCCATATATTTTCAACCATCCTTTTTGATCCTGCTTGACCAATGTAGTTTCCTTTGTCACCTAATATCCAGCTTGCTGCCGCTGGGGTGCCGGTCAAGAGTGATGGCCATAGCAATAAAAGGAAATTACTAAAATTATATTGTTTGGAACTTTGGAGAGAGAAAGGATATTCAGGAGGAGAGAACATTTATTCTGCATTAAGTGTGTTATTAATGTTGAATTATTAAAATATCTTTATGATTCTCTTAGTTGAACATGTATATTATAATTTTTTTGTTGTCTATTTAAATGAGTGGATACTATCCTATATATATTATTTTTTAAAATAACTTAGTTGATCGTTATAGTATATTTATTTTTAATTGAGTCTTTCATCTTTAAAATAATACAATTAGATCCCTGTAATTTCAAGATAATTCCACTTATGTCCCTCTCGTCAAGTATTGTCATTGTTGAGGTGGATACTCATTTGACATGATTGACCACTAAAAAAATGTCACGTGGCATATAAAAAAGTTAAATAATAATTAAATTAAAAAAATTATATCTTTCCTAAAGAAAAAAATTGAAAAAAAAAAAACGAAAAACAAACATTTTCCACCACAGCATCACCAAGCGATGCTTCAGAGATTCTCCTCCTCCACCATTTTCCATGACCATATGCCATTGTTTTTCTTGGGATTTCAGATCTGAGTTTGTAAGATATATGATTTGCGGTTCATGGGGTTTCAGATTTGGATTTGTTCATTTGTGACTATGTTGACATAATTAAAGGAACGTATAGATGAGACATGAGTGACATGCTACTTATCTTTTATCTCTTGAAATTAATTAATCACGGTGATAACAATGATATACTTTGCCACAAAATTTCACTTCAATTTTCAAAGAACAACTTCATAAACAGCACAACTTCAAGTAACAAGACGATATGAGTAAGCATGCTCTTTTATCATCAACAAGCTATAAGATATGCAATCAAATTCCAGACAGTAGCAAGATAGTAACTCCGTTGGTAGTAAGTAGTAACATGACAATTAATAATGTTCAAGTATTTTGGGAATGCTTGGGCATGGGTTGAAGTTGAAGGGAATCCGTTTGAGCATAATTCAAGTGGCGAACTTAAGGCTCTCTCCCAATCCCTAGGTCACGATGAGACAAGCTTGAGAAAACACGTACATGGAGAACTTGTGGAAGGGGTGTGGCAACATGAGACAAGGAAGGGAAAACAGGTGGAAGAGCCTAGAAACTCTGGGCAAGAAAGTAGCTTGTAGTAATGTTCTAGAATATGAACCTAGAGATTTTCTTGATTAGATTCATTATACATTGTATAGGGATAATAATGTAAACCATAAAATTGAATAAATCACCATCGTAGGATGTGATGAAAAATTAATATAAAAAGGAAGGGAACTCATTTGTAACCATTCAATTGTTTAAGAGTAATAAGAGATCTCTTCCCAAATTTCTTTTGCCATTTGCTACAATATCCAATTCAGATAAAATATGGATGAAAAGGAGGTAAACTTCCCACTACTAAAAAATGTAAAGTTGAAACAAACGATCTGGAAGATAAACACACACAAAAAATACGAAGACTTAAATATACTTCAAATGCACAACGATCACTACACTTCACACCTTTTTCTTTTTTCAGATTTACTTTGGCAGAACATATAAACATTGATTCTGAGTCAAATAAACTGATCCAAGAATTTGTGAATTTTTTGTGCTGAAATCACTTGAGGTTTGCAAAGAAAAACTAGTATTCCATGGATTGTAGTCAATAATTTGGTAATGTGAATTGAATATAAATTATATTAATTTATGTACATTCCATCAAGTGCTAGTTCTGTAATGCCTCAAATGCAAAAGAAACCACTACTTATATCAAGTACACCAAATACTACTATGACCAATGTTAGGAAGAGAAGTCTCTCAAATAGTAGTAAGAAGAGAACCACTACAGCCATTTTCTGGGAGTTGAACAATAAGAACTGGCCGAATGTTGAATTGTAACCCTAAGGGTCCTTTTGTGAAAGGGGTTGAATGAGGATCAACTTAAAGTAAGGGATGATAATGTATTGAAAAGAAACAAGAATGAGAAAAGTAGATTCTCAAAACCAGAAATCAAACTATCACTTTTCGAAAAAAAAATGCAAATGACAAAAGGTTCAAGCATATTGGGTGCCAAATTGGATATCGTGTTGTTTTAGGAAGAGGTACAAGACTCTAATATTATCTCAAAATTTATATTTAAAATAATTATTTATTTATAAATTATATTTTAGTTACAGAGATAGAAACTAAAACTTCTTTGATGAGTTCTACGTGAAAGAATTTCTTCCACTTTTTATCCCTTTGTTTATAACTAGATGATAAAGTTCATGCACAAAATATATATTCCTTTCAGTTTTGTAAAAAGAATATTTTGAACAAGTTTGTTAACATGAGATTTGCAACATTTTATCTTATTAAACTTTTTTAATCTTGCTATTATAATGTTGAGAACTGTATTTGAGTTAATTATATTAAGATTTTATTATTCTCTTTGATTTGTTTAATTGCTGTAAATGTATGGGGAAAAAGACTCGAAAAGTGATTAATTATTATCCTCTTTTAAGTTTGTCAATGTGTGAAAGTCAATGTGTGAACTCCTACATTGTTAAGGCTTGAGGGCTTCATAATCTTTATAAGTAATGAGTCTCTTCTCTTATAACCAATTGATTGGTTTCAAGAGTGAGATTCCAACAAGATTAAAAAAAAAATAATAATAATAACTTGAAGTTTCATTATTTACAATAATCTAATAAAAACAAAATATATTTTGAAATCATATATTATATTCTCACAAATTTTAAAAAATTTAAGAGCAAATTAATTTAAAATAAAATAAAAAATAAATTTATTTGTACATGGCACAAATGCCCGAGTATCAAAGAATTTTATTCAAACTATTTGGGGTTTCACACGTTAGCCATCCATACATCATAAATTATGATAAATACACGTTATCCATCCATACATCATAAATTATGATAAATAAAAAATGAAGCTTTTGGTTTACATTTTTACATTCCCAAACTCTGCTGATAATTTTCGGACATGAGTAGTTGAAATATTTGTCTCGATTTAAAAATAAAGTAGCTATTTATATAATATCAAATTAATACATAAACAGTTGGAGTAATTTATTAATCATTAACGGAATTTTTCTTCTTGATTATCAATTAAAAATATAATAAAATGAAGGTGCAAAAATGTTCAACTGACAAATTCTTTAGGTGTGATCACAAAATCTTAGTTTTTAATTTCGCTCCTATCAAAGATTAATGGTTTATGAGAAGTGAGATAGTTAAAAAAAAAAAAAAAAGCGTGAAGTTTAGTGATCATTGGGCTAATGTAGTAATTTAGTTATTTGGGTCTCAACTATGCTGGTCTCATGGTCTAGTTTGGTTTTAATAAGGGATGAGAATATACAGATTTACACCCAGTATTCTTAAATCCTCATGCTTGTTAAAAATGTACATTCCTTTTATCACCTTTATTTTTTAACATTATATACTGAACTAGACTCTTCATAGGAGCTTGCGCATGTTCAATTGCTTGTTTATATTTTCAGCTAATTATATATCAGTTATTTTATTTATAGAGTAATTGTTTAAAGAAATTGAATCAATTTTTAATTAGTTAATTTTTAAAATCTTTTAGATGGTTATGGATAAACTTGGGTTTTAATTATTTTTAGATTAGATAAAAATTAAAAAATAGATATTAATTAAGAAGTTAGTGGAAGAGATTTTTTAAAATTAGACTACTTTTTTCAAATATATTAAATTAAATAGTAAATAGTATAGATAGATAGATAAACAAACATGAATTCATTTTCTTATCAACACCATCCTTGCATTGGGACCAAATTTTTATGTTGAAGCCTACCATGCTTGATATCTCTGCCATGAATTCTCTTAACCCTTGTTTTGAATCATGGTTCACACAGTTGACTGCAACTTCTGTGTTATTTGGTAATGTTGCTTTGTAAACTTTTCCAAATCCACCCGAATCCAGAAGCTGATCACTGGAGAAACTATTTGTAACTTTGCTGAGCTCCTCATATGAGAATTTATGGGGCAATACTGAAGCTCCCAATCTTCAATTTCATCATCTTGGACCTTCCAATTTGTTCTTTCTCCACCGCCTGCAAAACTCAAATGCATAAGTTACCATAATGGATGTAGGAGGGGGATAATGGCGATGAGGGAGAGGGAATGGATAAGATTTATTTTTAATTTTGCTTTAGTTTTCGAATAGATAATTTTTTTTTAAAGGCTCTTTTAAAATTTAATTATAATATTATTTTTATATATGTCATGTAATAGTTTTTTATTAACAAGAGTGACGTAATTGTGACTATTCTAAAATTACAGGACTCAATTGTATCATTTTAAAAATGAGGGAATAAATTGAGAATGAATGTAAAATATAGGGACCAGAAGTACAATTAATTCAATAACTTATTTAGAAGAAAAAAAATCACAACCTGAAATTTAAAGTAGGATTTTTTTAATTACTTTTCCCTATATAATTCCACTTCGGGCATGTATTTTGATTTATTTTATCAGTTCGAATTTTTTGAAAAAGTTGTTGAGAGTAAATTGTTTTAAAAATTATCTAGTGTCGACGTAAATAACATTCTTTGTACCAAATTAAAAAGATAAATTAATTGATGTGTGTGTAAACCGACCCTTACCATAGGCCAACGGAAAAAAAAAAAAAAAAAAAAAACTCAGCATCTACCTTTGGTACAATGTATTAATGACATAAACCAGAGGCAAGTAAATGACTTAATTGTACATGCATCCAAGGAATATTTGGTAATTTAACATTACATTGGAAAAGTGATTATAAGTTTTACTACAATTTTAAAATCCTCAATAAATTTTATTATTATTTTACATTACTAATAAGTCTAGGCTTATGATATGCCCATTAAATATTAAATTTATAAAATATAATTGCAGGAGTGCACCTCAGTTTTTGAAAAGAACTATTTTTTAAAACATAAATATTATATAGTTTCATTGGAACTTCAATGAAAATATATTTTTAGACTTTCAAATCACTTTTGAAAAATTAAAAAAAATAATATTTTTCCCTTAAATTTAATTATATTAAATCATGAATCGAACAATATTACTTTCATAAAATTGTCAAAAGGCTCGTTTTACAATTAAGAAAACATTAATATGAATCATGTCAATAAAAAAAAAGGTTTTAATTAACAAAACTCACAATAAATTAAAATATTTCAAGTTAAATATGAAAAATAAAAGAAATATAAAAAAGTAATATGAGAATTATAATTATTCAATATTTTCTAAATTAAGACTATTGATCATGCAACATTATTCTATGACTAATTAGAAATTTTAAAAGAGAAATAGGACTTATCATTATTTTTTAAATAATATTTTCCAATAATACTTATAGTGGATTGATTTTAGGGTCAATTAGAATTTTCCCCCTTAACTACCATATGAGTTGTAATATCTCCCTTTTTTTATAAATTAAACACATTGCACTCATATTTTTAATCATAATTTGCAAATAACCCAATCCGTTAACTTTAACCTTTTTATTTTAATAAATATAAAATTAAAAAAAAAAGTTACAATTGAAAAGAAACAATTAACTTTTTAATAATTAGTCTATATGTATTATGATAGACAATCTTATTTATTGTTAAGCATAAGTGCAAATACTAACAATATAAATCAACAATAATATAATTTGAAGAAGACAAAATATATAAGTTTTATCATATTCATGCCTCAATAAGTATATATAGTTATTTCAAAGGCACATTTACATACTTGCAAAAGATCTTTATCCTTCTTTTTAACAGAGATTGAATGCTTTGAATTAATTTTTTTCTCACTTTTTATGATTGATGAAATTCTAGGTGGGATTACTTAGATTTGGATTCAAACAATAAGTAGAAACCCTAACTTTAAAAGAGGGGTTGCATTTTGCAATTTATTTTATTTCATAAATTAAATAGGTTAATTGTGTCTTTCCAATTGTTATTATTATTATTTTATATATTTTTCATTCATTAAAAAAAGAGAGTTAAAATTAACAGTAATTTTAATGAATTGGGTTATTTGCAAGTTGTCACTAAAAATATGAGTGCAATGTTTTCAATTTAATAGAAAAAGGGATACATTACTACTCATATGGTAGTTCAAGGAAAAAGAGTGCAATTGACCTTTGATTTTAATTAGGAACTATTGATCATGCAACATTATGATATTTGAAAGGAAAAAAAAAAAAAAATGTTATGAGTTTTAGTTCAACTACCTAAAATAGAAGTTCAAGGACCTTTTGGTCTTAGGTAAGTTGGGCATAAATTGATCAAAATCGAAAAACTGATCCACGATCGACCACACAAAATTACAAATTGAAAAACCGACCTTCTACACATTGACATTGGTTTGATATTTGGCCCTATTTTTAGTTCAGGTGAGTTTTTCGGTTTGCATTATTCTTAGGATTGATTAATCGAATCAAACTGAACCAACAAAAAAATATATAATTTTTTTAATTATTTTTATATACAAAATTACCTTTATGTCCCTCAATTAACTAACCCAACCATATCCCCAATTATTTCTTGTTGTATATGGGCCTAAAGAGTTAAATCTACAATTTATTATTATTATTATTATTATTTTGGGCTTCAAATAATTATTGGGTTTAGATTTGGACTTAAGAAAACAAAGCTCAATCATGAAGCCCAAACCAGCTAAACCAAATCGACATTTCGGTTTTGAATTTCAATTCCATTACAAAGAAAACTGATATCTACAGTTTGATTTGGGAAGATGCACAAAATCGACTCGATGCTCACCCTAACCTCAGGTTCAAACCATCGTGTTAATAGTATAATATTAATATTTCAAATTGTAATATTTGTTGAATCGTGTTATAATTTCTTATTTGATTAATTGAATATTTTTGAGAAATATTATCATCGTTTCTTATTTAAAAAATAAATGAATTAGAAAACCAAAATAAAAATAAAAATATATGTAATGACATTGTTGGCATGGGCTAAATTGCTACCAAATCTAATCGTTGAAGGCTGGTCTAGGCCTCTAGGGGTTTTCAGTCTAGTCCAGAGTAAAAGAAAAGAAAGAAAAATCCTCCCTTCATGTATTCGGAAACAATGCCCACTTTCCCATTTCTCTGGGAGTGATGCATTGAGTCTGCTTTCTCTTTATCTGAGCTCCAAAGTACAAGATGTGGAGACTCATACCCAGAAGTTCTTGTGCGAAGCTAACATGGAATTCCATCACCATTTCGTGCAGACGCATGGACTACTGTACCTTACAAACCCGCGACCCAGTGCAAGAAATCAACAGTATTCTCAGCTACCAAGACTGGAACTCCCACATAGACTCCCCAGAAATTGTCAAGAAGCTAAACCCAGATGTAATCCGATCCGTTATCCGCCAAAACAGGTCGAGTAACCCGAGGCGTCTCTGTAGCTTCTTCCTGTGGTCCGAACATAAAATGGGTACCCTTCAAGATTTGGATACTTATTCTGTTCTTGTTGTTACACTTTGTAATTCTAAATTATATGGACTGGCTACTGATATAATTAAACGTATGACTCGAAATTTTAAGTCTGCATTCGATATTTTGGATTCTATTGGTCGATGTCATAGGGAATGTGAAAAGTCTGATTCTTTGGTTTTTGATATGTTAATCGATGGTTACAGGAAAATGGGTTTGTTAAATGAAGCTGTTAATGTGCTTTTGGGACCTAAAAGTATTATATTTGTTCCAAGTTTGTTGTGTGCAAATTCGTTATTGAGTGAGTTGCTGAAGGCTAATAAGATGGATTTATTTTGGACAGTTTATGAAAGAATGTCACAAATGAATATGTCTTTTGATGCTTATACTTACACCAGCATAATTAGTGCTCACTTTAAGGATGGTAATGTTAATGAGGCGAAAAGAGTCCTCGGGGAAAACGGTTGCAGCCCAACTGTGGTGGTTTATAATGTGGTTATTGATGGATTATGCAAAGCAGGGAATCTTGATGAAGCAATTAAGATGAAAAATTATATGGTTGAGAATGAGTTGGTCCCTGATCAGTATACTTATGTAGCTCTTATTAATGGGTATTGCATGAAAAAGCAATTGAAAGAGGCAAGAGAAATTTTGTCCGAAATGATTGATGTGGGACTGAAGCCTGATGTAATTGCCTACAATGCGCTTATTGACGGCTTCATGAAACAAGGTGATGCAGAAGAGGCTTTTAGAATCAAGGATGAAATGGTCACTCGTGGTATCCCAATAGATGTGATCGTATACAGAACAATTCTTAATGGGGTGTGTAAGGCTGGTAAAATGGGGAAGGCGTGGGAAGTTATGGATGAGATGACTATAAGAGGAATAAAGTTAGATTCTAATGCTTATAATTCTTTGATTGAGGGTTACTTCCGAAAGCGTGATATCGCTAGTGCTTTTGGGGTACTTGATGAGATGAAGAAGAGAAACTTGACACCCACAGTGGTAACTTACAGTGTAATTATTAACGGGCTTTGTCGTTCTGGTAATCTTGCAAAGGCTGATGCCTTTTTTGAAGAAATGATTAGAGGGGGTTTAAAACCAAATGTTATTGTGTTCACAACTCTTATTACAGCCAATGCTAAGGAAGGTAGACTTGAAGAAGTAAAGAGATTATTGGAGAGGATGAAAGGAGAAGGGGCTGTCCCAGATGTATTTTGTTACAATTCTCTTATAATAGGACTCTGTAAAGCCCAGAAGATGGATGAAGCACGGAGTTGTTTACTCAAGATTTTAGAAACAGGAGGGAAGCCTAATGCATATACATATGGAGCTTTCATTGAGGCATATAGTAAGGCAGGGCAGATGCAGATGGCTGACATGTATTTCAATGAGATGATAGATTGTGGTGTCGTGCCTAGTAATGCAATCTTCACTGTCTTGATTGATGGACACTGCAAAGCTGGAAATATAACTGAAGCATTCTCGGCATTCAGATGTATGCTTTCAAGGGGTGTGCTTCCTGATGTTCAAACTTATGGTGTGCTCATTAATGGCCTTTTAAAGAATGGGAGAATGCAAGAAGCGTTAGGAATTTTTTTGGAACTCTGCGAGAAGGGGTTGGCTCCGGATATTTTCATTTACAACTCTCTCTTAAGTGGTTTCTGCAAATTACGTGAAGTAGGAAGGGCATTTCAACTTCATAAAGAGATGTGTACAAAAGGCATAACTCCAAATATTGTGACTTACAATATCTTGATTAATGGACTGTGCAAGGCAGGTGATATAGAGAAAGCTAAGAACTTATTGTCTGGAATTGTGGAAAAAGGGATGGAGCCCGATGTTATGACATACATGCCAATTATAGATGGTTACTGCCAGTCCGGAAATGTGACTGAGGCAGTCCGTTTAGTGGATGAGATGCCTTTGAAGGGTGCCCAACCAGATAGTATCACCTACAATGCCCTTCTCAGTGGATGCTGCAAAGAAACAAAGTTGGCAAAAGCACAGATTCTTCTTCAAGATATGTTGCATAAGGGATTTGCCTCTACTGCCTCCTTCAACATATTAATTGATGGGTTCTGTAAGCATAAAAAGCTGCAAGAAGCAAACCATTTGTTAGAAGATATGTTAGAAAGGAAGATCTTGCCTGACCATATTACTTACACAACTCTTATTGATTACCACTGTAAGGATAAAAATATGGAGAAAGCAAAACAGCTTTTCTTCGAGATGCAGGCAAGAAATCTGACACCATCTAACAGGACATACAAGTCTCTTCTACACGGTTACAACAGGATAGGAAATAGATCTGAAGTTTTCTCTCTGTTTGGAGAGATGATTGCTAGAGGGATTCTGCTGGACAAACAGACATATTATGTGATGATTGAAGCTCACTGTAAGGAAGGGAACCTACAACAAGCCTTGCGGTTGAAAGATGAGATCTTGGAGAAGGGTGTGTGCATGAGTTTAGACTCATACAATTGTCTCATACTAGCCTTATGTGAAAACGACAAATTCTCTGAAGCCCTGAAATTGCTTAATGAAGTTGGGGAGATGGGGCTTGAGCTCAGCTTTGATACATGCAGCTCTATTGTTCATGGCTTTCAAAGAGAAGGAGATTTGGACAAAGCAGCACAGGTTTTTGACCGCATGGTGTGGTTTGGGTGGGTGTCAAATTCCAGAAGCATGAATGACTTAATAAATGGCAATGAAATTCGTGATTCTGAGGATTCCAACAATGTGAAGGAACTCAAATAAGAAATTGCTTTACCAGTCCATTCTCTTTATAAAGACCATCCAATCACTCATCATGTTTGTTCATTGTTATGGCCCATGAACTCTTTGAACATGCAGTGGCTCAAGATCTTATCGAATAGGGCCATAGCATGTCATTGTTGCTGCTATTTTTCATTCTCGCTCTGAATAAATGCTCTCTAATATCTGCACCCATGACAAACTTGTGACAGAGGTCCAGAAAATTCAACGCTTTGCACAGGTATTATTGGAAGTATATGTTATTATTACTTTATTTTTATTTCCAGTGGTGATTTCTGTATCAGAAAGGTTTGTAGTTCTTTATTACCTTAGTTTATTGATTTTTAACTAATTTTATTATGTTTGACAGGTTGAGATTCAAATCTCATCTCTGCAATTACATCTCGATAAGAGAAAATTTATTGACAGTTTACAGCTTATTTGGAGTTTTAACTTCCAAGATGAAATTGTTGTGGCTTCTTGGTAACATGGTGACAGAGCTCTAAGAGAATCTGAAACTCCATTCAGATGTGTGTTCATGAATTTCACTCGTTGCAGCACATACACACGCGAGACAGCAAATAAACACTGACAGCATATAGAGTAGAAAGAATGGCATGTTATGAACAGTTGATAGATGATTTAATGAATTCTGCAATAGAAACATTCTAGTTGAGGATTCTAACATCATGTTGGATTATAAAAGTTATATCTTAACGATGATTGTTGTGCAATTGTTAACTCAACTGGCTAAATTTATTCAATTCATTGTTCCCAATAAATAGTTATGCCAGTTTCACAATTTTTTGCCTGTTTCTATGGATTTTATAGATAGGGGGGAATGCAGTTTCAGAGGCTACAAGAAAAAAAAAAAAAAAAAAAAAAACAACTGAATTTGGTTAGGTACTTCATGTTTGTTAAATACTCAAGTGCCCAAGGCCCAATTGCCATACCAGCTTAGAAAGGAGAAGCATCAGTATGATAATACTATTGGACACTGAGCCATTTTCCTCGTGGAGGGAGGTTCCCACTTTCTTTATTTGTCTTGCACAAATTAATTCTTCCTTTCATTCGTTTTCTCTCTCTCTTTATTTTCTTTTTTTTTTATTCTTTTTTTAAACCCCTACCCAATTATAGATTTTAACTTTTTTATTGTTTGTTGTATTTGATCCATTTATTTTCTTTCTTCATCCCATTATTTTATTGTGGTTTATTTTTCTTTACATTTATTTTAACTAGCCTCGTGCGCTTCTCCTGTTTTTAAAAAAATAATACAAGTGGGTGGGAGAGAGAAGAGTTAGAGTTTGTAAGTGGGTAGGAGAAAATGTACATGAGTAAAAGTTAATACACATGTGGGAAAGAATGAAGTATCGTGGGTAGTTATTAATAAACTAAATGTCTTTTTAATTAATTTTTATTTTTATATAAATAGAGAGATGGTGGAAAATGAGAACAGAAAGTGGAAAGTGGGAATAGGACTGAGGGCGTGAGAGGTTATTTTCATTTTGGCAGTTGGGTAATTTTTTTTTCTTTTTAAATGAATTATTTATACTAAAAAGATATAAAAAAAACTCTAAATTATGTGGAAAATGAGAAGAGAAAGTGGAAAGTGGGAGTAGGACTGCGGGTGAGAGGTTATTTTCATTTTGGTAGTGGGGTAATTTTTTTTCTTTTTAAATGAATTATTTATACTAAAAAGATATAAAAAACTCTAAATTAAAAATATATTTAATTAGAGATTATGAGTATTATATGAATTTTTTTAATTAAAAAAAGATAAAAGGATAAAAAGGAGAGAGAGTGTTTTTGAGTTTGAATTGTAATTATTTATTTCAGATCTTGAATTTTTATTTGACATAAGAAAATGACTAATCTAATGAAATATATCTTTAATTCGAATAGCATTTTCTACACTAAAACATGTTATTAATCAGATTTTCAAGAATTATGATAAAAAAAATCTTTAAAGATATATTTAATCCTTACTGTTTAAAGATTGAATAAAACTCAACAAATTTTGCATAGAATTTCTTTTGTTTTGGACGTGTTGACTTGCTTCTCACACCTATATGTTTTTACTTCAGTTTAATGTCTCAGGATAATTTTGAAGAGGATTAATTTGAGATTTTGACTTCTTACAGTTTTCACCAATATCTCAAATAATGTCTTTTGAATGCATAAATTTTTGCTTGCATGTGATGTTCTTTGTTGATTCTTTTCTTACAAGAAGTCCATAGATCAATAGGCTTTAGACACACTTTCACCTGGGGCTTTATTGCCCTTTTGTTTTAGTGCCATATCTTCCAAAACCCACTTGTCTATCGTCTGGTTTGCAAGCCATACCACTACCTCCCTTACGATATTTATCCTATTTGGTACGTTTCGGATAGAGCTTCATAGTTATAACATATAAGCATCAGTTTTGTTGAACAAATTAACCTTTATAATCAAATCTCATACATATGTACACTTATATTATTAGCTATAAATTACAATGATTTGAAAAAAAAAATCATGCAATATATGTGTTATACATTTGTTAGACGTGCCATGGGTTATGTGTGTTATTTTTTGGTGACAAGCTACAAGTTATGCGTGTTATTCATGTATATGTTACTGTATTGCATGTTCTATAATTTAATCGATGCCTAATTGATTGAGAACATAATAATATGAATATTAGGGTTATTTAGAATATGTTATTTGTATTTGTATTTGATTGTAATTATGTGATATTAGAATTAAGAATAAATTATAATAATATTTTTATATTATTAGGATTTTGCTTAATTAAGAATTTAATTTTACTAGGGTTTTAATTATAATTTAAGATTTTATATATACAGGTGAAATTTTTACTAGGATTCTTAGGTTTTAAGATTTGCCTATATGCAGGCTAGGTTTATGTTATGTAATTTTCATTTTTCATTTACCGAATTGAGAATTGATATTACAAGTGATTTTTTCTAAGAGTAGTTTAGAATAAAATAGTTGATTTGTTTAAAATTCGTCTCTTAACCTAATATCTCAGATCTATGACATCGTCCAAAGACCATGCCAAAAGAACCTTTCACACGCAATGAGTGTACGACCAAGTCTGTTGCGTGCCGCCAGACACTTACACTCGCCAAGCATCCATCAATAATTCCACATCAGCCCTAAATTGCTACTTGGCAATCCACTGTCATCCAAGTCAGTGCCACATCAATAAAGGTATTATCATCTTTGCTATGTCATCTCAAATACATCATTTACCATGTCATTTCTCTCATTTAGTCATTTTCTGCCACATCAGACTAGTCAGCGACATCAATAGTATTACCAAATTAACTTGCCACATCATCAACTTTGATCAATTGATTCACCACTTCTTAGATCGATTCTCAAACAAGTCATATTAGTTCTTCTTAGCTTAAATGTTAGCATGAACAAGATTTTTCTCAAAATTAAAAATTGTCGGTGAATCAACTTGAAAGCGTGGAAGAAAATTTTTTGATTATAGATATATTGTTGAAAGTAGAAAATTGTCAATAGGAATTAAGATTGAATTGTTTTTATTTTTTTTGTTTAATAAGTTCTCAAATTTATGAATTATTTTTTTTTTAAAAATTACTATGAACTAAAAGAAAATTAAGAGTATAATAGTTTTCATGATTATAATATGGTTGTTTTAACTTTTATTTCCTAAAAAAAATAATTATATTTTTCAATAATTACATGTCAATATTAGTTAATATTGAATTTCTCATTTTTTAAAATAAATTTCTAATAATTATAATATTTTTTTATTTCTTCTCAAATTTATGAAATAATTTTTTAAATACTATGAATTAAAAAAAATGTTTATAGTATAGTTTTCATGATATTGTTATTTTAACTTTTAATGGAAGAAGTTTTATTTTCTTAAATGCCCTATGAGTTTTTATTATTACATAAATACTTTTTAGCTGTTTTTTGTTTCTAATTTTCTATTATTTTATTTTATTTTTACTTCTTTCATAATTTTCATCTACTTTAAAATTATGTAATTATTTTATGACTATTGATTTTTTAATCCTAATACTTTTTAATATTAATAAATCTATTAGGGGTGGGCATTCGAATCCCTACACGATTCACCAACCCGAGCCAACTCGATATTTGTCGAATTCAGTTGGATTTAGCCCATAGTCAGTAAACCTCGAGTAACTTAATATTTCACCGTTGGCTTGGGGTTTGGATTCAGATATTTTCTCTAACCCGACATGAAACCCGACCCCGACCAACTTGTAATTAAAAGCTCACATTTTTACCCCTAACCCCAATTTTGCCAACTACCCTAAGTGCCTAACCCAAACAACAAGTGAGTCTTCTTTTTCTTTTTCTTTTGATTGAAAAGTGAGTCTTGTAATGAAAAAAAAAAAGTGAGTCTTAGTTTATCAAAAAAGAAAAGAAAAATGAGTCTTCAGTCTTCACGTTACTCCCTCCCCCATACTCAGTTCTAGAATTTTCCTTCTCCCTGTTTTTCCTCAGTCTTTGTCCCAATAAGTCAACTTCCCAAATTACTAATTCAATCCTCCAAGGCTTTACCCTTCGTGAGATCCTCCAAAGTTAAAGACCCATAACAGCAGGTATTGATGATTTGATTTTGGGTTCCCTTTCCCTTTTATAAAAACTTAAATTCTTTGATTTCTCTGCTGTTTGTTATGTTTAATTTCGTTGTGTATACTTTGTTTTCATGTGTTTGGAGTACCATTGTTTTGATTTCATGTTCGATTTTTCAGTGGTAGAATTTGAACACCGAACCCGACCGACTCGAACTCATGTATCATCTGTCAGAATCGGCTAGCCAACAGAGTCGGCCTTAGAATGCTTTGACGAATCTAAACCTGATGAGGCCCGGTCGGCTTTGAAATCCATGAAAGCAGACCCTACCCAACCTCATGTACACCCCTAAAATCTATAACATGTCAATAACTAGATATCAATAGTAGTTAAAATTGAATTTCTTAATTTCTTTAATTTACTAAGTTAAAAATAATTGTAATATTATAAATTAATTATTTAAAATGCTAAGAATGAAAAGAAATATTAAGAGTAAAGTTTTAATGATTATAATATTATTATATTAATGTTTCTTCTATCTTTACATATATATATTTTAAATTATATGTTATATTGTGAATTTTTTTCTATTTGTTCATTATCATTAACATGAAGTATTATTATATACTAACTATAATTTCTTGATATGTACATTAATCGTTAATGAACAGTATATACCATAAACGCGACTCACGTGCAACGCATGTGCTACAAAGGCTAGTTATATATAAAAGAGGCTTAATGACATAAATTTTCTATTTCCTTCAATACCCTTATATGTTGTTATTATTACATAGTTACATTTATTTCTATTTTACTTCAAATAGCCTATTAATATATATTTTTTAAAACTCTTCTCTATTTTAATATCAATAGGATTGTAATTATTTTGGAACTATTGATTTCTTATTTAATAATACTTCTCAATATTCTTAAATGTTTAATTTTTTATAATTATATGTCAATAGTAATTAAAATTGAATTTCTCGATTTTTTTTGTTTAACAAGTTCTTAAAAATCTTAATTTTTTAGTTCTTATCAAATTTATGAATTATAAAAATATTAAGAATATAATTTTCATGATTATAATATTATTTTTTAACTTTTAATTCATAAAAAATGACATTTTTTTAATAATTAAATATTAAAAGTAATTAAGATTGAATTTATCTTTCTTTCTTTTTTCTTTAATAAGTTTCTAATAGTTATAATATTTTTTAGTTCTTCTCAAATTTAGGAATTAATTTTTTTTAATAAGAGAAAAAACTATGAATTAAAAAGTATTAAAGATTTAGTTTTCGTAATTATAATATTATTGTTTTAACTTTTAATTTTTCTTCCAATTTAAAAATTATTATTATTATTTTTATAAATTTATGAATTAAAATTTTTGTTAGATTTATTTATTTGTTTATGAATATAAAGGTATTGTACTGAATGAAATTTTATTTTCTTAAATACCCTTATGAGGTTTTACTATTACATGGGTACTTTTTAGTTCTTATTTTGCTTCAAAGTAGACAATTTATTTTATTTTATTTTTTTAATTCTTTCTTAATTCTTTCCCACATTTTTTTTTTATCCTAAATCATTTCAATATTGATAAATGAAAGAAATATTAGGAAAACAATTATATCACTATTACAAAGTCATTATGTAAAATTAAAGAGTTAGAAGTTGAACTAAAAAATTAATAGAATGAAAATTAAATTTTTATAAAGGGTATTTAGGAAATCAAAAGATTTTGTTTTATTAAGTCCCTTTTTTTTTTCTTTTTTCCTCACAGACATTGCTTGAGCTCTATTGTGATTTGGAGGCCCTTCCAACAATTACATGCTCTAAGGTTCAAACTTGTGTTCTTATCTTAAAAGTGATAAGCGAGACATGCTCCAAGATTCAAACTTGTGTTCTCATCTTAGGAGTGCAGCTTGCTTATCACTGCATCAAACTTTTGTTGGTTATGTATAATATAGATATTTATATAAATAAAAAAATCTTTATAATAAATAAGATAAAAAAAATTAGATTTTTCTAACAAGTGTCCATTAGGCACTTGTTAAGGTGATAAAGATAGAAACTTTGTATTATTAATTGAAGTTGTTGACCATGATTTTAGTGTTATGTAAAAATAATTTTATACTTTTAGAATGTTTCAAATTCTAAAACTCAGATTTATTATATTTTATCAAGTGCTCTTTGGGCACTAGTTAAAAAAACCCAAAAAAATTTAATTACCATTAGAATTTCATTTTTATTGGAAAAATAAATGATTAAAAATATAAAACTTACACAAAAAAAAAAAGAAAAAAAAAGAAGGAAATTATGTGAAATTTGAAAACTAGAAAAAATATTTAAGAAAATTAAAAAAATTGTTCACAGTTTTCATCACATCTATGCTTTATGTATAGTATATAGATAAAAAATAAAAACTTAATTACTAAATATGTAGCCTTGTAACAATGTACACTTAGTTTTTGCTATGTGCAACAATAACCAACAAAAATGTTTGGTATCTAATGTCTTTTGCATTTCTCTTTTATGTCTAATTTGTAGTTCTAAATTGGGCTACAACAAATTTGTTTTTTTCTAGTTTTAATTTCTTTGTGGTTTAATTTTATATTAGGCTACCAATATATATATTTTTTATATAGAAATTTGAGGTTGAAAATGATTCATTTTTGCTACAAATCAATACCTAAATTAGCTTAGTATTTTATTTCTAAGTTGTTATTAAGTGCTTTTCAAACTTTTCTAATTACTAATTTTTGTGACACACGTGTTGTGCTTGAATAATATTTATGATATATAGTTTATAAAAATAATACACCATATTAATTATATTAACCAAAATAATTACAATTATATTAATATTAAAATAGAGAAGAAATAAAAAAAAATTAAATAAATAGTCTATTTAAAGTAAAATAACAAATAAAAAATAAAAAATATTTGTGTAATAGTAAAAATAATTTTTCTTTTCACTAAACCACTTTTATATTCAAGAGTTAGACTCGTAGTTCTTTGTATATGACAATAAAATAAGATAATAATAAATAAAAAGAGAAACAAAATCAATAACAATAGTATATATATGCATATATATGGTTTTTCACAATAATGGTCTATGAACATCAGTACTGAACCTCATGATAACAATCATGGCATCTCTCTATTAGACTCTCCTTCCAATTCCTCCTCTGCACTATTTAATATATAATATCCAGAAGAGTATATACCAAAACAAAAACGAATGGAGAAGTTGCCAAAAACAAAAAAGTATATAAACATGGAGTTTCAGAAGCACATAAAAAAAAGCATATAAGAAGGTATGGTTGTGGTTAGACTAAACTAACCAATTATGGTTGGATGAAGAGTTCCAAGCTGGCCAATGTATTATGCAAATATAAGTTCTGCTCGTGTAATTATTATATAACATAATTAGATAATTCTAAAACTATTACAAAGTTTTGAAAAAATAGAAAACAAATCATATTAGAACAAAACTCTAACTATTTAATTAAAAATATATTAATTTTTCGGATTTCAATTTCATTCAAACTCTAAATATCTAGGAAGTTTTGAAAAAAAGAAAACAATTCATATCAGAACTCTAACTATTTAATTAAAAATATATTAAATTTTACAATTTTAATTTTATTTAAACTCTAAACATCAAGAATGTGTAGCAATATTAGAAATTTAATAAGTACAAAGGGTAAAATAGAAAAATAAAAAAAATTCTTTAAGGCTCTTTTATATATATAGTATAGATATAAATTATAAGAAGAGTCTAAAAGATACTGAATAAAGATGTAAAAAAAGCTTAGATATTGTTTGGTCTTCAAAGATTACACTCTATTTTAATTTGGTCCTTGAAGTTTTTTTTTTCTTTCTAATGGAGTCTTTCATAATTCATTTTTTCAATGCCATTAATTTTAATCTAATTCAAATTTATTATATTATAATAGAAAATTACAACATGTTAATTGTAAATAACCTGGTTTAATTTTTAATGATGTGAACAAATTTTGCTATATCATGGTCCAATACAAAAAAAATTAAAAAAAATTGCAAAATGAATAGAAAAAAAATTAAAAACTTAAATTTACCATGAGTAAAACATAAAACAAATCTTATTCTCAATACTTTGACTATTGACTACCATCTCCAAAGCTCATCCATCTTTCTCTAACGCGCCAGAATAATTGGGCCCCACTCCCCTACTCCCAAATTTTAAACCCAAGTTTGGCTTCCATTTTCAGGCCAACCCCCAACTCAGCTTATTTATTTTTTCTCTATTCATTTTTTTACATTAAAGGATGACATGGCAAAATTTTGGCCATATATCATTATAAATTAACATATTGTATGATTGAACAAAATTTGAATTATGAAAGACTCAAATAGGAAAAGAAAAAAAAATAGTGGAATTTGATTTATTTATTTTTTTTAACATTAATCATAACTAAAAGTTTGTCTAATGCTTTAATTTTAGATTCTTGGACCTTGAGAATACTTATTATGTATATATATAATATATCTATAGATTTTCCAGGCCACATGTTATGCTTTCCCACCTCTAATTTCTTTCTTGCTATCTTTGTCAAAGTCCTCAATCATGGAATTCACGAAGTTAATTTCGGCATCAAGCAAAATAATATCCTACGGACGTGGGCAATCACAAAGTAATAATTATAATTGCTTAGATTTTTTTTTTCTTATATAATCTCATCATTGCTCGAATTGGTATTCTCATCTCATTATTGCTCAAATCTATATTCCCATCGTACTTCTTTGAGTATTATGCCAAATGAATTTACAATTGATTGGTGTTAGAATTTTTTCCATGATTCATATCATCATCACAAATTTCTCACAATTAGTGTGCAAAAAAACTTTATTTTGATCATTTCTAAGTTCAAACTTTGTTTAACAATTTTAGGACACTTTGTTGGAATTTTCAAGTGGGGCATGACTACTCATCAAAATTTTCCTCTTGTTCCTTTCTAAAACTAGCAAGTAAAGAATTTACATAGACTTCAAGGAAGCATAAAAATCTTGGAAAACTGGTTTTTACAAAGTATATTACTATATATATCATTAAAAATTAAGATTTTCTTTTTAATTAAAATCTAATCATGATATATTCAAACAAAAATTCAAGTGTTTCTTCAAGAACATTATTATTTTAAGATTAAAGATGTATTCTTTACTTAATTAGTAGTGACTTTCCAATATATTAATTATTTAAATTATTATTCAAACCTTTTCATAAAAACTTCATTTTGACCATTTCTTAGTTCAAACTTTGTTTAACAATTTTAGGACACTTTGGAAGTTTCAAGGCATGACTACTTAGCAAGTAAAAATTTACATAGACTACTTGAGTAAATGAAGCATAAAATCTTGGAAAACTAGATTTTACAAAGTAAGTACTATATTTGTGGAGAGGAATAATCACGAATTCGAACGAGATTAGATTCACAATTAAAAGATGTGAGGAAACTTGTGAGAAAAAAAAAAACAAAATATATACTATATATATCATTATAAATTAAGATCTAATCATGACCTAGGATTCAAGAGTTTCTTCAAGAACATTATTATTTTTAGATTAAAGGTGTATTCTTTACTTAATTAGTAGTGACTTTCCAATATATTAATTATTTAAATTATTATTCTAGATTAAGGTGACTCAAAGTTTACACCTTTAAAGGTGTATTCTCAAGAACTAAATTGAAAAAAAGGTACAATTCTCAGTACAGTATTTAAGCCTATAAAAATCTAAAAGATATCAGATGAAAATATATGAAAAAAAAAGTTGACAAATATTGTATAATGATATATAATAAAAGGCTAATTTAATAAGTAAATAAAATCCTGTGGAATTTGATTTTTTTTAAAATGATTAATCATAATTAAAAGTTACTTTAATGCTTTAATTTTAGATTCTTGGACCATGAGAATATATATTATATATTTTCCTGGCCACATGTTATATCTTTCCCACCTGTAATTTCTTTCTAGATATCTTTGTCAAAGTCCTCAATCATGGCTTTCACAAAGCTAATTTCGCCATCAAACAAAATAATTTCCTACGTACGTGGGAAATCACAAACTAATAAGTATTATTGCTTAGAGTTTTTGTTATTATATATTCTATTCCTAGGGAAAAAGAAGAAGAAAAAAACGATATTGTATACCTCAAATGAAAAATTAATCAAAATTCGAATAACTACTTCAAATATATTATCAAGAAATACAATCTCTAGAATTTTGATACTCACAAGTTTATTAGCTAAATAACAATTAGCATATATAGTACGGCTGGTTATTCCTCGTAAATTTACAATTGGCATATATAATACGACTGGTTACTTTTTGTAAATTTTCAAAATCCTGCTACGCAAAAACGGGAGTCTTTAGAACATTTTCAAACATTTTCATAAAAATTTTATTTTGACCCTTTCTTAGTTCAAACTTTGTTTAACAATTTTAAGACACTTTGTTGAAAGTTTCAACGCATGACTACTTAGCAAGTAAAACTTTACATAGACTACTTGAGTAAATGAAGCATAAAATATTGAAAAACTAGTTTTTACAAAATATACACTTTATTTATGAAGATGAATAATCACGAATTTGAATGAAATTAAATTCACACTCAAAAATACGAATATTCATGAAAAGAAAAAAAAATAATTATATATATCATTATAAATTAAGATCTAATCATGACCTTATTCAGACAAGGATTCAAGAATTTCTTCAAGAACATTAGTTTTATTAGATTAAAAATGTGGTCTTTACTTAGTGACTTTCCAAGTATTAATTATTCAAATTACCATTCTGGATTAAGGTGACTCAAAGTTTACACCTTTACCAAATGAAAGGAAAAAGAAAAGATGATTCCGACCTCATTAAGCTATTCATTCTTTAAAATTATAAAAAAAATTATTATTAATCTTCAAACTTGAACTAATTTTTATTTATTTTGTTTATCTAAATAAATTTTTTAATTAAAAAAAAAAAGTTTTAGTTCGTCTTGATGATTCAATCACCGAACCAGGTCCGACTAGGTGGACTTTAAACGTCCGTACGTGACTCTGTCCAGCAACTTATTTGATGGTCAATCAGATTGAGTACCTGAGGCGTGTCTTCATCAAGCTTGCTCCCCAACGGAAATAACCCCGTTGTCCAAGCTGATATCTTGGTGCTCATTTTTGCTTCCTACCATGTTCCTTTTTCCTGATTTCCCTGTGGGTATTTTCCCAGGAAAAGGGAAAGAAAGTTCAAGGAGTCAATTACCCATTCAAAGTCACAGATTCAGATTGTATGGAAATTATCCTCCAGGCTGACCAAGCGCTATAAATGATACCATTAGTTGGTTTCGCTGTAATTGGTCATAAAGAAAGTCTAATACCTTTGCAATTTCTGATTCTCAAGCTTTGGTTTTCATGCAGAGGTTCAGGGCCTGCAGTTTCTACTCTCGCCTTTTGGCAAATTCGAAAGTGTCTTTGACACCTTCTTCTGCAGTAACCCCACTACCGAAGAGGGCCTTTCCTGGTCATGTGTCACCCTCATACGTTGACTTTCCCATAGGTGTGCTTTTTCTTTGTGGGTTTAACTGGCTGTATTATTCATGGGAGATTCATTGGATCCTTAACCCTTATCACCGAATGGCCGCCGTTATGATTTTTATTTGAATGTGTAATGATATACTAGATAAATAGTTGTTTTCCATTATAGTTTTGAGTGTATATAAATGTATTTTGTAATTCCATCTTTAGGTGCCAAGAATTGTTTTCCATACTTAAGGGGATACATGTCGGCATCGACAAATTTGTCCATGGTTAATGATCAAATGGGTGCTCAACCTGTTGACTTACTTAAGGCAGTTGAGGACATACACGGTGGTGTTGTTGTAAGCCTGGAAGAGCCTGTGGATTCTGTGGTCTTTGCTTCTGAGCTAGGAGCTTCGATGTCCCAGTGGAGACAACAGGTAATTTCTTAGTTTTGTCTTGCTAAGTTAGATAATGATGTTGGAGCTATTATTCACCCTAGTATATCATTAAATTTGTGTTTTTTCAGGGGAAGAAGGGAGTTTGGATCAAATTGCCTATAGAACATTCGAATCTTGTTGATGTTGCTGTTAAGGTAAATATAGTTTTTTCAGCATAATATATAAACTAGCTAGGTTTAACGAAATAAACCGTTAGGTGTAGCCTTTTCTTATTAGAAAGGAAAAAAAAAAATGTTCTTTTTCATAATGACCTCGTGCCTCATATTCTTGTTCTGCTGATTTTGCAGCAAGGATTTAGGTACCACCATGCTGAACCAGATTACTTAATGCTTGTACATTGGATTCCTCATACTGCTGATACCCTTCCAGCAAATGCTTCGCATCGAGTTGGTATTGGAGCTTTTGTACTGAACAATAACAGAGAGGTATTCTTTTGCATCTTCCACTATTTTTTGTTTGGCTTTCTTTGTCAATGGCACTGAGGAACGAATTGTGAATCTATGGGTAACTTTGCAGGGAGAATTCTGAGATTGAACATCTAAAGATAAGGGATCTTCTAAGTACAAGTTGTAGATGTCTTTTCTTTTTGTTTTTTCGTTTTCTTGAAAAAAGATGAAACTTTATCAAATCATTTATCTTCATCTTCGTGATGTGTCTGTAGTGTAAGCTCTATAGAATTTCTTTCTTTAGTCCTAGACAACCTGCTCGAGCCTTCTCTTGGACTATTTTGTATGTTAATGTGCTCTGGATTTCCATAAGAGTGATTGATCTTCATTTCTATCATCAAGCGGTTTCTTTTTTCTGTTGTACTTGGAGTCCACGACAGCCTTCATTAATGGATTGACACAATTTTTTTTTTTTTTTTATGCCAAGATCTTTCCTCTTTAAGATAGACCTTACACAAGGCTATGATATTTTGACTTTGAAGTTATTTTATTTCATTTGATAGGTGCTTGTAGTTCAGGAAATTAATGGAAGATTCAGTGGCACAGGTGTATGGAAATTGCCTACTGGCGCAGTTAATGAAGTAAGTAGATGGAAGAAACTTAATTGAATTATTAAAGTTTTAGGATTTATATACATAATGCAAATGCAATCTTTTTGCAGGGTGAGGATATCTACATGGCTGCAGTTAGAGAAGTTAAGGAAGAGACGGGTGTAAGTGAAATCAATACCATGGTTTACCCACTTGCTGGATTTTAAATACATTTGTAGCTAAGAACTCTACTTTTATTCTTCTTTCAGGTAGATACAGAATTTGTGGAAGTTTTAGCATTCAGGTATTGTGTTGCTTCATTAATTTCTACTATTTAATTCGTTGATGGCTATGGCAGTCTCCTTTGTTAAAGAAATTTTAAGAACATCTGAAGAAAAATAGCAGATGCATGTGACACCAGATCCTTTGGGGAGTTATATATGTCATTTGTAATTAGTTGCAAGCTCTTTGAATTTATCAAGTATTTGGCCTTCACAATCTCTATCTATTTCTGGCTACAGGCAAAGCCACAATGCATTCTTCCGCAAGTCAGATTTGTTCATTGTTTGCATGTTACAACCACACTCATTTGACATTCAGAGGCAGACTTCTGAAATTGAGGCTGCTCAGGTACTTTCTACATACAGTTGATTCATTATAGATCATGATTATTATTATGTTTGGTACAAGATCGTGATGATTATTTGAATCTTAGTAAATTGTTATTCTTGGCAATATGTTGAAGTAACTGATTAGTCATTACCAATGAAGGTTGTGGTGGAACTGTCTCCGTTAAAACCTTTTTAATTATGTTCAGTGCTACTAAAGTCAATCTAGCTTGTTGCTTTGAACCTTTGTTAACATTTTGTTTTAAATAATGGCTGGATAAAGATAAAAATTTGTTTCGTCCATCACTGAATTTAGAAGCAATGAAAAACTGGGAGACGCTGACTCAGTAATAGATTCTTAAAGATGCAAATAGTTTAGTGTGGATCAGTTGAATCAGGAAGTTGAATCTGTAATAAGTTTTCAGTACCTGCAATGCATCCTAACATGATCTTCTAATTTTTCTTTTTCAGTGGATGCCAGTTGAGGATTATGCAGCTCAACCCTTTGTTCGAGAAAATCAGCTCTTTGATTTTGTTCATAAAATATGCTTATCCAAGTCCGAAGGGAACTATTCCGGTTTCTCTTTGCTTCCTACTACTACATCAGCTGGCAAAAAAACTTATCTGTATTACAACAACCGGGATGCGAAACATTTGCTAACTTCTGACGTTTAGAAGTTTTACATATCATACTTGCATGACTTCTGATAACAGGACCTGTTTGTACTTGTAACAATTTGTATAAACTCATACATACCTTCTTTTATCTTCTCAAATTTGATGTCTTTTTTGTAGTAAAAAGCAGTGTCAAATAAAGATTCATTGTCTATCTGTAATTTGTTATACTTGGTTTTATTTGAATGTAATAGTTTTAGCAGGCTAGGTATTTTATACAATAAAAATAAATTCTTGAACCTTTATTGTAATCTTCTAATTTTTATGATGTTAAAATGGTTCTCATGGTATGTGGACGATATTTTCTCCGTACATGAGCATCACCAGTAACTTATGAAAATGACTAAACAAATGACGAAAAAAAAATAAAACCAGAGTCCCCGTGCATGTGGGCCTGACCTTCTTCTTCTTCTTCTTTTTTCTTTTTTTTGTTTTTCACAAAAATAAAATTTTAAAAACAAAGAAAAAAGAAAACAAACAATTTCCCACATGAAACTCAGAGCTGTATTCCAATAAATTAATATCTGGTGCGTGGGTCCCTCCATCTCATCATAGAACCAAAGCTACCATTAACAAACTCAAGATCCCCGTCATCAAGCTCCGGCCGTCTAATCCACTAACCCCATTTTCATCATCCGCAGCCTTCAGATCATCCGAATCTGCCTCTGGTGCATCTGCTTCCTCATCATCGGATTTTGGTGCATCCGCCGCCTTAACCTTCTTCTTATTTTTCTTTGCTGGCTTAGGTGACTCCGCTGGTGCTTCCACTGGTGCCTCCGCCGCCGCCGCCTTCTTAAACAACTCCCTCGGCATCAAAACCTTGTCAATCATAAAAACAATCAAAGGATCTTGATCCATCAACGTTCCGGTGATCTTCGCTGTATTCACTTTGGTTTCCAACGTCACGACCTCGCCGTCGTCTTGAACAGTAAAATCATACTTATTTGCTCCGTCAGTAGCCAACGTGTTCACAACTCCGTTACTTGATTTCAAAGTTTGTAGAGACTGGTAAACAGGAATTCCGTGATATAACAGTAACGATACCTTTTTAGCTTCCGTTAAGTTCTTGTACTTTGGTAAGAAATCGTTAACAGCTTTGTCGGTGGGGCAAAACACCGTTAATCCTCCGTCAATTGTTTCCTTGAAAGTGGGACCGGCTTTTGTAGCCGTTAATAAGTCGGCGAAGGCTTTACAACCTTGCTTAGACATAATAGCCGTTAGATTAAGCTGGCTTGGACCTGGAGTTGGAGCTTCGGCTTCAGCTGATGTCAAAGCATGACTAATTTGGAGAACTGCAATGTTATACGGATCTTCGGAGATGGATTTTACATAAACGGCGTTGAGAGGACCTTCGTTGTCTTCGGTACCAAACCCGACTTTGCCGCCTTTTAGATTAGTGATGTTTACGTATCCGGAGGTTCCGGCGGCTGCCCCTGTGGATTGAAACATGGAGGCAGTTAGAGTGGTGCCGCCTGTGAGCTGGTGAAGTTTCTTGGCACCGAAGTAATCCACTAAGACATGCAGGGAGAGAACGTTTTTTAGAGTGTAGAGACCCAGGTGTTTGGAAAGGAGTGATGCCATGGCGGCATTGTCGATGGCTAGGATGGTGATGGTACGGCGGCGGTTAATTTCGGAGGCGAGGTGGGTGGCGGTGAGGTAATGGTTAAAGGTGGAGAATTCAGGGTGTTTGGCAAGTATGCGAGTGATATTGTGGGCGTTGGTTGTGGAGGTTAAGAATAAGAATAGGAGAGGAAGGGCGAGAATGCCGGAGAGTGGTGGCAGTCGCTGCATTGTGGTGGTGGAGAGAAGCGAGTTTAGATTTAAGAGTGAGAAGAAAGAAGATGTGTGTGTTTAAGTACTGGAGTGAATGAGTGTGTGTGTGTTTGCTTTGCTGTGTATGTGAGTGGTGCCAAGATTTGCTAGCTAGGCAAGTAAGTAGGACATGGGCCTAAATCTAATGGAAGAGAGTGTGAAAAAAATAAGTTGGTCCTACAAATTCTGTCGGTGCTTCTCTAATTTATTATTCAATTTTCTATTATAAGATGCTTTTACAAGGTGAAATGAAATCTGACATTTTTTATAAACCACTGTTTTATGGAACTTTTGGTTCTCTATCCTTCACTGAGATCCGTCTTATTGCATAGAAACAAAAAAGTTTTGATTAGTTAATATATTGACAGCTATTTTTTTCTTCTTTTGTCTTAAACCAGCGTCTGCTTTATCGACTAGATGTCTTGTGAGTTGAAAGTTGAAACACGTGCAGGAGAATGACTAATGATATATGCCTTTCTTCTTAAACATTTTTCTTCATGTGTGTCGAGTGTAACTCAAGCATTAGAATGGATGGGGCTATGAGAGTAAGTAGAGGGAGATACCCCTAATGATTTTCTAATATCAAAAGCATACTACAGCCTTAAAGTTTGAGATATCCACCAATGTCAAATAGTTTAGCCAAGTGACACAAACTTAGCATTAAGGCACTCAAAGAAAGACATATTATAAACTTTGAACCATGAATTTCACCAAAACAACTAAACCATTTCATATAGAGGGAAAGGAAACAAATCTACAGTGCTACTAATGGATTAGATCATACCAGTACAAAGAACAAACATCCTTCCACAAGTTTCTCAATTATTTTCTCTCAGTAAAATCAGTCCTCTCTATCATTATAAGTTTTACATTTGTACTATGCAGTATGCCTATATCTTTTTCAGAAATTTTCTTCTTCTTCCCAACCATTACAGTAATCATTCAACAACAACCTCTTTCCCAGCCCAATTAACAACTCATTCCAATTTCCAAAGCCTATTCCAGATTCAAATCTTCCTCTAAATACAAAAGGTCTCAGCTTCAAGGATGCAGATATCAGGAAAATTAAAAAGCAAAGCAAATTAAATTAGATTTCCTGAAGAGTTATTTAACTTTTGATAACTATAAACACCTACCTAGACCTCAAAATAGAAGCTCCTTCACCACCACCGCCATTGCCGCCACCTGAGCTACTTTTCCCACCTCCACCACCATCACCACCACCTCCAATACCCATATGATGAAACCCACCAGAACCGTACACCTGTCCCTGATGATGCCCTATCATCATCCCACCATACATCCCTCCAACCCCATTAAATACCTGCCCTCCACCACCGCTGCTACCACTAGCACCAGACCCACCACCATCTTTCTCGCCTGGTCTCCCCATATTGACCTTTTCTCCTTCCAATTCTCTATATTTCTGCAAATAAATCTTCAATGGTTCCACATACTCCTCAAACCCCAAAGTCGTCATAGCCCACAACAAATCATCACCGTTGATCGTCTTCCTTTTTTCTCTCTGACACTTATCCGATGCTTCCCCTGTTATGAAACTTATAAACTCCGATACACATTCCTGAACAGTTTCCTTCGCATCCTTTGATACCTTCCCGTTCGCAGGCAACGCCTTCTTCATTATTCGGCTCACATTCGCTATGGGCAGAAACCTGTCTTGCTCTTTCGTCGATAGCTCGTTCCCATGGTTGGTGTGCCCACCCGATTCGTTATCAGAATCGGCCATCGGATCTGAAAGACCCCAATTCAGAGCAAATTCGATTTCCTCAATTCAAGAGATGATTACTGATCTTCAGTGATGAAAACTTGGGATATGGATGGGATTAGGAAGAAAGTCTAGGGGTAGAATTGGAATTTAGGGTTCGTACGGAGATGTTCCGGAATGTTGGCGGTGTTGCAGAGGGCGAGGAAGTGGGAGAGTTGTTGGATCCGTTGGATCGTCGGGCTAATAATGCATCGAATGTAACCACGTGGTTAGTTCTGAGCCCTTCGTTTGCTGATAAGAATGTGGTTACGTGGTCCATTTGGAGTTGTAGGATTAAAAAGTGGGACCGACGGTATGTAAACGGCTTATGAGTGGGACACGTGGTGGATAAAGCATTGATGGGATTTTGGAAAGATATGAATCTCACAAAAAAGGATTTACTACTTTATTAGTGCCTTAGTGGACCCCATATTCCAGTGTGCGCAAGTATTAAGCCCACTAACCCCAATATCATCGTAAAAATATATGGCCCAACAAGTGCATATCGAAGGAATTTTTGTTTTCCCACTGGAAAATATTAATTTTTTATTTCAATATGTATTATGTAATCACAATTTATACACATCTTAATTAATTATCTATAAAAAAAAAAATTATTCAATCACTCAAATAGTATTATAAATCTTTATGTTAATTCATAAGTTTAACTTTATATTTTTGTCAGTTAAATTAAATTAGGATATTGTTATGTAAACTAGAAATAATATTCAGTGTATTACAAAAATATTGAAAGATAGAAATAAAAATAATTATATTTTTATTATTAGTTTAACCTATTAATATTAGATAGTGCACATAACATTACCTTAAATTAACTTGAATTAAGTAAGTTAGAAAACCTTTTATTGTAGATTGTGATAAATTACGAGTCTAATTTAATGTAAGCAAGGAACAACAGGCATCATACAAACAATTATTTAAAGAAATTTAATCAACCATGAGCTTAATTAATTCATCTATACCCTTTGGCCCTCCATGATTTCTTTATACTTGGCTCTTCATAAATGAAAATTTAATTTTGTTTAACCAAAAAAAAAAAAAAACAGAGAGGGGATGACTCTGCTCTGGGATATGAGAGGAAAGAGCACCTAATGAAGTAGTTGTATGGGTGCACTGAAGGAAGTATGCATGTGAATTATCACAAGTCTTGTAGGATCTCATTAAAATTAAATTTCTGCCAGAGACCTTTACTTCACATAACTCTAGCCATGAACTATCTGCCAAAACTAGTTGATTACAATAGCCATAGGCTCCATTCTTGTGGTGGATCAACATTTTCTTCTTTATATTAACTTTGGAGGTTGTTCAGCTGAGAGGATTTATATATTATAAACCCAAGAGAAGAGAAATAAATAGAAAATAACAGACAGAATAGAAAAAAAATTAAAAAGAGCAAGGATGGATAATATATTGAAATGGGAATTCCAAGTATTCAACAAGGCATCTAATCAACGCTCTTTTTAAATTAGTAAAGATTTTTTCAGGTCGAATTTCCCATATTATTATCTAAAAACTTTCGTTTAAGATACAATGTTGAAAAATAGAAATGATAATATATTACAATTCATCTCAAATATCAAGTTTTTGTTGCTAAACTAAGGACTAGTTGATTGAATTTAGCCAAATTGTCAGGCAAAGAGAAGTCTCCTTCCTATTGCATATTTTGTGTTTCAAGGACAGCAATTGAGCATTACTCATCAACTTGAAATACTGAGTTTCTGGCTACCTCCAAAGACCAGCACTATACACTGCTCACTTTGATTTACCTCGTCAGACGTTGACCATTAAACATGAATAGTGTAGAGGACTAAGTGCACAAGCTGCAATCTACCAGCAGCAAAGTATATAACTCTTCTTAGTAGAACATTTCTGAATGAATGTTTGGAAACTTTGCTAAGAACTATAGTCGTAAGATCAAAGTGGAAGTCTGTTACTGCAAGTGCTGTTTTTCTTTCATGGTTTAAGCACATAATGACATCTTTGATCAAGTTATTAACCAGGAAAAAAAGTTAATTGAAGTAAGGGGTCACAAGAGCAAAGATAAACAGTAAGTAAAATTTTATGTATGAAGCAGAAGCATCTTTACAGTAATTAAGAGAGTAACCCAACTGATAGCAGCTGCTACTGTGTTTTACTGAGATTTCTGATAAAATTAACCAAAAGCAACATTATATATGTCCAGCCAGACTAGAATTAAAGCACTAGATGATTGCCTAAAGGAGAGAATAAAAGAAGAATTAGATGAGAAAGAAATTTAAGTGGAAACCCATCAAATGGATATAACCCTTTTTAACTTTACTACTTTAATTTAAATGTGCATTGTAAGAAGTAAAAGAAAAGAACTGATGGGTCACAGTACAATTGCTTTACTGGGTATCCAAAGTTTACATAACATGAAGCATATAGAAGTATTACGTATCCTAAATTCAACCAAATCCAGGAGGACAAAGAACTTGGAAAAAAAGTTATTGAACTTCAAAAAAGTATTGCTATAACTTATGCTTCTATCTCAAACCTTGAGTACTTGATGGAACCCATAGATATGTCAATCTCAATTAAGTTTTCTTCCTCATTCATCTCATTGAATTCTGCTAAGAACTCCATTAGACTGCATTGGCCAAAAATGTAGTCGGTCGGATACTCTTGCTTCTTCTGATGCAACAAGTTGAAGTTTGGCTCTTCTTCTTCTTCCCGGTGACCAACATAGTGCCCACTTGGAAGCGCGATTTCGATGAGACTATCCTCATCTGAAATTGATCCATCTGAGCAATCAAGGCTTTGACAGCAGTCCATAGTTGATAACTGATCTTGGGATTCACTTTCTGATAGAAAACCCTCTTCTTGGTTTTGCTTTGTTTGTGCAACAGTTTCACTACTCTCTGGCATTTGCTGTAATGCAAAATCTTCTATTTGAGCTGAACTTTCCTTGTTACACCTTTGAACAACCTCGTGTTCTTCCACTAATTTATCAACCATCACTAGCTTTTGATGTGATATTGTCAAGAGAACAGTAGATACAACCAATACTGAAGATGTTAAGAGGATGGCAAAAAACCCAAATCCCACCATATAACTAGCAAAAACCAAAAAGGAAGCAAGAACAGCCAACCATGATAGTGGATTCTTGAAGAAACACAAAGGAAAAAGCATTCGATCCATAGCTTTCCTTTCCCACTTCATGGATCAGAAAAAGCTTTATTAGTGTTTGACCCAAAGTAAAGTATTATGCAATAAAGGGAAGAAAAGAAATTTCCTTTACAACAGTGGATGAGATTAATAGGAGATTTTTTTTTTACTTAATAGATCTAAAGGTGAAGAAACACAAGAAGATGCAGTGTATTTTTTTTGCTCCAGATAGGAAAATTAGATCCAAAGATAACATAAAAATGACCTGATTATAGACTTGAGGACTCAGATAAAACAATTAAGATTCAAGGGTTTGGGTGAGCAGGACAGTTGAATTCACCTTCAAATATATTCCCTTTTCTTGCTAAAAAATTCAAACTTTTTCACGGGATTTAAACTCAAGTCTAGCTTTCATAGGTATATATGCATGGAAAGAGTTAAGAAACCTGTATGAATCTTAGCTGTATTGTATTTTTTTAAGGATTTGAGAAAAAGATAAACCTACAGTGGTTTGCAAAAGGGAAGCAAGCTAAACAAATGTTTTCTTTCCTCCATTTTTAAGAATTTGAAGTTGGATTTGGACTTTATCTGAAAACTACTGGGTTGTTTCTCCCATGAAAGACTCACAGTTTCCAAGTCCCCCTTGCTCCTAAAAAACTGGTTTATTGTATCCCAAAACCAATCAGGTGGTTTCCTCTGCAACTGATTCTCTTGGAAAACCCAAAACCCCTGCTACCCTTGTACTGGATTACAGTCTTAGAGCATGGAAATTAGAGAAGCCATGTGCAGATATCTGAGCTCACCACATGGCACTTTCCCTCCAACTTCAATGTAAGAAATTAAAAAAATGGTATATTATTTTCTTCTTCAGACATTTCTCTGCTTCTTTAGAATCCCAGAACCATACCTGAAGTTTCAACAAAGACAAAGCAAATACCAAGCAAACCCCATTGAGGAATTTTCTCAAAAAGGAACAAGCCTTTCTGTAGAAACCAATTGGTTGACGACTTGAAGGCTCTAAATGCAAGACATCAAGCAATCTGTTCTCCTGCTGCAAATTATGAGTGAGAAGAAAGACCTTATTCACAATTCAGAAACTTTTATGCAATGACATCAAAACTTTGCATTTAATTTCAACAGTTTGGTATTCACATGGCCTCTGTTCCACCTTTTATACAAATTAGCTTGGCTTTTGTCACATACCCAGGCAGTCCAAATAGTGGTCTAAGTAGAAAGAAATGAGAGGTGCACACTATATTTTTCACTCTTTTTTTTTTTTTTTTTTTTTGCTCTTTTGAGAAATTTCCAGGAAAGTAAATGAGAAAATTTAGAAACTGACATACCCAAGTGAGAAAATTTTTACATGTCTTAATTAATATGTGGTTGACAACTTTGTACATTCAAGTTTTCAACCTGACTATATGCATCTTTTTTGATTAAACTCTGAAATATTGTAACTGAAGTATGAATGTTTAAGACAAATTAAAGTATCTCTACGACAATTTAAGAAAAGTATATCTTTGACTATACATTGTGAAAGTTGCACGTAACCTCTTTCTTTGGTTGAAGGAAAATGTGAATCTTTATGGTGTTGCTTATAAAACTATTTTTTTGTTTTTAGAGCAAAAAAGATTAGAGGGAATATTTGATAAGCCCTTCTACAGGTGTCTTTAGCTCTACTTGAATTTAATACCAAAACCCACAATTTGAATTGTATAAGGCTCACACTCTAAAGAGTTTTGTCACACTAAATTATTTTATCTCTTGTTATGTATTATCTATCTAGGATATTCATCTCGAGCTTGAAAAGTATCTAGTTTTTGCCGAACTATGTTAAATTCTTGTTTCTTTTCTCTTAAACCAACATTACATAATTTAAAAGCTAAATAACGTACTTTTTAGTTTGCATGTTTTACATAAGTGATAACATTCATCTTGGATATCTATCTATATATCTATATATAAAATAATAAAAATGACTTAATAATAGAATATTTTAATTTTTTTAAATATCCATTATAAAAATTTAATTCTTGTTATTATCCCTTTGAGTTTAACTTCTAACTCTTTTATTTTACATAAATAACTTTTTAATAGTGATAGCAATTGTTTCCCTAATTCTCCTCTATCTTAATAGTAGTAGGATTGTAATAGTTTTCTTTTTATGTTAATAAATTTTTAATAATAATGAACTCTAACAATAATTTAGAAAACTTATATTTAATAATTATCTATAATTTAATACCATATTAAACTCATCATCTCACTTTACTTAAATATTGTATAAAGTCATTCAGTATCCACGCATGTTTTTAATTCCTATGGAATATTATTATGCTTTCTTAACATATCAATTATTTATTCAGTAGTCCACAAAAAAATGTAAAGCCTTAATTAATTTTTAACTCTACTATTGACTAGGTTTCTTTTTTTCATAGTAAAGTTTTTTTTTTTTTTTAAATAATAATTTCGTTCAATTTGAGTTATGTTGTTCTACTAGAGCATTCTAGCAAAGTAAGGAAATATCATAATACATAAATATGCTATTAATTGTTCTTATTTAGGTCTATAAAACAATGAATCAGCATAATTAAATTTAATATTTGAGATAAATTATTTTCTTTAAGTTAGTTGGTTTTAAGGAAAAATTGAGACTATTAAATTTAAATTGATGTTTTGGGATCAATTTGAGAGAGAAAAAAAAAATTCTTTATAATTATTGATAATAATGAAATGTAATTAGTTAACGAAATAAGTTTTTATAACACTGATGTTCGACCAATTGAATTTAAGTTTAAGTATTAAAAGAAGGATGAAAGTTGGAGGATGAAAGAAGGAAGAGAGTTTAAATTTATTTATTTTGGTTTCTTCAAATTGAATTTTAACATATTGAAATCATGGTTTCATTATCAAAACTTTTTAACATTTGAAAGTGAATTGCTGCTCTTAGAGATGAATGAATGAGGTTTATTTTAAAAAAAAACAAAATTTAATGTTTTTTTTAAGTAGTGATTAAATTAGTTATAGATTTTTTTTCTCTAATTTTGTTTTTCTTAATCTCAATTGTTATAAATTTTAATTATTGTTATCTTATATTAATAAATTTTTAATAATAATAATTAAATTAAATCAATCATCGAGTTTAAATCTAATTGACTTTGAAGGTGTTTTTTTTTTTTTTTAATCTTTCATTATAATTATATTTAACTTCTCCATAAATATAACTAAGTGAAATGAATTGAGTAAAAAAAATATATCAATTAGAATCTTGGTGCTTGATAAATATCCTGATTGTTTTTTTTGTTAATATAGATTAAAATCATTTTTGATTGTGTACTAAGATTTTGTAAAATATATATTTGTGACTCTTTTTTTTTTTTTTTTTTTTTTTAAATTAATGTATAATTTAAAAATCATATTGATATGAATAAGTGCAATTATTGTACATGATACTATCATTCCTTTATATGTTTTACTTTATATATATGTATGGATTGCGCCACTAATGATGGCTTTGAGTATGCTTTAAACATATGGGTCATCCATGTGTCTCTACCTCCCTACCTAATATGCTTTGCTGCACTTCCAAGTCCCACCTCCCTAAAATATATATGTTGTGGGAAGCACAACCAACTTGATTAGGAGTCGGTACTCGGGTTATATTTTAACCATTGTCAATCCACCAAAATTTAGGTCAAGAATACTTCCTCTTTCTTCAATTGGAATTTTACTTTCAATTTTCTTCCTAAGGAAAAAAAAAATCATGTTGAGAAATTGAAGTTAGTTAATAGGTCCAAGAAGAAAAATATGATATCTAAGCTAATTAACCTAATTTAAGATCTGATTAGATTATAAACGATATTTTTATTGCGAATTTAGACATCGAAATAATTAACATGCATGTCATTAAGCACGTATTAGTTTATATTCATTAGTTGGCGGTGAATGCAGTAAATATGCATGTTTGTGTCTTGTACTTAGAAGTATAAATTTAAGGTTGAGAATAATTTTTTTTTACAGAAATTAATAATGTTTAATTATATTAATTGTATCAAATCAAAATAATTCTCATGATCTGATCACCTTGATTGATGACTCTCGAGATTCTATGCATCTACTCAAAATTTTAATTACTTGTTCATGAATTAACTAGTGCAATATATGATAACAAAAGCATAAAACGAATGAAGGAATGAAAAGTAAAAAGACAAAATTATGAACATTTGTAGCAAAGAAAAGAAACAAGGTTCAAGGAATGAAGCCAGTTGTCAGCTAATTGCGAGTTGTAGTTGAATAAAATAATGCTATTTAGCCCTAATTAGGTTGTCTTTGCTCTACATTTTGACTACAAGCCATTGGGAAAATCCTTAATTTATTTTTTAAAAAGAAAATTATATATTTTCGAGCTTTTATTCTTGAAAGAAACAATGAGAATTCACAAGGCAAGGAATGTTTTAGCTGTGATTCACAAAAGTATGGAGGGGACCATATCTTGGTGTTGTTGAATGTTTCATCGTAGTTTACGTTTGAAGAATATTTTGCATAAGATATTCCTTGTTTTGAATCAAGAGCTAGAAGTTATATAAACACCTCCTATCAAGAAATATATATATGTATATATATATCTTAACTATAAGGTTTTCACATTGTTTGAAATAATCAATTGGTTTTTCTGTACATAAAAAAAAGAAGCAGGGTTTTTCAACATGGCCAGGGATTGACCTTGTAATTAGATAATTTAATTAAGAAGAGGAAGATGAAGAAATTTCATGACTCAATTGAATTTATATACTTCTATTATCTCGAACTATTTAAGAGTGCTACACTACGCTGTATATAGATTGTACACCATTTATACTCAAAAGCTTAAATCCATATATTTATAAGCATCTCGTTCTCTATAGTTTACATCTCTCATCGATGTGGAACTTTTCATCTCACTCGCGAATCCCAACACCTTCATCGATCCTCAAATGATAGTTAGGCATACAAATTTGGAATTGATCAACAGAAATATAGTAGAGTAAATACTGTACAAGCCCTTGTGGTGTAGCTGTGTAGAGAAAGGTGAAGCTATATTGATATAGTGAGTTGTAATTCTCTAATTCAAGTGATGCTGACAAGAAAATTGTTAAGCTTATGAATCTAATAGATTGGGGAAAGATTAGCACAGGTATATGTATGAAACCTGCCAAGCAAATTAAACAACTTAATACAATTGTTAATCACTCTTAGATATGAAGAATCCACCTTGTTTCAGTCGCACAGTACCTTGCTGCCTGCTGGTCTAGTTTGGACATTATGTCAAGCACAGACCCCTAATTTGTATAGACCAAAGACATGGAACTGTCTATGGTTCTGTTCATTTCCTTTGCATTTTTAGTTCAAGAAACTAGAAGTGGACAGATTGCTGGTACAAATATAGAGTAGCTTTTCCAAGCCATCAATGACATAAATTGATATATAATTATTGCTCGCTAAAAAATTTCATAAGAATATTGAATAGCTAGTTACAGGTAAAAATAACAATGTCATTAACATTGGACATAAGTTCATATTGATGTTGCTGCTTTTGCGTACGTACTGTCTGAAAAATCAAAGCTTCGAACAGGTACGTTAGCCTAACCGGTCATTGGCAAAAGCAATGGCCAAGATTACAAAAGGGGTTGACATGCCAAATATGATAATGTAAGGAAGGGGAGTCTTCATAGGTTTTTCTCCTTCCCTTTCTCTCCTGCTAGCTGTTTGCCAATACCTGCACCTAACAGAACCCTTTTAGTATTTGTCATTTTGAGTTACATTTCTAACAATATTCATATATATGCAATGGAAAAGGAGACTGGGAAGACATATATATTCCATGTTGTGGTTCTTCTTGTTTGCCTCCCTTTTTGATTAATTTCTCATCTCCACCACCTAATAGCTAGCCAACCAAACATTTTCTCAACTTTTGATCTCAGCCTCATTTTTCCAACCAAAAATGTAAAACAAGTTTTAAGTACTAGAATGGATATGTCATATACAGGTTCTAGTGTTTCTTAGCCAAATTAATTAGCATATGAAAAAATTGAAAACGGAGATAAAAAACTCATCGAATTGGGGACTTTCATGATCAACGGAGACATCGGAAACGAAGAAGATGCATGGGCATTGCAATCGGTGGGGGACAATAGTTTTGAGATGAACCGGTGGGGGCAAAACAAAGATAGGGTTGGCTGTTTTCTTCACATATATGAAAACTGGGGACTTTCTCACAAATTGGAAGGCAAGAATCCTTCTAATCAGTAAATCTTATTAGGGAAGAGGAAACCCATAGCAGATATTAACAACCTCGTAACGAATATTACCAACCCTGTAGCAGATAAAAAGTAATAAATTTTAAAAAACGACAACGTTGTAAGTATTTAGTATCTGTAACGGGCAAATCCCATATATGAATCCCATTACAAATATAAATAAAAAAGACAGTGAATATTGAAAATGAGGATGTGTAGTGCTCTTAATATCCAAGACATGCATGTCCGTAGCAGATAATTGAGTTCGTAGTAAATAACTTCATCCATGATGATCCAGGACAATTTATTGCCTGTCTCGGATAAATACATTTCTTGCAGTGTAGGTAATGTTTATTTTGGATTAAATGTTAGGGGCTTTTAACAAGAATAGATGAAATACCAAATTCAGCAAAAAATAAAGTTAGGATTAGCTATTTATTGTTTTGATATTTGAAAGTTATACAAATTTATATATTTTGGTCTATTTTCTTGGTCATCCTCAATGTGCAATCTTCAACTTTATTTGGTATTCAACACTTCGGATTTAGATCCTCTCATGTATCAAAGAGGATTAAGTTCCAAATCAATGATTTTATCATCTTCCTCATAAAATTGTATCTAATTAGAAAAAAAAAAAAAAAAAAAACTTTATATCTAGAATAGATCCTAAGAACATCAGAGAATTCAGATTCGGATCCCTCAATGTGCAAAATTGTTTTTACTTTGGTCGTGGACTTGTGGTAACTGGTAAGGTAAGTATTTTGGGTTAAATGTTAGGGAATTGTTGTACACAAAGGCGACCCTTTACAAATAGAAAGTGTGGAAAGTGAATTTCAATGTGAATCCATGAGTTTGTTTCATAACTGATTACACGAAGAAAACTGATGCATCCAACATTTATCTTATTTTATCCTTTGAGTATGTATTAGTAGTATATTGGTCAATACTCCAAAACTCAACAAGATGGGCCAAATGGTGGTAATAAATTGTTTAGATAATATTATTATTTATTATTTATGGGTTATTGGCCTAGTAATTAAGAATGTGTTTTCTATTTATTGAAAAAAATATTAATGCTTACTAAAAATATGCTAATAGATTATCCCATGTTTGGTTTAATTAGTTTTTAAAACAACATTTGCAGTTTAAGCTTATCTACAAATCTATTTGGTAATAGTGATTTTATTTTGTAAGCTTTTGCAAAAAATCATTTTTGGGCTTTTAGAGTCTTAAAAATGAAAGTTAGAAAAAGAAGTTTTTCTAAATAAAATTTAATAATTAATTAATTTAGATATATAACCATAACATTTGTCAAAATGATCTTTTTAGTAATTTTAATATTCGATCTCCTTTTTTAAAAAATTAAATTAAATAATTTTTTTTGTCTCATATCACTTTTACTTTAACTCATTCAAATATTTTTGTTTTTGTTTTTTATACAACACTTTTTAAATATCTTTACCTGTAAAATATTTTTCTATACGACATACAACACTTTCTCAAAAATTGTCTATTCCTAGATTCAAACTTGTGTTTATTTTGGGAGTGCAGCTCGCTATCCAACCCTTGTTAATTCACTTTATCTATCACCTTTTGCTAATATTTTTGATTCGTTCTTATTTTTTGATGATAGATATCGTTTGGAGAATAATTGAGTTAGTGGAAGTTGAGTTTTGTACTCGTCTTTGTGCAAGTTTGGAACATGTATTTGGTGTTTAGAGACTGAAAATCATTTTCTGCTTATGTAATATTATGTTTTGTTAAAACTGAAAATCACTTTTAGACAAACGTTCAATACAGTTTTATAATCTATTTTTCAAAAATTATTTATATATAACTTTTCAAGAATACACTTTTCACAAAATACAAAGGTAAAATTTTTATATTACTTTTTAATAACAATATCTTAATTTTTCAAAATCATTTTCTTTTTATAACTATCCATACACAAAATAAATTTTACTAAAATCAATTTTTTATTAGTAAAATTAATTATCTAAAATACTGTTTTTCGAAAATCAAATCAAATGGCCCATAGTTACTACAACTATAGTAGGATGGTTACATAATGACCTTTTTGCCCCTCAGTTGACTTCATCTTTTCCACAAGAAGCTGGACTTTCATTGGATGAAAGACTCGTGAGATCGCAGAGTCGTGTTCCGGATTCCAATCTGTCTTTTGCTTCTGTAATCTGTAATTAAGAAACGCCTCCCAAGTTTCGGATTCTCTGATTTGGAAACTGGGGACTGAACGATCTCACAGATGATACGGTCATGGAAACCCCTCAGAAGATGCTTTAAGTACAATTTTTTATTTTCATTTTAGAGGAACAAAGAAAAAGTGAAAGCCATCTTTTAAAAAATCCAATTCCAACTTTGTTGTTCAAGTTCCTTAATTGTGCTAAATGATGTGTTTTTGTCGGATATTTATGTTGCATAGCTATCTAATTCTGGAATCCTAGATTTGGGGAGTGCCCACTTGGTATTTCAGCATAAACCCTGATGTTTTCAGCTTTACGGTAAGGGTTTTGAGGTTTTCACTGCGAGGAAATTGATGTGTTGTATCTGATTGCTGCAAAGGAAAGTTCAAAGTTTGAATCTTGGGCTTCAATTAGAAGTCCAGTATCCAGGCTACAATAGGTTTTTGACACTTACCTTTCTACTTCATTCAATTTATGTTTTAAGTATATTCGCGGATTTAGTAGTGTTTCTTCTTCAGTGTAGTAGCCATGATTATTAATGTTAGAGTGTTGTATCTATGGGTGCCGTGAATTCTACTTCTCTTTAGGGATTTTTTTTTCTATGGCTACTTACAGAAAACCCCACCTCAAAGAAGCGGCTTTAAAACGTTTACTGTCTGTAGTTTTCATTACATTATGTGGGGTTTTGCTACTGATATTTCTTCTTGGAACAAATTCAACTTCAAGTTCAATATCACGGCATCTGGATGAAGTAGTAGATGAGAGTTCCCCGTTCAGTGAGGAACTCAGCCTCCCCAAACAGAATCACTTGTCACTTCAATTGGAAAAAAGAAACCAGTTGGCCCCAAGAAACTTAGATCTATATCCGAGTCTAGCCGAAGATCGCATAATTGTTGTTCTATATGTGCATAATCGGTCTCAATATCTCAAAGTAGTTGTTGACAGCTTGTCCCGGGTTGAGGGAATTAATGAAACCTTACTGATAGTTAGCCATGATGGGCACTTTGAGGATATGAATAAGATGATTGAAAGCATCAGATTTTGCCAAGTTAAACAGATATTTGCTCCATACTCGCCCCATCTCTTTTCTAATAGCTTTCCTGGAGTTTCGCCAACTGACTGTAAGGATAAGGATGATGAAACAAGAAAACACTGCAATGGGAATCCGGATCAGTATGGAAACCTTCGTTTGCCAAAAATCGTGTCATTAAAGCATCATTGGTGGTGGATGATGAACACAGTTTGGGATGGATTGAAGGAGACCAAGGAACACTCTGATCATATTCTTTTTATTGAGGAGGATCATTTTATATTTCCCAATGCATATCGCAACATACAGATACTCACAAAGCTGAAGTCTAAAAAATGTGCTGATTGCTATGCTGCAAATTTAGCACCTTCTGACGTGAATGCAAGGGGTGAAGGGTGGGATAGTTTAATTGCAGAGAGAATGGGAAATGTGGGTTACTCTTTCAATCGAACTGTTTGGAGGAAAATTCACAAGAAGGCTAGAGAATTTTGTTTCTTTGATGACTACAATTGGGATATCACAATGTGGGCAACTGTTTATCCCTCATTTGGCTGGTCCTGTTTACACATTGCGAGGTCCTAGGACCAGTGCAATTCATTTTGGGAAGTGTGGTTTACATCAGGGGCAAGGGGAGAAAAATGCTTGTATTGATAATGGCAGAGTGCAGATTGGCATAGAAGACCTTGATAAGGTCCCTAACATCAAAGCAGAATGGGACATGCATGTCTACAAACATCAGCCTGGTTATAAGGCTGGGTTCAAGGGTTGGGGTGGCTGGGGGGATGAAAGAGATCACCGGTTATGCTTGAATTTTGCTAACATGTATTATTCCCTCAACACAGATTCTCCTTTGAAGAGTTGAGATTTGTCTTTTGCTTTTGTTTCCGCGGTTGCAATAGGTGAGATCTAGATTTTTTTTTTCATTCAAAATTATGTCAGTCTTACGAATTGTTTTAGTGTTTCTGAATATTTTGAAGATAGCATTGGACATTTGTATAAACTTGTAATATAGAGCTTCACATTGTTACTCCATCATTTAGCTTGATGAACTAGTTAATTTTTTAATGGGGATTCTGAGGTTACCTGATGTTTTCCATATATCACTAACTCTTAGCTCATTGGGAACAGAACCGTCTATTTCGGTGCACACATTTATGTGTGGCAGGATGCTTGTTATGACTTCTTGAGAGAATCATTTTCTTTACTGTTTGTGTGCATGTGTTGTTCATTGCATGAAAAGATTTGCCCTAAATTATGTTTGCAGAGGACAGTAATATTATTGGTTGCTGTCTTTGCTTATCTGTATGTTTGCTATCTTATGACGTAGACGATTTTGATTTTTTACCAATAACCTATCCAAGGGTTAAAGCTTCAGCTTCAGGGATTGATGGCACGTTTTCACAAATTATAGTAGGTGAAAAAGGCACTATACTGTATTGATAATGTAGAGGAGAATTAGAATACATGAGTTTGAGGTGAATTTCAGGGTAATAAGGTTGGAGAGTCTGAGAAGTTGGAGACATTTTAGAGTACTAGTGACTAGTGAGGGATTTGGTTTATGCTGAAGGAATATTCTATCCAATGAGTGTTTCACAGAGATAAAAATAATTAAAAGAAACTGGTATAATTATGTTTAGAAACATGTTTTCTTGGTGAAGCCCAGTGGTGAAAGATCTGTTCCAAAATAATAGTTCTCTTTTCTATTTATAGTTGTCCCAAAATATTTATCCTCTTTTCACTTTTAAAAAATAAAAAAAAAATTATGGTCTGTATGCTATGGAATCCACTCCTTAATATTTTGCTTCTGTAGAGATCTGTGCTTCTCTTCAGAGTGTATAATGAGGTAGAAGAGAACGGTTTCCAACATTTATTGTGTTATAGGCTTATAGCCCCTTCAGAATTTTAGGCTGCTAGTTTTGGCTTCCCTTGACAACAAGTCTACTGAGAGATTTGAAAGTAGACAGAATTTGATATCTTATAAACAACACATTCAACTTTGAGAATGTCTTTGAACTTCATAGGTTACTTGAATTTCACTTTTTCCCCTGTACATTCAGCAATGAAGTTGATTGATTTGCTGGTTGTTACTCTTGCTCAAGGCTTGGTATGCTTTAGCTTTGTGGTGTAGGTGTTGGTCAAGGAATAACTAATGGCTTTTATGTAGCGGGGAAAGTGCAGAAAGGATCTGTCGCATTTCGGAGATTTTGAAGTTTACAAGTGTAAACCATGATTAGGCCTATACCTTGGACCTATTACATATATAATATCTCTTGTTCATGCTGGTAGAAATATGTGAACGAACATAGTATAGTTGTAAATTGTAGAACTGGAAAACGACCCCCTTCGTCAGCTATTAAATGATCCAAACTTTGTAGTCCAAGATAGAAGTGGCCATATCAGTTCACAGTAGTCCATCACCAGTCATAGGAGATCAGAATCTGGTCTTTTGGTAAATGCATTCTCTCTATTTTCATGTGTCCCATCTAAGGATTATATAGTAATTAACGTTTCTGGTGAGTTCTTGAAATACTGCATTCATCTGCTGATGTGATTACTCACCATTGTGTATAACTATAGCCTGCTGATTTTCTTGCCAACCCTAACTGTGTAAAGAACGGATTAGCTCTAGCAGTGGGGTACAAATGATCCAATGGGGCTGCTCATATTACACTTGCACTTGTAAATGCAGCAGTAAGGCCATTGCAGTGGTGAACAAAACCAAGCCTAGATGCTACCTGTAAAGCAGCCTACTCAGTACCTCCTGCAACTCCTCCCTTTATTTGGCATTTATGGTTTGAAAAGGAACTCTCCTGGCTTGTATGTACATTCTATGAATTTTATTGACTGAAGACTGAAGATAGTCTCACTGTCCTCTAAAGAAATAAAAAATTGCGAGTATGACAAGTGACATTTTGATGGTCAATAATAAACTTTATCCTAATACCAAATATGGTGAACAAACGCAAGCGATTATCTAAGTTGCACTGTAATCAGTTATGAGATGCATTGTTTCACTAATATCGTTGGCAATTTGGCTAAAATTGAATGTTACAACTAGTTGTACCACTACTGCACTTAGTTGAAGTTGAAGCGGAGCTCACCTGCAACTGATTGATAAAGGTAGCACTATTGGATGATAGTTTGCAGCTGGCCTGTGGATAGTATTCAATCTTCTATTACTCTTCTACCATGAAGCCAACATGTGAACAGAATTGTTTGCAAAAGGGAATGTAAAGATATGACTGACTGGTAAGAATTTCAAAGGGACCTTTCAATCGTCACTTTGAGTTGTCGTTATAGAACTGTATTCGTACACGCTCTCTTGAATGTACTCGTATTCTCTTGCATGTACACGTATCCATGCATATAAAACATAATTTTCTTATGTAACTTTAATTATTTTAGAGCTACTATTCAATCAGAGATTCTACTTTCATTCTAGTGATTGACTTGATCCTCCTCTTTTGAGACCGATTAGGATGGTGTGCCCATTTGTGTAAATCACAATCAGAGAAAAAGCAAAGAAGGAAAACATCATGAAAATAAAAGCATAAAATAAAAGTTGCTATGATTCTATGAATGTACTTAATTCAAAAATGTTTGAACCATATGTTTGAAAATTCAATACAGTGCATTGTTTTTTGAAAATTCTGTACTAAAATTGAATAAAATTAGTTTATATTAATCGAGGAAGGAGTAAAATACTTAAAAATAATCTAAATAAATCTAACAATTTGGGCATCCATAGTTGATAGTGAAGCTACAAAACCCAACGGGCCCAATTTAGTGTTTGGTGGCTAGCAGGCTCTTATTCCTCAGTCCTTGCCCTATTCGTTGTCTGTCAGACCAAGACAGCTTACAGTTTTCGGTGAAGAAAACCCGACAGACCCCGTGTCCATAACCCATTGCCACTGTTTCCCACTCCGAATCAACCTTTCGCTGTTCAGCTCATCTTCTTCTTCTATCTTCAAAATTTCTGCGTCCACATTCTCTTTCTGATTTTCTGTGGAACCTAACTTTTTTTTTTTTCTCCCCTACACAAAAACCAAAATTTTAATTTTTCAAAGTATGCAATTTGAATTAGTTCTGTGATCAATTAGAGAGCAAACTCGTTCCCGCTTTTTTTTATGGGATGCTCTTCCTAATGTTTATGGAGACTGTGAATAAGTAGAACCCAGAACGCACAAAGAAAAGCAGAGGATTAACGTGTTTCAATATTTCAACTGTGTTCTTTTATTGATGGTAAGTAAGTAATGCCCTTTTATAAGTTCTGTTTTTTCTTAATTTTATTTCAGTGACTTTGAGAACATAAAAAGCTGTTTCATATTGAACCTAAGCTTTTTTTTTTTTTGGTTTCTTAAGTATGAATTAAGTTTACTATGATAATTCTTTTGGATGTGCAATGCATGTAGTTCAAAATAATTTTTTTTGTCCAACATAGATATGACCTTAAACCAACTCAAAAATCAGGAATTCAACCATATTCATCGTCAAAGGTAAATATTTATTTAGTGGATAATAGCTGCTTAAGATGAAACAATATGTTTGTGGGTGAAGATCAAAGGTGTAAAATCAATAACTTTTCGCAAGGTTTTCTTTTTCTCTTCTTCCGTGGAAGTGAAATCCCACTTTTTGATATACTATCCTTCATGCTGATCTTGCTTGCCAAATTTCAGATCAATCAGACCATGCATTAATTAGGATTGCTGTTATATGCCATTTTCAAATATAAGGAAATATTTCAATAGATTGAATAACTATAGACACACGATTCATGTGAAATTTGAAATTTGAAATCCATCATAACTAATTTCTAAATGCCAGAGAGCCTTTCCATGTAGCACAGAACATGAAAAAATACAATGCCTCTTAGAAAAGATTGGATTAAATAACTAATCAAAGATGATGTCATGCCCTAAAAATATGCAAACTTATATAATAGTGAGTTTTGTTGAAAATGATCCTTTTATTTGGTGGAATCATGAAAATCACTGTATTTGATAATATATAATTTTTTTTTATGGTTTCACATATTCTCTACTTGTGCTGCACATTCTTGTTTTCTTTTACTTCCTGTCGATATTCTTAATTCAATTCTTCAACTTAGATGTACTGTATTCATATATGCTTTCATATAGCACCAAATTGTGTTTCACCTTTATCACATACAACAACAACAAGCCTTAATCCCAAATAATTGGGGTCAGCTACATTGATCCTCACAAAACTAGCTCATATTTTACTATGATTTGTGATTAAAGCATGTTGTTGTTGTATGTGATAAAATTGAAACACAATTGGGTTCTATATGAAAATTATATGAATACAAATCACATGCAATGAAATTTTATATCTACTTACTGAATTATATATTTTTCTTTTGACAAGCACGGCTGCTGTGATATTGATCAGTATATGTGGGACAGTGAAATGGGAATTGCACATACCTGGGCATTAGTTGGATGCCCAAAAAATATTGTAAAAAGAAACATATAAACAAAGAAAAGCAGAATATAACAGTCGATCTTAAAATCTACTAGGCCACCTGTGGATGGACCATCCTTTTAATCCGCTGCTGTACAAATTCCACCGTGACTGAAGTCAAGTATAATGGGGATAACTTAGCTAATCAAGTTTAGCCATGACAATTCCTTCTACAGTGTGCAACAATTGATTAGCTATAGTCCTAGTTATTCCTAAAGCACTTAAAACCAGCACAATATTCTCCACATTTTCTTATATGGTCAATCGTGAAGTGGTGTTAGTTTGATTATGAAGTGATTAGAAGATGCCAAAAGTAAGAGTATGAACCAACCAACTCATATCTGTAGGTTGTTTTTCTGGTTCTGTACATCCACTCACTTCCACAGGAGACCGTTTTACAATTCAAGGCAGGTTATCAGTGCATCCTCTCTGTCACTAGTTCCACCAAAAGGAAACTCTCTTCTCTTCAATGCTCAAGATCCAGTTAATCGTATTTTATCATCTTCTCCATTGATCTCATTTCCAGAGGTAGTTAATCAGTACAAATTATCTCAGAAGCAGTTAGGCTCTCCATCTAGCGCATCACATATTTCTTATTTGGGTTCAGAAACTTCTGAATCACTTGGCCAACGTTACCAAAGTTCTTTTTGCTTAAAAGATGCTAAGCAACTTCATTTGCAAATTTACAAAAATGGGTTTACCAATGATGTGTTTTTGTGCAATACTCTGATAAACATATATGTTAGAGTTGGTTATTTAGTTTGTGCCCATGACGTCTTTGACGAAATGCTCCAAAAGAACCATGTTTCTTGGGCTTGCTTGATTTCAGGCTATATGCAAAATGCCATGCCTGATGAGGCATGTGCGCTTTTCAAAGAGATGATTTGTACTGGTATCTTACCAAACCAATATGCTTATGGTAGTGCTCTTCGAGCTTGCCAGGAGTGTGGGCCGTCTATGCTTAAACTTGGGATGCAAATTCATGGGTTAATTTTGAAATCCCAATATGAGTCGGATGCTGTGGTTTCTAACGTGCTGATGTCAATGTATGCCGGTTGCTTCTGTTGTACTACTGAAGCTCGCCGTGTTTTTGACGAGATAAAGGTTAAAAATTCAATATCTTGGAATTGTATCATTTCAGTATATTCTCGTAGAGGAGACTGCAGTTTCTGCTATCAAGCTCTTTTCAAGGATGCAAAGAGAAGATATGCAGTTCAATTTCAAACCTAATGAATATACTTTTGGCAGCATGATAACTGCTGCTTGTTCTCTGCTTGATAATGGATTGAGTTCACTGGAGCAGATCCTAACTAGGATCGAGAAATCTGGGTTCTTACAGGATTTGTATGTAGGTAGTGCACTTGTCAGTGGGTTTGCTGGGTTTGGTTTGTTTGATTATGCTAAAAAAATTTTAGATCAGATGAGTGAGAGGAATGCAGTGTCCATGAATGGGTTGATGGTTGGATTGGTGAGGCAGAGCCAAGGTGAAGAAGCTATTAAGGTCTTCAAGGAGATGGAAGGTTCGGTAGAAATAAAAATTAATACACATGTCATTCTTCTAAGTGCTTTTCCTGAATTTTCTGTCCTGGGGGAAGGGAAAAGAAAGGGTCAAGAGGTTCATGCTTACTTAATTCGAACTGCCTTATCTGATAACAGGGTTTCAATTGGAAATGGGCTTGTCAATATGTATGCTAAATGTGGTGCAATTTCTGATGCTTGCTCAGTTTTTAGGCTTATGGTTGACAAAGATTCAATCTCGTGGAACTCAATGATCTCTGGCCTTGACCAGAATGCGAGGTTTGAAGATGCAGTCAACTGTTTCTGTGAAATGATGAGAAATGGGTTGATGCCCTCAAATTACTCGTTAATCAGTACTTTGAGTTCGTGTGCGAGCATGGGCTGGATCAATCTAGGACAGGTATTACATGGTCAAGGGCTTAAACTGGGGCTTGATTTGGATGTTTCAGTGTCAAATGCTCTTCTTGCACTATATGCCGAAAATGGGTGTCTCAGTGAAAGTCAGAAAATTTTCTTCTTGATGCCAGAGTATGATCAAGTGTCATGGAATTCATTGATAGGAGCATTGGCAGATTCAGAGGCAACACTTTTAGAAGCAATAAGATATTTCCAGGACATGATGCAAGCTGGATGGAGACTAAATATAGTGACATTTATAAATGTCCTATCTGCAGTTTCTTCCCTTTCACTTAGTGAACCGGGCCAGCAGATTCATGCTTTGATCTTAAAATACTCTTTTGCCAATGAAACCGCCATTGGAAATGCGCTTATGGCTTGCTATGGGAAGTGTGGACAGATGGATGACTGTGCGAAGATCTTTTCCCGAATGCACGACAGGGTAGATGATGTAAGTTGGAATTCCATGATTTCTGGATACATACACAACGAGCTTTTGCCCAAGGCCATGGATTTGGTGTGGCTTATGATGCGAAAGGGTCAAAGATTGGACGGATTCACCCTTGCCACTGTTCTTAGCGCATGTGCCTCTGTCGCGACATTAGAGCGTGGTATGGAAGTTCATGCATGTGGTATAAGAGCTTGTTTAGAATCTGATGTTGTTGTTGGTAGTGCATTGGTTGACATGTATGCCAAATGTGGAAGACTAGATTATGCTTCAAGGTTTTTTGACTTGATGCCCGTGAGGAACATATATTCTTGGAATTCAATGATATCCAGGCTATGCACGTCATGGACATGGAGAAAAAGCTCTCAAACTTTTCACACAAATGAAACATCATGGTCAATCACCAGATCATGTCACCTTTGTTGGGGTCCTATCAGCTTGTAGCCATGTAGGTTTGGTTGATAAAGGGTTTGAGCATTTCAGATCAATGAGTGAAGTGTACGGGCTGTCTCCTCGAATGGAGCACTTCTCTTGTATGGTGGATCTTCTAGGGCGAGCAGGTGAAGTTAACAAGATAGAAGACTTCGTCGAAAGGATGCCAATGAGTCCTAATGTTCTCATTTGGAGGACTGTTTTAGGGGCTTGTTGTCGAGCTAATGGCCGTAATACAGAGCTAGGTCGGAGGGCTGGCAAGATGCTTTTGGAGTTGGAGCCTCAAAATGCTGTGAATTATGTGCTTCTCTCCAATATGTATGCCTCCGGAGGGAAGTGGCAGGATGTGGCAGAGGCTAGAATTGCAATGAGAAAGGCAGCAGTGAACAAGGAAACTGGCTGTAGTTGGGTCACCATGAAGGACGGTGTTCATGTATTTGTGGCTGGAGATAAATCACACCCTGAGAAAGATATGATCTATGGAAAACTCAATGAGCTGACCAGGAAAATGAGGGATATGGGATATGTGCCTGAGACAAGATTTGCACTCTATGATCTTGAACTTGAGAACAAAGAAGAACTCCTGAGTTATCATAGTGAGAAACTTGCAATTGCTTTTGTTCTCACTCGTAAGTCAGATCTGACAATAAGAATAATGAAAAACCTTCGTGTTTGTGGTGACTGCCACACTGCCTTCAAATATATGTCAAAGATTGTAAATCGACAAATAGTATTACGGGATTCAAACAGATTTCATCATTTTGATAGCGGCATGTGTTCTTGTGGGGATTATTGGTGACTAAGTGGTTGGTAATTTTTGGGGACATCATTCATCATTTATTATGGAATTGTAATCAGATTGTTCATTTCAGTGGCACTCAAAGAACATGGTGAACATACTAAAAAGTAATGCATTGGGCTAGATGATAAAAAATTAAGAGGAAGAGAAAGAAAGACAGAGGAAAGAGAATAGGAATAATCAGGTGACAGTGAGCATGTGGAAGGTGTGGCTCAGTCTCGGATTTGTTGTGCTATGAATTGTTGTTTCATACTTCCATTGTGCCACATATGGCATTATTGCATGGTAAGTAAGTTATTGGGCTTACATTTGTATTGTTAATTGATAGATTTTGGTTAATTTTGAAGAATGTCTTAGAGATAGATGGGGTAGATCATTGTCTAGTTTTCTATAGTCCTCTCTGGTTATAATTCTGCATGGCTTAAGTGTCATTTGATTTAGCTTAGCATTATTGGTAATCCTTTATAACATTTGGAAATGCTTTGTTTACTCATCAGTGTTCAGTCACCATTGTCTATCAAAGCCAATGCCATTTCTTCTCTTCTTTCTACTTTTGCAGTGTTATCACTTTTATGAATCGGCTATGAGGCATAGGTGATTAGCTAAAAGAATTTTGATCTAATTGCATGAAATACTTAGGTATTGTAGCTCCTTGATGTCAGGTTCCATCTGTTTAATTTTTTGAAAAGTTCCTAAGCCCCTTTTTTCCAATGATTAAAAAGGTTCATGATCCCTTCCTGTTTCATGGGTAGTATTATAAATGACAGGAATCCTCTGAATGTTATCATAATATTCCTGAAATTTTGACATATCACTCTGGCCAAATAATTATTTGCTCTTATTGTCCTTCCATTGTCCATTAGAGCTAACTGGTATTTTTCTCTGAACAGGTATTTTGTCTTTAGTTACTTTTAATTAACTTTTGGGATCTGGAGTCTGGATTGCTTGTAGTGTAAGTATATTGATGTTGTACTTCTAATGTTTTAGATGACAAACTGTGCAGATATAGGGGAGCAGACATAGAAAAGATGAGGGTGATGAGCTCGCTATCATTTCCTCCTCCTTTTCTTAGCATTTGTATTCTAGGAAATTGAAGGGTCAAGTCAAGTGGCTGTCTGTCAATCAGAACCTTAGAGATTGAATTAAGTCATTAACATCTTACTAATGGGAAATTTAGAGGTTGATGAAGAAAAAGATATGAGCAAGATCTACTATTCATTTTTTGCACCTAATATTAATTGCACATCCAGCGATTGGGTTTATTTATTTTCATTTGGGAAACATTCAGAAGTTAATTTGAATGATGAGTTTTCACAATCCTTGGATTCTTTCTTCAGAAGAATTCTCAATTTACAAACATCTTTGCAAGTATTTCTTTGACCTTGTACTTTTGTCACTTTAGCATTTACAGCTAATTATTTGGCTAATAATTGGGTTTAAAGTTTCCATGGAACCTTGCAGGTTGGTATTGCCTTGACCCTTGGAAAGCTAATCACAGATGGGATGCAATACATGCATGCCTCTTGAACAACATTCACAGAGTATTTTTGCACCATATGTTTCATTGTGTTACAAAATGAAATTGTGCTGTCTATGCAATATGCAACAGAAAAACTGGCGAGTGGATCTTGTGTGGCACCATAAGAAAATGGATGGAGAGTATCTTGTGATTTGGATACAAGAAGATGAGCAAATTCATTGTTCCTGTAAGGAATTTGAGCATTCAGGAATATTGTGCAGGCATTCTCTTCTGGTACTTTCTGTGAGGAATTACTTTCAACTCCCTGCAAAATATTTACTGTTTTGCTGGTCACCAGAGAGTTCTTTAGTTTGTTACCGATCAAAGTGCTCAAGGAAGCAGTGATGAGTGAGCTCAAGCCTTCCATTCTGTTGCTACTTGCTACAACTTTATAGAGTCACTGATCTCCAAGGAACGTACTCGTTATGTCAGTAGAAAACTTAATAGGGATTCTTGAGCATGTCAAGAATAGCCAGTTATTGATGAATACACAGTGAATATAGCAGATAACACTGTTAGTGAACCGTAGTTTAAATCAGGTACCTTATTATTTTGTGGCACTTGGGTCCCCTACTTATTGAGATATAGAGATAGGGTGAGGAATATGGAAGACAATAACTCCAACTTAACATACATTGGAACAGATAGAATGTTCACACTTTTTGCGGATAGAGGATTCAAGAAAATTTCTCTCCACCATCCAAAAATGGTATTTATGTTGAAGAGGATGGATGGTGACACTTGGTCATTCTTGATATAAACGAGCCATTTTAAGATAATTCCTTCAATTGATCAAGTGGTAAGATTGTATTTTCTTCTTTTTAATATGTATAAAAAGAATATTTCTGGATCTCTTTTAGGAACATACCAACGTTTGTGAATTATGATATTTGATTAGTCTTGATATGCATGCAGGTGATGGAGACCATTGTTGTATGGTTAGAATTCTCTTCTTCAAGGTAGTGACTATTTTGTTAGGACCTTCCTTGTTAACCTGGTATTTATAAGTTATAGCTGTTTGGTGTGGCTTCTTGTGTTACCTTAAGATCAGTGAAAAAGAATGGTAATTACTTAAGTTCCATCTATTGAAATTGTACAATGTAGACCAGGAAAATTGTTTGTCACATTCAGCCATAAAATAGTATTCAAAATCTTTCGATGTAGAATGGTTAAGATCAGTGAAAAAGAATGGTAATTACTTAAGTTCCTTCTATTGAAATCGGACAATGTAGACCAAAACTGATTTTAGGAAAGAGATGTTCTTTAAACAAATCATAAACGTTCTGCATCTAGACAACGAAAGGCTTTGAAAACTATTGTTTGTCACATTCAGCCATAAAATAGTTTTCAAAGCCTTTCGTTGTCTAGATGCAGAATGTTTACGATTTGTTTAAAGAACATCTCTTTCCTAAAATCATTAATCTTTATGATTCATGAGACAGGTTGATCTGATGTCTGAATTTTCGCCCCATATTTTGTTGACCACAATACCTCAAAACTAGTTGTGGGGTCATTGATAGAGGCATGCCAAATATAGGTCAGTCTGTGTCTCCCACTCTGCCTGTTTGTCGATTTTTGTTTGAAGTGATCCGAAAGCAATTATCATAAAATTTTGGGCAAAAATTTTCACATTTATAAAGGTTACTTCAACGATAAAAAAATAATAAGGCTCGCCAACTTATTTCTTTATCAGAAGGTGTCTGAATTATTTTATTGTGTGACACATACGAAACAGTTTATACACTAGTTTTATGTATTCATGTTCATAGGTTCTCATGTTGCCCTTTCTTTGGTTTTTTGTTTTATATTCACTTTCCATTCTTTAAGTGGAAGTATAGAGAATGCTTTAATAAACATACGTGTCTGAAGGAGAAGCTTAGCATTAGAATTGAATTACTCATTGCTTAGTGATGCATTATATATTTGGTGGTGGGATTTGTTTTATATCTTGTGTGTCCAAAATCTGAAGATGTATGTTGCTGAGCACTTGGGAATGCCTTTGATTTGGACAACCTTCAGACGGAAAACCATAAAAATTTTATTTGAGGTTGTCACTTTGTGTCTGCCAACGTAATTACAGATAGACATGCCTTTTTCAAGTCCTGAAGTGAACCTTGGGCAGCTCATGATGCCTTTGGACATTCAGGTTTTTAATATGTTGGGACGAATCTCATTTGGTGGGAGGTTGTTCCTATGTGTCTGGAAAAGTACCTCAAAAATCAATTGCTCAGAGAATTTTGTCAGCGGGTGATATGTATGTGTCTCTCTCTAGACATATAGCACTGAATAGAGAAGCTTACTAGTAAATTGGCATATTCTTTATCAATAAGGTCATGAAATAGATAGGAATGACAATAAACCGAGTCGGGTCTCGGTTAAAGATCTAGTTCAAATTAAATCTATTTTTGTAAATACAATTTATAAGTTTTTTTTTACAAAACAGTTTTGTTCAATCAACCTGTTACCAATTTTATAAATTTTGAACTATCAAATAGACCAAACGATGTTTCAATTTAATTCAATCTAATTTGTCACTCAAGTAATGATTTAACTAGTTGGTCCGATCTAATTTTAAAACATTATTTAAACACAAAATATCTAATTGGACTGAATATTTATATTGTTTTAATATGATGAATCCAATTATCGTCACTAGAATTAGAGTATTCTTACATTGGAAGACAGATCCTGTCTCATCTCTGTCTCTAGAAGGCTGCTGTTTCGACAAAATACTAATTTGGGATTGTCTTCTTTTGAAAGACCTTGACCTCAGGCCAAGTGAGAACTTGCTTGGTAGGTTCTCTGGAAACAGCAAGATCACAAGCAAAACTAAGAGTTCTAGACAATTGGAATCACTATGGACAGAATTAATGAAATCTAATAAGTCAAATAATCAAATTCCCATAGAATTCTAATTAATTATGCTGTCTAATTTGCTCTACAATTAGCATAATATTGGTGGTTGTGCTAGACAAAGTGGATAAAAGTTGTGGTCTTGGGATTTCAAATGAAGGTAGAACTTTAGAAAGAACATTTAGGCTAATTGTTATTGCATTTAATCTGGGCTAATCTGGGCTTGATCTTCCCATCAAAACAAATTTTGCATGAACAGGACAGAAAATTTAGGGTTCGTCCAAGAAATTAAGAAAAATTACAAACTCAGATTCCCCATAAAATTACAAGTCATAAACATCTAACAGATAAATGGCAACTAGAGTTTTTGGTTACTAATATTAAGAAAGATTATCAGCAGTTGGCTTCTATATGAATCCTGATTTCATTTTTCTAATGAAATCATCACATCTTTTGTTTAACTCCTCTGTGCTTAGCATCAAAAGATATTCATCTTCATCTTCATGTTCATAAGTGATTGCAATTCTGTTTCCTTCATCTTCACCTTCATCTTCATCTTCTGTAATTGAAAGCCCATTTTGTTGTTCTTGAATTTCAACAGACTTTTGATCTGTATTAGTCTCTAATACTTTGACTGATGATGGTAGATTGTCTCCATTGCCCATTACATGTTCATCTCTCTGGTTAGAAATTGGTGAAGCATTGCCAATCAGACCAGAATTCTTGACTATAGCAACCAGAAGTCCATTGCAAAGCAGGAACATGTAGTTTTTGCAAATGGTGTGCCTAAAAAGTTGCATTAGAAATGAAGAATTGGACAATAAGATGGAAAAGAAAGAGATTGATAGCAGAAATTTGATGATTCTATAGAGATTATGAGATAAGCTGAACTGACCAGCAATTTGGATGTTTGGATACTTAAAATAATCCATCTTTTTCTGTTATCTAGTGAAGAGGCCTATTGGGAATTTGGGAGGAGAGGTGAGGAAATGGGAGAGAAGTTTATTAGAGCTGTTGTGAGATAATTTCTTTGGTTTATGCTAAATGTAAAGGGACTTGGGGGATACTTATAGGAATTCAAAACTTGCCTACTAACATTGGTTTTGCATTAAATTATCATAATTACCCTTTCTTTCTATGAAATGAGGATGCTGACTTAAGGGTACTTAAGGAAAAGACCAAGTCAGTCAACAAACTTTCTAATCATTAAAAAAAATACTGTGAGTAGACTCTGTAGTGTGTACAAAAGACCTACAGGACACAACAAGCAGGATGAGTTGACTCCTTCAACAAAAATTTTCAGTCTTTGAGAAGTAATAATTTAACATTAGGCATAGATGAAAAAAAATTGAAGACTCAAGGGTAAAAAGCTCAAAATTTTTCCTTATCAAAGATTTTCTAGATGCATGTTGGAACTAGGTAGCCATCAAGATAATTAAGAGTATTCCATCAAGTTTTTCCTTTTTGTACTTTTTCCAACTAATATTTTGTGTCAAATTAAGAATGAATCAGTTTAACAATTAAAGGTGGTTAGCTGAACATGTAATGCATACAAATCTAACTGATAAAAATATCAAATATTTGTGCATACATTTATAATAAACATTTTTTTTATAGAGATTAAGGATAGTTCAAATACCTGTTTTTAATTTAAACTGATAAAAATATTAAATTTAAACTCATTCTAATTTTAATTAATTTGAATCAAGTCTCCAGTGTGGCCTTATGTTGGAATAGATAATTAGATGATGATGTTAAATATATGGTAGTATAGTAAGACATTTATTTATAATAAAAAAATTTAAATATTAATTTGTGAATACTAGTATAGCATGCATGTATGTAAGTGATTTATATGCTCAATTTAAGTAATCATGAAGGTAGATAAAACTATCAAAGTGCTACCGTAACATTTAAGAAATTAATTATGAAATTTCTAAATCAATTGAATAGGAGAATTAAAGTTTTATTAAATTTTCATCTAACATGACTTTAATTAATTAATTATGGCTGAAAAAAGAAGGTTGATCATCTTCAGACTTAATTAATATATATCAATTGTTCAAATGTGACCATCACTCATTAAATGTTAGGATAAATTATTAGGGAAAAAAAAAACATTATTTAATACTTTTATGTTTATGGCAAGAAAGGGGTATGCAAATAATTATCAACTACATAATATGCTTTAATTGGTAAAACATAACTATGATGTTATAATTTGGAAAAGATAGAAATTAACTAATCAACTCAAAGAGTACTCTGGGATGATGGTATATTAGTTTATTACATTTTTATAATTACTAGCATATAACTAGTGTATTTTATATTTAATTAAATTATTTAAAAATATTAGTTAGAATTTGTCGATTAAAAAAATAAAAAATTGCTACCTACATTACATAGTAAAAAGGAATTTTTTATTTATTTATTTTTTTATGTAAAAATAAAATAATAACACACATTCATGAACTAAATAAACATTATTTAAATTTTCAACAAAAATTAAAACAACAATTGGATATCTTCAATTCAATATTAGATTTTTTTTTTTTTTTTAAATGTCACCATTCTCTTATATTTTATGATAATCGTAGAAAAAAAAATATGAGATTTGTGACGATAAGACGTGTAATAAATTTTTTGATCTTTAAAAAATGAAAGAGATAATGATAGAGAGAAAAATAGATGAACATACATGCCGATCAAGATGGTGCAATTATTCTAGACCTAGGTTTTATGTTGATCGTAGGAAGAGAGTTATGGCACGATAGAAGGTGAAATTTTTGTTTTTTGAAGATAAGAGTATTACAAATAGTGAAAGACATGACTTATGAGGGAGCTGGGTAACAGTGTACAGTAATGGTGACTGGTGATGGGATATTCTAATTCTTCCTACACTGCTTATTTCGATAAAATTAAAATATTACAATAGAAATAAGAAAAGTTCGAAGATGAATGGATTATATAAGTTTCAAAGGTACAATAACTTTAATTAAATTACTTTTAATTATAATAATGACTATTAAGTAATAATTTACATTAAATATTAAATTAATTATATAAAAATTAGAGGAGGTGAGTTCCTGAATCGGAGCAAGAAAGCATTTTGAGCTCAAAACATCAAATGGGCATCCCCTCGATGCTGATTCTTTGCAGGAAGGTGAGTTCTTGATTCCTGGAATTAGTTCTTGCTTAATTTACTACAAGTAGGTGTTTTTTTGGACATGTTTCTTAATCTAGTTGTACTGATGATCATCTTTCTATTTGGGCGCATATGCGATCATATTATACCAAATTAAATTGCTTTTAGATTGTTGCCCAATTTATGATATTGCCGCTTTAGCTCACCAAGCAAAGCAGCTCCAAATATATGATTAAGCAAGGATGCTTTGCTTCATATACTCTCTTACCAGAGTTGTTCTGAAAACACCTGTAGGAGAGTTTACATCTTATAATAGACAACTATGGAAAAAAGAAAAGAAAAAAAGACAGAATGAAAAGAAAGGCAGTTTGGACTTTTGGTGGCTTAGAAATCGTGAATGTAGCTCAATAAGACTCCATGTTTGCCCATCTTTTCTAACATCATATCATCAGAAAAAATTGGAAGAAAAAAATCGTACTCGAGAATGGCATAAATCCGACAATACCATAAATTTCATATTAGCAAAACCCACACAATAAGAGTTAAAATAAAAGAGCAAGTGCATGGAATCTATTCAAATAAGGTTCTTACCAAAGCACGTGTTTTCCTCTGGCTGTATAGAGGATGTATCTATTGGTTGTGCAATGCAAATTGCTGAGTATATAAAATACAGAAGCATCTAACTACAGTTTATTTTGCCATAGATAGAATCCTCACATGCTCATATTTCACATACCAAGCAAATTGGGCCTACATAGACTGTCTCTTATTTTAATACATTTGAACTAAATACATAAATCATCATAATGGTTGTGGTGATTTAGTAGTATTGTTGGGGTGGGGTATGGTGGCCATATATTATGGTTATAGCCCTGCCCCTGATGAGTGCAATTATGATGATGCCAAAGTCCTGCTTAGGGCATTGTTGATGATAGTAGTAGCCATGGGGAGGCCGTTGCTGATGATGTAGTAGTCCTGGTGAGGGAATTGCTGATGTTATTCTGTCCTTGGTGAGTGTATGTATTGCCACTAATATTGTAACACTGGTGATGTCAATGGGAATGAACAACCCCTGTGAGAATGAAAATCCGGTGATGTGCTCATCAGAAAACAACAGAGTCCTCTCGGAAATCTAGTGGACATAGTGATTACTCAACATAAGCTTTTTCTACTAGTTTCCCAAATGGTTCTATTGCATATTGAGGGAAGGAAAAATTCCTCAATTCAGCAAAACCACCAGCTGCAACATTAAATGTAGCTACGTTTGGAGAGGTTAGCCTTCATGCTTGTTAATTACTGGAACATTACGTCAGGGGATTTCAATCATATGAATAGTAAATGCTGGTTCATTATCTTGTTCTTTTCATGAGCTCCCTTTGAAAAGTTCAGTTATGTTAACTGATGGTGAAACTCATGTCCAGAGTGGGTACTGAAACTATTAACCAAACCTCTTCTTAATAGTACACCTCTAAATTTTTCTTTTTGTTAATATTTTATCAGTCTACCAGTTGCTCTTCAAAATGCATTCGAACAAGTTGTATTAGTACCCCTTTGAGGAAAGCAGAATGCTTTTGATTCATCAGTTATTTTAATTAGAAAATTGTGGTGAATTAAATAAACTCAAGCTTCAAAAAATCTTGTAACCCTGAGTATCTTTTCTGCACATCATACATATTTTTATTGTATGCTTCATTCATATCAAGTGTAGGGTTTGTCAAAGTTCTTCTTTTTCTTTTCTGTTCTTGTTCTTTTAAAACAACAATAATAAGAAGTAGTAGTCCCAAAATTCGTGTAGCTACATGTAATAGAAATTGGAATGCATCATATGGATTCCTTTCTCTATTCCATCCTATATATAGCTAGAATCATCAATAACCCTTTTATAATCACTTCTGCTTGTGTCAATCTTGTGCTCTTATAATCCTCTTTGATTCTCCTGATTTAACATTCTCACAGTTCGGATTGCAATATAGTTTTCTGAACGTTGTAAGTGCAACTAGATTATTCTCCTTCATCTTATCTTCAATTGAACTTACCCTATCTTTGAAAGTTATCTTCATTTCTTATCTTCTTTTTCCTTGCACAACCACAGAGCCCTGTAAAATGTAGGTTTAAGCTCCAAGGGTATCTTGACTCAAAGGAGATCATTCATGTAAGCTGCAGTGACTAGATCTGCTGTATGACTCCCTCTCTAGTTCTTACCCTATTATTCATATCTGAATTAATATACTGTGAGAGACACCTTTCATCTCTGAACTCTACTACATTACCTACCTATAAACTCCATCAGCTTTCTCCAAATCAACAAAAACCCACCTCAGATTCTTTTGCTCCTTTCTCTACACTATAAGTAAGTCTCTTCGACAAAATCCAGTGACCACTAATTAATTAATTATTACCATTTTTTTCTTTTTACAAAAAGTGCTTAGTCCACCTAATTCTTCAAATAATAAAGAAAACAAGAACTGGAAAAGAAATATGTTATTTATATTTTTGTTTTTCAATTCGTACACAGAAAATTATAGTACTTTTCCTATTCAACTTTGATTCCAGAATTCTTTATTTTTTATTTTTTGTTTACTAGGCTTTCTTATCATAGTTCAGTTTATCGTGTTAACGTCTGACTCTAAGAACTAAGAAAGAAAGAAAACAATTAGGTATTCTTTATTCATCCCCTGATTTGTTTACACATCTGAATATAAAAGAGGAAAACTTGCTACAGTCCAACGACATTACAACAATCTAACTAATTCTGTTATATGTAAACGACCCTGTGTTTTATTCCCCTCGTTTTGTGCCTGTAACAATCCACCCCCCTTTGAAGCACACCCTTGTCCTCAAGGGTGGAATGCTGGAAATTTCTGCTTAAGGCTTTTCAAGTCCTCCCATGTGGCATCCTCCATGATAGAAGAAGACCACTTGATCAATACTTGAGTCACTGCTTTGTGACCTTTCCTTACCATCCTCCTGTCTAATATAGCTTCTGGTTCAATGGTGACAATACCCTTTTCATTGCAGCTTGGTGGTATAGTTGTGGCTGGATGCTCCCCTATGGCTGCCTTCAACTGAGAGACATGGAACACAGGATGTATTTTGGAAGTTGATGGCAAATTCAACTCATATGCCACTGCTCCTACCTTCCTTGTAATTACATATGGACCAAAATACTTGTAGCTTAGTTTCAAGTGATATCTAGTAACCAATGATTGCTGTCTGTATGGCTGCAATTTCAAGTAGACCTTATCCCCCACTTGAAATGCCTTGTCTGTTCTATGCTTATTGATCTGCATCCTCATCCTGTTTTGTGCCCTCTCCATATGAAACTTCAATACCTTGATAGCTTCTTCTCTAGCATTTAAGCTTCTGTCTACTGTTTCTACTGCAGTGCTACCTACTAGGTAAGGAATGTGCATAGGAGGTTTTTGGCCATATAATACTTGATAAGGAGTGGTCTGTATGGCACTGTGAAAATTGGTATTATACCAATATTCTGCCAAAGGAAGCCACCTAACCCATTCTTTTGGTTGTTCACCTGTCATACACCTTAGATATGTTTCTAAGCATCTGTTTAACACTTCAGTTTGACCATCCGTTTGTGGATGGTAAGCTGTAGATAATCTTTGCTTGATTCCCTGCTTTTTCATCAGTTCCTCCCAGAATTTACTAAGAAAAATCTTATCCCTGTCAGAGACAATTGATTGTGGGGGTCCATGCAGTCTAAAAATAGTATTCATGAACACTTGAGCCACTTCAATAGCTGAGAAAGGGTGTGCTAAGGGACTGAAATGAGCATACTTGCTCAACCTATCTACCACCACCAGAATTACATTCATGCCCTCAGATTTTGGAAGCCCCTCCACAAAGTCCATGGCTATATCAGTCCACACCCTGTCTGGAATAGGCAAAGGCTGTAATAAACCAGCACTCGCTGCTCTCTCATACTTGGCCTTTTGACATATTCCACATGCTTTCACAAATTCCTTCACATCAGGCTTTAATCCTTTCCAGTACATGCTGACTGCTATCCTTTTGCAAGTTGGTACTACCCCTGAATGGCCTCCTATTGGACTACCATGATAACATTCTATTATTTCCTGCTTCAAAGTTGGATCATTCCCTACTACCAGCTTCCCTTTTCTTTTCAACACTCCTTGCTCCCACTTGTAGTGCCTATGGCTATCAACTGACACACTCAATTCTTTAATAATTTTCTGCAACTTTTCATCTTGTTCCCATGATTGCTTTATTTTCTGCAGCAACTCAGATTGCACAGTTGTGGTGTATACCACACACAATTGTGGTTCATCCCTCCTAGATAGAGCATTAGCTACTACGTTTCTGCTTCCCTTTTTGTAGCAAATCTCATAGTCAAAACCCATCATTTTGGCTAAAAATTCCTGCTGTGCTGGAGTAGTTAATCTTTGATCCGACAAAAATATCAAACTTTGGTGGTCAGTTCTGATTTGGAAATGTCTTCCAATCAAGTAAGAACTCCACTTCCTCACAGCAAACACAATTGCCAACATCTCCTTCTCATATGTGGACATACTTTGATGTTTTTGAGACAACGCCTTACTGATAAATGCTATGGGTCTATTGGTCTGCATCAGTACAGCACCAATCCCTATGCCACAAGCATCAATCTCAATTATGAAAATCACATTAAAGTTCGGCATTGCCAATACTGGTGCTTCAGTCATGGCTTTTTTTAACCTTTGAAAAGCTGCTTCAGCTTCTTGGGACCATATAAAAGCTTCTTTCTTTAACAACTCAGTTAAAGGCTTGCTGATACTACCATATCCCTTCACAAACTTCCTGTAATAGCCAGTCAAACCCAAAAAACCCCTTAATGCTTTTACTGTTTTTGGTACTGGCCATTCAATCATACCTTCAATTTTTTTAGGATCAGCTGCCACCCCATCTTCAGTTATGATATGGCCTAGATATTCAACCTCCTTAGCCCCAAAAGAGCATTTGTTCTCCTTTACAAATAGGGTATGTTTCCTCAGCACTTCAAATATCACAGTCAAGTGTTTTATATGTTGGCCCCAATTCTGACTATAAATCAGTATATCATCTATGAAAACCAACACAAATTTCCTTAAAAACGGCCTAAACACCTCAGTCATCAAGCTTTGAAATGTCGATGGAGCATTGGTTAACCCAAAAGGCATTACCAAGTATTCATAGTGGCCAGAATATGTCCTAAAGGCTGTTTTTGGAATGTCCTCTTCTGCCATCTGATTTGATGATACCCAACCCTTAAGTCTAATTTGGAGAATACTTTTGCCCCATGGAGCTCATCCAGTAGCTCCTCAATTACTGTAATGGGGAATTTATCTTTTATAGTGAGTTGATTAAGTTGTCTATAATCAACACACATCCTCCACGACCCATCTTTTTTCTTTACCATAACTATAGGTGAAGAAAAAGGACTGTAACTAGTCCTAATAATTCCAGACTCTATCATTTCCTGCACCATCTTTTCAATAGCATCCTTCTGAATTACAGGGTACCTATAAGGTCTTAGTTTCACCACTTGACCTTCATCTTTCAGAGGTATCCTATGATCATGAGATCTATGAGGGGGTAGACTCTTAGGTTCCTGGAAAATATCCTTAAATTGCAGCAGTACTCTAGCTATATTAGTAGGTATCTTAGTTACCTTTGTAGCTCTGCATTCCACTATATCTTGATTCCCCTGTTGGTTATTCTTCTTTGTTACTTGCACTATCATCAAAGAGCTCCCACAGTGGCTAGTTTTCCTCAACTCCTTCGGTTGAATCACTCCCACTTCTCTATTCCCACTGCCTTGTAACATTATTGAAGCTTGACCCTTCCAAAACAGCATAGTCATCCTGTCAAAATCCCATAGGATAGGACCTAGTGTTGACAGCCACTGTATTCCTAACACCATGTGACATCCCCCCAAAGGCATAACCAAGAAATCAGCCTGAAATGCCCTTTTTTGCATCTGCCATTTCGACTGATTGCATTGATGTTGAATTTTCACCTTTTCTCCATTTGCTACTGTAACTTGGCATCCTTCAGATACTCTTAATCTGCATCCAACCCTTTTTGCATATTTCCCATCAAGAAAATTATGAGTGCTTCCACTATCAACCAGTATCAATAAGGGTTGATTATTCATTATGCCCTCTATCTTCATGGTTTGGTATTCATCCAGTCCCCACAATGCATGTAATGATATTCTAGGTGTCTCCTGTTGCTCTTCCTCACAAATTTCAGTAATGCTTATATTGTTGGAAACCTCTGTATCATACTCCATCACTTCTTCCTCCTCCATCTCCAACACAATCTGGTATAACTGAGACCTCCTGCACTTGTGGCCTGGAACATACTTCTCCTCACACCAATAACACAACCCCTTCAATCTTTTTTCTTCCATCTCCTTTTGACTCATGTTCTTGGTGGGTTTGTATGGGTTGTTGGGTCTGGAATTAGTTGATTCCGGTTTGGGTTTGGTGTTTGATGGGTTGGACAGAAATTTAGGTGTGGGTGGCATTAGAGCTGGTAGGGTTCTTGGAATGAAATTTGGTTGGTAGGTGTTGGGTTTCTGTTGGGTTTCTGTTGGGTTCTCTTGGTTAATTCCAAGAAGGTGGATTCTTGCATTCTTGCCAAATACATGGCTTCAGTCAGACTTTTGGGATTAAAACACCTCACTGCTGTTTCAATTTCCATCCTCAATCCACTCAAGAAACAACTCATTGCAATTTCTTCTGGTATATTAGTGTGACTAAGGGTTTTCTCAAAAGCTTCTTGATATTCCTTTACACCACTCCACTGCTTTAACTTCACTAAATCTGCCACAGGATCTTCATAAGCAGCATTCGCAAACCTATTTCTCATATTGGTAATGTATTGATCCCACGATATTACCACTCCTGCAAGACTCTTCATGAAGTTTTGGTGCCAGTGTAAGGATCTCCCATCTAAATGAGCACTTACTGTCCTCACTTTATGCACTCCCAACACACCTTCCACCTCAAAGAATTGCTCCACCCTATAGTACCAATCTTTGAAGTTATCTCCTTCAAACCTTGGACAATCCATTCTTGCATACCTCACTGGATGATAAACGTTTCCAAAATGTGCAGCATCAGGCATAACTGCTCTTGCTCCAAACAACCCTTGAGCCCCCATGTCCATAGCCTCTTGACCCCTTCCTCTTGGAATTCCTCCCATCTGCCCTTCTGGTATGGGATTTCTTCCTTGTAACCCATCCAGATTCCCAAAAATTGGGATTTCTGGAATGCCTGGAGCAATATTTATGTTTCTTGGAATTTCTGGAGCCTGATGGCCTCCAACCCCTATCCCCATAGTTTGCAACTCAGGCACCAAATTTATTCCTGGCACCATACCTCTATTGCCTTGCCCCAGTTGACCTCCCTGAGCTTGAAGATTTTGGTCATGACCACCTCTCATCCTCCTGAGTTCTTCCATGATCTGAGCAAATCTTTCATCACTCCTTCGATCAGCTTCTTCCATCCGTCGATTGTGGTCATTCAAGGTTTGCTGCATCGTTTCTTGGAAGTTCTCGATCCTTCCTTCCAGCCGGTGAACTTCCTGCATCTGCTTTGACTCTACCATGGCTCGAAACAGAGCTCTGATACCAAAATGTTAACGTCTGACTCTAAGAACTAAGAAAGAAAGAAACAAAGAAAGAAAACAATTGGGTATTCTTTATTCATCCCCTGATTTGTTTACACGTCTGAATATAAAAGAGGAAAACTTGCTACAGTCCAACGACATTACAACAATCTAACTAATTCTGTTATATGCAAACGACCCTGTGTTTTATTCCCCTCCTTTTGTGCCTGTAACATATCGCACTAATCCAATAATATTAAAGTAGCAGTAGGAAAAAGGATTATCATGCATTTTTTTTATATACTCTGGTATCCACTTGGAAACTAAACAAGATGTTTAAGCTGCTCTATCATCTTTGTAGAAGATGATGTCGAAGTCTTTAGTAGAGATTTAAGTTTGTTAGTGAGGATCGATCAGAAGACATCATAAAGCTCACTGCATTTTCTTTGCTACAATATTGAATTATGCAACCAACAGCAACATAATGTGTGACTTATTTTCTATTGAAATGATAGATTTTCTAGTTATGATTTTATAGACTTTTAACAAATTTCATAATGGCCTCTTTCAGGTTGGCAAACTACCAAACAGGTTGGTTTTACTCAAAATATATTTGTGGATGCTGTGCAATGTGCCAGCCTTTAAGTTTCCAGAAAACAGGTGGACAAGGGTCATTAACGAGACAAAAAGCCATTTGGTGGTGACTGAGACTCATCTGGTGAGCAAACAAGATGTTTGAAGCAGTACCCCACTGAAGAGCAAATATTCAGGATGGACCATTTCTTGGGGAAGGAGCTCATGGAGAACCTATCAGTGCTTCGCTTCTCAAATCTTGTTTTTGAGCATCTATGGTCCCTAAAATGAATCCGCAACGTGCAGCTAATACTTTCTGAAGATTTTGGTACAGAAGAAGAGGGGTTAAGTTACATACCTCATTGTTGCCTTATCGTATTACAATGAAACAATAATTTACACAGCAAATCTGATTTTGTTCTTTTCTTCAGATATTTTGTTAGCTACAGAATAATACGAGACATAACGCAAAATCATCTGCTGCAAATACGTAGCACTATTTGCAATGGAAACACCAGTGAGCTTAGGTGCTGAGGATATTCGGAATAGAAAGGTAACTAGTTACTATGAATGAAATTTTGATTTGGCTTTCCATATTACAGCCTCTTCAGATTTTCTATGATTATCTCCTAGTTTCCTTTTGGCAACCTAGTTTAAAACTTGGAGTAGAGCTGTTTATCACCTCTGAGCCATTCTGTGCTACTATTTCCAATTATCCTTATAGTGATCAGTGAGCATGATCTTGACTCAGGCGAGGGTTCTATGGTCGATGAGACAACTGCAACTTGAAGATGTAGTTGTTGGTCAATATAAGGGCCATAATGAGGGTGGTAAATCATATCATGCTTATATAGATGACCCAACTGCTCCAAAGGATAGTCTGACTCCGACATTTGCAGCAGCAGCTCTTTTTATTAATAATGCCAGATGGGACGGAGTTCCTTTCCTAATGATAGCAGGCAAGGCTCTCCATACAAATCAAAAGCGTGCAATATTTCTTGCTTAAGAGGGTTGTTCCTTTCAGCTTTCCATGTACACTTGGGAAACACAGTTATAAAATGTATCCAGTGCAGAAATAAGAGTGCAGTTCCGACTTGTTCCTGGTAATTTGGACAAGGCTATCAATGAGCTTGTCCTTCGTGTACAGCCGGATGAAGCTATATATTTGAATATCAACAACAAAGTTCCTGGTCTTTGGCATGAGATTAGACTGGAGTGACTTAAATTTGCTTTACCGAGCAAGGTACAATCATAGATGCCACATAGAGGTGAGTGAATTATCAATCTGTATGCATAAGGACACTAGCATATATAGTTTATAAGCTTTTACATATACCATCGTGGAAATTGTTTCCAAGTTAGAATTCCAGCTTCCATGTCCATATTCACTTTTCCTTTTTTCTCTGGAAAACTGGAAAACATGCTCATTTAAAACATGTATTCAATTTTAGAAAAGCAAGATTTTCTAGGTTTTATTTTTTGAAAAGAAAAAAAAATCAGGGTTTGAACCTGAAATGCAGTTCACTCTTTTCTATGGAGAAATTTTCTAGAAAACAATCCTTGTCTATAATGCGCAATCACTTCTATTAGGTGGCACATTACTGTCTCATGTAATATTGGACAGGTCACTGCGGCACAGTATGACATTCATGACTCAACACCTTATGATAAATGGTAGAAAATTTCTTTGGATCATGCAGTGTAGATCTGTGTCCATGTCTATGACTTTTTTTATCAACTTATATTCTGTGCTCTCTTTCATTGTCATTATATGCTTTTTAGGATCATTCATTGGCGAACTTTTGTTTGTACAAGTATAACTTTTATTGATCAGAAAGCAGTACTTGAGCTAACCAATTGCTTTATGTTGTACGAAACTATAAAAGAACATGAAGTTATGGTTTCCATGGATGGCATTTCAGGCTTCTATGAAGGCAGCATTACCACAATACTTTTTTTTTTTTCTTTGAAGGTAAACAACAGAAATACCAGATACAAATGAGCACGGTTGCCCTTAGATGCGATAGAAGTGATGAGCTTGGGCGCTGTTCACGCCATTGTTGAAACTTGAATGAACTTGAAGATTACATATCACCAACACTTCCAAACACTTTGACCCTAACCTGGCCCCACATTAACTTGAATATTAATACCCTACTGTGCACCAAAATCCCATAGGTGTATCGTCGTGTCACTACAAGATATTGCCACGTGTCTGTCATTAGTAACCATAGCGTTGACCTCGTCTATTCTCTCTCTCAAACTGTACAGGTATTCTCCGTGCTCTACTTCCCATACACTTATCACACCACCGGCGCACATTAGCGTGTACCCTAAGTTGATACATCCGATCACCCTTCTCTGCGAAGCACCCCTCAACGTAAACCTGCAGATTTCCTCGAATGTACCCACCCTGCGTACGGTAGCAACACCACGTGCATCTGTGAGAATGTACGCCTCGCTACTAACGTCGAGGGAGGTCACTATCAAACCTCTCCTGGACTCTTCCTCACGCAATACAAGCCCCTGATTCCTCAAGTCAAACGCTATGAATCTTAAGCTTGTGCATGCCACGGCCGATTCTCGACTCAAGACTCGGACTCGGCCGAGAAACTCGGTTAACCCGGTTAGCATGTGCCAACCCATTATTGCTTCCGGGTCGGTCAATGTGCCACCCACGAATATGCATTCTTCGGTGTGAGCATCCCATATGTGGAAGGTCCGGCCAGGAACTCCGGCGAACAGACCCACCCACCAACGGCCGCAGCCAGTGAAATCCACTAAGGCTCCGTTGGTTACCACGTCACCGGTGCAGGCCCGACGAGGATGGGCCGGCGGCCCATTAAGCATTGCCACGTAGATGTCTCCATCAACTGTCCCAAAAACTAGCCTGGAGTTGGTCATGACAATGCCGGACACGGCCCTTGAAAACCGACCAAGTTGGGTAAAATGGTAGGTCTGGAACGTGTTGACATGGAGGTGAGTGTCGAGGCTGAAGAGGCGGACTGTGCCATCGGCAAAACCACAAGCGAGATGAAGGTCAGAGAGGGTAAGACACCGGCAGACAAGTGTATCAGGATCGTTATCCACGCCATATGAGTCAAAGCGTAGATTGGTGTAGGTTGATCTACGTGTTCGAAAGTTAATAGCCGTCCGATGCCAATATATGTATTCATCATTCCACGTGTCACGAAGGAGATGAGTACGACGCCAGATGCGGCGTGTAAGGCGGTGCCATAGGAGGTCCGACCGAGAGACTGCTCGCCACGTTGAACAAACCTGCACGCACATATATTTTTGTCATAAGACGTTTTTATGTTAACTTAGCTAATACTTATAATTACAACGTTTTTATATTAACTTATTTAATACTTATAATGACGTAAATTATTTAGTTCAGTTTAAAAAATATATATTAATAACTTATACTGTACGTTAAAATTATATATATCTCCCTACCAAAGTTTGGATAGGTAATGTAAATTTTAATGTGATTTTTAAAAAATTGTCGTGATTTTTATGTTTTAAAACAACAAGTGTCAAAAAATTATAACAATCATGTTTGATAAATATTTTATAAAAGTTGTTGTAAATAATAAAAGTAATGAACAAGGTGCTTGATAAAATAAATCATAAATTGTTGTAAATATATAAAATAACAAAAAATAGACATCCTTAATTAAAATATATTTAGGAAGAGAAATTTAATGATTTATAAATTAATTGAAGATATATTTAAATTTTTTTAAAATTAATAAAATAATTTTTATATTTTTAATTTAAAAAGTCACACTTAGTGTTTAAAAGTATTATTTTGGATATTTTGAAAAATATTCATGACTTTTTAAAAATAGTAAAAAAAAAATTTATAAAAAATAAATTAAATAATATTTAAGTATTATAATTTTTTAAAAGTTAAAATATGTTTTTGATAAGGATTACCAAACTCAGTTGATGAGTGACTAAAAAGGCATTGGATAGATTTTGTAGCCAGGATGGCAAAGAAAGGCAAGGCAGCTCAGTCAAAGAAGAGATTCATGCCAAGAAAGGAAAACAGAGAATTCAAAGCCAAAGAAGCCCTTTTTCATTGGATATGAAAAGAAGGTCCAAAAATAGATTGACATCTTTATAAAAAGAAAAGACACTAATATTGCCTTTGCCAAAGATGAAAAATACATTCTGAAAGTGACATATATTTTGCTTGGAAAAATCAACCATAAAAAAAAATAAAAAAAAAATCAGTTGCTTTCACATAATTGTTCCTTTAGTTCTTGGATGCTTGATCACATAAATAAGCATTACAAATCTATTTCAGGTTAATATATATATATATATATATATGATCTAAATTGAAAAAAATAAAAAATAAAACACGGATTACTGAATTTGATCAAAACTTTTGAAAATTGTAGGTGCATAAGCCAAAGGTATGCATTGCTATAAGTTTGACTTGACCAATATTTTGTCCAATTTTGAATCTACAAAGACCATCAGTTGTTATTTTATTAAAAAAAATCACTCAAATACATTACTCGTTTTTAATTAAACATATATAAATTTGACTTGACCAATGTTTTGTCCTTTTTTGGATCTACAAAGACCATCAGATGTTTTTTTATTAAAAAAAAATCACTCAAATAAAATACTCAATTATAAATTAAACATATATAGGTTTTACTTGACCAATATTTTGTCCATTTTTGGATCTACAAAAACCATTAGTTGTTTTTTTTATTTTTCTAAAAAAGAGATCACTAAATAAAACACTGATTTTCAATTAAACATACATAGAAATCATCCACAAATTAATAATTTAAAAAAAGATATATTAATTAGTAGTACCTGAAAAACATTGGCAAGGGCAGGAGCAGCAGCTAGGCGGCCAATAGAGAGAGAAGCATCAATAGCAACTTGTGCAGCCAAAGCTTCCAAAAAAGGCTCTGGCAAAACCTCATTCATTAATACATCAAGTCTAGTACGAGAAGCAGAGGAAGAAGAAGAAGGCCCTTCAAAATAACCTCTTCTACTAATACTTGATGAACTGGGACCAGCACCATCATTGCCACCATTGCCATCTTGGGAAGAACTTGAAGAAGAAGATGATGAATTTGAATAAGACATTGAAAGGTCTAAAAAGTGAGGAAGGAGTAGAAGAAATTAAGGACAAAAGGACAAAAAGGTTGAGATTAGGACACCAATGTGAAGGAGAGGGACCCAAAACTTGTTTGTGGAACTATATATATATAAATGTAAATGTAGATTAATAATAAATATAATTATGTTATGGGTAATGCACTACCCATCTTTATGTGTAGATCAAAAAACAGAAAAGATGATAATTGAGTTTTTGTCTTTTTAGTTCACTTTGTACTTGTAAACATAATCCACTTAACAATTTTTGTAGTTAACATATCAATATCCTTTTTTATTTATTGATAATTAAATATTAAATATTAATATTAAATATCTATATCTATATCTATGTCTATCTTTATATTATATTATATTATATTATACTATACTAAAAGTCTAAATATTCTTATGATGTTTTCTTAAGTTTTAGCTATTTGTTTTTGGACTTTGAAATAATTTGTATATACAGGTCCCTAATAAATTATTAGAACGATGTAATAATAAGTTAATCATATTCCTGGCCCTAACTTCTTTGACTTGATTCTCCGCACCGGCCTAAAGGCTGCACTCAACGTGTTCGGTGAGAAATGTTTCTCTTTCTCTCTCTCTTTCTTTTATTTTCTAATGCATACAAAGAGTAATTGAGAAAATCTTGGCGTACTTAGAGCCAGCTATCTAGCTAGAGATATCCACTAAATTTAAAGTAGTCAGTTTGGACTAACTTTCCCTGATTTTGTGCAATTACAAATTAGTATGAATTATGACCCACCCAATGCATAATAGGGTCTACAGATGATGAATTAATTGATTTTCAATGATTATAGATTTGATTTGTCACCGTCCAATTTTCAGTAGCACATGCTAAATTAGAAAACTATGTCTTTTTTTTTTTTGTTTGTCTCTATTTCTTTTCCTTTTGGAGAGGAATCGAAATTTCATCTCCAATCTTTTATATATAACACCAAGAATTTTATCAATTACCAACTAACACCTTCTTTGGATCCTTGTTTTCTAGTCGATAACGTTCCAAACACAACAATAAAAAGAAAATGAAAGGGGAGAGTATATTTCTTGAATGTTTCATATTTTAGGGGGACAGTTTTCTTGATTTATTTGTAAGCCTATTAGGATCCTTCTCAATGACGATGGACCCTCACCCTTTGGTTTACCTTAATGAAGGTTATACAACAATGGGGGCTCATGATTTTTGCAGGGTTGTTAGATGGAGTAAGGTATATTTAGATAGTTCCATGCTGTTTGTTTGGCCACACTACAATATCTTAAAACATGTAAAAAAAGCATTTTCAGTTTTATCAGAACAAGAAGGACACATTTTTACTGATGTTTATGCCTCTGTTGAAAAATATTTTCAGACATCAGAAGTGTATTATGAGCAGTTCCTTTCTCCTTCCTCTAACCAGAACAAGCACAAATCTTACGATTCCTGTTTTAAGAATTAGCTGTGCCCATCTGCACCAAGTAAAATCAAATTGTAATTGGTGAAATTAACATTCAGAACAAAGCCTTAGAAACAAAATCAGGAAAATTCATAGTTTCACATAAAATATTAACAAAAGTTAGAGTAAACAGCAACAATTAGTACTGATTTGCCTTTGGCAACTCCTCAAGCTTTTGGATAACCAACCAATAAATTAGAAAACTGACTTTCGTTATTATTTAGACACTACATTATATATGAGCAGAAGCAATTTATAGAAATTTGGCACCATTATAAGTGACTGATCTTGGGAAAATGAATTATGAACAATAAGCAGAGTTTTCTGTTTTAGTAGTTCTAATTTGAAATTTGCATCATGTGCCTCTAAACCCACGAAATACTTTTCGGTGGCTGTCCGAGTGTGACATTATTGCTTCCATTCAATTTGCAGGGCAGCCGAAGCACCACAAGAATAAGAGGGCTACAAAGACCTTGACACCATATTTTCTACATGTAGGGAGAATGGTACAACGAGTAAATCGCATGTTTCTCACTTTATCTTAATACTAGCATTTTAAATTATGTGACGTGAATTGTGGACTTTTTTTTAAATCTTAGGCAATTGGACTTGATATGTTATAAATAACACAAGAATGGCCCACATTGATGGTTGTAAAGTGTGATTCCACACCTTAAATTCACAAATTAACAATATATAATACAATTTGTTTATATATAATATTTAACTATTTTAAAATATAAGTTATAATATTTTATAAAAATGCTATGAAACATATTTATTGAACAAACTATAAAATGAATAAATTATTTTTACTTAAAATAAAATATCAACTTTTAATAAATATTTAGTTGATTTTAATTTGGATATTAAGAATAGAGAAAATTTGAATAGAGATAAGCTTGATTATTGAAAATAAGATTTACCCCATTCAAAGTTATTAAAAGTCGATATTAAATATTACTTATACTTTATAAAGCAACATGAGTTTATATTTATTTTTTAACTTTACTTATTTTTTTTGTTCTCTTTAATTCTTTTATTTTTTCAAGAAAGTACAATCTGATAAAATCAATACAAAATATTTTTAAAAGAGTCACTTTATCAATAAATATCAAATTTTGTATTGCTCGTAATGATAGAAGTAGAACTTTTAAGACTCAAGATTATATTTGTCCAAAATTTTGTAAGCAAAATTTTGAAAGAAAATTTTAAACCCAAATGGTTGGTTTGGTGCTTTCTTCATTGATTCGGAGGTATTAGTAATTAAATAAAAAATTCATAAATTTTCTAGTCTCAACATGAATGTCCTGCTTTTAATTCGAACAAAATGATGAACTAATTGGATGCAATATAACCAAAATATCAGTTGACCGTTAAAATCAAACAGAAACAAATATGGTTGTTGACAAATTCACATGTAATATTAGTTTGTCTGTTAATTTTTATTTATTAAATATGGTAAACCTCATGTAGTGAGTTTAAATCATATGATTTTCTTTTGCCAATAATTATATTTAGTAAGTTAAGAATTACGCTAGTCTTATCCTGTGAGAAAAATGATAAGTATGGCTATGAAACATTTTCTAACTGATTATCTTACTATATATTCAGTACCTCAATAGATTTAACACAAACAAGAATTTCCAAAACAATGTCAATCATTTAGAGAATTATTTTAACTTGGATGGATCTGCTAGAAGACAAGCTAGGAACTTTGATCAAAAGGTGACAAACGGCATCCTATCGATGGGTTATCAAGTAGTACTTTAATCTTGGTTAAAGTAATATTTTGCGGGTGTATTGTACTTTTCCTGTTTTGTTCTCACAAAAAAAATCTACTGCAGTTTTATCTAGATGAAAAGATCTTAACTACAAATGTTTTCCAAAAGGCTTAGCAAAGAGCAGGGCACATAAACCTCTTAATTGAAATAAGACTTCCCTGGTCTGTGCATTCTGACCTTTTTATTATTATGTCTGCTTCATAGCAACCAGCTCTCACGCAATCTTCATTAGGCTTTGCCTGAACTAGCCGTGACAAAAACCCACCAACAAATGCATCCCCTGCCAGAAGGAAAGAGCCATCAGAATATATGTAAATTTAGACAATTTGGATAATGATAAAATTTAAGGAGGTTTGCTATCTTTCCTTGTTATAATGGTGTTGAATCTGTTGATGAGCCAGTCTTAGCCAGATCACAGAGCTTTACAAGAGCATCATCTGATAATTAAATTTAAGATTAACCCTCAAACCTACAGCTTTACAAAGTCTAAAGACAAAGGGAAACTATTGTAACAGGATTTGATAGATGAAAGCTCAATTACTTGGCCATATGTTTGCATTTTACACCACCATTTAGCTCAACCTCAACAGTTTAGATTGTCAACGCAATAGAACTTGGGATAGGAAATCAGCAAGTTACGTATGAGTTATTACAAGAGGATATACCAATCTCCTAATATGAATCATTCTGCTACAGCAAAGGAAAATTTTTTGGCTAAGAATCTTAACACTGAATGAATAAGCTCAACAAACTAATTAAACTGCAAAAATACCACAACAATAAGCTCACCAAATAGGTAGTTTCCAGCAATTACCAAATAAAAATATATTCAAATTCGTTGTTTGCAAAACGATTCGTATGGCTATATTGTGGTGTGATCTTTCCCATGTGTTACTTCCTTAACAGTCAGCTCCTATGGCCCAGTGCAGCAAATCCAAGTCTCTGGTAACTCCCAATTTCCACCCACCAAGAAATTGATTTCCAGCTGCATCAAGCAAAACAAATTTTTTAGATCAAACCTAAACGATGAAAATTAAAACTTACTAAAACATATATTTACCTTCACTGAGAAACCCTGCAAAAATTTAGGGAGAACATTCCTGATAAAAAGATCCCGCAGTGACTCACCCGCAGCCTCCTATACTACCTAAAATAATAACAATAATATTAACATAAATAAACAAGAGATTTATGTTAATATTCTATAAATAGAAAAAATATATAGTATTAATTACAATAGATCCCATCATTTCAGTGATATTTAATATATAAGTTAATATTTTCAATGAGTGAAATGTAACAATTCACTCAAATCTACTCCAAATCTTTTCTCTTTAAAAATTTCAATGAGTGCAATGTTGCCAATGGGATATATTTTTTTTATCAAGAAGATCCGGTAATATTTCTATGGCTAAACAACCATCCTCAAACACTTTATATCTATGGCATCCGCATTCCCACCAAAGTTAGTCGATAACTTATGATCGTCATCTCCTAAAATAACCAAACCACAATTTCTTGTTCGAAACACAAATAGACATAACATTCTCAAACACTATAGCTTCCTTAATTAGAATTGAACTATATATATAGTTGACTTACTTGTAATGCACATATTCTTACAATATAAATATACTATCAAGTGTGAAAAATACGACCTTAATTCACCAACAATTCTCTTAGCTAGGTTCTCTCTTTCTCTCTAGTGTTTACAATGTGTACGAAATGTAGTCCGAACATGTGGTGTTTGAAAATTTAAGAGGCACAGTTACACAATCTTACAAGTTTTCTCCAAATAATTTGTTGTGATTCTATGGATGGGTATTGATAATCTTTGCAGAAGGCAGAAGTGAGATACCAAGATCTGGAAAGTATGTTGATTTGGATGACAACCACTCCTTATCATGCTTTTACATAGTTGAACAGACACGCTCGGAATTGTTTTTAACACATTGCTCGCTAGTAAGTACAGCAAATGTAGATAAGTTTGGGACTAAGTTATCCGTATCAAGCTCTTTAACCAGATGTTCTACTTTCTTTTGTTAGTAGTATGCTCTAAAACCAATGACATGTGATATTGTGACATATTATTCTATGTACAATCTTATTCATATTATTAATAAATATAAGTGGCAAACATTATCATGTATAAGAGTTATTAATTAATCATCATAAGCCCAAAGAATTAAAGTAATGAAAATAAGCATCATGATAAGATCATGCTAATGAGATGTATTTCCTTTAAACTTAATTCTTAAATGTTCCTAATCATAGGATTACTAAGTAGGGCATTAGTGAATTCGGATAGATTAGTACATATTTAGTTGGCTCAAAGAATTGAGGGTGGCTGATCTCATAGTCACTTGTGTATGAGACACTAAGACAAATATGTAGGTGTTCATTAGTGAATGAGTTCACTGAACTGACTCAACTGAGAACACCTATATGAAGTTTCTCTACATGTCAATAGGTGGTTCTTATGTTACAGTTGTGCAAATAGTCCTTTAACTTGAGACATTCTAGTTATCTTGTATGTACGTCATTATACTTTGATACTATTTCTGATTCTATTAATGAGTCACCTAAAAAGTAGTAATTGAGTATAATCAATTGCATATGGAAGTATGTGAATACAGCAATAAAGTATCTATCACTCTTAGTAGAAAAGAGAGAATATCCTATGTGGTCTATAAAAAATTTAACTTAAAATCTATGGTCATAGCAAGGTGGATATTAGAATATGAGTTTCTAATTTTTCCAATGAAGTTATAATCTTAAGATTAGACACATATGATTAAATTTAGGGTTTGACATTATTTTCATACCCAAATAAATTAAATCGGGACATTGCATGATAGAATGATTGAATTGCATGGTAACTGTTAACAAAAAGGTTCAAAAGGTTCAAAAGGTTCACATCCATATTCATACTATTATGGGTAGTAATCATGTGCTGCTAGACACCAATCTTGACTTGTAGAAAACCCTGATAATTAATTAATTATCTATAGATAATTAATTAATTAATCTTAATTAAATGGTGAATTAAAAAGAGTTTTAATTTAAATGAGTTCTAATTTAATTGGACAGGGTCCAGTAATAAATATGTAAAAATTACATGCCTACAGCCATCAATAGTTTGAATCTAAAGAGTCACACACAAAATGACGATATTTAACTAAGGAGAGTTTTGGAGCAATCATGTAATTATTATAGTTTGTTAAGCATTAGATTTAATTATGATTAAATCCTAATGTTAGCATAATCTCTAATGTGTTAGGATTGTCCAATATATAAGGATGTGGCTAGTCTTTATAAAATATAAGACTTAACAAACTAAATAAAAACAGAAGAGAAAAATAATTATACGTACTGTACAGAGAGATTCGGTAACTTGTGCTAGCACACAAAGAATCCCTTGATAACCCCTTTCATCTTTAAGCATGAAGATCCTTAGTTGGAATCGTTCGTGTAGATGCATTTAGAGAAGGGACACCTGTGTCGTTGCTGTACTCTTGGTGAATCAACGAATGAGTGAACACCGATCAAGAATGCAACGAAAGAATTAAAAGTCTCGGAGGTACACAGTTCTTTATTTGTTTAATTGTTAAACTATAATTAGCATCTTTCATATAATTATAAAGTAATTTCAGGTTAAAAGAATCAAAATTTTGAATTTCGCTACGCATATAATTGCCAAATTTTATACTGATTCCTAACATCTTTATCATACCCTCTTTGCATTGTCCGAAAATCTTATTTGCTTCATGTAATTTAACCATCCTTGCAAAATCCATTGAAAAGTGTATTCAAAGTCACCACATTTGGCTGCACCCCTTTATTCCCCATCAAGGCTTTAATCTTCATACCCAAGCCAAGGAGACCCTTACTACAATACCCTGCAAGCAACGTATTTTGTGAAAATCCCAAAAGACTACAAATACAAGAAGTAATCCATTGGTAGCCTTCACCTTTACACCGTAATATGTCGCGCAACATCTGGTATAATGGTGGTTTTGATGAAAGATGTCAAGGAACATTCTTCATCTACTAGAAAAATTAGAAACCACACAGGAAACACATATAAACATAAAGAACAGAAGGAACACATACAGAATGCATCGAGAGTTGACTTCATAAATCATATAACTTGAGAATAATATTGTACATAAATGAAAAAAATCTGTTACAAAAAAAGTACAATCCGATCTAGGAGCAAAAAAAATTAATGAAGACTCGGAGGAACAAGACTGTTTACATGTTTATAAAACCTATAATACCATAATGGACGCTCAATATCCACATGCTCTAAAACTGCAATTATCTCACCAGTTTGGACATTCAGCACAAAAGCAGGAGCAAAAGATAGTGCACCACAAAAATCAATTGATTTTCGTTATCAAGCCAGTCCAAAACTATAAACTTTCAATCTTCAAAGGATCAATTCTTTTACATAAATAAGATCTGTGACCTTCCAAGTCAATCCTGAACTCTCTCGTCCACACTGCTGTACCACAGTTCAACAACCATACATCAAATAATGTGAAATCCTTCTTAACAGTCATAGATAAGAAACTACCCTTTGCACTAAACATATTCATCATTCTTAATGTTACAGTTGATGGCAGTGGGATCTCTCTCAAAGTTTCCCCTTCCAGTTCCATGCAGTTAAGAGAGAGACTAAAGTATTTAACCCAACAAAAAAAAACCCCGACAGAAATTAATTTTGCTTCTCTGAAATTCAAATCTGACAGATGCTGTGTATCGATCCTCCTCCAACCATTATCTTTCCCTATAGTAAATACAGTAACATAAGGGGAGCAGCTTCTGAACCCTGAGCATACCACCTTGTACATCCCCAAAGAGGAAACACGTGCAAAAGCACAACATAAGTCAATGACGAAGGGAAGTGGAGGACGATGCAGTTTCTTTTTAGTGACAAGGTTTAAAATATAAGCGAACAATTGCTCGTAACTTTTACTTACTACAAGTACAAGACCATCGTGACCAGAATAAGCACGACCAGAGAACGGATAATTATATTTGGACATACTGTGGTCCCTTTCTCCAATGTCAGAAAGTAAGAGGTATATGGTTCATAGATCATATGCATTAACAAACCAGTGGTAGATTGACGCAGGTGGCAATAAATAAAGAAAGGGTCACTAATTGTACTATGCCACTGTCGGCAAACATATCTTAAGCAATCATGAAGAATTGCAGCACGAACCCAAAGAAGTATCTCAAATATGATTTCATTCAGAAGTATATGTGTTGTTCCTTTTTCTTCCTCATACCAGAACAAGCACAAATCTTAAGATTCCTGTTTTCAGAATTAGCTGTGTCTATCTGCACCAAGTACAATCAAATTGTAATTGGGAAAAAGTTCAGAATAAAGCTTTAGAAACAAAATCAGGAAAATTCATAGTTTCACAAAATATTTTTAAAAAAAATTAAGAGCAAACAGCAACAATTAGGACTAATTATCCTTTGTCAACTCCTCAAGCTTCTGAATAACCAACCAACATATTAGAAAATTGGCTTTCATTATTTAGGCATTTACATTATGAATAGAAGCAATTCATAGAAATTTGGCAACATTAGCGACTGATCTTGGAAAGTGAATTTTGAACAATCATATCGTACTTTCTTAACGAATCAAGGGCAAGTACATTGTTTCCTTTATCTTTAAATGCCTAAAGCAACAGGAATATGTAGCTTCAAACGTCATGCAAAAAAAAGTATAGTCATTTTATACCCCTTCGGATGTTCAAACACATTGGCTGATCATGGCAAGGAGTGTCACACCCAGTAAGGAATTTTGGTTTATTTCATTAGTAGAAATATGCAGAGTTTTTCTGTTTTCATTGTACTTTTGCATCATGTACTTTTTCATTGTGTCACTGTTGCTTCCATTCATCGTGCAAGAAACCTAAGGCACCACAAGGATAAGAGGTCTCCAGCCTACAAGACCTTGACATCATATTTTCACCACACAAGGAGAATGGTGCAACAAGCAAAACAACAGCTTCTTGTTCTTTATCAAGAGTTCATTCACTGACATTAAGGATTAGATAGGCATCATCGTAAGAAAGATTGCAGTGTCAATTAATTAAGTGAAATACTAATTGCTAATCCAATAATCATATTTGTTTTAATTTCCATAAGGACTTCCTCTTAGGAGAGAAGGGGAAATATGTATCGGGGATGGATTACAGATTTCCCAACTGCTGCCTATCAACCTCTGCTTTAGCCCTTGACCAGATTTGAGGATATGCAACCGTTAGATAAAATTTCATTAATATGTCTCGCAGAAAGCACTACTTCTGGAAAAGATGAATGGAAGCGGAAACAAAGAGCTATAAACTAAATCTATTAATTCAGGAATCCAACCCAGCAAAATAAGCAATAGAACTAATCCATTAAGGAGGCTTCCCCAAACAATGCTACAATCACATAGAAGCAAAGCCAATCAGAAAAGATGGCTCCAATCCAAAGTAAAAGGGATAGATTCAATTATTAGAAGCATAATTTCATAAAGGGTTTTCTTTCTTCTTCGTCTCTTATTTACTAACAGCTTTCATCAGCTCTGCAACCAAGTATATCATAAAAATGAATTTCACATCAACTCATAGTACCTTCCCCTACTTTAGAAGAGTAAGTTCATAGCATGACATGACATACCAGTGTCTCTTCTACAGCATATAGCATAGAGAAACTGCCTACATTCCACAAATTTTCAGCACTGGGTGTAGTTTCCTCTTGTTTGTCTTGATTTCCATCTGTTTGCATAGAAACCATAGTATCTGTAATTTGGTCTGGGTCATTATCATCTGTTTTTCCTTTTTCCGCCCTCCTTCCAGAATAATTAATAAGCTTAAGATTCTTGTATTTAGAATTGACCTTGCCCATCTGCGCCAAGTACAATCAGTTGTGATAAGGGAAAGTTCAAAACAATGAGGAAAATCTATAATTTCAGTCAAAAGACACAAGCAAACAACTATTAGGACTCCAAAAATAATTCTGTGTTCTAATGTTGATAAAACATTGTTGATTTATTAATGAATTTGAGCAGAAAAAAAAGCCATAGCTGTCATGTCTAATGATTAATTCATCAAATACACATAAGAAATTAAAGGTTAGTATGAACAATAACATCATGGATTCCATACAACAACAAAATGTTTCCTTTGACTTTAAATCACTACTGCAACAAGAATTTGTAGCTTTAATCATTATGAAAAAATAGTGTAGTCATCCTTACATAAGTTCATATGACTCACATTAAGCACTAGTGCACTATGATGAACAAAAGCAAAACAATGAGCTATAAAATAAATCTAGTAATACAGGAGTTCCAGCAATTAAGAAATGAAGTGTCAGAACGAATCAATTACAGAGTCAAACTTATTCAGTGAGACTTGTGTTTGTGGATTTGGATTCAGGGGGAATGTCAATTTCCACAAAAGTTTGGGGCTAAGTGTCGCTTTATTAAACCTCAAGAGAGGTAACTGTGCCCTAAAGTTTAAGTCAAACTCACTCAAATAAAAGCAAACGGTGTCGTTTTCTCTTCCTCTCTCCCTCCTATCAACCTCGCCTCAAAAATCATAAGCCCCATTGTTGTTCGGGCTTGAAACCTTCATTTTCACACACACACACACTCTCCAATCCGCTTCCGAGTCTAGATCCTCCAGTTTTCTGTTTCAGTACCGCATCTTGGATTGGAAAAAGAAAAAAAAAAAAAAAAAAGACTATTGCATGAGCAAGAAGCAAATGTAATGGCAGACTAGAAGATCAATCAAAAACAATATATAATGCGAAATCGGGTTAGTTTTCACTGTTACTCGCTCTTTCAATCATTCTTCTTCTTTCCCCTAAGCAAAAATATGTAAATTTGATGAATTTCCCCAATCTGGTGAATCAGGTAGCTGTGAGCAACATTCACAAAATCCAGGTCCTGCCCTCAAGGTTCAGGAATTGTTCTCTAAGGTAAATGGGATTAAACCCAATACCCTGTTACTTCATTTCCTAGGAATTGTACGTTTCAAAGAAGTGGACTTTATAGCTATAGGATCAAGCAATGTTGAAAATGGACGAAATGAAGAATTTTTCATACGGTATTTCCAAACTAAAGGAAAGCTCTTTTTAGTTTATGGATGAGCAGATAGATACTTTACTTCACTCTGATCAAATCAGTTGCTCAAATTGATGAAAGAAACATTTGCAGAGTAAAGAAAAAGGGATATTTACATTGAATAAAGAAATGGGCATAATGAATTTCTATCAGTTTTTTCTTCCCCGAGGCCTTGCGACCAGCAAACCCCCGCTGTGGACTGAAGCGTTCCCTGGTGAAGACTGAAGACTGAAGACTGAAGAGGGATGTAAAGGTTATTTCTTTACTTTAAACTTTCACTGAATGGACCAATAGAGGAAAAAACAAAAGTGAAATTACAATTTTACTCTCCAAATTATCAAAAAAAAAGAGAATTATAAATGTAGTCTTCAAACATATTTATTATGTTAATTTTATCTCCAAATGTTCAAAAAAAAATATAATGTCTTCCTTCATGATATCTTCTCATTCTCAAGTTATATAAAATGTTAATTTAAAGCATAAATAGAAACCTCCCCTAACCTGGTTGATATAAAAAATAAAAAATAAAAAAAAGAGTTATATAATGAAAATAAAAAACAATAATTTTGTCTTACAATAATTTGGAGAAGTAAAAGCTTTAATTTTGCTCAAAATGTTTATCTATTCGTTGAAGGGAAAACATATAAATATTTTGGTAAAAGTATCTTTTCGATTTTTAAAGTTTACTGAAAGTTTTAATTTAGTTCCCACATATTTAATTGTGTATAAAATGGTCAAAGATTAATCTATTTTTTATAATTATGCAAGAAATTATGACACATGAGGGCTTGGTGAAAATATACTATGAGAAGACATTCTTGTTTTGGATGTTACTTACATTGCTATACATGGCCTGTGTTAATTTCCACCTTGTTGCCACACAAGGATGGGAGAACTCACCATAACAAGACAAATAACATAAAGAAAGATGTATTTTCAGAATAGTCACCAAGCTATTTATTGATGTTTCGTCTGATCTGCAGGAAATTATTTTAAGAAATGATTTCAACATTTAGTAAAAATTCATGTTCTTAAAAAAAATTATAGTATTTTATAAACTTTATTTTTGTTAATTTAAGATAATCTTCTAGTTTAAAAAAAAAAATTTAAGAATGATTTTATATTTTATTTAGAGTTTAATAATATTATATAACATTAAATTAATCTAATAAAACTAAAAATCATATCTATCTCTTGAATTTTTTGCAATTGTTTAGAATTTGGATTTAGTTATAATTTGTTTTTAAATTTTAAGAAAAATTTATCTAAATTTCAACCATTTTAAGTTTCAACTCAGCAATTAATTTTTTCCAAAAAAACAACAAGATAATTGTCGAAGGATTCATCAACACTCTTAAGATTATGTAGTTTCAAAGTTCTACACTTCAAAATTCTAATTTATATATTCCCATCATATCTATATGTAGCTTGAGGTTTTGAGCATTTTGTTGCCCTTATTCATATGCTTCTAACAATATTTTGGTGCCATTTTTACTATTTGTTAAAATACAACTCATGTACACGGGATCAAACTAAAGACTTCTCATGTTGGAGAGTGTTCTTTAAACCGAGTCAATAGTAATGAAACTAGAGGAAAATACGATGATAAAAAAATCATCTATAGTTGCCCAAGTAATTCCAATTATTTTTGTTAATTCGAAGATGTATAAAGTTAAATTTGGAGACTTAGTTGGTAACTTCTTATCAATTTATCCTTGTTTATTGCAATTAGTAATATAGTTTTTGGTTTAGATGCTTCTTATTTCTGTAAAAGATTCCACACATCAGAAATTTCTCTGTGGCTACAAGTTTCAATAACTTTGTATCTAGATTTAGGAAGTTTCTATCCAAAAGTGCCTTTCCTCAATCCCATGTAAGAAAAAAGAACACACAGAAAAGCTTCAACCATCTCCCTAAGCTTTCATCACAATGAAATCCTTGAACTCCATAATGACTCACTTCTAGGTAAGAGAGCAGTTAGGGAAAGATGTTCTATATGGCATTCATTTACCATAACATTGGCTGTAATTGCATTGTATGCTTTCCAATACTATTTTTCTGTTTACCTTTTACCCGCTTGTTTGTTTGTTAAACTAATCTTGTTTTAAATTTGTATCAGTATGTTCTCTAAGGAAGAGACAGATAATAAATCATTGTTTTATATATTAATATTTACTGTCCTTGACCTTAATCAAAAACTTAATATTATTTTCATTAAAAATAAATAAATAAATTCAGTGTATGTTCATTCTGGTTGGCTGTGTAATGAGCTGTTCCCTGACTACATAATGATGTAATATCTTAAAAATCATGGAAACTCTGATAAATGTTGACCTATTAGTTTGTGGCACATGCTTTACAACAGCAAAATACAATGATAGTTGTTGGGGGCAGGGCAATGAGAGAAAATGTGAAAAAAAATTGTGCAAATTTGCTGTATCTTCTTGTAATGTTGCATTTATCAAAATCCTCTAAGAAAGAATAGGGAATAGTGCATTCTCAAATGTGTCCAACAAACAAGTCTAATCCAATACAAAACACCACCCCAAGAGACAGACACTCTAAACATAAAACTGGTGTATAGTCTTCTACAAAGGAATGAGAAAAACTTTATAAATCTATTGTCAACTTCAAACCTTGCATTTAATGATATTATAAATTATAATTATATATACTTTTTTGTCTCAAAGGACTTGGGGGTTTCCTTTCTGGCCCAAAATCCAACCCTATAAGACAAATTTAATAGGTACTCCCTCACCATGATCTTAGAGGTCCTCCCCTGCTTTGTTGGTATCTAAATGCACATTTATACTTGAAAAGGAAACATAAGATGCTTTAGTATAACTTTAGTCAATCAGGGAAGAAAAAAGATACAATGCTTCTTCCATCTAGCTACTTTATGTAAGTTTATATAAAAGGATTGACAACCGATTCCACTATCTTGCAGTTAGGACCAGTTTGACTGTAGTCCAAACCTAAATTAAATAGACTTTTCTGATCAGTGTATTGTAATCAAGGTATATTGCATCATGTGAAATCCAATAATTTTTCATTTTTCAGTAGTAAATTTGCTATCTTGACGTAATTCACCTTTGGGCATTGCAAATCTTGCCTAACAGCCAAGAAGCATCATGTGGAACGAGTAAGAAAATATGTCAAACATGTGGTAAGATTAAGTATAGAAAGTTGGGGTTGTAGTGGGAAAAGGAAGGAAAACCAACACTATATTCTTATCATTAAGGAAAGCCCCTCTCTTTTTTTCACTCAACTGAATTATCCTTTGCAATGGAGACTCCTCTTTCTTGAGAGAGATATATATATGTAATTCAGTTTAGACAATGGAGATCAGAGGCAGGAACTTCGTCATCCACCAAGGACCCTAAAGAAATCCTCAAATTTCACTCCCACTAGGCCTCTAACCTATTGAATGGTCCACAAAGTCTGCATTGGAAAACAGAAACATATATAGGCTTGCGGACCTTCCCCATGCACATATATAGCTAAGCTATTCGCTCCTGAAAGTTAGTGAACCCACAACGGTCCTAAACCAAAGTGTTGAAGAATGCAAACAACAACAAAAACAACACAAACCAAATCTGCTTAACCCGAAACCAATATTTTAAAAGCAAACAAAAGGAAAAAGGCATAGCATTGGTTCCAGTTCTTTTCTTTGGACCTTTTCCTTTGGCCACTTCTTCTCCCCTTGATACCCAAATACCCTCTCTCTCTCTCTCTCTCCCCATTAGACACAAAGGCACAGATACAAACATACTGAACCTCTCCAAAATTAATTGTATTAAGTATTAAAGAGTAATCAATTACAGAGACAAAAATACTCTCCATGCAGAAATAGTACAAATAAAAACTTCACTCGATCTCCACCAGTTCTTGCTCTCTTTCTTTAAAACTTATATGAACAAAATTATATAAAAACCTCTCTGAATAATCCAATAGCTATAACAATATACGCAACCTTCACACGGTCGCACCTAGGAGAAATTGAAGTTTCTTGTTTTTCTTTTTTCCCTTTGGAATTTTCTCATTAACCAAAAATTCTCTCCTCCTGTCTCTCTCTCCTTTTTCACTCTAACCCCAAAGTCAAATCCTACATTGCCTTAAAACCCCCCATCTACTCATACTTCTACTACCTTCAAACTAAATTTTAGTTGAGTGCCCGGTTCTCCAACGCTACTCCTATATAATACTATATACATAACCCCACGAGCTTATCTCTCTCCCAGTTCTTCCATTAGGTTGCACACACGCTCAAAATCTCTCTTTCTAAACGTCTCTCCCACATAGACATATAATCAAACACATTGTGCACAACCACAAAACCATGCAGAGAAGTATACCAGAAAACCAAGAGAAAAAGCCCAAGTTTTTAATCAACGAACATGTAGACATTCTCATTGAGATCCTCAAAAGACTCGACGGTCCATCTCTTGGTGTCGCCGCCTGCGTCTGCCGTCTCTGGTGCACCATCACTAGCAACGACGACTCACTCTGGGAACACCTCTGCTTCCGCCACGTGTCCAATCCATCTCCTCCTTCCTTGCGCCCCATTGTCATAGCTCTTGGTGGGTACAAGCGGCTTTACATGGTGAGCGTGCGACCTGTACTGAGTCGACTCGGTGACTCGGGCCTGGTCAGAAAACGAGTCTGGACCAGGCAGGAGATGCAGCTATCACTTTCTTTGTTCTGCATTGATTATTACGAGAGACTCGGTGGGAATGGGAGTGAAAGACTCGGTGGTGATGCGTCCGCATCGTCGCTCATGTTCCTCTGCAACCCCGTTAACGTTTGAAACTTTGAATTATTGACTCCTTTTCTTTTTCTTTTTATTTTTTTATTTTTTTTAATTCATTCAAACAAGTAGATAATTCCGAAAATCACCAAAAATATGAAGATGTGGAGTTTATTTTAGTATTTTTATTTTTTTTAAAATATTTTTTGTCTAAAATTTGCATTGGCATCCACCAAGTGTACCAATTATTGCTAATGTTTCCTTATTTTGAGTTTATACATGATTTTGGTGGGATGTCCTTGTAAAAATGTCAATTGGGCTTCCACATGGGATGATCCATTATTATTTGTACGGCTATGATCCATTTGTATTGATGATAATCACTTAAGTCTTAATATAGTTTTTGTTTTTTAAATAATGTTAAAGGTACAAAGAGTTTTAGAAACATTATTTAAAAAACACAATTGTTTTAAAAACAGTTGTAAGCAAATTGTACTCTCAAAATAAAAATACAAATTCAAACCTTCAAATATACAATTGTTAAAAATGTTATTATAATAACGATAAACAGTAAAATATACATGTATGATACAAAATCATAAAAGGCTCCATTGTTTTTAGCTCAATTAAATAAATAAATAAATTAAGCTGTGAATTTAATTTGTTTGTAAAATATAATGTTTTGGAGTGACTGCCCAAAAATCTTATTTTTTAACATCTTATTATAAAATCAACCTACATTGTCAACTCAAAATTTTATATAATTACCTACAAGATGTCACTTTTAAATTACAAAAATTGAAGAACATATATATATATATATATATATATATATATATATTATCTTGATCTATTGTAAATTAACTAAAATTATTTAATTTATAAAAGAATATATGCTAGTACTGTTTTATAATAAATTACTTAGGAGTCTTTTTCTTTATATTGAATATGAGTAGTGTCATTATGTGATGGAAATATTCTTAAAATTGTATCATAAACTATAAAATTTCCACTCTCTTAGGAGCATATATGTGATGTAGAATATTTAATATGGTAAAATAATTTAATTGAAAAATATATATTTTTAATAAAATCATAATAATACTTATTAGTACTCACTTATAGTGCAGATATTATATGACTAGTAATACTTGAGTAATATGCTAAAACTAGAGAAAATACTCAAAATAGTTTTTTTTATAACATTTCCTTTTTGTCCAATAAACAAAAATTTCTCCAAAATCAGAAATAAATTGTTGATGGCTATGAAATAAAAAGCTATAAATTTTTAGATTAAAAAAAGAAATTAGGAAATAAAAAAAAAATGTTATAATAATAATTGATAAAAAAAAATTAAAAAAATGGTATTGCCCATAACGCACCATCGCGTAAATTAGCAAGGCTCATAATTAAATAGTATTAACTCCATTTACTTCCACTGAAAATTATCATTTTTATTTTTAATAAAATTCAAAATCCTCCATTCCGATCGCCGATTGTCGGAAGCTCCTGTTCATGGCCACCAGTTTTGTCTTAATCGTACCCTCTTCCTGACCAGTAATTGTAACCCGCAAATCTAGTTTAACAGTTTTTCAATACCAAACCCTAATCTCTACCATTTTAGATTTTGGTGTAAACTCCACTTTGTGTATAAAAATATTGGTCAGGGAGATTCGTTGTTAGCTAAGCTTGATTTTGCTAAATCTCACAAGTACACGTGGCGATCTGGGTCTTCTTCAATCTCGGTCAATAGCTCAAATTTCAGTGAGTTTTTTTACTTTAATTTCTGTGCTAATTGCTACTGTACGCCTTAATTTTATTTTATTTGGATTTTTTTGAGTAAAGTATGAGTGTTGTGGGTAATTTAGTTGGGGTTTTGGCTGTTGAGTTTCGATCTCTGTGCAAAGATTTTGGCTTTACTTAATTAAGTGGAATTTGGTTCCTGGTTTGGAAAGTTTGGTATTTTTCTTCATTTTTGGGTGCTTTAAAGTGCTTTTGAAAAATGGATCCTTGATTTAGTTGTTGGATGTGTTTGGTGTCTAGGAAAATGAATGAAAATGAAAGTTGAAGTTTTGTGTTGTATTAATGTTTTTACTAATTCTGAAATAGTTGATAGAAAAGGGGAACGAAAGAACTGTCAATCTGGAAAATTGCTGTAGTGTATTTAATGCAGCTGCCTTGATTAAGTTAGATTTAAAAGAAAATTATGTTCCAAAAAATTGATGTATTTCGATACATCTGATTTCTCAGCAATCCAAGGGAGGATGAAATCAAAATCAGCAATTTACATTCCTAATAGAATCATTAAAATTTGGACTTAGCATTTATTGGAAGATGCATACTCTGGTGTATCAGGTTCTCGGATTGAGTTGTTATCAAATTGAAAAATAAAATACTTTTTAATTGCTATTTGCAGACATAAAAATGAGGTTAAATGTGAGAATGGAGCTTTCGTCATGGATAAGCATGTCAGGGTGGTCATAGCTTCTTTTTTTCAAGAGTTGAACTGTGAAGCGGTTTGGATTTCTGATGGAAATGCACAAAGAAGAGGCCCTTAAAGCAATTGAGATTGCCGAGAGGCGCTTTGCTCTGAAAGACTTTGCAGGTGCAAAGGATTATGCCTTGAAGGCTAAAACGCTGTATCCAGGGCTGGAGGGTATATCTCAAATGGTGGCCACATTTGAAGTTTACGTTGCCTCTGAGGTTAAGTTTAATGGTGAAACAGATTACTATTCAATTCTTGGTTTGAAGCCTTTAGCAGATAAAGACACTGTAAAGAAACGGTACAAGAAGATGGCTGTGATGCTCCACCCAGATAAGAACAAATGTGTGGGAGCTGACGGAGCATTTAAGCTTGTTTCTGATGCGTGGACTTTGTTGTCAGATGGTGCTAAAAGAAAGTCTTATGATCTCAAGAGAAACACGCGATATCCTGCGGGGTTCAATCAAACAAATTTGTCTTCAATTCATGTTACAGGGGTTCCAGGTTACAATAGTTCCAATTTGTCAACATCTCATGGTAGGCTTGACACTTTCTGGACCATTTGCACATCTTGCAAAGTTCAGTATGAGTATTTGCGGAAGTACGTGAATAAGAGACTATCATGTAAGAACTGCCGTGGTACTTTCATTGCTGTCGAAACTGGGACAGCCCCAGCTACTGGTGCTTTTCCTTATTGCCCAGTGTCCTATGTGCCCGGTAATGGGTATGGAAGCCATTCATTTGATGGGGTTACTACGTATGTCCCAAACGGTACTACCTTGTTTAATGGCAATGGGGTGTCAGCATACCATTCTGGACTCGGATATGAGTATACCTCAAATGTTTCATTTCAATGGAGTTCCCTATCTGGAACTTCTACTGGAGTGATTGGTCAAAATGGGACAACCATATCTGGTGATTCTATTTATCAAGCTAATGGGAACGTGAAGAGTGGAAGAGCGAAGGTTAAATCAGGAGCCAATAGGAAGCATCCTGTGCTAGAGACTGTGCTTAATGTAAATTCAGATGTGTCATCCAGCTATAATGTACCACAAGAAACTAAGCCCAATGGACCCGACAAGAGAAGGAAGATTGTTCTGGGAGTCAGTTCAAGAAATGGTTTTGAAGAAAAGGGATCACAATCAGGTTCAGAAGCGAAAATGGCTAACAGTAATGCAAGCATTGTGCACAACCAGAAGCTTTCCAGTGCAAATGAACTTCAAACTAGACAAAGTTTTGTGGCGCCTGCATTTGATGCTAGAAAATTGTTGATTGAGAAGGCCAGGACAGAAATTTGGAAGAAACTGGAAGAGATGAAGTTGTTTTCAGAAACTACTGGTGCATCTGCTAAGGAGAATGCAGAGTCTCGAGCTGAAGTTGGTAAGTTAGAAGGAGAGGCGTTTAAAAGAGCAGATTCAAATGTTTCTGGTCATCAATTAGAGCCTAGGAAAACTGGTCCAGTCTCGATAATGGTCCCTGACCCTGACTTTCATGACTTTGACAAAGACAGATCAGAGGAATGCTTCAAACCGAAGCAAATATGGGCTTTATATGATGAAGATGGTATGCCTCGCTTGTACTGTCTGATCCGTGAGATTATTTCAATCAAACCGTTTAAGATTCATATCACTTACGTGAATTCTAAAACTGATACTGAATTTGGGTCTGTAAACTGGCTTGATTCTGGGTTTACCAAATCCTGTGGAAATTTCAGGGCATGGAATTCTGATGTCGTTGACCAAGTTAACATTTTTTCTCATGTTCTAAGCCGGGAGAAGGCTGGTAGGGGTGGCTGTGTTCGTATATACCCCAAAACTGGAGACATATGGGCTGTTTACCGAAATTGGTCATCAAATTGGAACAGAGCAACCCCAGCAGAAGTGAGGCACCAGTATGAAATGGTGGAGGTTCTCGATGATTGCTCGGAAGAGCTTGGTGTTTCTGTTGCTCCCCTAGTCAAATTGGCTGGATTTAAGACTGTATATCAAAGTAATACGGACAAAACTGCCATTAGATGGATACCAAGGAGAGAGATGTTACGCTTTTCACACCAAGTACCTTCTTGGTTATTGAAGGGAGAAGTGAATGATCTACCCGAGAAGTGTTGGGATTTAGACCCAGCTGCAACTCCAGATGAACTTCTTCATGCTGCTATAGAATCAAATCCTTTATAATCATTGGTCAAGGAGGACAATTGTTTGGAATCCAAATTAGCATTCTTGGGACAAATTGTTACGTTTAATTGTACACTATGTCACACTTGGTTAGACTGAGGCCAATCAAACATTAACTAAGGATGGATTATTAAAGGGTGCGAGTTTTTACATTGTAACTTGTTTCGTCCGCTCTTTCTACTCTTAAGTGATTGCTTGTTTACTGAAGTAATTCTTGCTATAGGAGCTGTAATAGCCAGCATCTGTTTAGGAGTCAAGGCAGATTGGGCCAGCTACCTACAGTGTATTCGTTGACAGGATTTAACACTGAAGAAGTGGAAGATTGAAATCGTTGAGTAGTGACAGTTGCTTCCGTATTATTTCAGACAGTTTTAACTTCATAAATGGCTGATATGAAAGCTAATAGTAGAAACAGAAAAGTTAGTTGCACAAACACCTTGTGGTGCAAAAAAAAAAAGTTGTATTAATGATTTTTATTAAATTGCATTGATGCGGGTTATATGAACCTGGAGATTTGTAGGGTTAGTCATTCAAAGTATTTGACTGATACTATTATGAATTGTTTTTCTTCTTTCTTATTCCTCCTCTCTCTTTGTGATTAACAAAAATAATCAAAAAATTTCTTAGTTCAACTGTCAAGACATCCTTGAAAAGATACGTCTGAGCACCAGTGTTCTTCTATAGATAGAGTTTCTTCTTTCTTATTCCAGTTAATGATTAACTCATTACAACATTTAATACTAATTAGAGTTGATATTTATGGAATAATTTTTTTTGAACAGACGTTTATTAAACTCTAATTAATATGAGATTCTGAAATTTTCTGAAAGTAATAATTTATATTTTAAATAACATCAAAATCATTATCATAATAAATATTATTAATTTTTTATTTATGAAATTTTAATATGTATACTTAAAGTATTGTTAGAAAAATTCTTTATAGAAAGGCAAAATATAAGTATTTGACATAGATAATATTTAACAAAATTATTTTTTTTATAAATAATTTATATAAAAAAATTTATGTATTAAATGATATTAAAATTATAATCTATAAAGTTTTTATTTTTATTTTTTATGGTTCACAAATAAAGCCTTTTTATAATCTTGGGACTGGAGAGTATAACTTTCAGAGCTTCAAGTCTGAACCCTGAAACAGTTTCAAATATTGGAGGATTGACCTCGTTACTCTTGGGACAGAGGTGAAAATCAAATGGATCCTCGACTCTGGCACAAAGTAGCAGCGCTTTCTGGTAATCTTTTACCCTTCCTCTCTCTGGAATAAAAATCATATCTTTGTGTGTAAATTGCGTGTACCCTGTCTTTGTCGCTGAATGTACTAGACTACCCAGTTGACTGATTGACTGAAACAGGAATGGCAGCACTTGGCTTGGGTACATATGGCGCCCATGGCTTCAAACCCAAAAACCATACTTACAAAGAGGTCGATTTCAATTTCCATGATTTCCCATTTCCTTTCCGACCTATTCCATTATAGATTTTGAAGTTTTTCATTTTCTGGTTGGGGGGCAAATAATGAGAAGGTTTGGCAAACGGCATCTCTCTACCATTTGGTTCACACATCGGCTTTGGTTGCTGCCCCTATTACAACGTACCCCAATATTGTAAGTTTCCTGTTCTCACATTGTTTAGTCGGCAGTGTACTTTGGAACTACTCCTATTTTGATTACATTTTGGAAGCATTTCTCTTCCTAATCCCCTCCCCCACACCGAAAAGAAAATTAAAATAATAAAGAAGAATGCTGATATAAAGCCATTTTTAATATTTGTCATTCGAATATTAGCCAGACTGTACTTGTGGTAATTTGTTGGACAGAAAGATTCTCTAAATTCTTGATTTTTTGTTATATGGGTATCCTAGTAGTTTTATCTGTACATGTGGGCACATAAATTTGTAGATGCATGTTTTTGCCTAACTGTTTTTCATTTTTGCCACCCCCTCTCCCCATTCTGCAGTTTGGAGGTCTGTTAACAGCTGGAATTATTGCTTTCTCTGGGACGTAAGTGCTGCTTCTTAATTTTGATTCCAGTTGTCAAATGGATATTTGCTACTTATTATCTTAACTAATTACTATGCCTACTTTTGGACCAAACTTTGTCCAAAGAAAAGGTTGTTGTTTTTAAATTGCATTTGTAAGAGATTCTTGTGTGATGAATTAGTACAATGCTTTTTATTATCCAAAAAGGCAACTTAAACATAGGTTTCAAATTTCTAAATACTCTTCCATTCTTCTTCAGGTAAGTGATGTTAGTTATGAATTAGTTATGAAAAGGTTAGTATGCTTGGTGCAAGTTGTTGTAGTTAACTAGATCATAATTTTAGTAGCCTTAGGATGTTGAATTATTTACTATTTAGGGGTAAAAGAATCTTCAGAACCAGTGTTGTTTAAAAATGCTCAGGGTGCACAACTAGGTGCCCAGGTGAGGTGAGGCCAATACGCCTTCCCTAGATCCAGGTGAGAAGACTTCAACTAGGATAGGAGCCACCTAGGTGTAGAGTGAGCAACTGGGCTGAGGCACTAGGTGAATGAGGTACTTGCCTTCATTTTTTCTATTCTACCATTGTGTCCCTCATTAAACAATCCTCTAAATCATGGGTATCGGGGGTAATTTTTGTCATGAGATTATTATGAAAATAAAAAGTTAGCTGGAAAGGAGAAGATAATCTGATCCGGAACTCTTTCAGGGAAGGAAAGGAATACAATTAGAGTAATGGTAAATTAAAGAAATTTAAGGGGAAAAAAAAAAAAAAAAAAGACAAAATAACATCTACCGTCCATAAAATATTGAAATTGACATATCACACTTTTATCAATTTCTTCCTAAAAGTATTTTTTTAGCCAATTTCTTCCAATATTATTAAATCATTTGCTATATTTTCATCAAGCCTAACACCATGATGAAAATTGCTGACGTGGCTTAAAATATAATTTTTTTTGCCACCTATGTGCTGAGGTAATAAAAAATTTATTTTATTTTACTCATCTCATACATGTCCTCTCACTTCTATTTTCATCACATCTCCCTTAAATTCATGAAATTAGGGTTTGTGATGATTAGAACATTTTTTAAAATTTTAGCAATTTGTTAATATTTTTAGATTTTTTGGAAGAGAAATGAGTGAGAAAGGAATGAGTTAGTAAGAGTGCAAAATAATTTTAGGACAAAATTGATATAAAAAAAAACTCTTGCTGATGAAATTTACCAAAAACCGATACTTTAGGGACAATTCTTTATATTTTTTTGCCAACTTAATATACATGTGGCACTCAATGGAATATTTTAAGTCACATCAACAATTTCTGTCCAAAATAAACGGTGTTAGACTTGAGGAAGATATTTCAAACGTTTTGAAAGTTTGGGACGAAATTGACAAAAGGATGATACTTTAGGGATTGTAGATGTGATTTTGCCAAAAAGAAACTAGATAATTAGTTGCTAAAATAAATATTTTGCTAGATGTTTTTTTCAGTTATTTTGTCTAGTTTGCATGAATCCAAGCTTAGGAATGGCAAAGGGATGGGGTGGTGACAGTTGTTTATCACCGCTCTGCAAAGAAGAATAATTTGTTATATCCTTTATCTACTATCCTGATTTGAACCTGGATCCTTGTATTGTTCCCCATGCCTGGTAAAGAAAAAGAAAATTGTGTATTAACTCATTCTTTAGATCCCAAAAGTAAAAATAAGATGTGTCATTCATCTACATATTTCATCTACAAAATATCAACTATGTGTTAAGATAGACATATATTTGTGGTATTTTAGGAGATAGGCTTTTATCCATTAGTTTTTTCTCATACAAGTTTAAATATAGATTGTAGAATATCTTGTAAACTGCTACTGTATTAATACACAAACTGTTGGAATAAAACTTAGGGAGACTTTTCGGTAAGTCCATCATAATATGGTAGATAAGTATTGCTAAAAATACAATGTGTGTATGATTCTTCAGTTTTCATTTTAAGACTTCAAGTGATTTGAACCTTCATCTGTCTTGTGTAAATTATTTAGCTCTAGAAAGCTAGCTCCTCACTTTACTCATGTAAGTGCCTAGCACCTTGATTGAACTTAGTGGTAGTGCTTTTAAAACACTTTTCACAACATAAAATTTGGCATTGATCTATAAATTTTCACATAATTTCATTTGAAGCTGATGTTGGAAAGAAGAGTCATCTAACACTTATATCTCAAATCACATCACACATAGTTCCTGAGGTCATACATAGTTACTTAAGTATATTCTGTACATGGAATAGCATTTAGGTTGACTTGGAATCCTGTCAACGATCACACATCTCACATTAGGCAGTACATCAACTATAAGATACCATCACCTGTCACCAACTTGTGGTGCGGGTACAGTCCTTTGATGATAATTGTTTTCCAATCCAACAATTTACAAGTCTAAGACACTGTGAGTTTCGGTTACATCACTGGGGGACATGGTAACTGGCTCTTGGAGAAGAACCTGAATCTGGATGCATTGGTGTGTGCATTTAACTTTACAAAATACAAGATTCTTTAAGAAATCAGGTAATGATGTTTATCCTATGTCAGTATATGTCAAATGATTTATTGAAATTTAATGATGTTAGAAGTGGTCTAAATATATTTCAAAATTAATATGTGGAATAGTGGATTATGTTATACTTTGCACATAGTCAGTCCCTAAGGTCTTGCCCATACATGGAAGATGATTTGGCTATGTGTTTTCAAATGTTGTTTTTGTTCTTGATTGTAGCAAAGTTAATTAGCTCAACCTCGTCTTCTAATATTTGTCACGGAATTGGTAGAATGCTTTGGCCTGCTGTTACAATGATTTGGGTAGAAATGACTTGAAGAAACAATGTTGTAGTTACCGTGGAACGCTACTTAGGTAGCGAATTGCGCATTGGGGTATTTTCATTTTAAAACTGTAGTAACTCACTTCCTGGTTACTATGATGGTATGAATTATGAAATTTGGATAGGTTTTACTTTTTATTATGATTGTATATTTAATTATCTAAAACATAATTATATATTTGTGAAATTATTACATATGTGAAGCTAAAAAGCTTTACATTCCAAACCAATGTTATTTCGTTCCAACTAAGTGATACAAAGAATCCTATCCCTCACCGTACTACACATTCCATGGTAAATGACGTTCCCGTTTCGCGTACCATATCGATCTGCATACTAGGTAACATAGTAATGGATTGATTGTTAACCAAGTTAGAGATTGCCTTTAATTGCCTTTAAGTGCTAAAGGAATGGTGCTACATAGAGTTTTCTTACATTGAGATCTCAGACAAACACCCAAAAAATTCTAGCAATTGTGTCGATAAAGAGATTCTGTTGGTTATATAGTGTGAACTGCCCAGTAGGCAGTCACCAGGTGTGGCCTCTAGCATCATTTCATTATTGCTTGTTCAGTTGTATCATGAATGGCAAGGAATAAAAAAAAAATATCCTTATTGCTTCTTTAAGCTGACTACTTGTTCTCGACGGAAACTATTAAAAGATTATCTGGATTTTTGCCAGGTGTTATACTGTTGCATTTCTTGAAGACAGAAAGTATTCAACCCTAGCTCCATTTGGTGGATTTGCATTTATTGCTGCTTGGACAAGCTTGTTGTTCTGAGGATTTCGACTTTGTTTTGGCTTGTGGTATTGGGTTTGTAACTTAATGCAGTATGCACTGGGGCAGTAAGGCTCAATATTCTCTTGGTATTTTAACAGTTGCTTATGAACAATAGAATTGTACATAGGTTTCAGTTTATCTTGCCAATGGTTTATGTATCAATTTTCTTTATTTTTCCTGTAAGGGAGGTACCAATTTCTTTGAACCTAAGTAATTGTATTCTGATTGAACAATCTTACAATTCAGACTTGGTAGATATTGCAATCTGTAGCTGGTTTCATCTAATGAAGTAAGGAGGTTACTTATGGCAGACAAAGTTACCCATTCACCTATCACCTCAGTTATTCAATTTCCCCTCTAATTTTCCCAGCACAGGAACAACACAGAAACGGCTTAACTGGCCTTGGATTATATAAAGGGAGAGAGTTCTTGTCCTTGTTCACATAATCTCATATTTTTTGTCTCAGAATTTCAATCTTTCGATCTCCAAGGTATAAGTTGTAAATCATCCTTAGAGACCACCTTTGATAAGGTGAAAATGAAGTGTGAATTATGAAAAATAAGTAACTAGACATTGTTCCAAAACAGTATATGGTTTTGAAGTTGAACTATATTCATTTTGTTGTACATAGTCACAAGTTTCAGCAGTTTCCCACTTTATAACATTTGGAAAGAAAGAATAATTCAACATATTAGCTCCCGCAGCAGTTTAACAGTGCATTGTCATGGCTGCTGCCTGCTCCTCTGTTCAACTTATAAAGGTCCTCCAATTTAATATATCACAGCTTCCATGTAAAATTTTCCTATAAAGTTGGCACTGCCATGTGACAATACCTCCTTATCTCTCTCTCTTTCACATGAAATGCAGGAAACCATCAAAGAATGTTTCCTTTTGCTTAGTTTAGATAACCTATAACCAAACCCCATCTCTATTAAAAAATGATCTTTGATAATGAATGCTGATAGAAGACCTTTGAGTATCAAGTCGCCATCCTTTACCTAATTGAATAGTAATGGCCAAACAGGGTCCATAAATCTACAACAAAATCACAATCTGGTCCACTTCCCCTTTCATCAAAGCCATTTTGAGAACATGCTGTTTTTCTGACCTTTCTTCATCATAAGAAGTCAAATAACCTTACTGGCTACAAATAACCTTCTTTTCTTTTCTTTTTTGGCAAAATTAACTTCATTATTATATAACTAGACTGAAATGGGAGTTTCTTTTTCCTTTTTTTATTTTTTTTCCTAAAAAGGCAAAATAATTGAAAATGGAACAAACAATGAGATAGGAATCCCACTGACGCAAGTACTCGTACCACACAACAGAGCAATAACTATGCTCCTTTGGTTCCACCACTTAAAGAGACTTGGGAACAATAAAATGATCAGCCATAGACCCAATGTTCTGTTTTGCAGATATGTCTTCCCTTTTTCCCCTTTTTGAGAAGTCTGTTGATCCATTGAGGAAGAATTTGAATCCAAGTAGATACTTTACATAGGACATATTTGAATTTGAATCTCAGACTATCAGCAGGTTAACTGGAAATACAATAAATAATTTTTTTTTAACTAAGAAAATATTACATGAAGAATGCCATTATAGAATAATAATGATAATATATCAGATAAAAAATTATGCTTATGACTATTGACCATGGTGATTAACTCAGTTAGCCATCTAATTCCGCTTAAGAAACTTTGGTTTTCAATTCGAATAATATTTAAGGCACTCTTGACTCGCAAAAAGTGTTATCCCCTCCAATTCCCCTTCGCCCTCGGGGCCATCCCGGTATCTTTTTTCAAAAAAATTATTATTTATTGCTGTCTTCAGATTCAGTTGGCAGATGAATAGCCAGTGTGTCCTTATATCAGCACATTTCATACACCTCGGAGATATGACTTTAAAAAAAAAAAATGCAGAATTATGGCTTACAGCAAAAGTTGATGCACTGCACATGAAATAGGTGGTCTAAATTTTGGATGGTGAAGTCAATCTGGGAAATAAATAACAAAATAGAGAACATGATATAATCCAAAGCATGGGATCCAAAAATTATGGAAAAAGCTGCTATTAGCATATATTTTCTGTGTTGCTGGATCAATCTACACTTGTTTCCTGAACCGTGCATAGTTTTTGATACTGCCTTTCTTCTTTCAGCTAAAGCTGACTATATGTTACATAATCTTCTAAAGACCCACAAGCTGTTTTGCTTGCCCTCTGTGGTTACCTTGGATGAAAAGTAAGCAATATTGAAAAGGACTAAGAAAAACCTGGTACATATTAGCTTTCTATATCATTGTTCTTTGTAATCTTCTCTATCCAAAGTAACATGAGGAACTCCTACTTTTTGTCTCCATCAGTAGGCATTGTCTAGTTTAAAGCCGCGAAACCCACCAGGTAGAGGGAAAGTGAGAAAATGAAGAAAAAGTAATTTCCTGTAATATCAATTCCTTTGAATTAGTCTTGAAATTTGATCCTCTACCCTATTAACTCCTGTGTCGGAATCTCTATATTACTGTTGATATGCCATTCCCTATTGCAGATGCAAATGGGCTCTCTGGAAGGTTAAGTCCTTGTCCACTACAGGGATAAAACAAACAAAACAAAGACAGGTCTCAGAAAATTGCTGAAGGTGAAAAACTATAATCCCTCATCTAAAGCAAACATTCCTTCATACCTATCTTGTTCATTGTAGTAGGTCTTTATGTGCCTGATCTTGTCATCACTGGTTGATCCATTATTCAAAACGTTCAACAAATAGTTGAAACGTTCAGCAGACGGGAACTCCACTTGTTCTGCTTGGGAAATGACATAAAATTGAAGAAATTCAGTGACAAAGAATGGACAGAGAGAGATATAGAGTTGGAAGTGAGAAGAAAAAATAAACATATCAAACCTTCTGCAAGCTTTAACTCATCCAGTGAGAAGTCAAAATAAGGATTGCTCGATATCAGTTTATGTGTCAGTTGAAATTTTGAGAAACATCTTCTCTCAAGTTCGTGTGCTTGTTCATGTTCCTCAAACACCTGCTCCCTGAGTAATCTTGAATTATCACAAACTCGAGGCACTAGAGAATGTTGAAATAATAAGTCAGCTAAGATTATATACAAAGAGGAAAAACAATGCTTTAAACTAATCATAAGATTCAGGCTTCAGTCACCTGAATGAAGCTCAGAATCTCCATCTATGAACTGTGGGCTGTTATACAAAGAGTGCTGAATTTTCTCTGCATACTTCCTGCACAAAACAATAACTTCCATTCAGTATCATAAGCACCAGTGTGGTAAGTGATAACGAAGCACAGGCGATGAACTAGAAGCAGTGTAACCAAAAACAGGAAAGGAACAAGAAAAATAGAGGATAAACTGGACAAAGCAGACAGTGAACAAAAAAAATAGAGGAGAAACTGAACTTAATAAAACAAAGGCTACACAAAGATATAGTTTTATTACATTACTAAACATTAATAACAGAAAAGGCATTGCTCAACTACAAAAAATTAGCCACGATGCAATTGTAAAAGTAATATGAAACATTTAAAGAAAACCAATGGCAGCAAAACTGTGTTAGTGCTTAGAAAACAATTAATGAACTAAGGACAAGAGAAGAAGTAACATGCCTTAAGTTATGAAGCGTATAAAATTTTAATGGTTTATTACAAATTCTGCACTCAACGACGCCATTCTAGTTCAATATTTAAATTGAATAACTTTTTGTATCAGAGCTCATGGACATAACAGATACCAAAACTTGGAGGCGCCAAAAGAAACAAAATAACATGCTATTACACAATTGAAGATAACAGGTTGCTTCACCTATAAACCGACAAAATTACCTTTCAACAAGCCTTGACTTTTCCCTGTAAGGTTTAACTAGAACACGAGCCCCACATACAAAATGAGGATTTCCCTTTGCCAAAATTTGCCTGACCGTCTCTGGATAAACAAATGTGACAAACCCAAACATTCTCTTCTGCTGGCATGGAATTCTAACATCTTGAACTGGCCCAAACATGCTACAAATGAAATACCAAAACATGGAAACTTTGTTAACTGAGAAACAATATTCCAGGAGGGGCTAAAAAAAGTTTAACTTTATTGCCACAGCCAATCTTTCTTACTTAAAGTAGTTTGAAACATCTTGCTCTGTGAAAGTACTATCAGCTGGAAAAGTCAGATATATCTGACGAGAACCAACAACTATCCCACCTGGCTCACTTCTTTCACTAGCATACTCCATGTACTTTGGAACATCTTCTGCCAAGACTACTGAGTGCTGTCCGTTTGGCCTATATGCCAAACAAATAACAACTGAAAATAAGCTCTTGAAGTATGCAGTTATCAATTCATGAACAAATAAATATCAGAAAGATTAAAATTATTGTGTACCTGTCTATGAGACAAATGTTCTTCAGCTTTGAAAGAAGCTTTGTCAGACTATAACCAACCTTCCCATATCTTTGAGACTCTGTAAGGTATCCCTCAGCTTGAAGTGTCCTCCCGTACTTCTCATAATACAACATGGGTAAGGAGGCAATCGAAACTGGGTATCCTCTTCTCGAGTTCAAGAGTTCAGTTATTTCCATTTCAAGCTTTTCAAGTAACCCTGGAGAGAATACCTGTTCTTCATTTCGAAACTCATTTGAGCTTGAGTTGAGGATCTGAGATAAACTTTCGGGCATGGGATGGCTATGGAAGTACCTACAGTTATTTCCATGCTTACAGAACCCTTTACTGAAATAATGACAAATCTTTACAGGGAATTCAGTCAAGCTTGGAGACCTTTGACTGGTTCTCACACCCAATGCAGGTTCTGGGTAATGATAATTGCTCGAAAAATCAGAACCAACTGAACTGAAAGAATCAAGTTGATCTTCCAAACTCAAGAAATGCATCTGGTTTTGAAGATGACAATCTTCGGCATATGAATCTGAGTATGCCGGTGATACAAAATCCACATTATGAACCAGCTTCCTATCAACAGGCAGTTGAGACTCCCAGTATGTACCTCCAGGTTGTACAGTAGCTGGAGATGTAATTGAGCATGATGAAGCCGGTGAGAATAGTGTGAACTGTAAAGGCAATTCTGAAACTGCTGCTTGGTCAACCTGAGATATAGAGATTGGAACAGACACTGGTTTGGACAAACCAAGCTTTGCTTTTGCTTTGTTGATCAAAGAATTGATAACATTATCAGGGCTAAAGGCCAAGCGAATCATGTCACGTTCACCATGGTCTTGTAGCAGAAGATACCCAATAATCTTTGACACATTATCAGGCTCTAGTGTCTGGATTCTACCGTACACAACCTTTGTTGATTCTGAAAAATCCATCTCAAATCCTAACTCTACAAATGCAAAGTAAAAACATTAAGATTACGAAAGAAAGTAGGATAGCAAAGTAAACAAAACAGATGAGAATATTGGACTAATGAAGAATTCTCTCAACCTAACAAACATTGTTGTCAATAACTAGTCGCATATCAATTAAACATAGAGAAAGAAAAATAACCGTGTTTCTAAATAGATATATACATTTCCCATGTTATTTGGCAGCAAATAATTTTATTTTTATACTAGGAAAATTAAATTAATGAGAATCAAGGGTGAAATTTCAGCAAAAGGAAATTTTGTTGGTTCTGTGATGTTTCATCCTCTATATCTATTCCCATACTCACTTTCACCACACCAGAAATTGGAGTGAAGACAGCAAATTGCAAGCCTAGGATACCCAGAAAAGATCTGGACAAGCTACCAGTTCTATAACAGACATCAGCATAAAAATATAAATTGCTCTATATATGAAGCATAAAGGTAATTAAACGACTACTAGACACACACAACAACATAAACTGTCCAACTACAAAAAATGAACATGTTTCTCCACTAACCCCTAAAGTGGAAACCACAGGTGAAATTCATAGAATTGTGCATTCAAATAAGTGTAAATTGACAAAAAAATTGAAAGAAAAAAAAAGACACTAACAGGTTCAAATAGCACAATCATGTGACAGAATCTTTTTTTAGAAGAATTATCCATTTGAACAATACAAGTAACTCAAAATCGAAGTCACTTACACCTGAATTCATGGACACTTTTGAACACTGAAAGCGTAGTTTTGAACAGCTACGAAACATAAACATGTCCCAAAAATCAAAACTTTCAAGGACATGAAAAGAAGCAAAACAACAATAAACAAGGTTTGCAGTAAACTTTCAGCAAAGATCTGACATACCCGCAAAAACCAACAGGCCTTTGAAGATGAAACAAAGTCAGACGAACTAATACAGAGCCTCAATCCCCTCCATAACCATGTGTGCTTACTCTGTTTCCTTTATCTCTCTCTCCCTCTTTGCCTCCACTCTGTACTTGATATTTTTATCTTCTTATATTGTTCTGTTTCTCTCACTACTGTTCCCTCTCAATCCTCAGAAAAACGACCCTCCTTTTAAAGGAAGCAAAATGACAGAAAGGATTAGATTTAAGGGCCGCTTTGTCTCTTGTTCAAATCAAACACATCTGATGATTATCTTCTTCTATATTATATAATTATCAAAGTAAACAATACACCAAGTTTATCAAATTAAATTTTCAAAAAATCTGACATTTTTTTCAAATTATATAATATAAAAATAAAAATACAAGATGTATGTAGTATGTACTCCAAGTATGCACCTTCTCTTTCTAGATTATAAGTTGACTTGTAGTTAAACCAATAATTAAAGAAATTTGCTTCATTTTCTAAATTTTATGTTTTAATTTTTTTAATTAATTCATTATAATTAGAAAATGACATTTTATACTTACATGTCTTTTTTATCTTATCCCTTTCTTTGAACAAGTGTTCCATCTCCTCTCATGTGACCAAGACATAATTAATAGGCTAATCTGTATCCCTTGTACAGTACTCTATGATTGTACCAATTACCTATGATTTTAAACTTTTCATTGCATTAGTTAATCTTTTTACATTTTACATAAGTATCCTAAGTAGAGAAAGATCAATTCGTACCATTTTGTCTTTATAAATTCTATCTTTCAGATAAGAATTTGAGAAAATTTAAAAATAAAAATTATATTTTTTGAATTTGAATTTACAATAAAAAGAGTACGTACACTTATCAGTTTTTCTAATATCATTTAAAATAATTAAATTAATAAATAATTATTGAGAGGAATAATTTATTTCATTAACAAACTACTATGCTATGCTGACTGCTCTACTCGTTCTTATCCGATTAGTGGGTCCCGCTTTTCTTTATAGCTGTAGCTTAGTAGGTTACTTTCTCCGTGATTGGTGGGGAAGTTTTAGATATCTGTTTGTTTTTTATTTTCTTTTTTCTGTAAAATATAGAAGGGTAATTACGGTATGAAATTTATTTTACGGTGACCGGTTCAATAGGCAAAAAGAAAATTGGGGTTACCGGTTATCGGTTACCGTCAATGGCTTACGAAACCTCAATTCGCGTTTCGAAGAATCCAATGTAGATCTACAAAGTACGGACAGTTCTGCATTAGAACCGCTTTTTCAGTTGTGTTTTGCAAATCAAAAGGTACAGGTGCTATTTAGTAATTTTGTATTTTTTTAATTTCAAATTTTTAAAACAAAAAATAGTAGAGTAAACGAGAGATTTTGCAAATACTTACTGATTTGCAATTATTTGTAGGTTTATATTTTGAGTTCCTGCTACCATGTTAGATTATATATGTTTTCTACAAAATTGAATTTTTAGATGAGATGGTAATTAATACTAGAGCTTTCAAACTTAGACGAGATAATTATATCACGATACAGAGTGAATAAGATGAATGTTTTGTATTTTTAGAATTGTCTTATATAGGTTTATGACTAAATCATTTATACTATACTAAAAGGGAGAACACCCTTATGGTGTCTTCCCCTTATTTTTAATCAAAATATCATGATTTGACCATTATATATAAAATTGATCTCTTGACGTTTGAGGGACTTTTAAGTCATTCAAAACCAAATAGAACTACTCAATTACAAGCAGTTACCTCAAACTCAAATATGCTTCTTTCTCTCTTCTTGTAACTCGTTGCTCTTCTCTATCCATCTCCTGCTTTCCATTATGTTTCATCAAATCAACACAAGATGCAAGTCGTTATGTATTTCAATGGTATGATGAAGATGTTCACAAACATCAACACAATATGCAAGTCGTTATGTATTTCAATGGTTTGATGAAAATAGTCATGAACCCAGAGGAATGGTTTCCATGGGGAATCAATTGGAACGGCGATAAATTTCTGAATTCCTTCCATAAATGTAATTTCTTATTTCGCTTTAACTTATTTGTAGATTGTTCCTCAGTTATGTTTGGGCTTCTCAAATTGTCAATAAGAAAAAAAACTAGAATTTATGATGATTAAAATTTATCATGATATATGGGTTGAGGTTGGGATCTCAGGTTCTTCACCCATAGCAGGAGTGCACTAATTATAGTTGAGAAATAAATAAAAACATAAGTCGAATGGATAATTTTTAGAAATCCAATTGACAACAAAATTCAATCAATGGTGAAAGAAAACTTATAATATAAAAAAAGCATCTGAGCACACACGAGAGCGGGTGGGATGATGCTAGTATATATATATATACAAGAGTTTTTGTGTGAGTGGGTAGTTATTTTGATTGTGATAGTGATAAAAATATAATTTTTAAATAATAAAAATATATAATTTATTTATACTATAAGGTAAGAGACCATAAGGGTCTTCTCCTTTTATAATAGTATATATATATATATATATATATATATTATATATATATATTATATTTATATTGTCTATTTATATTTGTTTCACTTATTCACTCATTTTATTATCTAAATTTTAATATGGTATTATAACTTCAAGTTTAACAATCAGTTTGGAATATGAGTAGCTATAATAATTTGAGAATAAATATTCATGTTAACAAACATATCAATACAGGTTTAAAGATAAAGAACACATTCCTTAATCAGATATGAATAAATTATTTTTTATTAGATCGTAAAAATAATTTAGTTGATATTTCAACACCATCTAATTATTAGACAAAAAACAATAGACAAACAAAATGAAATAGGTCAGAAGCTCACATCTCTTGTCATCCTTTATTAATTATTTTTTCTCATCCAT